>NW_027019365.1:750618-1491582 GCF_013076305.1 Rhopilema esculentum | reverse complement strand
TTGAAGGTAAATTTTTGGGTTATTCTTGTCCTTGTGACATAAGAATTCATATTTCGAACAATTATTCACGCCCATCTCTTCCAGTCCGTTGCAATTTTAAATTTAGGAGATAGAAATGATGAAGACTTTTGAAAGCAGGAATTACCCGCATGTTTCTCAAATTTCAAAAGTTAGCAAATGATGACGTGTTGTAACAAAGTGAATTTTCAAAAAATTAAATTCAACTTTTAAAAGTATTGCAAGGGTTTCGAGATTTCGTGACTTTTCAGTGAAAGGTCTACATATTGATTCTTCGAAAAGTAACTTATGATAGTTTTAGAATAAAGAGAGATGCAAATTGTTTGACATTTAGTTTTAGAATAAAGAGATGCAAATTGTTTGCCATTTTAATTGTTTTGCTTGAAGCGTTTAACTGTAAAACTGTCAGAATAAAAAGTCATTTTTTGAACAGGGCTGATTTCTAAAAGTTCTTGGAAGGGGGCTCTAGATGCGATTTTATAAGACCGGTTGTGGTTTCTTATGACCACGATCATCTTTTATCACACCCATCAAATGAATTAACCAATACTGAAGCAAATCAATGTTTGATATGACTGTTCTTCCCAAAACAATGCAGCTATACTTCAGTATACTTAACAGTATACTTCGAAGGTGAGACACTAATCAAAGAGGTACCAGTGATGAGAAAATTAACAATTTGTGCATCCTTTCTCGTGGTATTTGCAAATAAAACTTCATTGATCATGCTTTCGAAAATCCCCCTTATCCTGAAAAGATCTAAGATCTAGATGAGAAGACCTGAAAATTCCCCTTTAAGAGGCAGAGCCTCCAAAACCAAGAAAAAGACTTAGCAAAGGGGCTGATTTATCGCCCCCTACACCCCCTAGAAATCACCACTGACTATGAATAGTTTCACCTCATTGTATGTAACTCAGCTATTCGTGACAGTAAATTATGAGTTTAATGCTAATGTCATGGCAGTTTGCTTTATAATATGAAGCATAAAGAGTTATCGTTTTTTTAGAAATCGGCCCTGTTCAAAAATTGACTTTTTATTCTAACAGTTTTATAGTTTAACGCTTCAAGCAAAACAATTATAATGGCAAACAATTTGCATCTCTCTTTATTCTAAAACTATCATAAGTTACTTTTCGAAGAATCAATATGTAGACCTTTCACTGAAAAGTCACGAAATCTCGAAACCCTTGCAATACTTTTAAAAGTTGAATTTAATTTTTTGAAAATTCACTTTGTTACAACACGTCATCATTTGCTAACTTTTGAAATTTGAGAAACATGCGGGTAGTTCCTGCTTTCAAAAGTCTTCATCATTTCTATCTCCTAAATTTAAAATTGCAACGGACTGGAAGAGATGGGCGTGAAGAATTGTTCGAAATATGAATTCTTATGTCACAAGGACAAGAATAACCCAAAAATTTACCTTCAAACGCGTTATGTAAATCATGATTCAAAAATTGGCAAAGCAGGATTCCAACACTCACAGAAACACAGTAAGTATTTCTAATTAGGTTTTGAGTAGCTTTTTCCCTTTATGTACATATATTACGATTCTGTTTGGGTGCCCAGCACATGTTTAGAACTAATCGTTTCACGCCCCACAATACTTAGATACCTGTGTTTCAGCAGAGATGCTCAGGACATGGTACAGTCGCAAATTAAGTCATTATGTATCAGTTTAAAAGCTTCTCCGGCTAGGTGGAGCATTTTTACATGATCAGTTGAAAGCTATTGAGAGTTTTTGTCTTGAAAAGGGAAATTCTCTCATTTTTGCGTTGATCAAAGCTCTAGTAAAGACTGCATGCGTTGTTCGTCAGAGTTTTTTAAAACTAAGCTGAGTCTAATGTGATATTCAGATTTAAAGCAACTGAAATATGCAAAATTTTGGTTTTATGGGGTAACAGCAATAATTGACTTGAAATTGTGTTAATTTTAAACCCCTTGGATGTGAAGGTATCCTATGTGGCTAGGTTTACAACGCTGTATTTTCTTAACAACGCAAAATCGAGGTCATGTTCCACGGTAGATTTGTGGGAAATTTATCTGTGTAGGGATGAAGTTAAAAAAATTTGAAATTTATTGTAGCAGATTTTACACGTTATTTTTTTAATGGACGTTGGTAAAAATGCCCAATTTTCGGCTTTGGCCTAAGTTTGTTTACACTTTCCGGGGCTGTGATTGGTTCAGCGGCGAGAGAGGTCACATGATTTAGCGCAAGCTCTCAGCCAATCAAGATTTGAGCCCTATGCTTATAAAACAGGTTCTTTTATGCGGGTTTCCACTGTACAAGCCCGAGCATGCTAATACCTGTCATGATCCTCTATTGAGATAGTGACCTTGTTAGGTTTCCGAGAAGACTACGCAGGGGAATCACACAAAAGACAGCATTTCCGGCCTTCAGGGGTTATTTATTTATAGGGAAAATCCACGTTGTGGTTATTTGGTTAACATTAGCCCCTAAAAAAGCGTTTCTTTTTTATTACGCTGTACTTCCATGGTAAACTGCCTCTTATCTGTAAATTTTTATTGGAAAAGTTTCCAAGTAATCGTACCAAAAGAGCAAAAGAGGAACTGTTGACAACAGGGGCAATGGGAACTATTTGCCAAATAGTTTGCAAAATAGCAGAAATTGTGATATCTAAAATTGGAAACATCTATCAGCTTTACAAACACCCCTCCCCCCCCCCCTCTCTCTCTCTTCTTCTCTCTCTCTCTCTATCTCTCTCTCTCTCTCTCTCTCTCTCTCTCTCTCTCTCTCTCTCTCTCTCTCTCTCTCTCTCTCTCTCTCTCTCTCTCTCTCACTGAAACATCTTTCACTAGAGTACAAGGAATAGACATCGAAATGAAAGAAGAGTTCATCACCCGACAGTCGTTTGCTTAACTGCACTCGCTCTGAGGGGAACACAAATGCATAAAGAAAACTCAGATATGAGAAGAATTTACAACAAGTAGCTATAATCCTTGTTTAATAGCCTGCGTCGTGGTCTCAGAAGCTGCTCATAAAAGTACAGCATAATCGTGAGAATCGATGAAGTATTATGTATGGTGCATGTCTTGGGGAGCAAGGGTCCTTTTTTGATACGAAGTAAGGATACATCGGATATTGACATCCTTTTGTGTACTCTGTTCGAAGCAACCAAAAGTATTTCACATTTTAAAAGGGATTATGAGAGAATAATTTGAAATTACAGGGGCATTCGCAGTAACTAAACTACAAGAGTAAAATGTTGATTCAACATACAATGGAAACAGGTTTACAACAACAGAATCTGCTCAGATGCACCCAGACCCAGGACAGTTAAGAAGGTTGACTATGATCGAATCAAGGTTTAACATTTAACAAGTAAAAAAAAATTAATAACATAGAGAAAATGTATGGAGATTCTCAAATTCATGTCCTCTCAAAAACAAAGCTTTCTATACAAAAAACACTCAACCCAAAATTATGTTACCATGCAGTTGCCTTTTCAGTGGTCAAACATGGATTACTGCCAGAACACATTGAGGGCATCGGATCACTTCTTGCAGAAGAAGTAAACAATAGAGATTAGGGCACAACCACAGCCCTAGTGGTGGGGATGAAACTGCCTATGTCAACCTTAATTATGACATATATAGCAGAAATTCTGCTTTGTTTAAGTGAGATGATGCCAGAAGAAGATGAATTAAAAATTAGTAATAAAAACGGTCAGAAATTGAAAATGAAATATTATTGTATCAGATGATGAGCCATTTTCAGCCTGGCTTGATCTTCCTTGCACATTACAGATGTGCCTGAACACATTTTATTGCAACAAATGAAAGTAAAGCTGAAGCAAATTGTGACTGTACCTTCTTATTCTTAAACAGAAGCTCAAAGCCTTTCACTCTATATCAGGGGACATCAGGAGGAGTTTTTGGAGGGGACAAGAAAATGCAATGTTTTATAAATTGAGGCAGAAAATTTGACTATTAGGAACAATTTTGCATGTGAATACATGGGTGCCACAGCATGTGAATCAAGGACTTGCTCTTCTCATGATTTGATTTTTTTCTTCCAATGGAAGGAACTGAAAAATGCTTAAACTATTGACAAAAACATGCAGTTCATGAAATCATGGCTGGTGATGTATTACGAAAGCTTGCCAAGATCTATCTGGGAGTAAAAGGCAATTATTTGGGCATTTAATTAGGGTGTATTCAGTGAGCTATAGAAATAGAATTAGACAGTCGCCAGTGTGCTGTGTTTGGCAAATGCATGATGCATGTTGTAAATTTAGTTCAATTTCAATTCTTCAATTTGCAATACAATTATACAATTGCTCCAGGGCTCGAAAATTTATGACAGATGAGGTAAGATGTCAAAAAGGACAAAAAAGTGAGATATTCTACCATGTGTCTATCTTAACATTGTATTGCAGTTTTCCTCTCTTAGCAGTTTTACTTTACAAAGCCAAACTTGTTACAATATTTTCACACATGATAGCCTATCTTTAAGTCTGATTGTACCCCTATAGAGTCCTGTTTTTGTGCTGAGAAATTTCTGCCGGCATATGCTATGATTGGTTAAAGATGGTTTGCATGGAATAAAAAAGGCTGAAGTAAATAAGCAGACCCAGCATGTAATTGAGCATTGCCATACCTTGCAAAGACTAAGTCAGGAAAGCAAGTTGATCTGCTATCCCATCTACTAGGATGAAAATATCTTCAAATTTACTTCCCGTGCATATACCCCTTTCATTAAGCAAATCTTGTCAAGTGTTGTATTTCATCACAGTGAGCAGGATAAAATCAGATAATATGAATTTGTATAATGGGATACAGGCCTGGTTGTTTGAGACACGCAATTGTGGGTGTGCGCCACAGTGCTCCCTTAGATAACTGAAGAAGGGTGATAAATTGCCCCCCTCTCCACCAATTTTACATTAATCACACATCTTTCATTTCAGTTGGTATTTAAAGCTAAACATATTCGTCCTATTCTAAATATTTATTCATTTGGGAGAGCAGCTTGTTTATGTTAATCACATAGCAATAACAAGTGTAATATTACAAGGATCAATTTTATGTCAAAAAATTGTTTTTTCTGTAGTTTTTCAAGCCCCTGTCTACTTGTATTCAAAGATTACAAAAATTTCTCATATATTTTTTCTATTCTAAAAAAGGTTCATTTGTAAACAACTTTTAAACATTCTAAACGAATACAAAATCATCCCAGCACATGTTTGATATGGCCTGATAACTAGCGTTGGCAGTGACGTTTGGTCATTTGATAAAACTAGATAAAATATCATGCTTTTCTGTCTTTTTAATAAGACTACCTCGCAGACAGAACAAACATAATGTAATTCAAATCCCATTATTTCAAATACAATAACATAGAGGATGTTGTAGGGATGAGTGAATAAGAATCCAATTTTAGCGAGGATGAATTTTATGGTTACGAAAGACAGTAGATACAACTTATTATTTATTTTGTTCAGTTGCAGAAGATAATTTCTCTTTTTATCATTAAGACACATTGAGTGGTCTTTTATAAATGCATCCAAAAAATTTTATTGATAAATTTGAAATACATGTTGTTAAAATCGCCAGCCTGAATCTAAAGAGGAGGGTGATTTACCACCCATGTGCCAAAATTCTTTCGGCCAGTTCTGCTGGGATAATGAAATGTCTTTTTCGGATGGCAGAATAAGATTTCGTATGAGCAGGGCCTAAGACTTCGTCTTCCCAGCAGCTATGTCAAGATTCACTGGGATGGATTCATTTTTGAATAAATGCTGCCTTCCTAGCTTAATCATGATATATATGATATGCCCCCTTGATAAACTTGCTATGCATTGCAATCAGATTAAAGATTTTCAAACTGGTCTAGTGCAGTGAAGTGCTTACCTTCAAGATGTTTGGTGGTACATCTGTTGGCATGTTGTTATGGGCAGGAGACTTCTCGCCTGGTATAGACATTGCATTTGATTCAACTGACATTGATTTGATGGCATTTTGAGCTTTTTCAAGTTGCATAAGATGTTCTTTTTGAAGTTGCTGTTTAAAATTAGTCCGCATTAAATAACTGCTTGATGTGGCGGGCAAAGAAGTTGACAACATTGTATCTGGATCAGGTTTGATTCTAATATTTGTGTCCATCAATTGTGATTTTCCTCCTGATCTAAAATTTTTTAAAATTTCAATCAATTTCAATCAATCAATCAAATTAAATTTCAATCAATTTAAAATACAATATTAAAAATTATTCAATCAATACTTGTTTAATAATATTTCTTTAGTGAGAAAATTGATAATCTTTAAATAATGCAAAAAATAAACAAAATATCATCACAATTCATATTTTGAAAATCACTTGACAACAAAGCATTTGAAACAAAGGACAGGGTACTTAAATTTATATTCTAGAAAATTAATCACTTACTTACTTGATTCCCTGGTACACATGGCTAAAAACACTGTTTTTCTCTTATCTAAAAATTCTTTTGTTACGTCTCAACAAAAATTTTTTGTCACAAGCCTTGGTTACGTAGTCAAGGCTGTAACGTTTTGTAAGATATGCGCCTGTTTAACAAAGACTTGATATGGATCCCACGGATTCCTTTTTATTTGCTACTAACCATTCTTAAACAACGCTTCGCTAGCCTTCCTCTTATTATACCACCTTTTAGTTTCTTTTTTGAATACCATTCAATATAGACATTGGCAAATATCGTAGGCCTTGACGATTTATAGATTTTAGTTGTCCCCCAGGACAGAAGCGTGTTCAATTCATGGAAAACTTGGTTCCGTGTTTGCGAGTTGACGCTCCCTTTCCCACAAAAGCCAGACATAAGCAGTTGGCTTTCTTCCACTGTTAACACAGAAATTACGCCATTAACGTCACATTGGAGCCTCGAAGTTAATGTACCCACAATTAGGGCCACCTTTAATTCTGAAGTATTTTTTAGAGCCCTCTTCTACAGCAGTGTGACATGGGACGAAAAAACTTTTGTAGGGAAGTGGGCCTTAATCCCTCTCAATAAATAAAGTAAAGGGAAACATATTGTACTTTTTCAAAGGCTATTTTCAATGGCTACTTTTACTATCAATTTGATAGATTTTGCTGGTTTTGCGGCAATTCGTTGGGAACAAGTTGTTGAACAATGCAAGTATCGTTTGGATTCTATTTCTGTCGAATAGGCTGCTAAACTATGATCCGAAAAGCTCATGCATGGCTGAAGCAAATATTTTTTGCAAAGCCCTGTGAACCAGCAATGCCAGCTAGCATTTAAGTATGATTCATGGAAATATATTTCGATCGCCGGTTTATTTCTGAGGTAGGCCAAAGAATTGTATAACGACATACTAAGAATTGTAAGGTATAACGACAATGCAAGTTCTGTAGTTTCGATCTGGTTCGCAAAATTTAAGAGCACTGGTAATAATTTAGATTTATGAAGTTACATTTCAACATACCCTGCATCAAAATGAGCTGACGGCATCGACTCTAACGTAAAACAATTTTTTAACTCAGTCACTTGGTGATCTTCAATTAGATCGAACTCGAGATCCACTCCCGATTCGTGCATTTGGGCACTTTAAAAAATATGCAATCACTTTGTAAACTTTAACGTTTCCGTTCACAGAGAAAAGGCTGAAATCCAAATACATCAGATCGTTGCATAAAATTATCTATTCACGTAAAACACAGCACGTTCAATCCACGCGGCCAACTACCAGTTTTTTGCAGTGAAATTTTACTTCGCCAAACTGATTCTAGGACCGATTTCATGCTTCACGCAACACGTACAAAGCATTATGGGTATACGTCATTTTGTTTTTATCGTGTGGTTATTCACTTCGAAATCGAAACAAAAATATTTTTGCGGCATTCAGCAGGGGGCCTTGAAAAATGTGTAGTTGCCTTTACTTGTCAAACATTATTTTTCTATCAAAATATTCATGAAATTTGAAGGAGTTGTAAAGCTTTTGAAAAAATCTGCTTTGGGATTTAGAGAGGGGTGCTGCTCGGAAAATTTTCGTAATTCACTCTCTTGGACCTTTCAAATTCATCCACCAGTATATCCAATGCTGCTATGAGAGGCTTCTCTATTACGCTCCTGGCTGGTGAGAGTAACTGATGATGTTTTGGTACTTGCGTTGGGCATTCAAGAAGACATAGAGTAAAAATACGCACTTCTAGGACTGGACAGTCACTTATAATGAAAAATGTTGACGGGAAAAGTCATGACAGCGGTTCTACCTATATGCATTTTTCAAGAGAGAACTGTGTAATACAATGCAAATAATAAAGAAACATTTCGTTTCAAGTTCCAGTTTAACAAAAATTACAAATCTACCTCTTCTAAGGCAATTTGTAACCGCAAGAATGTTAATAAAAACAGAGGTTGCCCCCATACGCCTTTTTAAAAGAACCATATCATTTCTTTCTAGGCTCGATGGGCTGAATTTTTGAATGAGTGGAAAAAACCGAAGTTACTTTCAAGGAGTTACTTTGAGCATCTAAAGTTCAAGAATTCTTCATGAAATTCGAATTTTCTGGATCAAATTGAATATCACCAGATTAATACTCATATCCCTATAGAAACGGGCCATTAGGTATACGATCAGACATAGTAAGGCTTTTCATTGTGACAGTTTTAATTTCATACCAGCGAATGGACTATAATGATGCAACTTTTATTATTATTTGCAACGTCTACCAAGAAAATTTAATATTATTATACCCAGGAAGTGTGGTTGCGGTAAATATATAAATGGCAAGGGTGTGGCCAAAAAAGGTCCTCTTGCCTATATTTTTCTTTACAGATGGATCTGCCGCAGATTCCTCTGGATGTAACCCATTCGAACCGCTGTGGTAAAGAAAAAAACCGTGAAAAAATTGAAGTAAATTGCACGACTACTATTGAAATAATTGAAGTAAATTGAAGCGAATTATCTCCCGCTACACAGTGTTTCTTTTAGAAGACTCATTTCGTCTGGCGGCAATGAAACGTATTTTTATACTTAGGTTTGAAAAAGGTGATGTCATTGAGAAAAAGGTTGATTATTATCAACATTATAAAAGCTAAGTTTTGAAGCCGTTTTTTTAACTGTTTGGGTGTATTTCGAATATCATGTGACACTTTTATTGATACGTGTAATGTAATCATCAGATCTACCTACAACATTTTCTGCTGCAACACATCATGGAACTCTCCTCATTTCAGTGCACTTGAGAAAATGTTTGTTTTGCTATCATCCGCATTGGTGTATGTTTATGTTTGCAAAGGAAGCGAAATATTCGACGTGACGTCATCAAGTGATGTGTACATATGTGATTAAAGAACACAAGTTCTTTATCAGTGCAAGAAAATATTTTGTAGTTTACAGCTTCATATCGAAATCGTGTAGGAAGAGAGTTAAAAATATTTTCTAATGGGTACTTTCCACTGAGTGATTTCAAAATAACTTTCAACATACCTAAATGTTACTTGAATACCTTTCCAATATGAAAATAGTACACTATTCAGTACTGATTGAACTTACCAATGGTTACCAATTCTCAGTTATCATATCCCGAACAAGAAACTGCGTGTTTACTCAAATTGTACTCTTTTATCCAAGTCCTTACTTTGAAATCATCATTAGGATACTTCCACAGCAACAGAATATTTCAAGTCAAGTGAGAAGGAGTTACTGAGCCGTAAGACCAATTTTAAACTTTTGTGACTGCCCGTTTTAAGGCCGCCGAGAGCCACATCGGGCCCAGGGTCAGGCTCAGTGCTCGGGTTCCTTCCTACCAGAAGCAATTAACCTAAAATGCCTTTAATATAGATTTATATACCTATGCTTTTTTTGACTTGCTACTTAGTACTGTTACTTAGTACTCTTACTCATAAAGAACTGCTAATCCTTCCCAGTGCAGATATTATCTGTTTTTCTTCAAGTTACTATGCTATTAAGAGTCAGACTTAATAAAAAAGCAGACTAATAGCATTAATACCTATGCTATTAAGAGTCAGACTTTAAAGAGAGACAATTCTATTACCAGCGGGTTCGTTTTTGATTAGGTGTCAAGGGTAATTGCCTCCTTGCCCCCCTTCTCGGTGGGCCTGACCTTATTCACTCAAAGTGTTGCTTACTTCGTTATGCTACTTTACTTGCTGTAATACTTTTCAATTCAATTCAATTGTTATACGTTGTCGACGTTGTATACATAACGACGACGACGAAATTTCTATTTTGTGTTGACGATCAGTGACTTCCAGTATTCCCTGTCGTCAGCTTTTTGAATTAAAGTTTGTCATTGGTCAGCAGCCTTAAACCATCCATGTATGATGTTCTTTGCCTTCCCCTGTCTCTTTCACCTTCAATTTTTCCCTTTATTTCTGCACAAGTGTCCTAAAAACTCAAGTGGTTTTTTTCCAATCGTTTCTATCACAGTTCTGTTACTGTTTGTTCTGGTCAGTACGTGACTTTGTCTCTTATTGTTACTTACTTACTTTATAATAGTTAAAAATACCGGTTTTTCTAGAGATTGGATCGAATAACGCAGAGGGTGGACTGGGCATCCATGACAGTCAACCTGCTGAGAGCGGAAGGTAATGATGAACGACGACACCGATGGAAATACTTGTGTGAGTTGAGTTTTCTAGTATGGGAATTGCCAAAATCAATCATTGTAGGACTGATAAAATACAGACACTCACAGAATATTCCTCCCTGGAAACTCTTCCTGGAAAGCAGCATTTGTAAAAATAAATTCAAAACTATCACAATACGTTTTTGCCTTAACCTCTATGTTGATGTGAATGGTCAAATGAAATGAAACATGTTCCCATGTACTTACTTATGGATCATAAATATGAGAAATACCATGAAAAAGGATAAATTGGTGCAAAGTTTAACTTCTTTCTGTCAACGAATAAAGTGTTTCTCTTTGCGTAAACAGCCCTGATTTGAGATGAGCTAGGCCAATTCGAAAATATGAAATAAAGTAAGAAAACTTCAAATTTAGATGTTTATTGGAAAGATTAAACTTACATGCATTATCTCATTCTACATAATTAGTGCTTGTCGTTATGAACCATTCGTTGGCATACTCAAGCAGCCATATAGCAACATTAAACGATCATCTAGGCAAAAACTGGTGCATATTTGATATACAGCGAGTGGTACTACCGGAAATATTAATCAGACAATAACAAGCTTTGTTACACTTTAAATTTATTAAGCAATACGATATCATTTAATCAAAAATTTTAATATTTCCAACAGCTGATTCCTAAGTTGTGCTTATTGTTTCTTAGAGATTAGGGTAAATTTTGTGAATCTTTGTAGAATACCACACATTATTTCGCTTTTCCAAAAAAATCATTAGCACAACCATATGATTTATTAGTATAAAAATACACGAAAATAGAAAAATTCTACATTGAATTTAACGACCATATAAATTTGATAGGATGAAATATTAAGTGTGTTCCTAGGGTCGAATATAAACATCAATTTACCATCTTTTCCTCTACACATTAGGGAATGCTTATATCAACATGTCCAAATTTCTGACAGTATTCTTGTATACCAAGACGATATAACTCGAGTCTCTTTTCAGCAGATGTCCTGAAAATAAACAAAATCTAGACATTAAAAAAGGGATCAGAAAAAGATTCTTAATTAGAGCAGAAAAAAAAATGTTTAGCTTTAAATCTAAAATCTTGGCAACAGCGATAAAAGTTTTGTTTACATAGAAGTGAAGGGAAAGATTGCCGCCATCTATTTCTTATTGTTGACCAACCTAGCTATCCACGGTTTGACATTTAGCAAATTGAAAATACTTTAAAACCTTTTCAAACGATAAAGCTGTCATTCCCATGAATAAAAATATAGGGGGATCATAAAAGGAATTTAAATTCTTCCTTGTTAAAGAAAGGCCTTGGTAGATATTGCTATGAAAGTTTTTAATTCCTAGAATTAATTTCAAAATACATTTCAGGGAGATTTAAGGGTTAAACAACAAAAGTCTTACAGGGCCCGCCCATTATTGACTTGCTTATAGGGACCTCGAAATTAGCTTCTGAAACTGCGGCCGGCAACATTTAGTAACACATTCTTATTCAGAAAAGAAAACCAACTGCAAGTTCTAGGATTTACTTCATGCTTTCAAGCAAGGCTACGCATAACATTATGACCCGTACGAATATCAGAGGAGGGCAATCCAGCTTTTTCAACAACGTTCAACAGCTATAGTTTCTATTTGACACACAATACGATCTGCATACAGTGACGAATAACAAGATTTGTTACAGAAGCCATTCACAACTTTACGATTATCTTCTAATTTCAACGAATAAAGACATGTTTATGTTTGAGAGTTGCTTTAGAACCGATAAGTCAGGCTAAGAAATTACCTGAAAGAAGATAATTTACACAAATATAGATAATTTAAATTCATCTACTAGATTTACAAACTCGTTTAAGCCAGAAATAACATGGATCAGAAGCTTTTGCAACCGATCTGGTGAAATTCTTGGCTAAACAGCTAATTCTATATAAAGTCATCAAAAATAACACAGGGCCCAAAACGGACTTGGTTTTTACCTACGTCAAGTCGATAATACAGAAAAGAGGATAATACAGAGTTTATATCTTAGAATGCATAGTGCTGCAGTCAACAACTCACGTCACACAGTTCGTAATAGTTTTTCGTCAAGAAACACTTTTGCGACCAAATGTAAACGGAAATCTATATCCTAATGTGGAACGAAAGTAGCACAACACACTTCATCATATTGACCCCAAAAGTAGCACAGAACATCGTTTCTCACCAACTAACTTCATTGCGTATATAGAACAAGAATATGAGAAAACGAACTCTTCCTGTATACACAAGTTCGGGATTATTTCTAAAGCATGATAGCTTCACAAACGCTAAAATGCGATCTTGCTTTCCTAATGGTTTTGAAATTGTTGTCACTAGCGCACTCTTTATTCTGGAGCCAGATGTTGACCCAGGGCCTAATCGCATTCTATTGGGAAATTATGGTTTTACTAATACGATGTGGCTACTTTCTGTTTCGCATATACGGTTTCTATTCATAAAAACATCAAAGCTGTGACATTTATTAGAAATGTAATTATATTCAGCCTGTTAACGATTCTCTTAAGACTATCTGTGAATCAACCATGTACGTTATCTTTGTATTTTACTGAATATAACTAGCACTATAGCTATGGACAAACCCCAGATACACATCCATTTTGATAAATTTCCGCTTTTTTGAGAGTTTGTCAAAGTCTAATCTTGTTAACCTTGGCGAGCTCGTTACAAAATACCTACGTGATACAGAGGCTTCTAACATTAGTTTAGTTGAAATAACAATAAAAAACTTTTGTAAAACATTTTAATATCTTTGAATTCGCTATGCCTACCTGGCTTTATGCTCCTCGTGCAACCGTATTTTCAACATGGCGATTATTTTGTTTTGTACATCAAGCTGATTTTCTAATTCTTGAACTTGTACTTCAAATTGCGAACGTTGTAGTTCCAGCTCCAGGGCCAATTCGTTAACTTGTGTCTCGTAGTCTAGAAAATTCCAAGCAATTTATGTTTGACAAGACTTTCTAATTTCTAACAAAGAAATAATTTCCTCTTTATTTTAGAACAATTATCCTTACATACGACCCATAAAATACCATTTATTGATAGGAGATGCTATTAGACTTTTCCATTATTTTTTACTCACACAGATAGTGGGTTTAACAAATACCGTCCATATTACAGTGAAACAGTAACTGGATATACAATATATAGATCATTCGAGTAAAAAAATCTATTGATTTGGGACTGATGTTTAGAACAATAGACAAATGTGGCCGAACAAAATAATACAAATAAAAAATTATCTGTAAAATATCCAGGGCAAAACTATTTGCTCTTATGCTTCATTTCTCTTTTTCAAGACTTGCTATTCATTCAATTCGTTCATTCAAGATTTGGAGAAAGCTTTCACAAAAGATATTTCATAAAAGAGGGCTTTGTTAAAACCTTTTGTTTAAAGACCCCCTTTAGATCATAATACCCCCTTTCCCCTTCATCCTTCAAAAATGTCTTTTCATCGATTATGTGAGAACATTTCAAAACTTAAAAAAATTTAATCTCACCTTGGCCTTCCTCTGACTCTGATAGACCATTCAACGATGCACCTTAGACGGAAAAGAAACCAAATTAACAATAGGTGCTGTCATAACCTAAAGGAAATTTTGCTTTTCGTGATGCAAGAAGCAAAAATAGATTCCTTGGTAAATGCAAAATTCTGAGCGTGCCACGGTCGTGTCGTTCATTTCATTTTTAACTCACAAGGTAATAGTTCAAACACCAAAGACGAATACGGTGCCCCCACCCTCCCCCCGTTTTTTGTGACACGGGTCCTTAACACAAGGCAAACTACTTTGGAATTACACCCTTAAAAATTTGTGAAAGGGAACGAACCCCGAAAAATTGTTCTTTAAAAGTTAAACAAATGCTTGTAAGGAACTATCATAACTAGAGGTCAAGAAAAAAAACTTGTCAAATGAAATGCATTCATTTCTCTCAAATAAATACTTTCATGAGTAGCATTGCTGATACTAGGGACAACGGGCGAGGAAACAGTGTTCCCAAAAATATGCTTTTAATTCTCAAAAAGCATGCAAATGGGCTATTTTCCGATAGCAAATATCGTTGCTTTGGAAAGAAAACCTCTAACTGCAAAAGATGCCGCATTCAATAACTGTCAGTGAGTGCATAAAACTAAAACAAGGCTGAAATCAAAGAAAAACTCTTGAACAAAAAGTACCTGCTAATGAATTGCTTAGTGAACCAAGCCTGGAAAACCTGGGGAAAGTTGCTGACTTTCTTACTGTGTCGCTTTTAGAAGACACATCTGTAGATTCCATGTCGAAGGAGAATGAGGGGCTGCTAAAGAAACGCATCTTATATGTATAGATCAACATAACATGCATCGATACTCAAAAAGATGATAAAAAGCCACCTAAATCTAAGGTTTGGTGAAAGTCCTAGTTCTTCAAAGGAGAGATTTCTTAGGCAAAGATTCAGGAAACCAGTTTATATAAGTGAATACTACCGCTATTAGTGCCTTAAATAAATCTGTATATCACCATTGACTCAAACGCACGCAAAAACATGTCTAGTACATTCCATCGACATGGAGTTTGACAACAGAGGGAGATATACCTATAGCATAACAATTCTTCTGCCCGTGCTCTAGGCCAGGGGAGGGCAATCTATGGCCTGCGGGACAAATCTAGTACGTCAGAACATTTTTAGAGGCCCTCAGACATCCAAAATTAAACATTCAAAGAATTAAAAAGTCTTATGAAAGTGATAGCATGCTCCAAAATATTTCAATCAACGTGAATTATTTCGTATGTCAAATATTGAAGTTCATTCCCAGGTCAAAAGAAGCAGCTTTTCTCGCAAATGAAGTTTATCAGCTAAAAAGTTTCCAAAAATTCAGACAATTGGCATGTATGTAGATGCACGCTTTCTCTGGTGATTTTGGCCTGATTTTGACAAGCCAGCTAGAGGTACCAACCACTAGAAGGAGAGTAGTTACATTGCTAGCATAGGACAGATCTAAATTTTAGCCGTTCCTGGGCCGACCCGCTCTTCCATGGTACAAAATGTTGTAAATTTGGCCCTCATATTGAAAAGGTTACCCGTTCTTGCTCTAGGATATGATGTTGCAAATGTAAAAACTTTCCGAAAGTCAACTTTGAAAAATGACCCTTATCAAAAAATGGTATGCATTAAAAATCTTGCCCTGTAGTAAATGGAGTTGATAGCATAATTGCATAATTGCATAATAATAGATAGGTATCCTAAAACTCACCTTGAAACTTGTCTGTGGCTTTTTGGTGGTGTCGCGTCTGGAGATCTTGGGTTATAATATTTCTCATCATCGGTTTGAGGGAAGAGATTTGCGTGGTTCTTGATGAAGAATTCCATGGACTGTGCGATCATGCTTGAGCTTTCCATCAGCACTTGTGGATTCTCAGACTGGAAATTTGTTTATGTAGTCAGAACAAATTATAGCTAATAGTTTCTACCAAAATCATGAGGGTACTTCGTGAGAAATAAAAATGTAAAAATAAGCCAATTCAATGTGAAGGCAGGTCGTATAACGGAACATATGAGTTTTGTGTTGTAGCTAATCAAGAAAAGCATTACAGATTAAAATTTTCGTATTATAAACATTAATATTAAATTTCAAAACACAGATTAGATCTCGGAGAAAGAGTCGTCCAGAATTCTGCAAAGCTTTGGTAATTATGAATTTAAAACCGTAGCTGTTTATTTGAATCAATCCATAAAACTATTTGTCTATTTCTTTCGCAAACAGGTATGATGATTGCAGTGAAAACCTTATGAAAGGGGAAAAACTTCTCACATCAAATAAGTAGCTCTTTGAAATATTTTCAAAGTTCCTCAGTTGTTTACTTAACTGGCTCTTTCATGAGTTGTTTTTTTGCAAAGGGGATCTAACGCCTTCCGAGCGATGATAATGATTTTCAGGATAATATTTTTATACTCATTAAAAGAACTACAAAAGTATTATCAAAATATAAAAACTATGAAGATGAACAATGTCAGCAATTATACTTGTAAATGTCTATTTGTTCTTTATAGTCTCCTAAAGCTCGAGTTTTAAGTGGTTCGATACATTTCGAATGAAACTCCAGACCTTGGTACAGATAAAAGTGAACTTTTTATCTGAATTAATTACATTTTAAAAAAATTGTAACTCTAGATTATTCCTAGGGCTAACGGAATTAGTGGTTGACATCGACTGCGTCATGGGTCTGACCAGCTTTCATTTTCTGTATCGGTCTTTTAATAAAGTTTCATTTTGTCAAATTTTGACAATTTGAGGATGCTCAACTTCCTCTTTCAAAGGAAAGATTATTTGTCTACGAGTCCATAATTTTGTGCAAAATTGATTTTCTGTCAACATTCCAGTCAGGAAATTTGATGGAGTCCCCTTTAGGTATAGTCAGAATTTACCGACCAGAGCATGCGGTAGACCTGAGCGCAAACCTTACCAAATACTTGATGTTTTTCATCAATCATTTTGCTGGCCATACCAGCTATTTTCTAGAGAAAGATGAACATGAAGTACCACAGGGCCCACAGGGTTTTCAAACCTTGGCGTACATTCAAAATCAAAATCAAAGTACCTTGAATTACTACTTGTATTTATAAAAAACTGAAATCACAATTTTAGTTATTAAGCATAAACTTATACGATATGCTACCGCATGCTTACGTTCTGAGCTCAAGCTACGCCACTGTTTCTAATAGACCGATAAACAGTAATTTTCATTGCAGTAAAACATATTGCAAGTAGTGAACTGGATATACATACATTTGGACTGAGGACGTTAGGCCCAAAAACAACTGCCAAGTTTGCTAAGGTCATTTTTGTTACTTGCTGGTGACCTTGAAATTCGTGCAAAAATCGACTGAAAATCAAATAAGAAACAGATTAGTGTCAATTGTTTCCTAATAAATAACCAAAACGTTTATAAGCATCAACGTACATTTACTAGCTTAAGAATATCTGCATATCACAGGCGTGTATCTTATAAGAAAAACAATCGTGACAGCAATTTATTCAAAGGTGAAGCATAATAGAAAGTTGGCTTTAAAACAAAGGAGATCAAAGCTACAATGCACTAAAGCTTTAAACACTGTGCAGGAGCCTTTGTCCTCCAAATGTTTCATTTAAGTAGATTTCTAAAAATAACCTAATTCACAACCTCGTTTTGAAAAATTCTTCAAACGTCAACGTCTTTGTATTACATTTTGGATTTTAAAGTTAGATCAAAGACAAGAATTTTAGGCTACATGTTAGTTTTCAAGATGCTCCTGATATTGATTTCATGACGAAATAGGGATGAGTATTTTATAAGGGAATTGACCGTTATTGGCCGTATAATGGAGAAATATTTCATCCGGAACGATTTTTGCGGTCAAATCCCTTATAATTTTCAAACCGCAATCGTCAGAAAATCTACAATCTACAAGCACAAACAAATTGAGAAATTCTATCCGGGTTTAAAAAGTATATTTGTTTATCCTAATTGAGCTCGAAAAAAGTCGCACAATGAGGTTTGGAGATAACCACAACTTACACAAGATATTTTCGGTTCAGCCTCTGGTACAAAATAGAACATTGAACTAAAGTTAAACTTTAACTGATATTTGGCCCGTGTCCACCCCACAGTTAATGGAGTTCTTAGGCAATGACGTCACAAAAATCTTCTTTTAGAATTTTTGATTGGATTTCCATAACCTGGAAAAGCGCCATGAAGTACCTCTAAATGTGCAAAATAAGTTAAACGTGTTACGGATTGGCTGAGATATGACCAAATTAAGATAGGCGGTGTACCAATCAAACTTCTGTAACAGAGCCAAAATAAAAGTAACCCGTTAACAAACCACAAATTTTTCATTGGCCAAATCTCACCCGATTTTTGACATATTTAACTAATTTTGCATATTTAAAAGTATTTAATGGCATTCTTATAAATTATGTGATCAAATTTCTAAAAATATATATCTTTTATGACGTCACATTGAAGAACTCTATTGATGTCCGGTACAGCAACAATAGGCACAGACCAAATTCGTCAAAGTATGACGAGTGATCATCTACCGGTAATGGGCAGTATTCGAACCTAATACCACAAAAACAAAAATACGAGACAGGAAACCAAAAAAACCAAGTGTTACTTGCCTTATGTACTTTAAGGTATTCAGACTTGCTTTTGAAATTGACTTTAACACTATGCTGAGTTTTTCCACCTCCGTATCTCGATCATCGTTATAAGCTATGGATGAAATCAATTGAACCTTTGAAATGTGAATTACCGAAATGAAGTTTGAACCTTGACATGCTAAGTAAAAATAGCTAGCAAGTTTTAGGGGTGGAAGAAAGTAAAAGGCACATTTCCTTTAGACGTCTGCAAAACAAAGGTTTTTTGCTACCATATACCAAAAGAAACAGAACTGTTAATGCCTGTAGAATTTAAACAACATGGTGTGCATTAGACCTTTGTCAATAATACAAACAAGTCAAGATGAAAAAATGGCATGATAGCTGCATGTTCTCAAAAATCATAATAACTTGGTAAAGAACTACCGTAACTGTAGCATAAAATGTTATAGGCTTAGAAAGGAAGCTGAAGTTAGCCTCGTTGTGAATTCGGGACTATTTTACTTCGATTACATAGGCAAGAGTGAGAAATGATAGCATCAACTAATGATTACAAATTCACAATCCTTTTTGCAGTTGAATCTCAACTTTAACTGGCAAAATAAGGAGAGCTTACTAAACTTTTCTTTGAAAAGGTCTGTCATAGGTTCATCATATAGCCAGGACCACAAAGAACTTTGATTTACTTAACTATACTACGTAAAAAGGTTTTCTGCAATACATGCACCTAAATTTATACAGAACTTCGCACTGGCAGCTACCGGCATGTCTATTTATTTTCTTGAACAATATAGCTTGTATTCAATGATTTTGTTTCCAGGGAGAAAGTTCACTTACTGCAGACAATGCTTGTACATTTGTCGTAGAAACTAAATGGAATAACAGGTTCTGGAAGACTTCTTAAGTAGGCCTTTAGTAACGAAGCTATTGTATGAATGCCATGTCTTTCAGACACCAAGTCTACTATCTCGCCTAAAATACAAAAAATGAAATTCTATACTCGGCTAAAAGAAGTGAAATAATAGAACTGCTGGAAAGATCTTAGGAAAACGCAGGGCCTCAATTTTACCTCACAAAGAAAGCATATACAGGCAAATGTTTATAATATAGGCAAACGTCATTAAAGTCACGAAACAGCATCTTTCGAAACCATATTTATAAGCTACAGTTTTCTAGCAATGTTAAAAGGAGAGAGGTGGGATTGCTGAATACCATGTATAAATTGCTCAAAGCCTATTCTCAATAAAGTTCGTAAGTGGTGACGTCACAAAATATACTTTTTGAGTATCATGGAATACCTCAAAATGTGTAGAATAAGTTAAATGAATTGGCTGAGATACGGCCACAGAAGCACAGGCTCTATTTTCATCAAACCTCTGTTATTTCGTCTTTTTTCATAACAAAGAAAAGAGCCAAAGTAACAGTAACCCGTTAGCAAACTTTCATTGCCCATATCTCGACCAATTTTTGACATATTTATTCAACTGACTTTGCCATTTTAGAAGAATTTCACGGCGATCTTTTATGTTTTGTGGATAGAATTCTACATTTCTAAAAAAGTTATTTGTGACGTCACAGTTAAGCAAGCACATTATGATTGTAGATATCACACAAAACATCAGCGTTAAACACGTATGCTAGTGAATATCAATAAATGTCACTGCGACATAGCTAGTTGTACATTCTACTCCATTTTGAACTGTCTAGTAACTAGCTTTGTAGAAAAGAAGCAGTTACCTGTGAAAATAGAATATATTTATCTATACCTTTATTGAATCTATTTAATAAGTCATCAACCTCTTGCACATTTCCACTCAAACGAAAAACACCTTCCTCAAGAGGCTCTGGGAATAGAAAGAACACAAGCTTCAATCGAAAATAAAAATATAATGAAATAAGAGAAAAGTTGCATACGAAGATCATAGAACGAGTTAGGGTTTTAGTGGTGTTATTTCTGCTACAAAAATCAGGTCAAACATAAAGATAACACTAGAACGGGAAGTGAAATTTGAACTTACAGTATTGTTAGCTGAGTTATTCTCATTTAAATGTAAATGCAAGTATAAGTACAGGGAAAATAATTTTGCTATTGAATACCAATGAGCAATACACTGGAACAAGCTGAATTTTTGGTCAACTATAACATAAGGCCAGTGCCAAAAAACTGTTCCCTAAATTACCCAAATAAAGAGTTACAACAAAAAATAGAAGTTTGCATAACTGGGGGTGCTGTGGCATCATATGTTTAAAAAATTACAAGGAAAATATTGAAAAATTGATGACAAAGACAGAAATAAAAAAAGAAATGATTGCAAACTACAGTACAAGCTAATTTGCGTTATATGGACAAATAAAGAGAAACAGGTTTAATTTAATACATTGAAAAACTACAATTATTGCAGCAAATATTTAACCCTTACTCAGTTAGAATAAAAAGCCAAAATAAAAAGTTATATGAGTATCAGTCAAGTAGAATGGGTGGCTGGCAAAATGAGTAGCAGAATGGGTGGATTGAATCAAAGTGGGCTATTTTCGGAAAATACAGTTTGTTAAAGGGAAATTTAATATCACATTTTAAGCAAACTATAATTTTAACACCATATTATGATAGCATACTCAGGGCTGGAAATTTTGAGCATTTAAGGAAACGTGCTATTGTTGCGTTAATTGACAAGTTACGGAATTGACAGATCCATGTTTCGTTGCCGTCATTCTCAACCTGCGGTTTTCCTATTGGTCAACGTTATTTTCCCACTGTGATAAGGACAGAATAAAACTATTGAAAACATCTTGCAAATTCTTGTTTAATTCTCTTTTCTGTTTAAATCTAACTTTTGCCACAAATCGAACTAAATATAAACATAAATCGCTGATCATAAGATTTACAGCTCAATTTTTTCTCATTGATTCATAATACACTCCCCTCACGAAAGTATCTGGACAGTTTCAAATTTGGTTCTGAATCTGTTGTTAGAGAAATTTGTTTACAAATTTTAAAAGCAGTTTCCATGAAAACGTTTTTATCAATTTTCTCGAATTTTTTCTTGAAGTTTTTTGGCCTTTAATCTATTCACTCGTCGAAAAAAAATAATCTTATCGATATGCAAGCAAACTCTGTGAGGGTTTTTCCTCAAGATGGTAGCGACCGAAGCAAAAGAATTAACTTCTGAGCAGCGTCTAGAAATAATGTTTTATCACAATGATGGGAAAAAGCAAATGAGAGTAAACACGTTGTATTTCTCTTTATTCGAAAATATTCATGTCTCAAGAACCAGTTTGTAAAAAACATCATCTGTTTTATTGGCCCATTTTAACTGAGTCCAAGTCACCTGACTTTGTTGTTCTCCGCATATTTGACATACGTTGATTTATGTAAGGCTTGTGGAGCAAAGTTTTCTCATTTTAACCAAAAATGATAACGGATAAAAAGGGCAGAAGTTTAGGAGCATTTTAATTTTCTCGTTTATTTTGGAAGGATTTCTCAAAGAATTATTATCACTATGGTAAAAAGTCGTTTTCGCCAGCATAAATTTGTTTTTGTCTGAAAGTGGAATCGATCTTCAAATCAATAAAATCCTAACGCTTAATCGTTGCCTTTATTTTGTGTTTGTGGAAACACAACAGCTGGGAAAAAAGCGTTTCCACCAAATTTCCAGCCCATGGTACTTGTTAGATAGTTAGGGGGAACAAGCCATTGGCACTTAATGGACAAAATACCTTTGTAGAGAATAAAACGGCTAACTTACCATAGTTTCTAACATATTCTACACATTTTTCGATGATAATAGGCACCATTCCACCACCTCTTCTTGAATCAACCTTTACTGTATCTTCAATTGATCTTCCAAACATTCCTCCACCAAACGGCTATAACATTATCAGTGAAAAAAATCTAAAGTTACTAAAGATCCTTGCTTGAGTACTAAATATCATGACAGCTAATGATACAATCTTTGTAATTATTAATGAGGCAAAATATGTTTTCTACCAATTCTACAAAAAGTCTAGGACCCATGTGCCTGGGACCAATCATCAATTAAGCATGTGCATTACTAGTGACATGGTCAACCTTAAAACACTTTATTTATATATAAACATAGTTTCCTCTCTACTTTGATAGACTACTAAATTAAAAAAGGCTGAATTGCATCTATAATGAAACAGCAAAAGTACAAATAAAGATGCCTTTTGCATATTTCTGCTGTCTCCAAAAGTAAATTAGGCTTGACACTAACTGTATAAATTATTATATTTATAGCTTTCATCCATTGCTCTAGATCCTTTTGAGATGAAGCAATAAACAGATATGATTCATGGGTGTCGGTGACAGGCTTTCCAATACGTTGTTCACCAGCTAAAACATTAAAGAACATCAAACTAATATTGAATAAAAGCTAATTTAATAAACAATATCTAATATTCAAACATATCCTCTTTTAATATAGGTTGCCATTCAAATAATGTAGAAAACAGAGAAATCAAAGGAATTGTAACACATTTTGGATATTTTCTTTATCATTAGTAAGTATTAAAAGTTATGACATAACATGGTATTTATTATATTTTATGCATATCAAAATTAAAAATTAAATTGAATTTAAAACTTTCATTGCCTAGTTATGGGATATTCAGAATATAACAATTCATCTTTCATTATTTAGCAGTCACAAAATCCTTCAGGAAAATCAAAGCATTGAATTATTTTGATGCATGTGGTGGACCTTAAACAGAGTGGAAAAGGGCCAAACTCATTAAACAGAGGAAATGTTAGAAATTTTATTTTTGCCACAAATTCAAGTGAGCACATGAACTTTTAAAACTTTGAAATTGGTATGAAAAATAAAAGCGAAACAGATTAAAAATATACTAAAAACTGAAGAGATAAAAAAGAACATACAAACAATTTCAAATTGAAACTGATGAGTTCCATCTCCTGTCCGTCTTTCAACACGATTCCCTGCCAGTGGTATTCCAGCAATTGGTTTAGAATCCTATAAAAAACAAAAAATTGGATAACCATTTTGCTTCAATATTGTAATAATAATAATAAAATAATGATAAATGCACTTATATTGTTCCATATATCCCCAGCGGTCATAGGCACATTCCAATTTGAAACAAGTCTCACCATCAAAATATGCTAAAAGATACCTTAAAAGGCTAAAACTAAAATATATTTTTCTACTTTTATCTAACCTAGAAAATTTTTCATAACTTATACAAGAAAGAATCTGATCAAGCTGTTGAAAAGATTGGCAGCAACATAATTTTTCCTTGTCTTTTTAAAAACTACCTTAAGCTTGAATATATTCAGGCACAAGATTGTCTTAAATTTTGATTTTAGCACAAAAGGAAAGTCAGCATGTGTCAGTAATGTGACTGTAGCAGATTGACAGCCATGCAGTTTGTTTCATCAAAACATCTCCAGAATTCACACATGGATAACACTCATTATCCTAAATGTCTGCTTTTATGTGTTCATGTTTTATATGCCCTTTGAGTGGGCCTTTCCCAAAGTGTAACATAGGCCACATCCTGTACCAAAAATAAGCAGCATGCGTGAAAAAGATGTGGCCAAAAAGGTGTGTGTTTATATTATTTCATTAATAGGCTAGCTATATTTGCTTTTCAAGTATACAGCTTCAAAGATCATTCAACTTCTCGTTCCACTTGCACTAAGCCAGAACCATAAAAATATTGCAACCTGGAAAAGCCATAAATATATAAGCTTTTCCGGTAGAAAATCACTGGAAAAATAACTAATCTTCAAACTTGCGATCTTGTATCCTATTGAATTTAGCCCCCTAATAAACTCCAAAATGTACTTAAAACCATATAAAAATCACCCTGCCTTTGCTTTTTAGCATGTTTAACCTGTCCAAAACATTTCAAGCCCTCTCAATCTGTAATATGCTCTGCCACCCTTTTCTACAATAATCATCTTTCCATTATAATCATTTTTTTTATTTTTTCTGTATAAATATGTTTGTCCTGCTTTCAGCTCATTCTCAAACATTATTTTAAGTTACAGTTTTACAGCCTAAGCGCAAATTGCAAACTTTTGCTGAAATCAAGCAATAGCTATCATCTCATAGGAAAATTGAGTGTTATCCCAAACCTCAATTTTACTTTATCTTTTCCACTTTCTCCAAAATAGACACACAACTGTACAGCTTCATCAAAGAAAAATCGTTTGAAAATAAACCTACCCCTTTAGATCGAAAATAGTAAAGCTGGTCTCCTTTTATCTCAAACCATCTTCTTTTTATTGTTCTTGGCCACTGGCCACCAGTTTTTGATAACCATCCACAGTGTAGCTGAACAGAAATCAGAAAAATTATTCTTTAAATAAGAAATAGTGTTTAAATAAGAAAAGCAGTCATAAATTACAACTATTTATATCAACCACACAGCTGTAGATATTGGCCGAGGTTGTTAAATTCAAGCAATAAGCCATACCTCTAAAGAAGGCAAAGTTTCGAAAATAAATGAAGTGTTTTTGGCAATAAATCGAGCTGACGAGGCTATGAGCCCATAACAGAACATACTAACTACAAAATATTAAAAGAAGCTGAAAGATTTGCCTAGTCACCTTTAAGTGAAATTCCTTGAGCAGCTATTTTACATTTTCCAGCAAAAACTTACATACATTTCCGGTTCCTTGTTCTTGCTGTGGCTGAGAGTTTCAGGCTTAAAAATATTGCACCCCCTTTCCAAATTTTCTTTTGCCAATTAGGTAACCTTCAAAATGTGGGTAGGGATGTGGGTAGGTGCATTCAATACAATTTGTAGTTATTGAGAGGGGTTTCAAGTTATTCAAACAACTGAAAATTATTCAAATTCTTTCAAAGAGATGTTGGTTCATCATCTTTATATTTGGCATGGCTGTGCCAAATTTTTCTGCCATGCTTGTAGACCTGCCTTTACCATTCTGGCATGTGTATGCCATTGCATACCTGCATGAGATATTTTCTATTCCAGATAATATAGACACCTTTGCAAATAGATGAATGTGTCTTGTCCCAACAAGACCAATTAAAATAATTCAATTCAGTCTAAAATATGAATTGATGTTTGCTGTAAATGGGCCTGACTCAGCGGCACCTACCCTGGATATGTTGCCAGGGCAGCTGCCCCTCTTGCCTTCTTCCAGGATGGGGCAGAGGGGGCAATCAGTGCAGTATTCATTTCTAAGAAAGGTTTATAGCCAATTTCACTATGTTAATTCCCATTAGAAATTCAATAAAATAGAAAAATATCACTTTTCACAAAAATTCAAAATAATGAAAGGGCCATTTAATACCCATTTGGATGGAGATTTTGTCAGCATTATGCCTTTGTTTAGAGTCTTTGCTTGCAAAAATCCCAGCTATATGGCTGGAACAGATCCATGCCAGTATTTAATTTTGCAACCATCCCCCAACTGCTCAGAAATTAGGAGCTTGTGTCTCTAAATTTGCATTCTTGTTGGAAAGTTTTTGCTTCAAAACCCTGATTCATAGACCCCATCAATATTAGTAGTATTTTGAAGCTGGAGGTACATATGTAGAAAATGGTATTTTTCGAAATATTTTAAGAGAACACTATACTGGGTGACACATTTCTGTGAACCCATTTATACATTTTGAAAAAAATTATTTGAATGTAAACAGAAGCATTCCCTCCAGATCAGTTTTTCAACAGCAAAGTTACTTTTCTAGAGTTAGGCAAATCCAAAAGGTCAATTTAAACATATCAGAATACTGATGAATAACGGAAATAAGCCAAAGTCTTTGCAAAGGTCCAATTGTGAAATCTGAATCTGATTCGTGCAAAGAGCTCTGCTGCAGTAGTCCAGCAATCCAGTAAAATACTTTGCTTGTCATCAATCAAAATAGGGTTTTTAAAGCCCACAAAAACTTCATAATAAGTCAAATTATACACGTCTGTTTATAGATTCTCATTTAAGTAAGCATCGTATCAAAAATTGATACTCGGCGGCGATTGATGACAGTAAAATTGCATCAACACGGCCGACAAAGCACAGGACGCGATTTAGGAAGGCACGCTCCGGTACTTTCGATCGATTAACCAGAAGAACAGGAGAAAACACTGAAAACGGAGGAAAACTTACTGTTTTTTGGTGCTGAAGAGTGCTTCTACATGACATTGCTCGGCGCAGTTTGCAATTTATTATTGATCTTCCAAGGACCTGGATTCGCAGCGAATTTCCTTTTTCATGAGCTGCTGTTTCTCTCTCACCAGGACCAACTCGAGAACGAGACTCGTCTACCGAAAATCTTCGCCCGACGACCGAGAAGGTTCTCATAATTCGATCATCGGTCTTCAACGACACATTCCAAGACGCTCTATTTGTATCCATTGATAGCATAGCTGATATAAAGAACCAAATTATTCCCTTGGACTTACCTTCCCATGTTCACTGTAGTTCTACTGTAGTTCGAAGGCCATCTAGCATGTTTCCCTTGGGTTTCCGTAAAACCACAAGGTGTGGCATCCCACAACTTCTGCTATGTTTTGACCGTTAACATTCGCTGATCGTGACGCATCAATCCCTTCTATTTACAAATTTCGAAACAGTGCAACACTGAATCAACACTGATGGGAAATGTGTCATAAATTTTAATGCTTTATTCGATTAATAAACAGAGTCTTTCCCTTTCCCAGAAGTCACCGATTTCCATAGAAATAAAACATTTTCCTGTGCATCAAGCTATACTCTATTTAATAATAATACAATATTTTTTTCTCTACCTTTGATATTCTAGAGAAACTTTCCTTTTGAGCCTAAATATATTTTTAAAGTATAATAATTTTATAAATCTGATATAGTTTTAAAAGGGCACGTCGCCCGCGCTTGAAAAACCCGACGTTTTTTTAAAAACGAGACATGTCAGATTCTGTGGTTCCCTTTAATGGAACAGCAACTGCTGATAAGTGAGACACAAACATGTGAGCGGAGGTTGAGCAATATCATTTTAATATTCTTGAAATTTGGATAAATCTGAGTCTGAATTTTCCTATAAATATTCTTTTAAAAAAGAGTGTAGATGGAGCTTCTGGACTGATTTCGAAAAAATACTTTCATTTGCGATTATACCTTCGATCCTATATCATTGTACTATTATCTGCCTTGGCAACCTAAAGGACAGTTTGGAATGCAGTTTTATTCAGGAAGATCCAATGTTGTGGAATATTTTCAAAGGGGAAAAATCGATCAAGCCCATTAATTGAATTGTTTTTTAACCATCGTACAAATCGTTACGTAAATGACTGCCAAAATAATGCAGCGAAATGTACCAAAAGACTTTGATTTTTATTAAATTGCTTTTTTGACTGCGAATCACGATTGTAACTAATTTGGCTGTACGCTGTATTTTGTTTGGCCTGAGTTTTTCGTTTCTCCCCTCAAATGTTTCTTTGGCCTGAGTTTTTTGTTTTACCCCTCAAATGTTCTTGACCGAACTGATCTTGGGTTTTTGTTTAATAGATATTATATTATTAGTAGATGTATATCCACGTAGAGACCATTGGCTACAGTGAGCGTTTTTTGCTTACATATCCCCCTCCATTTTTCATTGCTTCCCACTAGAAATGGTGCATCTTATGAATCCACGAGACTTCATGTGCAAAAAATGGAAAATACGCATGCACCGTGGGGGGAGGTGAGTTTTTAGCTAAATTTGGGTAGGGTTCAGCCATGAGCACATTCAAAGTGGTACCGTTGGCTAGAATAATATTTAAGAAAATGTTACTCTTAGCTAAACCAATGGCTAGATTCATTTCTAAGCCATTCGAGTATCTCAAAATTTTTAGTCTAAACTCAGAAATGTCAAAGGTCGAATTGTTTTACTTTCTAGTATATTATGAAAAAGATGGGTTGCCAGGAAGAAATTCCTATTTTCAAAGGCCTTACCCTAGACTAATTTTGCCAAATATGATACGCCTTGCTAGACATTAGCTTGACCAAAGGAACAAAAAAGTATTCCCTTGGCTAGACAAGAAGTATACCCTTTGATTTTTACACATTCATTTTATACTTCAGCTTGAAAGTTTAAGACTGCCTATTCAGTCACAAAGCGTAGGTGAAGCGCTCGTACTTTTACAGAATGTTGACAAGTAACAAAATAGGTCTCGAAAATAAACTTGAGGTTTTCCTGAAAGCTCCAACCGTACGGAAAGTTGGATTGGTAAACTGAGTTTCGACAATTAAGAGAAAGTTCCTGCTTATGAGAATTGTAGTTTTGAAATTGATCGCTGATACCAAGATGATAAACGCCTATTTCATCTGTTTCGAAATAGTTTGAAAACAACAATTTTGTAACAGTTCTCAAGAAGCATTTTTTGTAACGAAACCCTTTGCAAATGGCTTATCCTAAGTATTATCCTAAGAAGCAGGGTCGCACTGGAAATTGATCTTTTTGGAGGGGGGAGGGCGCAGCGCCTATGTTTTTCCGATAAGCTAGCGGCATTTCATAAATTTTCTGAAAAATATGGTTTTCTAGGGGGCTGTATCAGGGTCCACGCCGTCAGTGTCCACACCACCGGAGGGCTGGGGTGGCCATGCCCCCCGATTTTGCGAAGCAAATAGTTTTAAAGCTGCAGTAAAAGGGGAAAGATGTCTTGGCCCCCTAAATTTGCTGACTTGGCCCCCACTTTCTAATTCGTGGCGTGGGCCCTGCCTGTCCCCTGTCCTTAGCCATTACATCCCTGCTAAAAAGCTTTGTAATTTGATGCCATAATTTGTTGTTCAGACTTTATGAATTTAAGTAATGTTTTTGTGCAAATGTCAAGACTTGCATACTTTGGAATACTCTGGATCCAAATACTTCATATACACAGGATTCGAGCCATTCTTTAAAACTTTTGTGGATTTCACTTGTAATTTTTCTATAGGCACACGTTTTCTTATTGGCTTTTTCGATCCGAAAATGGTTACACATTTTCCAGCTTGATATTTCGACCCTGATCTGACGTTTGTACTCTGAGGAGTGTCAGACGAAAGGTTGAGTTTCTTGTAAAATGTGGACTTATTCAAAGCCATTTTCGAATTCATAAATATATTATCTTATTTATCTTTACAACCAATGACTCTTGATAACCTTTTAATGATTGCCTTATTGCAATCAGCCTTTTCAACATATCTTTCTAATGTGCGTATCCAATTTTGATACTTAATCTATCAATACACCAAATAGATGACAAACAATTGATAAACAGTCAAAATCATTTAGACGTAAGATTGATAACAGTCATATATGAACTGAAAGATTCCATAAATATACTAGATTGCGAGCGGTACAATATAATGCTATAATTAATAACGATGAATGTAAGTAAATTGTACCAAGAATTTTTTTTTTTGAATTAATAGAGACGTTTCGAGCATAGCCCGTTATCAAGTGGGTATCGTTATCTTGATTTAGGGCTATGCTTGAAACGTCGTTATTTATTTAAAAAAATTTTTCCTGGTACAATTTACTTACATTCATCGTTATTATATATGAACTGAATGTGTCAAAGTATCTGTTTTTGCCTACTTAAAGTATAAGCACCTAAATAAACTCAAGTCACATAAAGACCTCACACTGATTGTAAAGAAAATGTCGTTCATGAAAGAACTGAGCCCTGAGATAATCTTTGATTTAGGGAACCCATGCATAAAAAACCAAATAGATTTACTGTTTGTTTTCCGTCTGTGAGACAATTTTGTACAAGCTTAATTAAAAGACGTCACATTGACAACAAAGGACCAAAGGCTTTTAATTTTGCAAGGATTAGGTCTGTTGCAGTGTGCTTCTCCTGCTTTAAAGCCTTTTTGTCAGTCTTCTATGTGTCTTCTTAATGCTTGCTGGAATAAAATCACTTAAATAAAGTTTTAATTTACTGACATCAAAGTTGAAACAATTTGCTAAAAACTGCTGTTTAAATAAGTGTGTCTCCAAACGAGATTTAAAAGTTTCTAAAGTATTACATGCCCTAACTGAGTAGGGGACTCTGTTCAAAGAGAAAAAAGGGAACATTTATGAAAGCACGATCACCAGCCATAACAAATTTGATCTTTCCTACTAATAATGGTTCATCGCCAGTAGATCAAATCCCAGGAGAGGCCTTACGAAAATGAAATACTCTCAAAGATAGTTCGGAACTTAAGCTTTAAACACTCTAGGTTAACATGAGTATTGTGTATTGTATCCTGCTTGTAATCGGTAACCAATGAAGTATCTTCAGTACTGGTGTGATGTGACAACGTCTGCGACCACCCGTTAACATTCATGCAGCAGCGTTCTGGAACTTCTTTAACTTTCGTAATTTACATGAAGGTAACCTAAATAACAGAAAATTTTTATAGTCAAGCCTTGACATGAAAAGGTGCTTTCTCTGCAACTTTCTTGGTAAGGTATCTTTGAGCAAGGCCAGTGGCGTACCCAAAGGGGGAATAGGGGGGTCCGGACCCCCCCCCCCCCACTTTTCTAAAATATGATCCTCGAGATTTGTCCAAAAACGATGCAAAACTCATTTGGGGGGGGGGTGTAGTATACTGTATGCTTGTGTCAATAACAATTGTAAAATACTTTGCTATTTACTGTAGCTAACATGAATTAAATTACGGGGAGAAATTTTGCAAAAAGGGCGTTTACCCGTAATTGCGAGTGTCTGAAGGGCGTGGTCAAAAAAATTATGGGGCTATGCCCCAGACCCCCCCAAAGTTACAACCCTGGTTACGCCACTGAGCAAGGCAAAAGATGTGTGAATGATATCTAGCTGATTTGCACAACGCGTTCACATGTGATTTCAGTGTCAAAGTGGTACCAAAAACAACACCAAGATTCTTACTGCCACCAACATCAATGGATACATTTGATGAGAGTTTCTTGCATTGTACTCTAGTACCAGTAACCAACATTTCAGCTTTGTCTCCATTAAGCTTACGCCTGTTTATGAGCATCCATGTTTCAATTTCTTTGATACATTTTTCAATATTTGATATGGAGGTGGATGTTGTATTATTTGGTATAAATGACATGTGGATTTAAGTATCAGCATAGGTGTGATGAAATTGTAGTCCTTTCTTTTGCATTACATCTACTAGAGGCAATGCATAGACCAGGAACAACAATGGCCCCAATACTGAACCTTGAGGAACACCGATGACAGGTTTTTTTTATTGAAGTAACATATTTCACTTTAACCTTTTGCAGACGATCAGTTAGATAAGACTCAAACCATTTCAACAGTGCATATTCTATCTTCATTATATCTTCTCAGGAGCAAACGATGATTTAGCTACAGTATCAGAAGCAGCCGAGAGGTCAAGTAATACAAGAATTGAAACCTTTTGATTCAGGGCCTAAAATAAGCGTGGATCTGACTCAATTTGTGGAGTTGTAAATTAAAATTGTAGAACTGTAATTGTAGAAAGTGTGAATTTGTAAAAAGTGCATGTTCTTAAAAGTGCAGCATTAAATACCAAAATACCATTTTTACGAGGTCCCCTAGACCTCAAGGACCTGGGGAAATTTGCCTCATTGCTCCTCCTCTCGACGGTCCTGCCCACAGGGGCTTCCAATACCTCCAGGATCAGCGTTCAGAGTTTTTCAACAAACTTTGACTTTTCTTCAAACTTTAGGTGGAAATTGTGTGGCTTTGGATAAGCTCTAGAACCTAAGATCTAAAACCTAGCAGACAACTAGGAGATAATGAAAAATCATTATCTTGCTGAAATGTATAAAAATATATCTCTATCAATTCGGCAAAGCTATGTACTATGCGCAAGTGAAGAAGTTGAGAAGAATCAAGTTTGCACTTTTTATAGGGGAAACAAACATACAAAGGCAATTGGCCAATAATCTATTGACGGACTACTTTCAATGGCGAGTCAGCAACCGCGGAGCGTTGAGAATAATTGGGAGTGGATTAAAGCCGAAAAAGGGGTTTGAATGCTGGTTCAATCTAGATTCCTTACGTTTTGACAAAATCTATAGGGCCTATAGCCCTCCCCAGCTCTTTTGCTCCGCGTTGCCTAATGATGAACCATTTGCACCACCACCAGTTCCTTTTGTAGCGTAGCGAGGGGGAGGGGGCAAGGGGCTCTCCCCAAAGCTCAGGAAGTTGGTCCTAATAAAATTAGTACCTCAAGGAGGGAGGTTGATCTTTCAAACAAAGTTAAAACGTTTTAAACGACTGCAAGCCAACGACTGTAAGAAGTATTTTGAAATGTATTCTTAAGGGCGTGGTCGATGTCGGACTCCTCTTTGCCCATCCAAACCTCCAACCCTGGTTGCGCCACTGAGTACCTAAGCCCATGTTAACAAGTTTGTTCCCTTACTGTACAATACTTAATGGAAAAGATTATTTTTGTTTGCCGTTATTAGAGGAAACAATGTTTAAAGGATAAGTAACCTATGCAAATTTCCATTATGATACTGCCTTTGATAAGGCCACAAAGAATATTGGAGCGTTAGGAATGCAAATAAATCTCACAAAAGAATCCAGATAATGAATAAACTTTCCATCATTTTTACCTTGTGGATCAGTCATTTTTCGGAAGGTCAAGCCCATTCGTCAGAAAATTTCTGGAACGATCCTTTAGACATGGGCTCCGACGCAGGTTGGAAAGTGGAGGGGCCAAGAGAAATATAACAATCACAACAAAAGTTTTTAAAAAAAGCTTTATTGTTTTGCAAAAAATTGAGGGGGCCATGGTCCCTCCGGCCCCCCTTCGTCGGAGGCCCTGTTAGATATGTTTCGAGCCAACCTCTGCCACACCTACAGCAAGGCACTAAATTTCTATTTAAAATCTGTTTGAGAGGCTATTTCAAGGTCATTGAGGCCAAAAACAAATCATAGCTGATAGGTTAATTACAAAAGGCGTTAACTATACTCAATATTTTTCACAAGAAACAAAGATCGACTTTGAGTACACCTGTTTCTAAAAACTTTCAATGCTTATTGTTTCTTATTTAAGCCTTCTGGAACCTATATTCAAATTTTCAATGCTAGACAATGGTCGATGTGTCTATCATTTTCAAATGTAATGACATTTTTGTTTTGATTTGTTTACATTCTTAAATTGGAACACTAACGTAGGTTTTCAAATGCAAATTCAGATTTCCCTCTCCTCCTAGGAATAATGTTGATTTACTATAGAAAAATGAGAGGGGTTATGGATTATGCTTTTTCTTGTAGCTTGTTCGAAATTTTCCTTTACTTTAAACATTGTTTTGGGGGAAAGGGGGACGGAAGTAGTATTCTTCGGGAGAGCAAATGGAAAATAGAAAAGCACAACGCAAAATGTTGGGTATTCCAAATAATTTTGGCGGTGATTGTGTAGCTAACTGGATTTGAATACATACTATTTTGCGTTGTTTCTGGGACAAAACAATTCCCTTTGCTGTTGTATTCAGCACATCCAGCTGGACAAGCCATTGCAAGACGTCCGGCTGATATTCATATAGATAAATTTTTGATTTACACGTCATTATGATATGAATTCAAACTTTCCTGTTTCATAGTATTTTTACTACAAGCCCCTGCAGGATATTGATCATACTTCAAACCTTTCCCTTGCACGTGAATAAAAAATAAGCCAATCAATGTCAAGTATTAGATGAGAAGAAACGACCCCCATTGGTCAAAACAATGTTGTTGCACGTGATATTCTGAATAACCTTTACACTTACAAGGGCTGCCATTTTGAATGTATTCACCTTTGACTTAATGGATTTCGGCCAAAGAATTTGATTTAAAACTACCAAACGCTGTAACATTCTGTTGGACTGTCACTTAAGTTAAACGGCAGCGACGAAGAAGTTTGATGAATTGTAGAAACTCCGTCTCTGTCCACCTGTTTGCAGGAGGGTAAGGCAAATGCATTTTATCAACGTGGTTCCTTACCGCCGTGTTGTGGCGCACGGCTTTACAAATAGGCCAATTCAAATTTAATGCCTCACACAACGCATTTATCATATCAGTACATGGTTTCTCGTATGATTTGGCCTTAAATGAGTAAAAGTCGAAACTATTGAGCGGTAATTTACCGATGAATTATCTAACCCGGGGTTTATGGTGTCGAGCTTGTTTGCCTGGACTGATGTTATTTGCCTATTTGTCTCGCGGATGGGCAAGGCAAGGCTCATCATGCCAGCCCTTCCACAGATGGAAAGCGATACTAGAAATTAGTAGCTCAAATGTGTAACAATTATGATAAACTGTTTAAAATAATTACTGCATTCTATATATTATCCTAAGTTATTGCGGTGGACTAATTTACGCAGTTTTTGAAGGTATCATTACAAATACAGTTTATTCGAAGTTTCTAGCTACCTTTTACGGTAATTAGTGACATTTATATCAACCATATACTTTCGTTTTTGGTATCAAAGTGTGGTCTTTTGTAAACAATAACGATTAGCAGTGAAGGGGAGGGATATTATAGATGCTTTTACTTCAGTCTAATGTTTGCGCCTGCGGCCCAAAAACAAGGAACGTTTCACGTTTCACGACTGCACGTACATTAAAAGGGGTTCGTGCAGGCTATCTTCGAAGCCTACAATTGAAAATTTGCTCATGAGAATGTTCGGCAAACGCGACAGGAAGGGACATAGCAGTTACTATACTTAAGAATTACCTAATCGCACTTATTACTGATATGAAACAAAGGAAATGCTTCCAAAAAGACAACAAACTGTAAACAACAATAAATGTAAAAAACAACAGCTTGCCAATCTTTGTAGCAGCATCCTCAGGTGTGAATTGTGGGTTCATACCAACTGGATAAAGAATTCTAAGAAAAGTTTGTTTCTTTGTAAAGCTATCTTTGTCACAAACATAAAGTGTTTACTTTTGTGCTGTTTATTTCTGAACCTCAAGCTTTATGGATACTTGACTCAAAATTCAAATATATATGGGACATTTGAGCCAAAATAATTTGACAACATTCAATTTGACAAAATTAAGGAACTGGTGTTAAAAATGCAAAAAAATTGAAGAAAATTGCAAATAATGTTCTGAACTTGTGCTGTATTTTGTAACTTTTGCCACGGTTTTTGTCTGCTATTTGGGTAAATCAGTGGTAATTGAATGTTAATAATTGTTTATTTTGATTTTAGAGCTGGAGGAACTGTTGCTGCAGTTGTAACATGTCCACTAGAAGTTGTGAAAACTAGGCTTCAGGTAATATATCTTCTAGACCAGTGATTTATACAAGTTGGTCCATTTAAGAAGCAATTAGGTTTATTTCAGCATATGATACCAATTTTGTTGAAAATAAAAACAACATCAGCAGGATGATTATCAACCTCTTTTAAACAAATTTTCAAAAATCTGAAAAGAACATTTGATTTGTTTTTTGAATATGATAACAGTTATGATAAGAGATCTTTCCTCTGATATTCTAGCCTCATAAAAAGACTATGTGGCAACATGAACATGCCCTTATGATTGTTTTCTACAGCATATCAATTAAATCAAAGGGCTTCCTCTAGTGGGTGTAATTATAACAGGTTTTTTCTCTGCCTGACTAGCAGCTGGAGCCTTTGGCTAACTAGCTACCCTGCAATTATGATAGCAGACTGGCAGTGCTTTTAGCTTCTGTTTTGTCCTTTTGGCATTATAATGTCAATTCAAAGATTTGTACTGATTTGATGGGTTTCACTAGAAAATATTCATATATTTGTCCATATTAAATTATGTTGCAACTTGGTACTTTTCCCTGTCAGTTAAAGGTAATCCATGTGGTTTTTTAATAAGCTTTTTATTTTAATAAACTTCATGTCTTTGATTAGCTAATGATAATTTTATTGTGGTGTCACAAATTTCTGTATGTTTTGTTTTAAAGGCATCCTCACAAGTTTTTCAACCAGTCAGGGTTGCTTCAACTCTTATGAGTGCAAATGTAGCAACTTTGCATTCATCCTATCATGCTCCTGTTATAACGTCAAGGCCATCTGGTATTTTAGCATGCCTAAGGTAAGAGATGCTTGTTTATGTCTAGTTTCTCATCAAGATCACCCAGTTTATCAAAATTGTGCATGTCTGAGAATTATTTCAGTGTCCCTTGAAGATGTCTAACTGCTTGAGCGGCCAACACGCTCAGCCCCAAAAATCAATGTTGGAGAACATCATTAAGCATACAAACAAATATTCATGTATTAAATACAGCTGTGTTAAAATTTAGCTTGATACATGAGTTATATTTATATACAGATAATCGAGTACCTACAAGTACTATTGGTTCTAGTTTTACTTTTGTATTTTCCTTCATCTAGTGTTTTGTGTTACAGCTATATCAACACATTTACAATTATAGATTACAATTACACCAACCCACACATAGTAGTAGTTTTAACTTTAGACTCATTTTGTTCAATGGAACCCTTAAACTTGCCTGGAAAATATACAGTTTCCATGTGAATATCATTTTCTATTCCAACATTATCTGTTAACGGTTGATTGCACCTAAGTTCAATGTCTCTAAGTGATCATCATGGTACTGAGTTATTATCCAGCAGACACTAAACTTCAGTCAATCAGGCCTTTCAAGGAGAGGTGCTGGTGCTCGATCAAGGGCCTCCAGATGCCCCTAGAAAGTTCTAGGAGCTTAATTTAACAAGCACCTAGCATGTTTATGCTGTCTAAAAACTAAATGTGAAAAACCAAATTTACTTTTTGATGATATTTGATGATGCTTAGTCGAGCACCTAAAGAGTTGAAGGTGCCTAGTTAATCAAGCATCAGCTTTTTGCTCCTTCGAAGGCCTGCAATCAATAAAAGAAGCAAAGCTTCATGTAATAAACCAGTATTGATGTTTTCTCATTAGAGGTACTGAAGTAATTTTGATCATTTTTGAGGCATTCATCTGCATCTTTCTCACAAACAATATTCTTTTTTAAAGGCACATGATTCACACAGAGGGTATTCGTTCCCTGTACAAAGGCCTTGGCCCAAACCTGATTGGTGTTGCACCTGCAAGGTAAAAAGCTGTTTTGTCTGACTTCAGCTCAACCACAAAGTATACTGAGTATTCTTACATTTTTATCTGTACCACAAAATATGGGTTACACAGATATAATGAAACTTTGAAATTCAAGCAGCTGTGCGCAAAATTAAAGCAGCTGCATGAGAGAGTAATATCAGACTCTACAGGTCTACCCATAATGTATATTTTTTTATTTTTTTGTTAACATTTGAATCAGTTCTAAAATGTCAAATTAACAGCACAGGCCTAAGTCTCTTTTAACTCCAGTTGCCTTTCTCATGCTTTTTTATTCAAAGTCATGTTCCATTTGGCTTTTTGTCATTGGGTTTTTATGATCTAAACTGCCGTAACTAGAACCAATAATTGTGGTAGACAATAACTGAAAGCCACTCGCAAACTGAAGGAGATTTTCCTACCCACAAGATTATTTTAATCAACATTAATTTTATTATCAAAGACTCAAGTATGTAAACATTTTCCACATTATGTAAAATTCAAATGAAAGCAAACTCACATTTAAATTGTTTTGCATAATCCATACTTTAAAGTTTATCATTAAGTAATGATAATTAAATCAAGTCTTATTGGGACAGCAGGAAGATTATGTAGCTAGATTTTTAAACAATTCTTGTTTGTATCGCAGCTATTCTTCACATTATATATCCAATGTTTTTTTCAGGGCAGTATATTTTGCAGTGTATGCAAAAACAAAAAAGGCATTATCCAAAGGATACCTTGGGCCTGACAGCAAATTTACGCACATTTTCTCTGGAGCTGCTGCAGGTTTGTCTTTGTGAAACAAATACTTTTTCTATGTAATTTTTTCCTATCAAATATTTATATATCATTAAGATAAATTATGCAACTTTTTCTATATCATAAGACAGCTTTGCAGCTGAGTGGATGACAATGATATCTATTTGTATAAGGTTTTTGGACTCTGGATTGATTTCTTGGAATGAATTGTCAAAAAGTGAAAATTTTTGTCAAATTCTCAAGATGTTGCTTTTCATGCAAAAATTTCTGTTTTAAGTTTCCATTGTTATTTTGATTCTGGTCTCAAAGGTCTTCAGTGGCAAGGTGATGTTAGCAGATTCATAAAGGTTATAGATGTCAACAAGTTGGTTGACTGGAATTAGCAAATCTTTGGTCGCCCAGGTTCAGTGTGTGTTGTTGTGTGGATTCCAGTCCAGTTGCAATACCTGTTGTTTAGTACTGTGTATATCTGTAAAAATAATGCATTGTCACTTTACTCAGCATTACATCATGTCACAAATTGTTTCTGATAGCTCTTTTGAGGTATTCTTGAGCAAGTCTACCACTAAGTTTTTAAGCCCTTAAACTCATTCATGTGAGAAGTAGCATAAAGCTAAGAGGCAATGCTGGAAGTTTCGAGCATTATTTGAAAATTATGGATTTTCCTTCCACTCACCTTTGGTACACAATCTCAAAGTAGCAATTGCTTTACTCCAAGATCATTATTGGCATCCAGAAATTTTCATTTGAACAGGCTAATAGTTTTTAGGTAAGCCAGTCCCAGGAATTGTCTCAAGAAAGACAGACAGATCATGTAATCAATTTGAAATAAGATGGAATTTCAAGTAAATTTGCCTGAAACATTTCTACATCAGATAGCAAAAATAATTGAAGGAAATTAAAATGCTGGTTCAAAAAGGAACCCTGCTGTGGTGACACCTAAATTTCATTTGGAGAAATGTCTTCCATTAATGGTTCCAGCTGCAAAACTGTTCCACATGTTTTCAACTATAGATTCAATTGTGACAAGAATAGGTCTGTCAGTTGAATGTTTCAGCGCTAGAAGAACACAAATTTGCAAAGGCTGCCGGCTAGGAGCTTTGCACTGTTTATTTAATTTGGATGGTGTGTCTTGCTGAAGACACTCACTGGCCTACTACAAAGTAGGGTGTATGCTAGAAGGTGTTCTTTTTGTCACTGTTATGCATGCTTCACAAATAGTATTGCTTTCAGGCATTGAATTACTTGTCTGCAAGCTAATGATTGTCTAAGAAAGATGGCTTGGAGCCTGAGGCTGTTGCATTGTGGGAATGCCATGGAATGGTTCAAGTAATTTTAAGTTTTACCATATGTTACAATGCCTTCATTTGAATATTGATAATTTTTGTATCACATAAGCAACGTCAGTATAAATCCCTAGACATTTCATTATAACCACGCTTGTTTTTCATTCTTCATTACTTCATTAACAAAACCAGATATTTAATTAGCATTTTAATTTTTTTAAATTTTTATTTTTGTCAATCGATATTCTAAATTACTTAAACTAAAGACGAATGTATCGTTAACAATAAAAATGATGTAAAATCCCATGTAAAGGAACTCGAACGAGATGACCTTGCCAGGAAATTGACCAAAATAATGTCTAAAGTTGCATTTATCTGATAGGGCATATTGTGTAAGTGGGCAGTCTTGTCTAAGACAAGCCTAAAAACTTTATTGTTTGATTGTTATTTTGTGTCGGTTTGGTCAAGCCCCTTTCGAGGATAATGCTGCGAATATGTGATTGGTCTGGTTTTAAACCTTCCATATAGAAATTGCGCGGCACAGCATATACAATGGGTTTTAACCTTATTTGATTTAGAAATTCAATCCTTCAAAAGGATATACACTTAATACCATAGAAGTTAAATCCGATTTGAAAAATAAAGTAAGTAAAGAAAAATGTCTTTATCTGATCTATCCGGTTTTTGGCGGGGAAATGAACCATTGTTCTCAAGTATTTTATTCAATTTCGAAGATACCGATTTGAGTCCTCGAGAGGGGTTGTCAGTTTTGTAGAAATGCATGCTCGACAAGTTCCTGTGGTTTATGACAGGTTCACAGGCGACATGGCACCGCCCCTGCCCAGTAGTTCGGGAGTCTGATAGATTTTGCCTTCAGAACAATGTCTGGCAAATGAAGAAGATATTATGTCACTCGGAGAATTGGTCTTTGACAGTCTTGTTTTTTTGAAAAGCAACTTTGGCTAAAATTATTCAAGAAGAAGTTAGCCTGTGCTTGCGAAAAAGGCTTTCCCGCCATTTTTAAGAAACAGAGATTGGACTCAGGCCTGCTTCTGCTTGACTTAAACGACTAAGTTTATTTCTCTCCTATATATTTCTATCTACGTTTTGACCGGTAATTTTATTTTTGTTTTCCAGGTTTTGTGACTCACACTTTTACTGCCCCCATATGGTTTGTTAAAACAAGGCTCCAGCTTGATGCAAAGTAAGACATTTTTCATTCTCCGTTTGGTACGAATCTGAAGTTGATTGCGAATCTGGTTATAGATGTCACCCATAAATAATTATAAAATAATTAATTATATAATAGTTATAAAATAATTAATTATAAAACAATTATAAAATAATTAATTATAGAATAATTAAGGAATTTTTACAAAAATACCAGATGTAAAGCAAATCTTGGAAATTTGTATTAATTACTCTTATTGAACAATGAAAACAATTTTTTGCGGTACAGAACTGGCAAATAGCTTTTAGTAGTATGTTGTGAAATATTTGCTTTTTCAAAGCCATTATTTTCTCTAAACAAATTTTTCATAACAGTTTTGTGTATTAATGTGTTCGTGCAGATTTGCTCTTTTATTTCTTGCCATAGGTTTCTTCGAAGGAGTTTTTTTAAAATAGAAATGAGTGCGCGCCTAAAGATTTCCTTTTGCTCTTATAACAGCTAGAAAGCACCAAAAACTTTTGTAACATTAACAATGCTAATCTAGAAGGGGATCACCATACCGTATTGTCTTCCTTTTTAGAAATGAAAAGATGAATATGTGGCGATGCATTTCTAATGTTTACAAGCAATACGGCTTAAGAGGATTTTATCGTGGTCTTTCTGCGTCTTACTTCGGGATTTCAGAGACAGTAATCCATTTTGTGATATACGAGCATGTGAAGAAAAAGCTGCGCATCTACCATCATCATGCAGGACTAGAAGGAAATAAACTTGTTAGTCAGAATATATTTACGGACTTTATGATTGCAGCAGGCTTTTCCAAGACTATCGCTTCCATTCTCGCATATCCACACGAAGTTGTTCGGACTCGGCTTAGACAGGAAGAGGTTAATGGTCAAAGAAAGTACAAATCGTTTTTCCAGACACTGTTTCTAATATTTCGCGAAGAGGGTCGCAAGGGCCTTTACGCTGGCCTAGGGACACAGTTAGTGAGACAGGTACCAAACAGTTCAATAATGTTCATGACGTACGAAACAATGATTAGTCTTCTGTGTACTGATGATGATGAAAATGGCCTTTAACGCAATGCTGGTTCGCCAAAGGTGCATTTTACCTGCCATGTCGTAGTGTTTATAGGAATACAACATCAATTATGATACTTTATATTATGAAAATTGATAAGTATATTTTTATCCATTGTGTTAAATTGAAATTCACCACACTGAGTTGGTAGTGGAACTGTTTTTGTATGCCAGATTCTCACCCTGCCATGGCATCGTTACAAAGTATCCCCTGTTGTCCTTAGGTTATTTTACAGGTGACCCCGTAACAACCCTCCTTTCTTCGAAACCTTTTAGATTTTGAAGTTTAGATACGTTTCCCTGTTGGAATTAAGCAAGCAAAACACATGAATATCTTCATATAGAAATAAATTAAAATGCCAACGATATAAGGGAATGTACCACAATCTTCTCCCGTTTAAACTTTTGGTGCTTTCTTTTGCTCTTTTCCCTTATTAATACCCCTTATTACTTTCCAAAACCTTGTCACTGCCGGTAATATTTTCATTTGCTCGCGGTAATGATCTAAGACATGGTCATGTAGTTTTCAATTAGGTCTTTTTGTTGGACTAGCTTAAGAGAATTGTCACTGCTCATTAATGTTCAGTTGTTGTGTAGATCTTAATTTCTTCCTTCTTCGATTGTATTTGTGTAGATCTTAAAGTATTTGAATCAGGTTTCAAATCTATGCAATACACCGCCCACCTGAAAATTAAAGATGTGCAACAGTTTTTTAATTTCATATGTAAAGTTATTTCACTTCAGTATTTGTAACACTAGACAAAATATGACTCCTTGGTAGTCAAAGTAAAAAGAGTCCTTGGTAGGGTTTTTAATCTAAACTTGGCTCAAACTATTTCAATACTTACAGTAGCTTTTTTAGCTGTCCTTCAATTTAAAAATGCTACTGTTTCACGTGATAAATTTTTGCAAGTAAACCCCTAATAGCCAAAAATTCTTGTTGGAGAAACTTCATATTTGAATGTTCCACTGGTGCTGCCTTCACTAGTGAAAACTTGACCAGGAAATGGATTGGTTTGAGGGACCTGGTCAGTAGAGAGAGGATGTTAATAGCAGGCTCCGATTTTCGACGTTTTCAACTCGTTTTCTGTGTTGTATTCGTTATTTTGCGCTTAATACAACTTCAGTAAGAACATGGAATATGTTGCGTCTAAGTTTAGTTCTGTAACTAACAACTCACGGCTGTCCGAACTGATGTTATCGTAGTAAAACGCATTTTTTGTAGCTCGTACGTGTTTGTGCCCGAAATGGGGTGTTTGATTGTTGTATGATTGCTGCTCAACCACTGTGAATGTATGGTAATAAGATTCCAAATCGACCACAAGAAGCCTTTCTCTGCAACAATTTTTTTCCTTCCCTGTTACATACTGTTTTTTAACATTAATATAACAAGTTTCCATTCAGCATGGAAAAGTCGTTCTGTGCCTTCTATGGGGTTATGTGGGGCACTTTCTGAAAGCCCTGAGTGGCCTACCACTCTGTTGTACCATTTACTTGTTAGGAATTGTGAGAGAATTTGAAAGAGATAAAAGTTTTCATGGGATTTTAATGTCAAAAATCAAGGTTAAAAATTTGTACTTATTAGCATTAGCTAACTATGAATATTGAACACTTTAAAAACTCATTATAATTTGAACATTAATTCTAACCCTGGTAAAATCTCTAGTCTAAGACTTAACAATCTTGGGCGCAATCATTTGTTTCCAGGTGTAATACTCGCAGTCGTCTGGTGAATTGACATCTATGATCTCTGTTGCCACGTCTTCCTTTTTAAAACCAGCTTCAATGATCTTTGGTATCTGTGTTTCATTGAACATAACATTCAAGTCATCGTATTTTCCGTTCATCAATTTCCCCCATGATGTTAGGTTACAGTATGTTAGGATTCCGCCTGGTTTAAGCAGTCTGCGGGCATGCCCGCAAATAAATGCGAACTGGTGCGTGTGCCAAGTTTCTTCTGATAGTGGAAAGGTATCATACAAAATTCCATCGAAAGACTCGTCTGGCAAAGTGGGAATGACATCTTCCCACATACCTAGAAGCAAGGAATGGTGTTTATGGTGATATGTTGAGAAAGAAGCACATTTGAGCCTACAGAGAAGTTTTACGAAACGTAGATTGAGGTTAGTCCTCACTCTCTTGTTAACATTTTTGATGACTTTTGTTCTTTCAAGTCTCTTTAGGGTTACTTAAATACCAAGTGTCAAAGAAATACTTTTTGGAAACATGAAAACATAAGACAAGATGAAATGAACCAGAAGAGAACGACTTATCAGGGCATAAGGAATTCTATTTCTATTATCTATGTCAAATGAACAGGAAGAACCGCCAAAAAGAATCATTTCCATCCAAGCTTCAAAAAATCAATTTCGAGCAGTTCTATATAATTAATGGTGATCAGCACCTTAGGGCCCATTCTTTTATAGGTAGGTTCTTATAAAAAATGAGATATAAAAGTATTTTTATTATCGCGCCATTAATTCTTTAGGCTGCAAAAGGTTAAACTTTTCGGTCAGATCCGCAGAGTAATCTTTTCAGTTACTTCGATAACCTTTTTAGTCTTTGCCATCGTGATGTATTCACAACAAAAGCAATGTTGTGACATATTAAGAATAGTATAGTAGCCTTTTGAATGTTGTTCATGGCCAAAAGGCTTTTTCTTATCGAGGTCCAAAACTGTGGAACAGTCTAGAAAGGGCTACCAAATTGGCCCCCTCCCTCAAAACCTTCAAAGAACAACTATAGTCGGGGACAACTTTTATTTCATCTTTACGTTCACTTTTTATAGCCTTAGTATTATTAAATATTGTAAATTAGGTTTGGTTGGTAAATTTCTTTTGTATTAGTATTATAACATAGTTATTAGCTCTTATTTTAATCTTTTAAACAGGACAGGTTGAAAAACATGTGTATGAACCTTTAACCTGTATAAATATTATAAAATGAAAAAAAATCTTAAGGTTACGGTAAACGTTTTTGACACGATATTTGGTTTTCTCTCCCTAAAAGCAAAACTATTAACGGAATCAGATTAAATTATACATCATTCGATGAGCAAGAATGTGGCCATTCCAATTATATTAAAATAATTGGCAAAGATTGTAAAATGATACTTTCCAGGCAAATTTATTGCTTAAATGAGTGTACCACCTTCAAAAGCTATTTTGTACCCTTGTGTTTGAGGTAACAGAATCTGACTTATATCAGAAGAAATCGGAGATTCTTTGCTACCAAAGTGTTCCTCAGATTCTTCAAATTCCTCCTCCCCTTGAAACTATATCCTGTCAAAAATTGGCAAACAATTTTTCTCCCCTCTCATAGCTGTATTTGGCTAGAAAAGACGGACCAGAGCAAATACAAAAAATTTTAAGACACTTTGCTTAACCGACATCTGTTCTAGCCGTGTGCAAAGTTTTTAGCCATTCGATTGGTTCCTTGGGATTTTACTGATCGCGCAAAGGTAAATTGGATACATGGATGTGAAGCATCGATAATTGGCTTAATAGGTCAAGAGATTTTCAGGCCTTAAATAAAAATTCTGATAAAGAAATTATGGAAACCTTCGTTTACATGGGATTTTTTCTATTTTTAAAATTTCTGTTTGTTTCAAATTTGTTATAATTGTGTGCCTTAAAAGTTCTGCTACTTGAATGTGAAAAAATCGAAAAAGGGATGTTTTCATCCAGAAAACGTTTACGGTAACCTTAACATACAGTCATATCAAATATTAGGAAATAAAAATTCCTGCTATTTAAGGGCCCTGAGTAATTTCTTGGATGGTTGACATTAAAACATAGTTGAATACTTTCCTGATTGTTTGTAAAGCATATTGCAAAAGCCACAGTTATATATCTGAATTCAGACCTTATATATCTGAAATTTCCGACAACAATTTATAAATGTCAAGTTAAGAGAATGACACGCTTTAAGTTAGAAGAATTAACGTCGATCTTACGTTGGCCCACAACTGCCACGCACTTGAATTAAACTGATTCGCTTACAAACAAAACAGATTCACATTGAAACAAACCGATTCACGTAGAAAGAAAAACCATTTACACAAAATTCACTCTACCCCGGCCATAGTTTGTTCCTTATTTGCTCTTAACTTTGGACCAGTTCTAAGGCTTGTCGTGTTCTTTTAAAACTGTCATTATGAAAGAGAGTGCAGATGAGTATACCCTAGATCAATTACCATTTTATCCCTGTTGTGATCTACAGCTAAATTGCCGTAGCATGTTCTGGTTTTTGAGAACTTTTTGCATTTTCCTGCAACTAGATAATCTGAACTGTAACAACATTTGAAATCATGGAGTTGACTGAAAAAAGCCTCATTAAAGAAAAATTGATGAAACGACGTGAAAAGAAAAGACTTTTAACAAATTGATGACATTTTTTACTGTTGCAGGCACAGCAGCGTACAGCAATATGATGTATATGTCTCACGAAAACTTTCAGGAGATGTTGGGCCGCACAGAGATGACAAAATTACTAAAAATGAAAACATGAACTACCCGACCATCGCGGACAATCTTAATTCCTCTTAAATACATGCAAAAACAAGCATATATACCTTTCATTGGCACGACTTTGTGTTCTGCGTTGGCAGCAAACTTTTTTAGCCTTTCAAACACCCCATCGTTGACTTCTATTATTACATGTTCTTTGATTGGAAAAGACTGGATTTTTGTAGCTGAAATGGCCATACCAAAGCCTATTTCAAGGACTCTTCCCCCCTTAGAAGCTGCAATGCTAGCAAGCTTGTGCATGTAAGGCGTCTCCCATCTCTCCATCACGGGCTTTCCCATTATCTTAAGGTGCTCATCTACTTCATCGTAGTCGGCTGACGCTTTCGACCAATTCTGTTGGCACTCTTCGCCCTTTGCGAAGATGACTGGGTTCGCCATTGCAGGAACTCTGAAGCATAAAAAAAGAAATATTATCATAATCAGTATCAGGGCCGAATTTTAGAGGCAAGGATTGCGGGTTGTTAGGTAATGCTGTGGTGGCAGCACACCTTTCAAGTGCCTAGATAAAGCCCATTTTTATCTATATACTAAAAAAGGCAAGACGATTTATCTAAATTTAATTAACGACTACCAAAAATATTTTTACCGAATCAAAACAAAATTCACCCGAAGACAAAAATAGGGGGGGTGCTGCACGCTACACACCACACGGTAAGCCCGTCCCTGATTGGAATTTCAAATATAAGCGTTGCTTCAACTATTGGAACGACAAAGGTTCCTCGTTTGTCAAATGTTGCTGTCCTCAGTGCCGAAGCCGCAGAAGAACCTCGAGCTAAAGGATAGAGAAACGGGGAAAAGAAGCAAAGGAGAACCTCTTTCTTCTCTCGATTTATTTTTTGTTTCTACCTTATTTTTACCAAGAAGGCTTTGCAAAAGAGTGGAAGAAGTTTTGGAAGGAGTGAATTCAGAGTATCCTTGCCACATTTGTTTGTTTTGTGTGCACACCAATCGATGAGCAAAGTGTCACGCGCGTAGATGAATAAAAATTTATAAGACAAGGCCGGTTCTGAGACCTACAGCCATTTAGGCCAAAATCTCTTTGACGTGCAAAATGTGACAAGCAGGTCTAACTTCGAAACAGCCCCCGAAACCTGTTGCAGACTGAAATGTTTGTTTAACCCCTAATGTGATTCACTGTAGAACTTTTAAATCATAAGGTATCATATCAAAAATACATTCAACCTTCCGGTGTAATTTTAATGTTTATCAAATGAAATTTTATCAGAGGTCATTTCACGAAGGGTGTTGTAGAACTTCCCAGGGGCGAGATACTATTGGGGGGTGTCACAGCCCCCCCCCCTCCAATAGTATTCGATAGGAAATTTCAGGTAAAATCCGCCCAGTGAAAGAAACGCTTTAGGTATTTCAGCGACGTTCATGTATTAACATCAATAAAGGATCAAGCAAAGATAGTTGCTCCTTTGGCTAAATATGATACTTCTTGATATGAAGGAAGATAAAAAACTAATGACTTGAAGATTTGAAGATTTCTTATTGGCACAAAAGCTAAAAATCCAGGCACTCTTTAGGTAAAATTGTGTCTTGGGTCCATTTCCCTTAAAAAGGCATGCTAAGATGGAAAGAGGGATCTAAATTGGCAACCAGTGCTGCTTGTTACCTAGCTTTAGAAGTAACTGGCAACATAGAATTTTTTAAGACCACGGCGAAATTGTATACCAGTCGTTTTTTATCTGCTGTTCAATTTGTTTGCAAAAATAAAAGAATTTTCGGTAGGATTAGGAGGATTGCTTTAGGAAATTTTACTTAAAAGAGTGCATTTTCCAGGGAACTGGAAGCATCAAAATTCGAAAATTTTTCCTCCGTCCGTCCAGGTATACAGATTTGGCAAAGCCATTAGGAAAGTCCGTTATTATCATTTTAAAATGAATGTTGTGAATTATATGCCACACAGTTAGATTGAAAAAATGTATTGCAGAGGTTTGTGACAGCCACTTAAGAATTTCAGGTAATTATTTTTTTATCAGTTTTTAGCTAAGGTTTGATTTGATGAGGGATGTGGCAATGTTTTCTGAGAAAACCATTTCATTTAAATGAAAGGTAAATCCTCTGCTGATGTTTTTCCCGAGTAGGAAATTAGCGTGCTAATAAGAGAAGCTGAACAACTAAATAAATGACAGGTTGTAGACCTAACTTCAAATGTTAATACTGAGACGTGATAAACTAACAGGAGGATAACAGGGACATGTATGAAAGCACCTCACTATCTTCAGGAATTAAGAAAAGATTTGACTGTGGCTGTAGCATTGACTGTTTAAAATTTTTTGCTGAAAATAGGAACAAAAGAAATTGGCCTGCAATTTGATTAACTTGTGGCAGATCTTTTTTACATGATAGATTGATCCTTCATTTTTTACTTTTTCACTTTTCGATAAAATTTCCAATCACAGGGATTTAGATATATCGTTGGAAATGAAAGGTGATCGAAAATTTTCAACATCAGAAATCTTCGAGGTTTGATTTATTAGAAATAAGGTAGCTAACTCCTAATATGGAGATTGATGGCCTTCGCATGCCACGCCCTTGCTAGAACGAAAAAGCTAGCAATTGCCCTGCTATTTAAAGGATAATTCCAGGCTAAACTTTTCTTTGAAGAAACCTATGCATTTAAATGTTCTCAAATATCAAATTAGTTTTTCAAAATTGCGAATCATTTCTGAGTAATATGGTCTCGAAGGTTGTTTCCGGTCAATTCTGAGAAAAGGACGCCCCAAACTAGAACTATTTGCAGTCTGGGGCTCAGGCTATGAATGAGTAGCAGCATTGTGCTCGGTTTATTCATTGACTATGGTTTATTTCGGTTTTTAAAGAAAATGGCACAAAGTTCAGATGAAGAATTTCTCTTCCTACTATCAACAAAACAGTTGTAAGCACTACAGTGAACCATTATTCTTGTATGTTCGGGCTTCCTTGCAGCGAAGAAGATACATACGCATGGCCCCCTCTTTTATACAAAGTCTCTATGTGGATCGCGTGTCCGAAATCCAATGATCGCATATGACGTCACAATGGAAAGTCAAATTCTCGGAAACTAAGAAGATCCGACAATTGTCCCGCAGCCAACGACTATTTCAATTAACAATTACTCGCAAATTAAACCATATTTTGAAAAAATTCTTTCACGATCGCTCTTCCCACACCCATTTGCCACTTACTGTCACGCAAAAAAATCATCACGGAATTCTCCTTTAAGAACAAATTAAGAAAAATCCAGCCTCAGATTTTAGAAAAAAATTAAGAACAGTCAGCCTGACCATAAATTTACTGATTCTTGTAAAAAAAAGCGTATTTACCACTTTCTTGAAAACGTTCAACCATAACATTTAATGGTTAAAACTCCTCATTAATGATGGGTAACCAGTTAATCATTAGCCAATGTGTTTAAAAATATCAATATTATTTGTTTAGGAAGTCTAATAACAGAAAGTCCGATTATGACTCTAGGCCTTAGCGAATCTCAAAATTTCTTGGAAATCCTGTTTTGGCTTTATCGAGGACATACTGGAAAAATCAAAACCTATGACCCTAGGACCCCTATGACCCCTAGGACCATTAACTATAAAGAACCAAAAAGGACCCTCAACTACTACATGATTTGCGGCTCCCTCAGAACCATGCCTTTAAACACATTACACACGACAATAGACTAATGAAAAAATGACAAAACACCATCGAGGCATCGACGCAAGCATCGAAAATCACTTCAATTAACTGACCAAAGAAGAGAAGCAAAAACATACATCTAACCTTCAAAAGAGAACAGTGCATGAAATAACGGAGTGTGTCAGACCAGGGTTTAAGTAGGCTAGGGTTTAAGGGACCTTTAGAGGTAAGGGAGAATGAAATAAATGGACAATGTTAGCAGAGCAGGGTTTCACAGGGTTTCGCAGGGGAGAAAAACAATGGCATTATTTACAATAGCAATACTTTTTTACCAATCAAAATTTTTATTGCCATTGTAAATAATGCCATTGTTTTTCTTCGCATATCAGGGCCCTGTGCTCCTACCTTGAAGTTGCGTTCACAAGCACACTACTTAATGATCGTCCAAGCACAATCCCGAGAGCGTCCAGGCAATACCGTAAAAGTCTAAATAGCACTAAAATAAAGCGAAATTATCCAACTTTTATGATTTTGACTTCACAGAGTTTCACAGCCAACGTATCTAATCTGGAACTCGGGCTAATAGCTTAACCAACTGACAAATAACCAGCAGAAAACTGATTAATCAAAAGAACGCTGACTATAGCACACACACACACTTTGATTAGTTTGCCGATTTCCATTGCTTGCGGCCACGAAATGACATCTGCAAGCCTTTTACAGACAAGCTATCTAATAGTTTAATAGCCCGAGCCTTACTTACTACCGATACTTATGGTCAGGGGTCTGTAACTCAGGCTAATAGCTTAACAAACTGAAAAATAACCAGTAGAAAAGTAGTTATTCAAAAGGACGTCGACTGTAGCACATGAAACGTAGGGGTTAGCGAGCCAGAGTCAAGGGAGGTAAGTCCTCTTTTTAGTAAAGCGCTCATTGTTTTACTGATTCCCTCTTAAGAACTTGCAGAGAAGACCCTCTTTGCTAGGAACCAGTTTCCCTCTCGAACTCTGCCCTTCCTAGCTTTACAAGACTAAACTTCTAGTGCCCTGAGACATGAGTAAGTTAGTCTATGCCTAAGGTAAAAACAAAGCAGGCAGATAAAGTTCATCATTGACTCTAGACGGACCTGTCAATGAAGAATTTCACCGCATCTCTTTTATTTTTGTAGCAACAAACAGGGCCGCGGAGAGGATTTATAGGCCCCGGGTCAAAACGAAAGATAGAAAGCAAGTGCTCCGAGGAAAGTTTTTGAGACGATGGTTGCTAAAATTGCGGCTATTTTGGTTGCTGAAATTGCGATGGTGGCTATTACTCCTTTGGTAATTTAATGGGGGCCTATTATAGGGGGGCAAAAGCCGCAAAACCATGCAAAAATCAACCAAATGCCGCAATCCGCAATGAAATCAAGAGCGCCTATATGGGAAAATTGGAATATGAGATAATTAAAGTTTTCGGGGAGGAAATATAACTATTTAGATTTTTAGGTTTGAAAGATGAAATAACTATGGTTCCCAGTATGAAATATGAAATAACAAAATAGCTGGATACATAATTTAATGTTGTGTTAGAATTATCTATTTGATAACAGCATTGAATCGAGTGACTTTTGATATGTAGAGCTGTTAAGATACCATATTACGCCTGGGTTGCTCTTTTAAGATTTTCAAACTTTTTCGGGGCATTTTCTCAAAGGAGGCACTTAAAAAAGAGGCGGCTTTTCATACTTCACGATTAGTAAAAATGCCAATAGCATAGAATCTACCGCAAATAGTTTTGGCTTATATTATCTCAAAAAAATAGACGAAAATACCAGACAGCATCATAAAAGTGTTTTTATCTACATTGATTGCTCCACATCCTTATACTATGAATTCTTTCTAAGACCACTACAGCAGTTTTGTAAACCATTTAAGTTGCAGAATTTTCAAATCTCTAAACAGATATTGTTCATTTTCCAATTTTTTTTAACCTGAGGCTAGACATGTTTCCCGCGAAGTTATTCTTATCTTAAACAAATTAGAAGAAGCACCTAATACACCAATTCAACTTACAGCCTCATTTTTGCGTTAAATCTAAAATACAAGCACAAACATTATGAAAAAAATTGTATCCAGCCTAAAATTGGCCATACTTTGTAATTCAATATGGCACCAATAAACAATGCTAAAAATTGATAGATATTATGTTTTTGATGCAAGACGAAGTAACTATATTAGATCAAACTATAAGGAAAAATTATGAAAAGCCACGTGAAGGCAACCGTAAAGAGAATTTGGCCCACTACAGCTCCTGTTTTTCACACTCGATGAGTACCCCTTGAAAAGACACCTAAATTATCTACTCTTTAGAGACATGTAGTCAATCTCTAGTATTTATAACGATTTCTTCTTGAGAACACCGAAAGTGTGGATTTTACTTAGTTTTAGCTTTGCATGAATTTTATTTTAGCATTTTTTCTTGCTATCTTATGCATCCAAGACTGCAAGTGACTAGAAATAACAGTATGACTGTAGTATGAAGAATTGATAAAACAACTGAATTTACTGGTTATTAGGGCTCTTGGCGGTTAGTAGAGCCAAAGAAGATGTCCTAAAATTCAAAGTTAAAAAATCCTTCAGGCACATTGTCTTTCCCAGGCATGTATATAACTGGCCCCTTCAGGTTGTACCCTCCACGCAAAGGACTCCAGACTATCAGTTTAGTTTTATCTGTGAACAAGCTTAAGCATTTGAATTTGCAACGCTTATTTCCCAATCTTTTTATTGCATTAAGTTTGTCTCTGACTTTGCCTTCTAATGTTGCATCAGACGAAATATCGTTCAGTAAGCTCAAATTCATAAAGTATTATCTTCGCTTTACCATTGACCAAAACAGGCTTAGCTCATTGGTTTCAATGTCCATGGAAAATGAAATTGCCGAAAAACTTGACTATAGCTCCATAATGAACCTCTTTACAGATGCAAAGTCTTGAAAATTGTTTTGTTAAACACCTAGACAATTGCCAAAAGCTACTAGCTCTGTTAGAGTTAATACTATTACTGCTTCTACCTTATTTCATTCTAAAGGCTTTTGCGACTATTGTTTCTATTGTTTGCGTCTTCAACAGTATCTAAACAGTACCAGAATTCTTCGTACACAGCGACAGGATACCTACCTTTCCAGTATGCCTTTATCAAGAGTTGAACCTTAACAACTTATGAAGATATTCAATTGCTATTTATACCTACACACTGAATGAGAAGACAACATAAACAATGGCTGTCAGCTACAGGCCACAGGCCGACCCAGTCCTGTAGAATCTTCCGTTTAGGCCTGTAATACACGAGGCTCCGGTCACGAACGATGAAAATGTTCAAACTTTGATTTTTAAACCCAGATCTCTCATGGAAGCCTCTTGCTGTTTTCAACTCTTCATGCTTGATTTTCGCCAAGAGTTCAATATTTATTCAAATGTCAACATCAACGAAACTTTGTGTTTGACTTGTTCCGACAAAAGACCGTTAATTGCCTTCTAATCCGTTAATGAATCATATTCTATAGTACTGTTATGGTATTAGTTTCTCATTTCTCATACCGTGATGTCATTAAACTTTTGTCTAAGGCCCTGTTCACATAGCCTGCGTTCAGACTCTGTTGACAAATCTGAAAATGGAGAAAAAGTAGAGTCTGCGAAGCCGAGCCGATTTTCTTGTTCACATGTCCCTCAAAATCAAGGAACCCAATTTGATTGGTTGGGGGAATTTCAATTGCTTTTTTCAGTTTTCAAAGTGGCGCCTTCGAGTAGAAGTATAGATGATTGGTATCAAGTAATAGAATAGGTCTGTTTGTTCTTTTGAACAACTAGAATTACAGAAAAACATTGCACACTAGTGGAGTTGTTGTTCTAGTGCTTAAAATAAAATGTTGATGTCAGCGAACAAGAAAAGCGCCTCTGTTGCGCAGACTCTACTTTCTCTCCTCTTTTAAATTTCCGAGTCTGCACGTAGGCTATGTTCACACAATACCGGATTCATTTCGTTTCGGATCACTTTTCATATCGGATAGGCCTTCTGTTCACACGATGACGCTTGAATCCGATACGCACCGTATCGTTTTTGCGGAGTCAAACCATTCCGCTGTAAGTGTGGAATGGAATCATATCGGATCGCTTTTGAGCTCGTGTGAACGCATGAATCCGATACGGTTTCGCTCCGGAACCTCTGTTTCGAAAAGGCAGCTTCGTTTTCGGGGTTTCTAAAAACAGTTTGGCACTCTTTTCAAGACACAAAATGACAGTGGATCGCATTTAAACAATAAATTTGCTCCTTGTGATGATGATGAGCTTCACAAGATTAATGCAAAGGAGAATGAGATTGTTTGAAAATTGATTTCGTAATATTTCTTCTTCAAAACAAAATAGCGTATCAGTTTCGTCACGTCAAAGAATGCATTCAACCAGAAAAAGAACAAAACAACGAACAACATTCCACGTTGCTATGCAACTGCTTCAAGACAATGCATTTTTTGGAGCAGTGTTGAAGCGTAGCGTCGTCGTGTGAACAGGAGTGAATCCGATACGAAATGAATCCGGTATCGTGTGAACAGAGCTTGATATTCGTATAGGATTGGGTCAGTGAATCCGATATGAAATGAATCCGGTATCGTGTGAACAGGGGCCCTGCCCTAAGTGGCCCTGCCTTTCGTCCGGGCCTTTTGTTATCCTCACATTAAACAAAGCAACTTGTACTTCATGGTATAAGCTTTGGATTTCTCATACCGTGGCCAGTCTTAAAGCCTGATTTACACGAGACGAATTTTTCGCGCGAAGCGAATTTTTCGCCACGAATTTTTCGCCTGCGAATTCGCTGCGAATTCGAAGTTCAATTTCCACTGGCAAAATTTCTTTTGCGAATTCGCCGCGAATAATGCAAAATAAAATGGCGTCTGTTCGAAGATTGTTGTTATTAAAAAAAAGCGAGCAAAAAAGCAAAGAAAGGGGTACTTGGTTCGAAAAATTTATTCAGAACGTCTACAGAAGGGGTAGTTTCATCTTTTGGTAAGTGACCTACGCTTACATTATCAGGAATAATTACTTTCGAATGTCGCCAACTACATATGAGGAGCTTTTATCGTTTATTGCACCAAAGACGCCTGTTGCTAGAAACGTCCCATTCCATTGTTTATGTTATAGGTGCGGGATTTTCCCAGCATTGTTTAGGCCTGGTCATAGGTTACTCATTCTTCACCCATGTTGTTGTTTGAACCATTGCGTAGTTTTCTGTCGTTTTGCATACTTTTGATTTAGATATGTCTACATTGCGTAGCACCATTCGGCCTAGCCCTTCCTTTGGGTTCGTGTCAGATGTCTTCAATTGCTGTTCTGATTGGTTTATTTTACAAGGCGAAAAAATTCGCAGCGAAAAAGTAGGAATGGTTTCTACTTTTTCTCGGCGAAATATTTCGCAGCACCTAATAACCAGTCAAAGCATGGTAAATTTGCTTGATTTGTAAGAAAATAATCTTGGAACATTCGTCATGCGTGCAGTTCTTAAAATAGGCGCCTTAAAGTTGAGTTTTGGAGGAAATTATTATATAGTTTCGCAGCGAATTCGCAGTCTCGTGGAAATCAAAGACCATTTCGTAGCGAATTCGCTGCGAATTTCGCCTCGTGGAAATCAGCCTTAACCATTTTATTTCAACACAACGCTAATCTTTCACTTCCTCGCGTCATTGTATTGTGTCTTAACAATATGGATCGGGTCTTAGAAAGTGAGTACCGCTGAGGAGTTTCAAATATTTTCTCAATTTTGTCAACTCCGGCTTCGCCTAAAAACAGACGGAAAACCAGGCACCGCGGAGCAGGGGGAAGGGGTACGCTTTTGCAAAAAATGCCAAATATTTAGTACTAAACTACCAGTAAAGGTTTTAGCCCCCCCCGCCCACTTTTGTTAGACCCCCCCCACTTTTCTCAACGCTCCGCGGTGCCTGAAGACCATGTCCAAAAGAGTGAGTTTTTCACTGAGGTTATTTAAAATATTTTCAAGGCAAAAAACGAAGTTTCCCAAACAAGTTTTTTTCAGATAATGTTTTTTAAAAGTTAAAAAAGGAATATTTTTCAGAGAGTGCTGGTGATAAGCATGGGTTGACAAGTCCAAATGCTGTGTCTTGGTTGGCGTATAGTATTTTTCATTGAATTTTTCTAGAATCGGCTTTTTGATTTGCGATCCTGATACCCTGGCAGGCTAGTGGCAATTACGAAAGGGCTCTAGACCAGCAGCAATGATTGTAGCCGTGGCTCTACGCCCTTTACCACGATTCTCATACCGTGCCCTTGAGGTGGCGATACAGCAAGGGCTGTGCGCCGTCTGTCTTTAACCGGCCTTCACCCATAAAGATAGGAAACCTAAGCCCGCTATTAGAACAATGACCCCATGCAATGTGGTTGCTTTTTTTTGAAGAACCTCGCAAAAGAGAGCTTATGCAGTTTTAATCTCAAATTTAGAGTAAGTCTAAGTAAGACTCAAATTCATAAAAAATTTCAGAGAACTAATACCAAAAAAATTAAGATCTTCGAGTGATTCTGATCTGGCCAACTGGTAAGAACATCTCTGACATGTATAGGGTAGGGCTGAATTATCAAAAAATTTGAAAACCTTTGCAGTCATACATTGTTCAAATCTCTCTTTCGTGGGGAGCCAATTGATATTTGTAAATTCCTTGATTCCTATATGTGCTCTGTTATTTAGATTCAAACAGAACCTTATACATTTATTTTGAGCTGTCTGAATTCTTTTGGTCAATCTTTTGTTTAAATGGGGCTGAATTAGGGCGTTTGCTAGCAATCTACGAGAGGAGAAGTCAAGAAAATGTTGCTTTCTGTAAAGAAATCTTAGCCTGCCATTGATTGATTCCCCGTCGAGAATACAGCCTAAGTATATGACTGAGGTGTATTGTTTAATCTTGATGTGGCCTCTTCTGATGTCCAGTTTTTTTCTGTCCGTATGTATATGCTTTCTACCAAAAAGTATCGATTTTGTTTTGTCCTCTCCAAAATGAATGCTTAGTTTGTTATCAACAAACAAATCGCAAAGAGCATTTTCCTACGACAATTCCCCCGAAGTAGGTCATGTCTCTAAGGTAAGGGGCTATGAAGATCATTACATCAATATGTTAAAAACAAAAGATATGCAATCTTTGAAAGATGATACCCTCAGGCCCTGGAGGACTTCCTTCAAAAAATATTGTTGCATTGGCGATTGCCTTCGTGAGCTCAGCACGCGGGCTATTCGTCGCCCTTGGTAAAATTTCTTAACGAAAAGGCCAGTTTGTATGGCAGAAAGAATGAATATTTTACAATATTGAAATAATGCGCCGTTTTGGCTAAGCTGAAGAATCCGGTTGGGATAACCCGATTAATCTCGTGTCATACATGTCGAAGAGTTATTTGACTGCATCAACGAATCACAGGTTGCCTAGGATCAAGGACTCCCTATTGTTCATGTCCGCCTAATGTTTTGCTATTTTCGGTTGTTTTTCATGGTCATCCTAGCTGCTTTCCAAAAGGTAAGAAGCAGAGTGTGGTATGAGCCATGCTCAAACTGAAATAACTTTAACACAGCAAAGAAAGCGACAGCAAAGATAAGCGACAGCAAATTCGGGGTAAAATATTGAAGAGAACACGCAATCAATCGTTAAAAGATTAGAGGAGTAGCAAGCTATCTAGTTGAAATTAAATCTGAATGTTAAAGAATGAAAATAACAGAGACTAATACAAACTAAAGTGAATGCATAAATATGTTTAATTTCCGCTACTCATTACTTACTTTCTGTATACGTTGAGAGACAGGATCGAAGCAAATCCACCAGAGAACGTGGGTAATCGAATAACAATCGAATGGAGTAAGGTGTCAATAGTCACGTGGCTACGAAACTAGTTCTGCTTGTTTGCAGGGACATACCCTGGGCGCCAGACTCACTATATAAAATAATAGATAGTGAGTCTGGTACCCAGGTATATCTTATTTTATATATAGTGAGTCTGGTACCCAAGGGTAGCAGGGGCATCACTTCAGACGGGGTATGGGGGGTGGTTCACAACCCCCCCACCACTTTGTATGCGTCACTTCATACTTTTTGTTGGGGAGGGGGGGTGACTGCATATTTGCCCTGCAGAAACAATTTTGCCCTGGCAGGGATGGGGGGGGAACCCAGTTGTAGAGGAGCATACTTAGATACATAGAGGAGCAAATTTCGATAATGTTTCATCTCAAAAACGAGGAGCTTTTTGCCATCTTGGGATGCTTCTTCGGTGAATATTTAAGGATGGCGGCAAATGAAGGTTTTCTCACGCACTTTGTTAGCAAAAAAGGCCTGGACACCTCCCTAGAGCTAAAAGCTAGCAATCGCACTGCTTACACCCTATAAATTTAAAAACAAATTAAGAACAATTCAGCCTCAGACTTTCGAAAAAGTTAAGAACAGCCAGCCTGAACTTCAATTTACTTGCTCTTATAGAGAAGAGTATTCCAACATATTCATGACAACACATCTTGAGCAATGCCCCGATGGGGTGTAGTCGAATATTCTGGAAATGAATTATCGATGACATACTCTTCATCTGGCAAATAAAAGCTTGGAAACTTAAAGAAATTTATACAATACACCCTATATCATCCATGAAAAATAGATAAAAAAACCGTACATAGTCGACTCACTTATTTAAGTCACGCTTCTGGTTACAGTCAAAGGAAATTTAGACCCAAATTATTCCATCAAATTTTGACCCAAATAGCCCCTTTTGTAGTGTCTTAGTTTTCTGGCATGAGTGCTTGTCTTTTTAGTATGGTTTTTAAATAAGACACAAATAACAATCAAGGGTGTAACCATGGAAATGGGTGTAAACACTTAAGGTGAAAGGAAATCAGAATCAATTTAGAAATCTATTCGATTCAGCCCAAGGTCACGCTGGCAATTTCTACTTCATGTCACTGGTAGTCTGTATCATTTAACTCTTGCAGTAGACATATTACAAGCATAACCTACTTTCTTGTTACAGTTACATAAGAAAAACAACATAACAGATCCGTTGGTAGAAAACATTTGCCTCGCAAAAAACTTCGCTAAACTTCACTAAACAAAAGTTGAGTGAAATTTTTAGTGAAATGTTTAGTCGTTTTGCCAGGGCTTAACACGATAAAGACTACCAGCGACACAAAATAGCAATTGTCAGTGATAGTTTGGTCTGGAAGGAATAATGATCTTAATAATAATAATGGAATAATAATGGAATAATTGATTCTGATTTCACTTCAGATTTAAGTGTGGTTGATAGTTGTGTCTTTTTTAAAACAATGGCAAGAAGACAACTAAAAAAAATTGATGCAATACCAACTGGACAGGACAATGTAACACTGTCTTGTGCCGGGGGAGATCTGGAATCCAGTTTTTTGCTAAAGTAGTGTGTCCAAATATCTGGAGCATGTGTCAGAACAGACATACTGTACTGTCTTATATCTATAACTTTATATACAGGCAAATAAATATGCACGCTGTGCTTTGAAATTTGAGTCCTCGCCAGGTAGAGCATTTTGGGGCTTATGATCAGTATGCTCCTCTACAACTGGGTTCCCCTCCATCCCTGCATCCAGGGATAATGGCAGCAAAGGTGTATCAATGAAGTGAAGCGTTGTTCTTAACACAACTGAATTCAAACTGAAAAACTGAATGTTTGTACGATTTTATTGGTATAGTGTAGTTATAGAGGTATATAAAATTCTTCACATAAAAGATAATTCTTTTCTGCACATATATGGTGTGTGGAACATTTGAGTCTGATATATTAAAATATGTGTTGCAGGGGTGTGGCAGTGAGATGGGTTGCAATAAAGTGTATGGCACAAACTTAGTTGTGGATTAACCAATCTCCAAGATCATTCTGCCTTCGTTGGACTAGAATGGGGATTTGCGACAATTTTTTTGTATTTCTTTGTTCTTTGCAATGATCTCAGATCTTCATCATCAGTGTTTTCACTTTCCTTTATGGCTTTTCAACTTTGGCAAGGCAAAATTTTTTTCGCAGGGCTAAAATGCAGCCAACCCTCAACAAGAAGTATGAAGTGACGCCCCTGTATCTCCAGTCTATCTTGCAAAGACTAAGAAAGCATTTCAAGAGTAGGGAGCGGTGGCTGCAAGCAGATACTTAACTTTCCTGTTCCTACGTCTATGCTTGTAATGTCTTGTAGTGTCAAGGTGTTTCTTCGTGGATGTATTTCATCATTTTACGGAAGTTGTTGGTGGCATCATGCAAAATCACTTTCTTTTTTCAGGGATCAGAATTACGTCATAGTGGTTGATTCCTAGTCATTTACATACAATTTATGATTATCTGAACTTGTAAGATTTAATGTCCTTTGTTTCATCATTAGCCATCTTCTGGCCTTCTTTTTCAAGTCAGCAAGTTTCAAATTTTCTTTCACATTTGAAAATGGCGACTAAAATATGAAATAAACATAATAAAACGACTATGATAAAGAATTGCATGATCGAACACTACTCCATATCTGGATTCTTAATCGAGATAAAAATGGTTTAGATTGAGACAATATGGACATACGTATTTCACGAAGGTCTACAAAACATTGGCTATGATTACATCATATTATGATTGAATTGCGCAACCATATAGGATAACCTCGTATAATTTGATCAAGTCAACTTCAAAAAATCCTGATCTTCTTCATTAATCAAATTTTTGCTAAATCCTTTATGCATGGTTTACAAGATGATTTTAAAATTATTTATGGGCTTCAGCAAACATGCTAGAGGTTGTGAGTGGCTACAAAACGTTATGTTAGAAATTATGAAAATTCTCCATCCATAGCAATACATACTCCGTTTTCAAACATCCTGTTTCTGTTTAAATGGAGCGTTTGCGCCATATTTTTCTTATTTTGTTATATCTTTATTAAATATATTGAATGAAGTTCTTTAATCTCCATCAAATTTGTTACAAACAATTTAGCGGTTGACAGGTGGACGTTCCTAGACCCCTGACAACTTAGGTCTAAACACACCCCCAAATGCAACGTCATAGCAACTGCTTACGTAGGGCTATCTTTTCACATGACCATTTTGTCGATCGTTGATTGGACAATGCATTACGTCCCACAAGGTCCTGAAAGCGCTCCTTGGATTATGTCGAACGACAGCCACGGGATGATCACACAATTGGTAAGAAATTTTACCAAAATCTTAGCTAGATGGATTAAGTTCTAGAACTGAAAATCGCATCTGTTTACATGGATTGTGGAGAGCCAAAATCTCTCATTAATCAGCAGAACCTGGGTCTGCTGGCAAAAATTTTACGAAGCGGAAGGCGTACCAATTAGGACTAACCTAGGCCATTTATCGATTTCGTCATCCGGCCATCTTCGCACCTATTGCAAAATGAGTGGTGATGCTGATGCCAGACTTCGTCGCCACTTCACTCATGTACAACTCATTGCAGGAGGAATTGGTGGGACTGCTGGAGTTGTAGCAACATGTCCACTAGATGTGGTCCAAACACGATTACAATCAACAACAGTGAAAATTCGTCGGACTCACTCTAACCTTGCTGGAGTGGGCCTAGTCAATGGAATGGACGTCAACATGTCTTCGCGGCCATTTAGTGGTGGTATCTTTTCTTACATGCGCTTTATTGTTAAAACAGAGGGATTGACAGCATTGTATAAAGGCCTAGGGCCAAATTTAGTTGGCGTTGCCCCTTCAAGGGCGATCTATTTTGCCGTTTATTCGAAGACGAAAAATTTCCTTGGAATGGCTGGCCCTCTTTCGACATCAAGCCCCATAGTTCACATGCTATCAGCATTGACAGCAAGCTTATCAACTTCTACGCTTACAAATCCTATTTGGTTTATAAAAACTCGATTACAGCTCGATTTCCGATCAACTGGCGTTAGAAGAAAAATTGAAAGTCTTGTCAAAGAAGTTTACAGAAAAGATGGCATACGTGGGTTTTATCGAGGATTAACTGCCTCATACGCTGGTGCTTCAGAAACAGTGTTGTATTTTGTAGCTTACGAACGTGCCAAAGAGACACTGGCAAAATTTCGCAATGTTAGCTATGAAGAATTGAACTCGTTTGATCATATTATGGGGGCTGGTATCTCGAAATTCTTTGCAACAGCAAGTGTATATCCCCATGAAGTAGCAAGAACAAGAATGAGGCAGCAGTTGTATCATCCTGATGGTCGTGATTTGTATACTGGATTCTTTCAAACATTAAAGAAGGTGTATAGAGAAGAAGGTCGCCCAGGGCTCTATGGTGGCATGGGTGCACACCTCTTGAGGCAGGTCCCCAATACAGTGATTATGTTTGTGACTTATGAAGCAGTTGTTAAATTTCTGTCAAACTTATGATTTGATGATTTTGCCAGTTCATGTTAACAATTTCCTCCTTTTACTTAGTATGGATGGCATAACATGGTACCTGGTACCATTTTCAGCATAATCAGTAGAGTGATAATTTGTGTGTACTACTTAAAGTGTGTAAAAGCTTTAAAGCCCAAGAAAAAGCACTACTTAAGATTTGCCAGCAGACCAGCAGTTCTATAATGATATGTATTTACTGTCTATTATTATATATAATTCAAAATGTATTCACCTTCAGCCCTATTCCGATTGTCGCCTTATAATCAAATCAGAATTGAAGTTTGAGCAAAGCTTGGTCTGTTAAGGGACATTGTGAACTGCTGTTGGCTTGTAGCCTAGTTCCCATGATAGATAACACAGCTTGTAGAATTGCTGTTTTTCAAGATTAATTCTATCAAATTTATAGGGGTATTGTGCTTTTTCAATATATATATAGCTTGAAGTATGTGAATTAATTTATTCAGTGTTTAAGATATCATAGAAAATCAATTTGTTTTAGCACTACAGCTATGATACATTTTATTTTTGAACTTAGTTTCTTTGCTGCTTCATGTTGAAAATCTGTTTGTATCTTTAATCATAGTGAACAAAATCAAACCAATAATTATATGTAAACAATTAATAAGCATGGTTTTAAAGACTTTGAAAACACCAATCCACACAATATATGGTCTCACATTATAGTAACATCTGATTTAGAACTATTTCTAGTCTGAAGGATGGCATGAGAATTCAAAGCATGGTGTGAAAATACTTTTTAATATTAAGAACCAAATTTTTGGCAGGATGGATAAGCAACACACAAAAATTTCAGAGGAAGTTCAGTAAAAGTTTGGTAGCTTTCTATCCCTGTTTGGTTTGCTAAGATTTTGCAATTTTGTACATTTCTAGCTTAAAATCATCAACACCAATGTTTGTCATTTTCTTTACTTATATTTCTTTGACTGTCTTTAGTATCTTGATGATGCAAATAAATGCCTAATTTTTAAATTAAAGTTATCTCTCTCACTTCAAAAGTTAGAAAATATTTCTCAGAGTAGTATTTGGACAACCTTGCACGCACACTTAACTTAAAGACCTTGAAATGGATTTATTTGTTAAAAAAATCTCCCATGAGCACTGTTTTGATCATAATATCTAACCGCAGTGGTTAGTTGATAAGAACCTAGAGTATTGTTTCATCTCCCAGCTTAGCGACAATCTTACGGTATCTTAAGCTAGATAGTTCTTTGATAATCATTGCTTCTTGACTTCAAAGAAAGTCTGCAATTGATAGTTTCCTTGTTACTGGTCCAAGACATTCTCTAGACTTCTGCTGGTGGGTTTGTAAACCAGCTCAGAAAAGCTTAAATGAAATATGTAGATTTATCTGCCCTCCCAAAATGATTCTTAAAGAGTGAACATGACACAAATCTTGAGGTTTTACAGTCTACAGGTGTGAGGTCTTATAAGCAATTTTCAGAAATTTTGACTTATGACCAAACAACCAGAAAGAATACCTTGAAATACCTCTAAAATGTGCAAAATCAGTCAAATATGTACAGGATCCTTAGAGATGGTTTCATCTTCTTTCAGCTTTGCATGCTCTTTTTTCAAGCTAAATAAATTGTGGAAGTGAACTGGGAAAATATCAACAAACAATAATTCTGGTGTTTGGTATTTCAGAGGCTCCTAGAGTCAACGTAAAGTGCCTAAAGAAATTCAAATCGTGTCAGGGGAGTATGCCATCAGTGTTCTTCATTGTGCCTCACTTGCACATTTTATGCCTCATGTTTTGATCAGATCCAACAACTCTGATTACTGGTGCCTAAACATGTCTCTACAGTTAGCACAATCAAAAGGCTTTCCCTTCAAAACATAAGACAATGCGTGAAAGTCTTTGACTCTAAAACTATAGTTTTTAGACAGTTTTTCCTTTTAGACTGAGAGTAACCTGGATGCACCAAACCGTCACAGCTTATAACTACACGCCATTCTTATTTCTGAAAAGTCGGTTCGTTCAGAGTTACATAATGTCTCGTCTTTTCTGCAAAGTTTACTGTTGAAGGACATTTGCCTAGAAGTTAGCATCCACATCTGATGTACTGCAACCTTTTCATTGAAAAGGCATTTGCTCCCTAAATCAATTTTAATTTCTGACAAGAACATCGCCTGCTGAGTTGTCAAATTTACCTTGGATTCAATACGTTCTGAAAGTCAGATGTTGGCAACACTTCAAGATTTGCAGTGGGCAACGGCATACTGGAAAAACCAGACCCTAGGTTTTAATGCCATCATGTTGACAGCTTTGGAAGCATTCCGACTCTGGCTCAAACATTTAACATTGTCATTTAACAATCGTCTTCCTCCTGTCCTTTTATGATTTCCAGGAGGTGAATTTCGCACCGAATTCGCTACGAGTTTGTTTCAAAAGTCCCTTTTGATTTACAACAGACTGCGAAATTATATTGTGATTCTCCCCATAACTAAACATTTTTAGGCGCCTATTGCGAAATATTTCGCAGCGGTGAAATTAGAACTCTTTTCGAAGTCAAAAATCAAAACTGCGCTCCCCCCCCCCCCCTCCTGGCTCTGGGGAAGCCGCAAATCATGTAGTAGTTAAGGGTCCTTTTTTGTTCTTCGTAGTTAATGGTCCTAGGGGTCATAGGGGTGCTAGGGTCAAAGGGTCTGGTTTTTCCAGTATGCCGTGGGCAACATATTTCTGTTTCGAGTAAAATGAAGAAAATTGAAACCTTGGCATGTATTCACTCATACCCGTGAAATCATCATTATAAACAGTTTTTACATAGGGATGCCACATTCCTTCACATGAAGAATACTCTCCTTGTCTTTTCTTGAAAGAAAATGATTTTTACATTCTTCAGTTGACATTTGTAAGATCTTCATCATCAATTCTGCCACAAACAAACCAGGGAAAAGACATAACTTCACCAGATCATGTCCACATGAGAAAATAAACGAATCAACTGAACCACAGAAAAAATTACATTTTTACACACTTCCACTAGAGCAGAGAGCTGCAGCCCCACCCCCTCCCCCCACCCTCACGAGAAGGCGTGCTAACCAAAATTGTATTAACAAAGTAAAGTTTTCTGTGAGTCATCAAAAATCTCTTAAAGGATTGCTTAGTCAGGATAATGTTTCAATTTGCTTCTTTAGCTTTGAATACCACAAAGAGTGTTTACATATGATTGACATGTGCCGAAAACATGCCTTGAGGTATATTGAAGAAGTGACTACAACATCTCTATCTATTAGTCTTTTACTAACTTGAGCGTATAATTTTCCTGAGACAATTCAAAGAGAAGGTCTGAACGCTGCCTAGAACACTTCAAATCGGATGCTGTCTGTAAAATGGAATCCGGCTTAGGGTATGGCTGTAAGAAAAGGCGTTATTTATGAACTTGCATTGGTGCCCTGTGTGGTGTCCAATGAACATTACAACTATTACAAAGAAACTTGCGTAATATTGTGGCTTGGAAAGCTTATTCGAATCTGGAGAACATTATAGCTAACTCAAAATTAGACATTCTTCTGAAGCTAGCTATGATGAAAAAGTAACTAAGCTAAAGGGGATTGAATTACAGAACGAATTACAAATTCTAGTTCACTGGGTTTTTTAAAAAGCATTTTCATGATGTAAGCCTCCAGTTACGACAAGCACAATTGCCCATAGACAAAGATTTGCACATTGTATCTCTGTTATTAATTGCCATGACTCTAAAACAGAATATGAAAACTTGTCATAGAAAAAAGGACAGTTATTTGAGATAGCTATATAATCATTTGATAAATTATTATTCTAATCTACAATATAAACGCAGCTAACAACTACTACGCAACAGTATTTACAGAGGAATAGCCAGATAACTTTACCGGCGGCTCAAGTATGCAATGGGCCAATGACAATCACTGTGAAATCGGAAAACTGCGAAAATATCCTCGTTGATATGCTGTTCAGTTCTTTTGCACAAAGAACTAGAAAATTTTGCGGTTATTGCGTTGAAAAGTGACAACACCGGATAAAGTGCAACGTGAGGAAACTGACAGAGTTAATTAATTGAACATGGGAATAGAGGTTCATTTGTGGATCCTGAAGAGACAAGTAAGAAGCATACTGAAGAGAAAACTGACACTACGGAAAAGACACTAGATAAAGCTAAGAATTGGTACATAAAGGCAAGAAACAGTATATTGAATAGATTACCAATATAAACAAAAAACATCGTTCCATGTATGTAGACGGGCATAAACTTAAAGTTCCCCATGCATCTTTGTTCTGAATAGGGTATGTTAACAGTTAGCTCAAGATGCAGCATCTGCCCTACACTGCTAGCCATTTTATAACCTAAAACCTAACAATTTGATATCCCCTGTTACAAAATTAAGAAATAGTTAATTTCTTGTTCTCCAAACTTGTATCACTGTAAGCCAACTTCTACATTGGTATATCACACATTCAGTCCATTATAGATAAAGAAAAATTCTACAAAAATGCCACTGCAAGAAAAACAGCATTTGAAATTGATACAAGTGCATTCGGGTATTTATGCATAATTTATCAAATCTGTTCTTGCAAGTTGACAATTGCAGAAAAACTTATCTATCCTACATTTTTGGGAAAGTATCTTAGACTAATGAACACAAAAAGAGTCTGGTTAAATTTTTCAGATTTGAACACCTTTGGTGCGTAAACCCAACAAAAGCAGAAATCAAAAACTGAAAACTGCTTGCTTCAAGAAAAAAGACGACGACAAACTGATCGACGACTGGTGGGTTAAGGACATTTCAAAGCGTCAAAAGCCTTCCATTAAAAATTAGCAAATGGCATCAAAGTTTAGAGCATCCAAGCTTGTTGTAGATGCCAACGGAAATGTAAAAGCATCTTCAATTATTTGGACAGCTTGTCCATTTTAATCTTGCAAAAATCCGTTTGATTTTTAAATGCAATATGTGCTATCGCTCTCCTTACAAGTGCTCTTGCTTCGTAAAACAAAGTCAACCAAATCTTACCATGCAGAAGGTTGCTTTCAATTCAATAAATCCGACGCAAAAATTGATTCGATAAAATTGACAAATTGACAGTTTCAACCATACAAGCGGGCAACAAAAAGATTGGATTGTAACAAACGCTTTAGTTGCATATCTTGGATGCTTAAGATATATTTTTAACACTACCAATCAGATGAATAATATTCTTCATAAACAAAACCGGGACAAAGATAACGTCTAGAATTAAAAAATTTCTGGTAAGAAAATCACAAACTAGAAAATCTATGTACATCTAGCAGGGATCTACCACGGATGGAATTCTGAGAAAAATTCTACTACAACTTAAAAACACTACAATCCCCTATATCCTGAATTTCTTTTCATGAGTGTTTCACAGCAAAGAAGCCGGAGACCCAATCTTGTCTGTAACTGTACAACAGTAGGGTGCACAGCTCTCTGCAACTAAAGGCCACAAATATCGATTCAATGGGTCATATGCAAGAAAAGCTGGGCAAAGCTCTTTCCAGGTTATTTGAATTGATTACCAGCCAGACCTTTACAAAATGTGTAAAGACTCGATGTGGATAAGTCTACATAACGGTTGCAATACAACAAATGTATATGGACAATTGTGTTGACGCACGAGTGATATCTGTGTGTAAAATTAAGCTATTAGTTGTTCAACTGTCAATCCACTACAAAACCTACTTGACTGTTTACATCTTCCTCCGGAGATCTACAGCTAAATCTTGACAGCTAAATCTCCTCCATCATCTACACAAGCTTGGTTTGAATACATACTTCTTCAAGGCATTCTTGATATTCTGGGTAATTTTCAGTAGATAATGAAATTTTAAATTATAATATTTGGGACTTATTATCTTGAATGTAAATCATCATGTTCCAAAGTTATGCCACATCCCTTTTTTCGTGTGAAATACATGGAAAAGGTTCTTAACTTTCAGCCTTTCGACTTCAAACCTTGACATCAGTACGCGATCTAGCATCTCCCAGTCTTCTCCTCCCCAGTGGTCTTTAAATGCTGCGTAGTTCATGCCACCAAAAATATCCCAGTCTGACTTATAGGTTGCGAAAATTCCATAGCCAACGTTTTCCCAGAATCCTTCTGGTTTATGACGATTCGCAGCGCAGTTTAGGCGAGCGAGGATTGGATTGAACGTCATCTTGCTCTGAACACAGTGCTAGAAGGCAAACAGCTTTCTAAGAACAACATTCTGAAAAGAAGCTTTATAGCAAAAGCATATGGAGAAATCGCATTTGCATCTCGTGACAATTATTTGCAGGGATTTAAATTCCTTGATATGCAGGAAAACTTCACAAATTTGTCAAAGTGGGGAAAAGACTGACTGAAGATAAAAAAATTAGTCTGGAAACCTAAAGGCTTAGAAATCTAGAAAATGTATCTGTATTGTAGTAACATCAATCGTAACAGGTAACAACATTATCATAACATGAAACAGAACAGCCAAGATACAGCATAAGTTCCAAATCATTTATTGACTTCTTAAGGTTTAAAAACTGGGATATTTCTGTAAAGCCACACCCCTTATTATTACAAGGGTTTGGAAGGAACAACTTCAAGCCTTCGTAACAAACGATTTCGAATAAATTTTTACTGAGTACAATGGCAATTTTTTCATAAGTTGATCAAAGAATAAATTTTTCAAAAGTACATTAGGTTATTTTATAGCACATTTTACACGTTTATTTTTTGTGGGTAGTGGTAAAAACGTCCAAGATAGGCCTAAATCTAGCTGCGAGACACGTTTGTTGTCATATTCTTGAATTCTGATAGGCTAATGGGGTATGGAGAATTTTGGTCGCTCAGCCAATCAAAGATTTGGAACCTATGCTCCAAGATACAAAGTTTGAAAAATGTTGGAATTGATTGTTGTGGAGGTAGATATGGCTTCTCGGATTTACTCATTCAATTAAATGTTCCCATATCAAATTGTGTATATCTACTTACCTTGCGAACAATATCAATGAAGTTATGTGGAATAAGAAGATGCAGGTCCATCAATAGAATAATACTGTTCGGGTCCGTTACTGTGTTTGCTGCTTGTTGAATTGCTTCACTCTTGAAAAATCCACCAAAGCGATTCAGGAGCGTGAATCGTGGTATAACGCTTCTCTCTAGTTCATCTTTCAGGTTGACATCTTTGCTATCGAAGTCGACAATAATCAAGTTAATGTTCTCATCCTTGGACACTTTATATATCTCCTCGACTGCATCAACAAAATACTTTGCCCATCGTCCTTGACCTCCAACAGTCAAAATTACGTTAACCACCGAGCTTTTATTCCACTTAAAATTCTCTGGATAACAGAACGATGATGATCCCTTGGGTAAAAAGACATACTCAGAAAACCTAACCGGCCTGTTCTTCTTTAAATCGAGTAGCTCCAGCTCTACCAGATACCTCTTACCCTTCTCAAGGTCGATGTTCTCCTCCACGTTGATTATCGATGCCAGCTGATATTTTCTGCAAAAAAGCACGAAAAATCTTGTTTTGCATAATTGAAAAACAGAACTTCTAGCACATCGATAACTTTCGTTTTTCGATGCATTTCGTATGAGCTGCAAAGCAGTGATGACAATATTGATTGAAAGCAATGTCAGTTGTCGCTAAGAATCCCATGGTTTTAGTCAAACACGCGTCTATGGTATGACTTAAATGGTATGACATTTGGACCAATCACATACTTGGAAATCTAAATTTACTTTTAGAAGGAGAAATAGGGCCATCTATCTGTCGGAATGTTGGAAGCAGGGGGAGCTGGGGTCTTTCGCTGTTTCAATATTTTGCAAGATATAACTAGCCTGCATGCAGACTCAACTGTGGCAAATTTCACGTAGGAAACTTTTAGAGCCTGCACGCAGGCTAGATATAACATACAGGTATCGTTGGGATTCCAAGTTGGGATTTTATTTGAAGGCCTGTATTTCACTGTCTGGGATAACAGAGAATTGAAAATACTAAAAAGGCAGCGTCGTACTATCTGGAAAAGATGAACCAAGGTTTAAGATAAGACCTTTTGGATTTTACATTGTCCAGTATATAATAATTGCCCAGTATATAATCATTATCCAGCATTTAATCATTAAATCTGTGAGGATTTTAGTTAAGACTAAAAAAAATTCTTCAATGATTCACTAATCCCTAGTCCTATCAAATATCTATTGCAAAGATACAAATGTTTAATCTAGAGCTTTAGCTTTAGCTACAACGAACTTTTTTCACTTCTGCTACTTGATTGATCGTGTTAGTTGCTTACAGCTCTTTCAAATCATATATTGAATTCTTGTAAGGGGCGTTATATAGGTTGAAACATGAATTTAAGGTGAACATCTTGACATGATCCAAGGAGAAACACTGGGGTTTCTGTCTAACACAATATTGGGTTTCCTAGTAATTTCTATTCTCATGGAATTGATAGTCACATAAAAGAAATCTTTTCACAATACAGCTATTCATCCCAGCTACAAAAAGATACCCACCTGCTTCAAAAATGCCATGATTTAATGACTATTGTGTTAAATATGTCGAAATTGCACACCAACCAAAGGATTTTTTTCACAAGTAATCAATAAAATATGCCACTGATAAAGTTGCTTGAGAACACATAATGCTATGATTTGAATAAGATCTGGTTTTTCTCTCATACATCATTTCTAGTATCAAGCAATAGAGATTATTGATCCTAACAGTGATGAATTATTCACTTTGAATACAATGTCAAAAACCACAAAATACAAGTAAAAAAGATTGGCATAAAAACAGAATTGAGAAAGGCTTTAAAACTGTTCTGCCATGAACTGCATTGAAAAAATAAGTGACATGGATTGTTGAAAACTTGCCCATCTATGTTTAACCCATATCTTCGCTCAAAGCAGAAAATAATATTTTGGTAGTACAAAACTCAAAAGTGGCTTTGAAAAAAGCAAAGAACATTTTGAGTCATACTTAAAGTTTTTGTCTGACACTCTTCAGAGTCATGGGATTCTTCTATTGGCATCATTTGCTAGAAAACCCAAATTATCGTTCCATCTAGCATTTCTGGAAACAACCTTAAATCCTCAAAAAAGCCCGAGGAGCTTATTTGCAAAAATGAATTTTTGGGTGGGGGCTTATTTGAGTGTGGCGGCTTATTCGAGGTTTACAGTATCTACATAAACTTGAAAAAAACACTTTTGTGTAGACAGAAGGAGTTAATTTTCACCTTAGGACTCCATTGGTAACATTCTCAATAGGCAAGCGACACTGATTGGGCAACCTCAACAGTCATGTGCTTGCATTTTCTTATTGGCCTATTTTGATCCAAAAGTGGATATATATTTCCTAGCGTATAGTTTTCTATCTTTTATCTATGTTCTGATGTTCTGACGAAAAGCTTAGGTATGACTCAAAATGTTTGCTTTTTCAAAGCCATTCAAACGTAAAAACAAATAATATAGCAAGGCAAACCATTTAATATCATCAAGATAGAGTAGCAACAAAACTATACCTTATAAAACAAAACTAGCTGTACTCAAGATAGGCACATTTTATGATAAATAAATTAGTAATGATATAATAAAGAATATGTTATTGACCTGAAAGGTTTAGAAAAATTATGATTTATAACATAACATTGTTAATAAACCAAATTTTTGTGGTCTTATCATTCTCTATCACATTATGAACAATAAAAATTAATAAAAGAATTACTTAAAATAACAAAAAACTGCCGGTACTGTTAAACAAATAGTAACATAAGGCTTTGAAAAAGTAGCCTAAAATAGATTCTGTTGTTACAAACCCACTTTCAAATGCATCTATATTCCCTTACACAATATTATTATTTTGTTTTATTATGTGGAGGAAGGATAATGACCAAATACTTCTAGCAGTTGGTAGATTAATTAAATACTGAGAGCTAATGAAAATTGAAGCAGTACCGAAACAGCTCACTTCTATTCAATTTGAAAATCAGCTTAATAAAGCTTCTTTTTGGAAAATCCCCTTAAACTTTGCAAAAAAACTCCCATAAAATGTATAAAGAAGTATATTTGGCCAATTTTGGTACATATGATATTGTTGATTATAGAAAATGCAATGTCTTAAGGGCACTACAGGCAAAAGTCACAAGTGACCACAATTTTTTCCCTGACAAATAGCACAAGAAATCAATGACAGCAAACAACAGTTCCAATAGTCCTGGCAAATCATTCAATGTTGTCACAGTTATAAACATCCCTGGTGCAAATATTTTCTTTGTTTAAATTGATGTAGAAAATAATATACAAGACACACAAAACTTCTATAATAAAATTGTATTATGTTCTAAACACTGAATTTTTGAATTTTAATTTTGTCATTCTTAAGTTAAGCTCCATGATATGTATATACTATTGGATCAAGTTCTATTTGGTTTTGTGGAAGATTCCTTCCAATTCCCTTTTTATGGTTTTTCTTTCCTCCCCTTTTGGCATTGACAAGGACACAGTTAAATACCCCTGCCCCCTCTGAAGATTCTGAATAATCCAGCCCTAGGCAAACTTTTTCACATCATCTTTGAGTTAATTTATGGTTACAATAGATTTTGCTATATCAAATACAGCACTGGATAAATTTCCACTGAATAGGTATATATTTTCACTGGAGTCATTAATAAAGAGAAATTGAAAATGCAGAAAACCTATCAAAAATGATTTATTTTGGAAGCAAAGGCAAATTACCAGCAATAAGCTGTAACTACTGGAGGTGTTTTCTGAAAATAACATTTTTATGTTTATTTGACAAATCCCTTGTACCTGTAATAATACACAGAAAAACTAAATTTTGGTATTCCAAAACAAATATCTTCCATCTGTTATACAGAGGACTTGAGGTTATTAAAATTTCTGTTTAGACCTTTCACGGAATAAACTTTGAAATTGTGAAGTATGTATAATTATTCTGAATTTAGTTCATGGCAAATGCCTGCTCCATGTTAAACCAATAGTTGTCATTGAAGGATAATACACATTTTGAACTATATAACCTTTTTCTAAAAATTACATTGGTGGTTCAATGCTTGTGCTTTAAGTATGTGGTTTTAATTAAAAACCAGCGGTCCACCATATTTTATCAAAAGCATAACAACAGGTACTGTTCATTTTTCTACCCATATTTGCCTAAAAACTTAATGAATCAGCAGCTGCTTTTTTCTTATAGACAAGACCAAGGTTTCTTGTTTTACTTTAACAGTTTTGTTAACATATCTCTTAAAACAGCTTCAACTGGAAATGGGATCTTATGACAGTAATTCATATACTTGTATCTGTGGAAAGAGATTTTTTTTCTATATGTGATAGATACAGCACATATACATTTTTTAAACATTGGTCTTTCCATTCATAGATTGAAAGTTTTGCTGTGATCTTCCTTATAAACATAAGCTAACTATATATAGTGTGATGGTTATCAAAGTGTTGTTTGCCACTGTGACTCACTTTTCTACAAGCAAAAGCCCAAACCTGCAAATTGCTGACACTAAAAGGTTTCTGTTAAACACCAAGATGGCTTGTAATCTTGGTGGTTAAGCATGGACTGTTCCCAGTTCAAGCCCTCAGCCTGATCCAACTTCAAGTATAAGGAGGGAAACTTTTGGCCACAGTTCAGCACTTTTAAGCTTCATCTAGAATAATTGAAAAAATCGAGAAAAAAAATGATGAATAAATATTTGAATTGTATACTTTACCCTGGATTCTTCTGTTTTATTGAAGCAGCTATGCTATTCACAACTTTCATAACAACATCATCTTGCAATAAATCATTTCCAAAGATAATCTGCCTCTCTCCAGAAGATAAAAGATCAGTTATGTTAGTTTGATCAGATGGGTAGATTGATGAAAAATGTGTTTCCCACACACCATCATACTTGTTTAAATGATTTTGTACTATGTAACTAGGCTTATATGTGCACTTTGGTAAAATTTCTGCTATATCTGCTTCATCTATAAACGGAATTTTAAAAATTTCATCTCTTAAAGAATGTGTTCCAGCTGCTGTAGGAGTTGCCTTCTCTTTCATTCTCTTTAGCAAATCCGGCTTGAACTCTACAGCAGGGGTTTTGTAACCCCATATAGTTTCCGTGGGAATGTAAGGTTCAAATGTGACAGATTGCTCGTTTCTCCTGCATGAGGCATCTTGGTGCTTTATAACTATTTCAACATTTTGGGTACCATGACCCTGTTTATGAAAGACTTCAAAGTAATACTTTCGATCTTTTTCAAGGTTAAGTTCCCCCTTTGTTTTTTTACCTTCCGCGTTCGTTCTAATAATTTGCTTTAATTTCTCCCTCGTCTGGTCATCGCTTATCCAAACTTCAGAGTTACCACTTTTAATCTTCAGATCAATGCGAAAGTTTCCGCTACAGAATGGTATCATGTAACCAACCAACCACACCGCATAGTTCTTACCGTAATTAGGAAGCTTGAAACTCTTAGAAAAGCGCTTCCTAGAAGGCATGTAGGGGAATAAAGGATAATTGAAAAGATTGTCTAGACTTTCTCCGCAGATTTCATCCCAAATGAATACGTTGAAAATTTTCCCAGCTGAGTTCTTAAGGATTTCACCTGCACGATCACGATAAGTCATCTCTGCGCTGTCCGGTTGGTTCATCGCAACGTTCCGCAGTTGCTGGACACGATTCAAGGTTAAATTAAGAGTGCGATCTTGCTCAGAGTTGAAATTCTGAACAGGCTTAAATAGTTCTTCTCGTTTAGTGTCTGCGTAAACAGGAATTCCCAGTCGCAGGCCATTATTCCTCTGGCCTACCAAAAAAGCAGGAACACGTAGGTAGGGAGTTCCTCGAATCTTTGATACATAAACCCACTTGCTGATCAGTGCTAAACTTAAGAAGCAAACAACAATGCTAAACACAATGCGTACTTTCCATTTTGAGCCTCTTGGCAGCCTGATAAGCATAATGCCTGTCTTTTAGGTCGCTAGATTCTTGAAACAAGGACTCTCTCGATGTCGCAAGTCGCAACTACCTAGGCCAGTGAATGCATGTCATGTCGATGCTCCGGCGCAGTTCCGTGTCCGGTTCCCGGGCAGATCCAGTGTCCAGCGCTATTTTCATGATAATTCTCCCAACTTCGGCATTTTGCATTCTAAATTGTCAATAGTGTTCAAAGTCAGTGTTGGTAGTTACTTCACAGTTCAGTTCAGTTCAGTTTCATATATTTTAAATTCATTACATACAATTTATATATAATTTGTATGTAAGTAACTAAACTACAATGAAAAATATTACAGAAATTAATATATTGATACAGAAAAATTAATACAATATACAATACATAGGACTGGGATAAATGGTATGGAGTGAATTATTTAAAGGGGGAGCTCTCTCAATGGATAAACTAATCGCGGAGAGAGCCCCCCCCCCTAATATCCTATCCACATAGATATGTACTATAGTTATTTGCATTTGGATATTAAGACTTTCAACGAAAATTTTAAAGAAAGATAGCAGGTATGTAGTTGTAAAAGGGGGGCTCTATGAAGTTTTTCTAGTCGTGTAATCATCCACAACTGGGTATATATTTTTCATCGTGTTCTTTCGGACCCTTATTCTGATGTCTTATGCTCTGAGGAGTGTCAAACAAAAAAGCTTTTAGCCAATCCACATTTATAAAATGTTTGCTCTTTTCAAAGCCATTTTCAAGCTCTGTACCGCCATAAAACGGTTGTTAATTCAGGCAACTAACCCCATTTCTAAATGCAACAATAAAAACCAACTCTCTATACAAAACTGCAACCAAACGTACTCAGTAAGAAATTATTCAAGAATTTTCCATCTTTATATGTTAAACGTTGTGTACATTTTCATACATACAGTATGAAGCTAACAATGCATTTAGATCTATCTGTCGTTTCTCTTTTTTCCTTTTCGTATTTAGTCGGTAATGGCTGACCTGTGGCGAAGTAACAATTCTTTACAGCTTCCTTTCCTGTATCAAAGCACAAACGATGAGGGGGAGGGGGCTGCACCCCCCTGAGCCCCCCAGCACTGCATCTCTGGCTACTGTAAAACAACTATGTTTTACGGGTAAGGATAGGCAAAAGAAGGACAACAAAATATGTACAAAAGTTTTCTTCAATTTTCAAACGACTGCGGTTTCAACGTAGCTTCAAAAAACTAAAACGACTTTCATCTAACGAACGGCAACTTTACATGCGACTATAGGCGACTTCAACTGAACGATACGACACGACTTAACTTCACGGCTTCACATAACGACTGAATTCACAAACAAAAGGGCACAGCATAAAAATCACACGACAACACACCTTAATTACGATAACAATATAATTATTTCAAACAACAAAGGACTAATGACAACAATAGTGGCGATGGGATGATGCAATAACACGGAATGTTGATGGCAAGGTGACAAACAACGGAACTATCGAGAACATCAAAACTAAATAAAACATAAAACTAATTGCATAACACTACAGCAACAAACATGAAGCTTTTGTGACCAATAAAATTACCATAAAGCAAAATTTTTTTTCTGTTGTTTATTCAAAACAGACTGTTCACCATGAAAATATTATCGCTTTGTTGAGTTTGGTTTAATAGGACTGAAGATTGAAATGCTTCTCTAATGAAAACATTTTCAAACCAATCTTTTGGTGGTACAAAACTTAAAAACGGCACCGAAAAAAGCTAACATTTAGTAAACTCGGCGCAGGGGCGCAAATGCAACTTTGTTTAAGGGGGGTGTTATTTGAAGGGACCGAGTTTTCGCCACGACAGACCGATTTTTGCGATATAGATATTGTCGGGGCCACTCTCGAGGGCCGTCGCGAGGCAGGCCTTGTTGAGGGGGGGGGGGGGGGGGGGGGTTAAATGATTTACAAATTTACCTGTTGATAATGATTGCTAAAAATTATATAATTGCAGTCGAGTATAACCTCTGCAAATCATTTTTGTGAATCTAGCGTCTGTATATAATTTCGCCAAATATATTTTTTATATGATAATGAACGGACTTTCCTAATTAGTTTTCTTGTCCAGGGGGCGTAACTTGGCCAATAGTTTTGGGGGGGTGAAAAGGGTTTCTGCCCTGCAAAACTGAGTGGTGCCCTGCAGACCTCGTAGCAACGGTTTGTCTATAGGTTACTAGTGAAAGCTTTACCAGTGTACACTGGTCTTTACCAAGGACAAACTTCTAAGCAAAAAAAACAAACTTGAAACTTCATTGCCTATGAAATTTCTATTTCTCTACGTGAGCGTAAATTTTTTTTTATATTCACTTCATTTAATGTTGGTTTGCAAAATTAAGCTAATAAACAGCTAATTGGGGGGTGGGGGGATGGGTACATGATGTAGACAGCGCAACGAAATTTAACCCAGTGGGGCTAAGAGTCGAGTTTAGTGAGGTAGGAGGACCCACCATGGTTGGGTCCGACGTGAAAATTTTTTTTGAAATTATACCTTGTAAAAAGGGCTAAAAAGCATCTTTCAGACAAAAATTTAGCAAAATACTATTGTGCTAAAAGAATTGATTGTTTATTGAAAATATTATTGTTAATTGTGAAAAAACGGGAGGGGGATGTCATGCTAAAACTCTAGTGTTAGACGTTGGGGAAGGAAAGAAACGGCAACCTTTCGTTTCAGATTGCACGTAGTTGTGAATGACAGAGGAAGATGTTGTTTTGATTGGGAGAATTTTTTTCCTGAACAGAAATGTGCAGTTTCTTGTATCAAGAAGGCCATGTTTACGCATCCAAAATTAAAACATTGCAATGATACAGAAAATGATTTACTGAATTAATGCAAATAAAAGAAAAATAATAAAAATATACGTGAAAAAGTTAGCAATTAGATGAAACGGTATCTTAACGATTTATTATGTTTTTTAGTTCATGCACTGTTAAAAAGTAATAGAAAAAATGATAAAAAAAATTTCTATCTTGACCAAAGTGAGGGACTTCAGCCCTTTATTCCCCCCCCCCAGTGAAGCCGTGCTTGTCATGAAAATAATTTACAACTTAAATTAATTTGCATGACTCAACCTTGCCCTCATAAACATATGCATCAATCATTGCATCCATTGGCTATGACTTTCGGTAAGAAATGCTTTCGCTTTGCAAATAACGGAGCTTTTCCTTACATACCTGTTCCGTTCTCTAAAATGCAATGTCAGGAAGGGAGGTTCATAACAAATACGATATTTCCATTTCAAAATTCCTCAACGGCTCTTTATGAACTTCAGAGGTGGCATTTCTGCGTGGCAATAAAGCTCTTCTTGGCGCCCTGCGAAATCTTCGATTGCCCTGCGAAATCAACTATTTTTTGGATTGGGGGGGGTGTCACACCCCCCCACACCCCCCCGGTAGTTTCGCCCCTGGTTTTGTCAAATCTTGAACAGCAGTTAAAAACAACGGGTACAATTTTGCTATGGTCTTGAAAAATACCATGTTGTCAGTTACTTCTAGGTAACAAGCAACACTGGTTGTCAATTTAGATCACTCTTTCCATCTTAGTATCGACGGATTCTGTCCCCTGTCATTTTTCGATGATTGGCCCTTTCTAGAAAATGCGTCTACTATATGCCTTATTTTACTGCAATACAGCATGCTACCAGCAGAATTGGGACCAGCTTTGAGTGCGATAGACAAAAATACCTATGCAGAGGGCTAGATCGGGACCGACTTTATTGCTATAAACTTTCAGCTGGGACCGGGTAGTGAAATTATTGGGGGGAGGGGGGTGAGCACCCCCCTCCACACCCTTCTTCATTTGCGCCCCTGACTAGGCGATATAAACCGAAAGCAACAGTTCGGCAATTACTGCTACAAGCAATTTTTGGCGGCGGCAAGAATGTTCGGCGCGTACACTTTACTGAATTTAACGGCTAACGGCAACTTCATAAAACGGGACGGCTTCGACACGACTTAACTTCTCGGCTTTATATTACGACTCTATATAACGACTTTCCTTGACGGCTTAACGACTTAACGACTGACTCAACATAAAACAGCATGACAATATAATAAAAAACACTTGACCGAGAGGCAATAAGATGCTGAAAACAAGTGATAGAAACTAATGAGGAATGGCATGGCAACGGATTACAGATTAAGGTTACGGTAAACGTTTTCTGGATGAAAACATCATTTTTTCGATTTTTTCACATTCAAGTAGCCGAACTTTCAAGGCACACAATGATACCAAATTTGAAACAAACAGAAATTTTGAAAGTGGAAAAAATCCCATGTAAACGAAGGTTTCCATAATTTCTTTATCAAAACTTTTAGTTGAGGCCTGAAAATCTCTTGACCTGTTAAGCTGATTATCGTTGCTTTGCGGTTGTGATCGCATGTCTCATTTACAATATCGCATGGCACATCCATATATCCAATGTACGGCCGTGTTTATTTAAACAGGCTTATTGATCTTAAATCTTCAAGTGACTTGACCCGGATTACACTGTGGTTTACGAGTGTATCTTGCAAGTGCGATCAGTAAAATCCCGTTTTCTCCGGACTCGAAATTTCTCTACATGCAGGTACGAAAAAGCTATTATGTACCCAAGGAACCAATCGAATGGCTCGAAAATTTGCACACGGCCAGGGCAGACGATGGGCAAACAAAGTGTGTCTCAAAATTTTTTTATTTTCTCTGGTCCGTCTTTTATACCCAAATACAGCTGCGGGAGGGTGGAAAAATTATTTGCCAATTTTTGACAGGGTATAGTTTCAAGAAGAGGAGGAATTTAAAAAATCTGAGACACACTTTGGTAGCTTAGGAACTGCACTTCCTGCTGGTCTAAGTCAGATTTTGTTACCTCAAACACAAGGGTACATAATAGCTTTTGAAGGTGGTACACTTTTTGACCAGTAAATTCGCATGGAAAATAACATTTAACATTATTATCCAATAATTTTTATCTGGCTAGATACGCCATAATCTTGTGCATCGAATGATATATAGTTTATCCAGATTCCTTGAGCCGTTTGGCCTTTAGGAAGGAAAAACCAATTTTCGTGTTCAAAACGTTTACCGTAACCTTAACAAGAGGAGCACTAACAAAATTAAGAATCACATCGCCGACACGCAACGGGAAAATCTATTGTTTAACACAGCCACCGCGGTCTTGCAAACCTAAAATCACAACTAAAACCTGCGATTCTGCTATCGAACAACTACTGGAAAACCCAGATTGTGCAAAAAACTATAATGGCGACATGTTTCGGATTATTGGTAAAGCCCGATCGCCGTTCCACCTAGCAGTTTATGGAACAAAAGCCTAGCGCACACTAGCGATTTCTGTCACCAGCGACGGCGATTTTTGTCGCTGGCGACTAAAATCGCTAGTCTGCGGGGAAAAACTCGCAGGATTTTGGCGCCAGCGACTAAAAACTGAAAATCGCAAGTGCGCGGGGCGCAAAAACAAATTTTTGTTGATCAGCCAATCATAAAGTGTTTCCAAGGCACGTAGAAAGTGTGTTGATTTTTAAGAATATTTACAAGATGGAGGTCACAAGAACATGCTCTTGGACTTTGGATTTGTTAGTCGATTTGTGGCAGGAAACCCTGCTTGTACGCCATATCCTTTCGACAATACGACGATAGGACGGCAAAAGCTGCAGCCGTGGGCTCTCAATTATTTGTAAACGTATTTGGATAAACGCGAACAAGATTTCTCTCTCATTGCACTAACAACTGCACTTCTATAGATATATTCTTTTAGCAGTATGGGTTGCCTATAAAGCGAAAAATCTCGTACGATGTAGATTTTACTATCTACTAGCAACTAACAGTAAAACAGATAACAAACAAATTGTGCATAAAACCCATGTGTTGGGTTCTCTACAGTACAAAAGAGAAGAAAATAAAATAAGTAGCCTAATTTAGGCCAAGCTAAATCTACAATTTTGGGCCTAATTTTTTGCCATTAAATGTGGCCTGGTTAATCAAAGCTGGCAATATTTTTCATTGTTATTGTCTAAATTTTCCCATCCCGTAATTTTTGAGAATGTCCAGACACATGCTTGGGTTATAAAAAATTTGATTGTTAATTTCTGGTCATTTTTATCGAGGCTCATTACGAGGTGGAGACCAAAAGTCATTGGCCAAGGCAGAAAAGATCGCAAGTGTGCGGAGAAAAACATTCAGTCGCCAGCGACAAAAACCGCCGTCTCTGGCGACAAAAATCGCTACTGTGTAGACAAAAGGAGTTCGTTTTCACCTTAGGACTCCTTAGGACACCTTAGGTTTTCACCCTAGGACACCTTAGGTAACATTCCCAATAGGCAAGCGGTACTGATTGGTCAACCTCAACAGTCATCTCCCTGACCTTTTCTCACGTTTTAAACTCTGAAGAGTGTCAGACGAAAAGCTTTAGTTTACTAAATGTTTGCTTTTTTCGAAAACATTTTCGGAGAATAAAGTTATTTAAATTTCATTTTTGTTTTCCAACATAATTGATCAACATTAACGTCCCTCAATTTTTACAAAAATATATTTTGATATACACAAAGCTCGGCTTTACTTTTGATTTTTCCGAAAAATTTAACTATATTTATAATAGACCAACTCGGAGTTCGCTTAGCCATGATTCAAGTGGGGCAAAATATACAATAGCGGCTGGGGCAAAAATACAATAGCGGCCCACATCAAGGACTGACATACCGGGGGGGAGGACGGGGGGCCTGGCCCCCCAAAAAATTTAAGTAGCATAAGCAAACTATTTTCATTTTGTAAAATATGACTGTTGTTTCACTTATTTATCACGACTGGTCCCCCTCCCTAAACAAAAAGTTACTATATATCTCGGTCTTTGGCCCACATAATCGAAAATTCTTCTGTAGCTCAAACAAGGTTCATTGTTTGCAATTTTTATTCTAAAAGTATTTTTTTCTATTCTAATAGCGTCGAAGGGATGTATCTACAATGACGTTTTTGCTGGATTTCCCCGCCTGAGGGTTTTGGCATTAGAGCATTAGAAAGATCGTATAGGCAGAAACACTTAGAAGTAGGTCAACGCTGATAGGTTCAAAAATTCTTTTTTTGGCAATGCTTCGATTATTGACGATAAAACATTGAGTTTGACTAAGTAACGGCAAAAATTTGGGAAGTTTAAACAGAAGTTGGTCAAATGTTAGCATCATTCGATATTGCTTCATTAAGAAAGCATATATATGAATTGGAGATAATTCCCCGTGATTATAATATTAATATTCTGACGCTGAATCAAACAGGATTAGAACCGTTGATAGATGACAAGGAAGTTACCATACCACGTTATAAAATTTATTGCAATGGTCGTAAGAAAAGTGGCCAGGGCGCAACAATTTATGTGAAAGATAAATTGCCAGAACCAAAAGTAAAAATCGAGAGTAGCAATCTTGAATTTATTTGCCTGGAATTCACCCCTGGGCCTGTGGAGTTTATTCGTATTAACCATGGGGCCTGTGGACCCTAGACAGGGCCTAAAATAAGCAATTTTTATAGATCCATATTTTATATAAAAATTGGGCGTGGTGCTTTGCTAGGATTGGCATCATGGGCGTGGCAAATATAGAAACTGCCACCATAGTGCAAATAGCATGTCCTAATTGAGCAAAATCTTAAATGAATGAAGTATAAGAAGCAAAAGCTGATTCTTTACAATATATGGATTGGGTTAATAAGAAAATTAGCAACATACAATGATGTCTTAAGTTGTGAGCAAAAAGTTATCAAAAGGAATTCATTTTACATGGTTTGTTCGGATATCCGTCAGAGTTTTTTTTCTTTCCTTTCTCCTGCAAAAAACTCCATTTGATAAGTCTTGCTTCCTAGACTTTGGTGTTTTTGGTTTTTTGGAGCCATATCTTTGCAGCTGTTCATGTAACTCGAAACTTGCAAGATCAAGCATATTTATTGCTATATCTATATATTTATTGCTATATCTATATATTTGTTGCTATATCTGCATTCCCCACCTGCTTTTATCTTGTTGTAGGCAGGGCCGTCGCTAAGCACTTTCACTAAGGGGGGTGCCAGTCACCAATTTGCCGACAAAATAGGGCGTGGCCTAAGATATTTCAATGTAGGGGTGTGGCATTTTAACGCAATAGATTTTGTTTATCAAAGGGGATGTTCTCGTTAGTCAATCATCGCTTCAACTTTCGAGTGACTTTGGGTATTTAGGTTTCGAAGGCCTTGAAACAAAACCGAAAGACGAAGTCCCCAAAACCGAAATGTTTGCGACCACGCCCTTTAGATTGTCTTAAAATGCATTTCAGAATATTTCTTGAAGTCATTTCTTGCAATCGTTTAGAACTTTTAACTACTTTTAGGCATACCTACGTTTCATTGATTTCATTCTTAAAATGGAGTTCATTACTACTTGAGGCCCCCTTGACCTCAAGGCCCTGAGGCAATTTGCCCCCTTTCCATGCTTACAGTGGCTTCCAGTACCTCCAGGATCAACGTTCAGAGTTTTTCAATAAACTTTGACCCTTCCTTAAACCCCAAACTTTGGGTAGAAATTAGGTCGCCCTGGATATTGGACATTAGATTCTAGCCTCCGGCTGCCGAAAATGAGTCGATTTAGGTTTTGGGGGACATTTGCCCCACCGTGACACCCATAGCGCTATCTCTTCCTGTTTTGATTTGCTGAGGGCTTTTGGGCAATACTTTTAAGTTCATATCCTCATCTTATCCCAACTGTTCTCTAAAGCTATTGCTTTGGGAACTTTGAAAGCAAAGCCCGACAAAACTCTACTTTTAGAAAATTTGCCGACAAGAATTCTCTAGGGGGGTGCCGCACCCCCCGCACCCACCTGCTAGCGACCGCCCTGGTTGTAGGTGGAAATCAGACTCTCTAAATCGGCAGAATTAGGGTTTGCTGCGAGAATCCAAGCCATTGTCTCATCTGGTAAAATTCCTCTGAGAATAAGTCTCAGATCTCTGTGATCCTAGTTATTATTTTTCAAATTTCAATGCATCATTGAACGAAATATTTTGTCCCGGACAGCCAATCAAATTCTTTGTTCTTCAAAAAGTTTTGATACTATAAACGGGATCCTTGTTACAGATGGCAAATAATCTATTCTCTCACTGGTGTACACATTTTGCTTGGCTCTTCTTATTCTCTTTTCGCGCAGTTTGAAAGCATGATCTCGTTTGTAATGCAGACACCACGCACCCGCCAGTGTGACCAGATTTTAGAATTATGGCAAATTTGTCATGAATTGTGTTAGATTTGCAAAAATTATGCTAAATTTCAAATCAAGGCAACCCTGTTCGAGAAAGAGGCTAACATATGCTCAGAATATCAAAAGTGGCCAGCAGGGCCTATTTTAGTGTGGTTTTTTCTACATTTTGTGGTCTTGGAAATCCAAAATGTGGTCTTGGAAATTCAAAATTGTGGAATGGGTTTTTTTCATTTTAGATATATTTTTGTTATATAAATATGTTTTTCTGTTGATAGAGTTTTGAGATTTTATAGCATAACAGAACAGTACAAAACATCCATGAATCGTAGCACAAGTTCCTTGGTCCAGATTGATCTAGTCCAACAAGAGCAAAAAATGTTACAGCCAATCAGCTTTTTGCTCTCAAACGGCGTAAAAGCCAATCAGAGCTTGTAAAAGATCCCTGAATCTAGCGACAATAACAACAATGGCGGCCAAACAGCCACCAAGCTGCGTGAAAGTGCACTACAACCTTCGAACTGCTGCAAGCGAAAAAATCTCAAGGCAATCCCCCCATTATTAATTTTCAAAAATCTTATAGCCCCCTGCTCTTATTAGAACCCTCCGCTTTTTAATTTTTTGGGCTCAGCGTGGCCTTCAATGTTAAAATAAATATGAACTTTAGAGCGTCTAGCAATGTTAACCTTTAATTACTGTTACTGTCGGAGTCCATAAAGAATAGGCTATAATAGAAACATATTTGTAATCGTGTTATATTGAATATTTTTGTTCTACACGAATAAAGAAAAACGCTCTCTAAGGCAACGGTCGATATTTTGAAATTCCATGCTTCATATACAGCCTTCTTTTCTTAAAGTGTTGTCTTGGAAAATTTCCATAAAATAGGTCCTGGTGCCCAGATTTGCCATTGGGCCTTTTTGACCTCATCCAAAACCCAGTGTACTGATTCTTCATAAATAGAAATTAGAAAAATTAGCAATTTTAGATCAATGGTTTTGATGACCAAATTTCTCCATTTCGGCAGTTTTGGCAAAACCCATTAACCGTCATAAATTGATTTAACCGAAGAAGCAAAATTTGGCTGAATCCTGGCCGCATGTTGCAAGAAACAACGAAATGCAAAGGAAACAAAAGCTTTTGCACAGATAATATTCAAACATTTTTTAAAAATAATTTCAAAATTGCAAATGATGAATGATGAAACAAAGCAAAAGATAACAGACAGTTTTTGATAAAAGCAAATGAAAACTTTTGTAACCTACAAAGCAAATTTTGATTGCGATATCTCTCCCAATAATTAGCAAAAATTTAGCTTTTTTGTATACTGCGTTTAGCTGGCTGAATTTGGGTACCAACTATAAAATATGTGGCTGCCAACCAATCCAAACATCTGACAAAATTCTAAAACTGGAATGTCCCATTTCACTCCCAATTTACTCTCATTTGGTAACGATAGACAACGGATCAATTGAACAATGATTTTTTTGAAAAAAAATTCAAATTATGTTATATTTTATGCTAAATAATGATTTTTGGCCAATGTTATGCTAAAACCATAAAGCCTTGGCCAAACGATTCGATTTTTCGCTCGATCTTTCTCTCGACATTTGATCTCAAGATCGAGCGAAGTCGAGCATGGGTGGTCAAACGATTCGATTCACTCGATTTTTCACTCGATTTTTCACTCGACTTTTCACTCGACATTTCGCTCACGCCAACCAAATGAAGGCAAAAAAACGCAAAGCGGCTGCCGTGCTTATCTTACATGCAAATGTCCTTTTACATTAACTTGACAAATTCTAGCGTCATTCGTTTCAGACAGTAACCGTCACTAACTATTTTATTTCGTTTAAGCAAATTATTAATTATTTTTTCGGCATACTTTTGTTTCGTTTAATTAATTCCATTCTTGAAATGGAATTCATCACTTTAAAGGGTCCCCTTGACCTAGAGGCCCCATGGTAGTATGTTTCCCTGCCCCTGCTTTTGGCCGCCCGGCTTTCAAATATATCAGCTCTGTTACAAATAACTAAGCATAGCAGATAACGGCTTGTATGATCATGTTTAGGCCCATTGCTGTTCTTGTTGTACCTTAATGACTTCGAAACTTGCCTAAAGAGGATATGCAAGTTTCACTCTCGCTAAAAGAGCTTGAAAACGTAATACAAAACTTCCAAGCTGAATTAGAGAAATATTTCCGAGCGGACGTATACACCGCGAGAAAACCGAGTTCATGGTTATTGACTATCCTCGTAGATATATCAAATAGCTAGAGCTACCACCAGTTTATTTGGATAGTACTCTAATTTAACAGTTTCATAAAACGAAATACCTAGGACTTACGGTTGACGATAAGTTGTGCTGGGATGATCAGTACAAATCAGTCAAAGGGAAGGTAGCGGGTGGCTTAGCATCGATTAGAAAATTGAAAAACATCTTACGACAATCCCATCTGCTCAATGCATATCAAGCATTCGTTGCAAGCCGCTAAAGGTACGCTAACATGGCTTACAGTGTGCATATTTTGGAATGGTTTCCTCTCTGATGCCAAACTATGCAAATAAAAACAGAACAGAGCAATTGATCAAGTAGAATCTTCAAAAGTGACGAACGCTTAGAAAAAGAGACTCGTGAACATAAATCAATCGATGAAGGTTGACTTAGCAGTCACGACTTATAAAATTGACAATCAGCTCTACCTTGCAAGATTTAGAAATAACTTAATCAAAAGGTCTGCCATCTATACAACACGAGGAATAGGAAGAATCTTCTTGTGCAAAAACTAACATCAGGGTACAAAAATGGTTGTTTTTTGTGGACTGGTCAAAATGCTTGGAATGATATCCCACAATCCATTAGAGATAACGATGTCATCTTACGATTTAAAAAAGAAACTAAGATCACATCTTTTGAGCTAACAGAAGTCAGCTCGGCATTAATCCATGGGAGATTAGGCAATGTATATTTTGAATATCTGAGTAACCTTAACAAAATTTTATTGTTATATAGTTCTTTTGTATATGATAACTTTTCTTTTTACTGAATGGATATCGTGTATAAATAAGATTAAATGAAATAAAAATGTGAAAAAATGACAGCAAAAGTCCTACGAGCAAGACTTACGACAAAATTTTACCTAACTTGTGAAACTATCCCTTTTAAACCTTTTACACAAACTTGAAATAACATATACATAATGCACCAAAGTGCCTATTTACAGGCGCTGATGCCACCAGAGTGCAATGATGCTACTATTATCACGTGGTATTGTAGGCTCAGCAAAGATAGATTTTCCATTGAACTGAATCGAATGTGCACGGAAACGAGACCAAATGTCCGAAGAGAAACTCTTTGTCTAACATTTACCGTATTTTAACTTTATTATTTTGCAAGTTTTAAAACTGAAACATTCTCCTGGCGTGCTGAATTAGATGCGTATATGTCCAGCAATCAAATAAAAGGAATCCATTTTATGAATGCTAATGAATTATTTTTTCTGATATAATCTGATGTGCTAGATACTTCATGAGACCTTGTGGTTTGTTTTTGGCTGTTGTGCTAGGATTCGCTTGCCAGGTCTTTTTAAGCGAGCTACGATAAAAACCATTTATTATTTTCGAAAGACTCCTGGTGCCAATACAAAGTTTTCAGAAATGAATAGAATAGCACTCCGTTCAAGCGGAAAAGGTAACCAAATCGGGATCCCGATCGTTTTGCATGTCATGTACCGGGTGCCAAAAACATTATTCCAAATTCAGATAAACAAAATGGCAGCTCTGACTTTTATGTAGCCAGTGTGCAGACTTGACTGGTTTTCCCAAAGAGGAGTTGATGTCATTATGCTTGTTTTTGTCGTTATGTCACCAAAACCTGAAACAACAAATACATAATGCACAAAGATGCCTGTTTCTTTGCTTTATCTTGGTCGTAATGTCACTTCAATTCAAAGGGGAATCTTCCTGTTTGTTTCAAACTATTCAATTGAAGTTTCGGTAAAAAGTTATCAAAGCCACCTCAAACTATGTGATGTTTCTCCATGTAATATTTTGAGCTGCTGATAATTTCAGAAAAATAAAACTTTAAGCCTAGGCCAAGACGAGCTAGTACAATTTTCAGTGGGCACTGCTTTGATTTCCTTATAGATTTGCTTTCATTTTCTTGCTTTCTCTTATGTTCATCGCTCGCGATAACACAACTGTTGCTGTGACAATATAGGCATTGACTTTTCGTTCAGCTGGCAAAATCTCCTGTTACTGTTTTAATAGGTTTTAAAGGTTCAATAAAAAGTCTCCAACTAATGCATAAGTATAGATTTTCCCAAAGTTTTTTGTTAAACTTTACGACAGAGAATGTGAGTGTTGATAAGGAATGATAAACGGAGCAAGGAATAGATCATTTTTCCTCCGCAGTCACATTCTCTCTCTTAAACTTGAATATTCTCCCTCGCTCTACGGTTTTCCCGTGCAAATTAAACATAAGCATATCGGTGATGTTTAGGCTAGGGTCATATCAAGCATTTATCCTTAGAGATTTATCACATCTGCACGAGCTTCTTTACTGGGCAAGTTTAAATAACACGTATATTAAAGCATGTTAGGCCTTGTGATGGCGATATGGAGCAAGACCCACAACGATGTGTGGGATTTCTCCAAACACACTCTCTCTCTCTGAAAATTGCCAATTTGGAATTTTAATTATAGTTGATCGTCTAGAAGATTTTTGTCAACTTAAATGTCCCTTCAAGGAATCTTTCAACAGAAGAATATTGGGAAAGTTTTCCTGGTAAGCTTGTTGATAGAAGTCTGCCTGTTGTTGAGAAGCTTTTATGTAAGAAGAACGAGTACATTATTTTGCAAGCAGTCTGTTTGAGTGTGATTTCACTTACCGCTACCAAGGAATCTTTCTCTGAATGTTATTCTTACCAGTGGGAGGTAGCAAGCTCCTAGGAAAGCCCTTCAAATGCCTTCTATGGTAAAAATTTATCCGTGATATTAACGCAGCAAATATGAATTTTACAGGAGATTTATAATGGTATACTGGACAACTAACACAAAATATTTTATGATATTTGAAATCGTTTCTCAGCCCCTTTTGTTTAATAAGAAATGAAGAGGAAGGCGGAAAAGTCTTGTTTCGTCATTGCAGTTCTCCTTTCAGCTATTAACTCAGTCATTCCTTTTATATTAACTCAGTCATTCCGTTTTTTATATTCAAAGATGAAAGAGGATAATATAATCCCAACACTCATTCGTTTCAGTTTTGGGCAAATGTTCCTAGAAAAGCTTGATTTTAATTTCTTATAAAGAGAAATATTTTTGTAATCCAAATATTTATAAATATTTGGAAATCTGTTCGTGGAGGGTAGCAGTGAAAGATCGAGTGCAGCCTTCCATCTTCATTTTCCGAATCACAAAACTAGAAAAAGTAGCAAGACTTGGGAAGTGCATCTTAGACCATCGAAAGACAGCCAGTAATAAGTGGCGATCATCTAATAGCATTATCCCTTCGGGCATTTTGTTTGTTGGTTGCAAAATATCAAATGCATTGCAAATTATATTCTTGTTACTTTTTGAGAAAATTTATCCAAAAACGGTCGCAGGAAGGATTCAAAATCCGCTTTTGATTGCATACAATTATATTCAAGCAAGCAAACTCCATTGCCATTTGTTTGGATAAACATTGCCTTACCTAAAACTTTGATCAGTAGTGGCCTAATTAAAACTTTTTTTGCGAATATGCAGCTACGTCTGCTGGTCTATAAAACTTAAGCCGTGAAGGCCCTGCTAGAAATCGGTGAAAATTTTTTTTAAACGATGCTTATATTGCGCAGTATCCTCTGTGTTTTCCAGGGTAGAAAATCAAAGTGAGATAAGAGAAAGTGATTTATTTAAAAAAAATAAATCTTATGGTAGCCCTTATGTTTTCTGGTGGGTGGACAAACCCAGTATCCATTCTCATGTCTATAGGTCGATGTGACTGCCACTCCCAAAGACTTTATCGATTAGTAAGAGTCATAAAAGAGACAAAGGATTTGCTTTGGATCCTGAGCTACATATGAAGAACTTTTGTAGGAACCTCTTCAAAAAACGTTCCCCGTTTTTAGGCCTTCCTCTTTCAGCCTGGAGAATATTTACTCATTTTATTTTCTTGCTGTCTATTAAAGTGCTTGAAAAGCTGAAATTTTAGCGCCTAATCGACGTCCTTTCTGGGGTAGTTTGAAGGAGGTTTCTGTTCAATTACATAGCTTTGTGACGGTCTTCAATCTTTCCTTTTTTTATCACAATAAAAACGAATACAAATGTCAAGTTGACCATTGTTGAGATGGAGGCAAAAAACATAACGTTATCGAGTTGTCTCCACACACAACATTACAAATATTCCAGAACTTTGCATAATACACTATAAATACACTATAAATACAAGATACAGAACAAAACAGCTCAATACAATACAGTACAAATCAGTACAAATACAGTACAAGTACAGTACAAATACAGTACAATACTGTACAAAATGCAACTTTGTATAGGTCATCGTGTTAGTTCAGGACCACAGGATTCAATCTACCAGATTGCAGACAACGACTAAAGAGAATTCATTGAAATCGTTTAGTTTGCTTGGCGTATTCAACGGTGCATTTCAGTATCAATTCATTTGCTTCCTCGTTGTAAGCCTTACTTCCAAAAAGAAGTAGATCACATAAATGGTCGTCGGGCAGTTCTTCGTTCTTCGTTCTATCAAGTGAATGGCATTGGCAGCAATACAGGAAATAGTGGATCGTAGATTCGACTCCTAAGTCACATTTACACATAGGGCTTGCACAAGCAAAGTTATGATTAAATCGATGTTCGCGTAAGTCAGAGTAATGAACTCGAAGACGGGTTATGATAGACGACCCACGGCAGTTGGTAATACCATGCAATGATTTTTGAGTGGGGTGAGTCTTATAGATTAGTAGCTTTTTGGCCCTTTTTGAATTTGGAAATTGTCGTGGCATCTCCGATTTCGGGGCCAAGGTCATTCAATGCTTGGATACAGAATGGGAAAAAACTTTTAGAAAATCTTGATTATGTTCCTGCTCTAAGCAAGATAGGACGACGTAGGTTATATTGTAGGAGATTTTTATCAGGGATATAATTGCGCAAATACTGGGGGGTCTGATTGTTGACAGTCTTGTAGAATAGACATAATCTGCGGTAGCATCATCTGTTACGTAGCGACTCCCAGCCGAGCACTTCCACGCCCCACTAATCTTTCCTTGGAAAAGGCGTTGGCTTTACCAAGGGTTGTAAAGGACACGACTCACACAAATTTCACTTCGTTCTGTTGCTTCTGCTTGCACCAAGATCTCTTGGAGCCTCGGCTACGAGTGAGGCACCAATGTGAACAGGGCATTTTTTAAGGGTTTTTGAGAAGTGATGCATTTTTCAAAAGGGCCCACGCTCACCTCAAAAAGTTGTACGGGATTTATGGACGGTTGCTTTAAAAATGTTATATGTTTCCAGACACGCTAAAAATTCTAGCTTGTTGAAAGGCCTAACAAGGTTGTTTATACATATATCTTGAAGATAACTGTTTGGTTGTCTTGTTTTATTACCAAAGATATATGCTAAAAATAGTTAAAAATTCAGTTTTAGATGTGGAATTGAACTTTTTGCGTTGTTTGCAATTAATTAGATTTAGCAAATGGCTCGTGACATTATGGTTATGCTGTTTTCATACTGAATTTTTTTATGATTGAGAACTTAGGCTTCAAGATTTGACACGAAGTTTTATCAAAGCGTTCTTACCTATTGTTTATATACAAAATTGGAACCTTTTCATGGAATATTACTGGGAGATATTCAATAAAATTATCAAAAGCGTTTCTGTTTTGAAGTACAAAACAATGAAGAAAAGGGCTTCAGAAAATTGGTCACTGTCAAAAATAGATAAATCCATCCAACCAAAACAGAAGGTACTCTCAATGTCATAAATGACAATTTGATTTGTTTATATCAAAAACTGTGCAAAATCGTTGCAATGCAGGGACAAGATAATGGGACATCATATGTACTCAGTAAAAGAAAGATGAAACAAAATAACTTTGACCAGCAGCTTTTTGATACCTTAAAGAAAACAGACACGGAAAACAAAACGATTAAATTTACAAGAAGAGGAAGTTTGTTAAGATTTATTTTCACAAATGAGTCTAACCACCTTTGGATTAACATTGATGCAATGTATTACGTGAACAGTTTAAGTGTTTTCTGTCAGTTTTCATTATTGATAAATATGTTGTGTGTCAAGACAAATTTCTCTTTACCCTCGGGGAGTATTATTTTTGTAATGAAATTTGATGTGACAAGCCTTTGCTGCACTTACAGACCTTCTGGTTCTGGCATTGATTGATCAGATTAGGACTAATCTCAACAAATTAATTAATAATCAGGTATTATTAATATAAACCCTTGAATTTTGATCCTAGAAAACCTAAGAACGAGTTTGTTATTATTGACTCTCGTACAATTTCTTACCTTGCATAAAACATCCAATAAAAATTTCTTAAAACTAGTAAAAAATTATTGATAAAATACTAATATGAATTTCAATAAGTCAATTACCTTTAAATGTGATGTCTTTTAACGAGAGAGCTTTTTTTGATGACTTCATTCCATCAAAAATGAATTATATTCATAATGACGTTGGTATCAATGAAAATTATAAATAACTTTTTGAAGACCTCATTGAAATACATGCAGATATTAAAAATCTACAATAAATAATACTAAGTTAAAGCCAAAACATGGTCCAACAGCAGAATACAAAATATAATACAAATTCACGAAGAAAGGTAAATCGAGCATTGAGATCAAAAAAGGAAAAATCTATTTTTAAAACTACTTAACTAGAAATGATCAAGTTATTAAATAATTATGGGTGGGCATAAAGTCAATGTTTTGTTTATAAACTATCTGAATCAAACTGGAATCTCTAGTTTCTCTTTAACAATTTTTTATAACGCTGCTGAAAATATCAACAAAAAGTTGGTATCATCTTGAAAAAAGAACATACATGATCGTCTCCCTAGTCAGTCACATTCATATTAAGAATCAGATTTTTGAATTGGACTCGTAAAAGAGTTCTGGGCCTATCAGTGTTTCCAATGAATTAATCTAAATATCTAGGATCCCAAAGCTGAAGATCACATGTGCTGTGCCACAGGGATCTGTACTAGGACCTTTGTTTTTCCTCATTTTATCAAAACTGAGCTTTACCCCTTTGCAGATAATTCAAAAATTCATGATGAGTCTGAATCACTAGATAACATCTTTAAAAAAATTGAATACAGAATTTAAGTATATGTAAAATGGCTAGATGTTAATAAACTTGCATCTAACTTTAAAGAAAAATAACAAATTTTTAAATCTTTCTACAAACTAATTCACCTTACATTTTTTTCAAAGCCGGTAATAAAACATATCACTAGAGTAAATTAAGAAGGTTTTGGAGAAATCCTCTTAATGGACATCTTGCTTTTAAGTTTCATTTGAGTGAACTCTTTTAAATTCGTTTTCAAAACAAACCAGATCAAAAACAAACTTGATTAGAGGCTGATGTTTTGCTGATTTTTTGATGATGAGTTTGGCTTTAAAATCAGCAAGAGTTGCAGAAATTTTAACATTTTTAAAACAAATGTTTGATATCAACTATCTTTAATCTTTTTTTTTAAAAAGAGGGTTTGCCCCAAATTATCTCATTCTTTGCCAGTTTTTGTGCTTTTGTAAATAATGAATTGAGCAGTGCGTAAAGTTGTATGATCAATGGAGCTTTGTGTGAAATGAAAAGATTTTTGTTTGGGTCTGGTGGCACTGCGAGTAACTTCCATAAAAATTCATTTTCTTTCATCTTCATCCCATCTGAAAAATTTCCATCCTTTCTATAATGCCTGCCAAAAGTCGTGGAACACTGACGTCAATTTCCAAGGTCCAAATCAATCATCCCCCTCTCCCCTACAGAACAATGCTGGTTTACAAACAAACGGGTTAGGATTTTAGGAAACACAATCTTTTGCGCTTTTTTATGACATTTCTCTAAATTATCAACATTGTTTAGGGGGAAGGGGGCGGAAGAAGTAATTTTTCTTCGGGAAAGGAATGAAAGATATCAAATGCAACGCAAATTGGATGTTCCAAGTAATTTTGGCAGGCCTTGAACATTTCATGGCCTTTTCATGAAAATAGCTCATGTCATATTTATCTTTTCAAGAGGCAAAACCAATTACCATTAGAAAAGGAGTCCAATTTCAATTTTGCCAATCGTGGCTAAACTCAAGGATTAATTTAAGGTGCAGTGATGATCAATTTGTGCAGTGATGAATCAAAAATGTGCAGTGACGAATTGAAAAATGTGCAGTGATGAATTACTTCACTTTTCAGTTTGAAATACTCCAAATACTACTGATTTGGGTGTTTTTAGAATAAAGACAAATGAGTGCGAACTATAATCGAGAGTAAAATGAGATAATAAAATCAACCTGCGTGTGAAACTCAATAAAAACCAGCTTTAACAAAAAAAAATATACAGTTAATAACAAACGCACTTCATAATGCAAAAAGTGTTTTAAAGAAAATAGAAATAATACTGGAAAAGAAATAGATAAAAAGAAAAGTGCAATAAATCCTGTTATTGCTAAGATTCCAAGGAATAAGCCGAGGTTTGTGGGGTCTTATAAAGTAATTATGTAACTTATTTTAAGACTGGAATTAATCAAATGTAATAAAAGCATGTTTAAAATGATTGCAAGAAAATAACTGCTAGAAATATTCTGAAATATATTTTAAGATATTCTAAGGGGCGTGGTCACAAAATTTTCTGCTCGCTCCGCTCGCAGCTAAGCTTCTTCTATCAGATTATCCTAAGGCCTCAGACAACCTGGGATTTCTTGCATTGCATGGCCAAAAAGACCCAATGCCACTACCACCATCAAATGATGGCCTGTTTCTCTTCTTTTGTATGAAATACAATACGCTACAATTATTGTAGTGAATACCATTTCTATCTTTGTTTTATATTTAGATAAAAAATTTTTTTGGTTCGGGTATCCATAAAGTTAGCCAGGTATAGTTTTGAAAGATTAGTAGCAGTTACAGATTTGTATCATATAAACAAACCTCATATTACATAAAAAGTATGTAATATACAGTAAGGCTGTGTTTTGGACAGTTCTTAGAACATTGAAATATGTAACATGATTAGAGATCAAGTCTCTAAAAAGCTAGAAACATTTTATGAAAAGAAACAGTTGATTTGCCTTTTAAGGATTAATCAATAACTTACAAACACAGTGAGTGATTACATTCCACTCCATTTCCCCCATTCACAAAGAAATAAAATATTGACTCCATAGGGTGGAAATGTAGAAACAATTTTCCTGTTATCAGGTTTGCTACTCTGTTTTCTTTTGGCCAGGTTTGATATGTTCTGGTAAGATTTATACATAATCAGTAGCAGCTGTAGTTAGGCCAAATTACACTGAAAACGTCGCTGAAAAAAATGTAAACATTGTTGGTCCGTCCAAAAGAGGTCCATTCAAAACTTAGCCACACCCTTAGCCACACCCTATTTGGCCCCAAAAATCTGCGTTTTACGCTGTTTTGTGCAGTGATGAAAATTCCTTAAATTAATGCCTGGCTAAACTTGTATGAAATCATTTCTACCATAATCAGGAAGAGAATAATTATTTAGTATTAGAATTTCATTCTCAACATCCGGTAATGACATTTCTGCTAAAAGGGACGAGTTTTTGGTTCATCGATATAGACAATGGAAGGTACTGTTATGTATTTCATAGATCACAAGAATGCATTTGATAAGGTTGGACAACAAAACTATTAAATTAAATTGAATTTTATAAACTTGGTGGACTTACACATACATAGTTCAGTTCTTATTGTTATGACTGGAGGGCTGATTACAAAGCTTAAAGTATTGAGAACATTGATTACAAGTACCACAGGGATCGTGCCCAGGGCCATTACTTTTTCTATGAGGCATAAATGTGGCAGGGGCTTTGATGCACCGAGAGCGGGTTACAGGGCGACAACCTTATATTCTGTGTTGACTGGATGATTCAACGTATGATGATTAGTTTGACCGAAAAACAATATAGATGTGGTCCATACTTTTACTGTAGGGGGCTATATAAAAACCTGGAAAACGATTAAATAAGCCTACGAATAGAAATTGGTGATTGATCTACCTAGGGAAGTCAGATAAGAACAGTGGATAAAAGATCTCTACAGCATTATGCACGTAATTATGTTGAAGCTGAAACCTTAGACAATTTATATAGAAGCATCGTGGAGCCATATTTCAGCCACTCTTTTTGAGGCTCACGTTCTACTTTGAAACCCAAAATGCTTCAAAATATCCCAAATGAAGAAGCCAGAATAATAGCGTAGCATTTCCATCTATCTATAATGTCGTCAACAGTTGTAAACAACTTCTAAACGCCCTCTCATCTCAAATTGTCTACAACTGTTTTCATAGAACGTGATTTCCAAAGCAGACCTTGGAATAACTCTTGTGAGAACAGGCAATTACCAAAATCCTGTGAGTCTGTCTCCTCCATTTAATGCCTCAATACAAAGACTAAATGAAAAAGACTGAAGAAATATCTGTCTGCCATTGCAGCATATATTCATTCATCAATGTGCCTTGTCACTTTCTTTATTAGCTTAAATTATTATGGCATATGAAATAATTTATAGTGTAAGTATATTCGCAGGGCCAAATATAAATCAGCATACATATACTGAATTTGTAAAATGGGTAAAGAATTCTAGAATTATGTGAATGGGGTACTATGGGTTTCTCCCCCAGCTTCACCAACCAGAAGTGTTATGCACAGTTTTTCAATTAGATACGCACCCACAATCACACCCAAAACAACACTACCCACAGCTACTTAAAAAACAGCACCTACAGCCCCGACCACTTATGCTATGCAGTCAGTTGCTTTGCCATAATGGGTGGGGTCATGAAAGTCATCGAACTAAGACATGTCACAAAAGTTTCAACTTCTGATTATCTGTTGATGTAGAGGGGTATAATCTGTTTTCCATATCAGGTATTGACAAAATGCAGTGCCTGGGTGTTATCTCTCGGTGTTTTTGTTCATGAAGCCTTTTACTTCCCCCCTAACCACACAAATGTTTGGATAACAAGTCGAGGCACCGTCGCCCTGACAGATCTCTTGCTTTATGTTGCAAAATAGACAGCGTGTACTATAGTTTTGATTTGAAAAGAATAAATTTTCCTCACCCCACCCAGAAGTTCTGCAAATCTTACGAAAATGTTCTGGGGTCATAGCCCCCTGGTCCACCTTTGGCATGCCCCTCTCCTTTGCCTCATACGTTGGATAGGATTTTATGCTGCATGAGGATTTGAAGTCTGAGGTGGGACTTAAGGGTTATAGACCCCTGATAGAGCATGCTAGCCCAATCGTCAGATATCAAATATCAAACTTATCCTATTAAGCAGGGATGGATTTAGCAGGGGGGGGGGGGTGGGGGTTGTGTAGGGTGTAATAGTGCTAGTTTGGATTTTGTTTGTTTTGCATCCTGTAACCTTAGTAATTTTATCACCGTTCGCACATTCGATTGTTTATAATTCCTTTTGTTTTCTAATTGCACCTTTAGATTCATTAACTATTTCTTTTGGGATTTTTAGTATCCTTGTTCAGTTTATGTAATTAATCTTGGGACTAATATATTTTGTATTCACTATTATTATGTAAATTTACGTAGCTATGTAGCATTACAATAAGTTCTTGTTTAGTTGTATTTTCGGCGTGTTACATATAGAGTTAGTTTTTGAGTTGGAGTTGGAGTTGAAGTTGGAAATGGAATTCGGTTAAGAGCGATTAGGTTAAGTTTGATATTTTGTATATTTAGTTTCTCGACGCTTTATAAATGTGGCAAGATGCTTGTGAAAGATCTTGTCGACATGAAGTATGGATTTATAGTATACGTATCTGGATTTATGGAATCGCGCGAGATAATTTATTGATTGTGCATTACTATAGTATAGTTTGAACGGACAGTGCTTGTGAAAGACTGTGCCTGTTAGAGAAACATTGTGAAGTTTATAACCTTTCGCGGAAAGATCACATGATCGGAAGATGGACGTTTGAAACATTATTTATTTGTCTCTTTGTCTCAATTCTCATTGAAGGACTAGTTTATATCGACGGTAACGATAGGGTGGATGTATTCATTTGGCAAAATAACCCTATTACAAGGGGGTGCGATACCCCCTCCCAATATTTCTGTGTCTTTCGGTAAACATTGTTTCATTCGGTAAAAATTATTTGTTGGTAGTCAGTATTAACAAAATAACGCAGTCAGTATTAGCAAAATAAATATTTTACTTTATTTTTTTTCTTAGCAGCATTTATCTTCTTATCAGTAGCGTAGCGGGGGGGGGGAGAGAGGAATTTTCGGCGTTGTCGCAAAAAATTTCCTCTATATCTGTACAGAATGTTCAACACTTTCCCCTTGTTTGTATAGAAAAGTCTTTCACGTTCTCAAACATTCTCGATAAATAAGAAACTAAAATGCTTAAGCAATCCAATCCTTAAAAAAATGGATTCTGAAATGCTTCTCGTGGATTTTGCTCCAAGGAAAACGGACTTGGTTTAAAACTTTTGAATACTGTTTACTATTTTTGGATATTTGATAACAACTTTGGAAAAGAACTTTTTACACTTAGTGCTTCCTCGCCTTACACAATTCAGGATATAAACGTTAGTGAAGGTGAAGGAAACGAATGGTGAAGGAAATAGACAGTTGTAGAATATGGTCAGCCACAAAACGCTCATATGACGTTGTATAAAGGGAAATTGCCACGTAAAGATGCCATAGCTTTTTCAAACGCATTTGAAGATGGGTGTTTTTCCAAATTCTTAGGGGTCTGGTCAGCAAAAATTTTCTCCCCTTTGCCCCATCAATCTTCCAACCCTAGCTACGCCACTGCTTTGTATCGTCTCTACCTTAAAGTTGAAAACCAAATTTTAAAAATTGGCATTTCCATCATTTACCAGTGACCTGAAGGGTGTGGCACCAAAATTAGTGTCTAACACCCCCCCCCCATCATTGTTGCTTAAATCTGCCCCTGCTATAAAAGGTCAAAGAGGAGACATAAACCCCCCTGTCTAGTCACCAGCTTCACTGGAAAGTTTTCGGTGAGGTGCGACTTTGTTTCGGGTGTGCCTCACAAACCCTTTTGTTATGTTTACTACCGCCGCAGGTTCGGTGACAGTCGTCTGTTGACCACCGAGTGGAAATGTGCCCAGACTAATGATCCAGACAATATTCTTCAATGTCACATTGTATCTAGTCTTGTTTGAAGTTGGTAGCCTAAAGCCATTATTGTAATCACAATGGTGGCTTAGCTTTAATCTCATCATGGGATCGTAATGTTTCCTTTGTCTTTGTGACACAGTCACTAGAGGACCGTCGGATTGAAAAAATTAGTCGAGTTAAAAGTGACAAAAACAACTTTTTATGCGTTTCATTTTCTATTGCTATGATGTATGATTAGGAAATACATGTAAGGAACCTGTTTCGCTTAATACAACTAAAAGTGAATTTGTACAAATTTAAAGTCCACGAATGACTTATTACACACAGCATACTACTTCGTATAACAAAACCAATTTATACATTGAAATATAAAAGCGAAACTATTGTTGATCGACCCGCGTTATCAACAGTATTGTTAAAGTACGTTATGGGCCATGTGGTTGTGTCAACCCTAAAAACCGCGTTGTTGCGTTATTTACAACCTAAACGAAAAACCACTAAAGGATTGCTTTACTGGCCTGTAAAAATATTATGTAACGAAGGAAACGAGCTTCAGAGCATAAAATTTTGAAAATTTAAAAATGACGACCTTTAATTTCTGAGTAAAATTATGGAATAAGGATGACTATTCTAAAATGTTAGTGGCCTATGCTATGATGAGTTCAGATGAAACTTGTCACAATTTCTAGCAAACAAACTGGATTCAAAGGAGAAAAGTATCTGCTAAAGCAGAAAACAACGAAGAGGTATTCATAGAATGCAGTAACATTTTTCTTCGATAGCGAAGAATACGAGTTTGCGGGTTATACTGTTATCTTATATATTTTGAATTAGCCACTCATCTAAAAAACGAGTTTAAAATTGCAAATATGAGACATGTGATTAATGGCATTTCGCAATTCGCTGAAATCTTGCATCAAATTTTAACACGAAAAGCCGCAAAATTCAAACTAAATCGAAAAATTTGCAACCTTGGTTGCAGATATTTGATTTGTTGTTTCTGCGGTTTCAGCTTAAATTCAAGTCGAATTGCCATCAATTGTAACTGCGATAATTTGCGAATGAAAAAATTAATCTCTGAAACTTAATATTATATTGAAGGCCAAGCAAAAATGTTTTCCCTTATTGCCGTGTTTTTAATATCAGTCCCGAAACTTCTGTAGACTCTTCTTCATTGTGATGCAATTTGAGTTAGTTTTTAAAATAGGTCTTCTTGGCTTTGGTTCTTGTGGGGTAACTTTCTTTATCCATCGACCGGTAGCCACGTTACATATGTCTGCACAGTTCGGAATATGCCTCTTCCATGGCTGCACTATGACTCCGTAATGAAGCAATGCAGTGGGATGCCTTGAAATGCCACTGACGATGTAAGCACTCTGCATTACTTAATTCTGATGCCTCTTCATGTGCAGTGCTAGGTGATCAGATCGGCTGAATGCCCTGTCACAATGCCTGCATTTGAACGGTTTGGCACCAGTGTGTTTTCTAAAATGACGTGTTAATTCATCAGATCGCGCAAATTTCCAAGTGCATCCATCCCACGAGCATTTGTATGGCTTCTCTCCGGTATGGGTTCGAATATGTGCTTTGAGGTGTGAGCTCTTGGTGTAAACCTTAGTGCAGCCAGGGTATTCACAACGGTGCACTCGTCGTTTTTGTAGATCGGGGTTTTCTCTTCTTGAGTATGGTGGAGGCGGAGAGAAAATTATGAACTGGTTTGGAATAACTTGATTTAAGTTCATTTCAGGCGAGCCAGGATTTGAATGAGGTGGTGTGGGTAAGAAGTTCATTCCACAGGGTTGCGTTGTAACCGGCAGTTGTACGTAGGTCTGAGTAAGGGCATCGCAGATGGTGTTCGTTGGGTCTAAGTTCGCCATGCTAGGCCTCGGTAGATGGTGTAGCGGGGGTGGCGACGACGAATGTACAAAAGATGTCATTTCATTAACTGATGCCGGGCAATATGCCTGTTCTGTATTATTCAGCTGGCTGTCGTATGACTTATCTCCTCGAGGCCCGTAAAAACTTTGTTCGCCATTCTCATTAAAGTCGACGCCCAACATTTCGTTAGAATCTACTGACGAAGATGTATCGGGGTTAGACGAAGTGTCACTCTCACTTTCGCTGAAAAAATCTTCTACTTCTGAAACACTCCGTCGTCTTGAACGATTAAGTGACAATGCATTTTGGGACTCCAGGTACTGGTCCATTTCTCTGAGAGTCTAGAAGATAAAAAGTCGGTTGATTAAATCACCCGAAAATAAGCGAAGATTGTTAAACAAATTCAACTACATGTAAAACAGGGGATCAACATTCTGCAATTGAGCCTAGCACCTGGTAGCTTATGAATGTCAAGTAAAAATGCTCCCATGTAGAAAAAAGAGTAGAAAGAATTTTCTTTTACCCTCATTTGCTGTGGTCTGTGCGCCATTGCCGAGTTGTTGTTCGTTATTAATCGTAAAATGGAGAAGCCCCGAGAGAATTAAAACTTCAATATCGATTTTGAGAAAAGGCTTCAGACACTAAAGACCTCATACTCCAGGAAAGCATATAATTCCCAAGCAATGTATAAATATATAGGGCTTAAATCCAGAAGCATTCCCAGATAGGACAACTAGAAAAATTCGTACGACGAGAACTTAGATTTTCGGAATCCACGAGGTCAAATGGAAATTCAGTTAAATCGCACAAACATATCTTTATTTCATCGAAATATCTACATTTCCACTCAATTCACAGAAAAAGAATATCATTTTGGCCTACAACAGTCAGTTTGAAGCTACAACGAGGCCGCATTTGAAGCTCTTACGATATTTCCTCTCATCACCGAAAGTTGCAGCGAAAACCAAGTTTTCCTTCCCGATTGAAATTCTTAACATCTTGAAATCCAGACTTACTAACACTTATCCTAAAAAATTGAATACACCATGATAAACAGTGTACGTTAATCGCTATATACTAAATCTATCCAGGAACCTAGAGCTTGGAAACAGGCCTGAATGCATTTCCTGACGAGAATTAAGAATTCGTACGAACGAAAACGAAAATTTACCTGTCGCCAATCGTCCATTGATTCGGTGCTTTGAGGAAAAAGCTGCATCCTCTCGGCTTTGCCACGTAAATTTGCCATTTCAGTCTCATTTTCAGCAATTCTTTGCTCACACGATAAATCTGAGATTAGTTGAAGTTGTTCGACCATAGTATTTAATGAGTTAGAAGTTGGAATCATCTTGCAATTCGAAGGATAGCTGAGTTACGAAAACTCGTCGAGCGCTGCCTTAGTTCCTTCTCCGTAAAACGAATCTTAACCGACTACTCAACGATAATACTCGCAATGCTTATATTTTCCGAGTCATACCGAAAGTTCATAATGTTGCCCATATATGGTAAATCGCCTTCAGCGAGTTTAATTCTCGGTGAACGACAAATAGTTTTCGTCAAAATTGTAAAACGACCAATAAGATTCCGTGAATTTTGGCATGTTTGAGATGAGCGGTTGAAACCCCAGCTGTTGAGTTCTCCGGATGCCAGAACAGAAAGTTCGTCCATGATTGGTTTATTGTACTGGATCTTTTGTTTTTGACAATATTGTTTACAAATTAGTGTCGACGACTTTATTGTTTTCACGTTGTGGAAACGTGACCGTTGTCCGCGGATGAGGATACGAAACGAATTCCTGTTTCACTGCCATTTCTGAGTAACAATCTATTTTTGGTGCAAATGCTTTTGGCTTGATACCTAGCTGTTTTCAAGGGACAGCGATTTCCAGGTAAAGCTTTTTATCTTTTGTTATGAATTCGGGAAAGGGTGTCTCCTTGTTTTTATTGCTGCAAACTTCTTGAAAGATAACTTAAGTTTCTCGCCCACTCATCAGTGTCCCTTAAAGTATTAAAATGTCAGTATTGTGCTCATTTTTCACGGATTTAATCTATTGGGAGATCGAGAAAACTTTATGCTTCAAATTGGCCTAGCATCGAAGCACATTTAAGCGCCATTTTGAACTGCGAGCGATTTTTGCCCATTCATTCACTAACCGAAAATTTGGTCATTCATTTTCCGGCAATTTCTACGAATGTTACCGAGTGTTTGTCGCCTGCTGGAGGTTGAACGCTTCTGTAATCTTGCGAAAGTCTGTTTGTTGATTCGGATACATGATGTTTTTGCAAAACCGCCCATGCGGTTTGTGATTAATGTCGCATGTAACATATCCAAAACGATTTATAACAATTTGCAGCAAAACTTGAGTGTAACCATGCCCTGCATTTTTATTCGTATTTTTTTCCCAATGCAGCCACATGCGACCTTTCATCCTTGTTTGCGTATTCATCACAGAATCCTTAAAAGGCAATTGCAGCTGCAAGTCAAAAACGTGCAAAATTTTCGAATTTAGGACATTTTCTGTATTCAAATGCGGAATCCATGTGCCTATTTCAGCACAGTTTCTACATTTTGTTTTCAGTTATTTCTTTTTATCGAAAATCATGAAAATACCCAAGTAACTTTTAGTGTTATTGAAGTCAAGGATTGAAATGTTTTAGCCATTGGGGGTTTCCTTTACTGATATAAATCCTTTTGATACAATTTAGCAAGGAGAAATTATTCATTTTCAAGTAAGATTTATTCATTTGGTACTTCACTTTCTGTAAAATGTGTCCTCTGTTTCTGAGGTATTGGGAGAACTTTTTAATGACCAGTCAAACTTGGCACAATCAGATCTAATGATTAAAATGTTTGGGTACCTTTGTGTTTTCGAAAAATAGGTACAAAACTGAATATTCAAGGTTATCTATTAGCCATAAAAAATAGCAAAATCTTCAATGCAAAAAGAAAATTGGTATGCTGCCAAACAGAATAAGAGAGTATTTTCTTATCCCAAAATAGAAAGAAAATTGAAAATTTTAGACCTAGCAAAATAAGTTGGGTCCTTTTGGTAATATTTCTTCAAGTGCACTCCCTAGGTGTCACTTATATATACTTATGCTGCTACTTTTGTCTCTGTTGGCCTAATGTGTGGTGTTAATTTAAGATAATATTATGTTTTCTAATGATAATGCCTAGCTCTGGATAACAAAATCTGCGAGTGTTGATTTTGAGATAGCACTTGCCAGTATTTTAAATAAATATGTGTCAGTATTTTTTCTCTCCTATCCCTTTTTCGTCAAACTCTGCATTCTTGCAAAATTATTGTTCCTTGTTACATTGACAATTTTTGGGAAAGTTACTTCAGTTAAGTACAATGCAGATGTGAATGTAGAACTTGCAGAATTATAAACATGTTTCATTGAGTGCAAGAGATTGAAAATTTGCATAGAGAACCCTCATAAAAAGCATGATCAGATTTCAAGTCCTGTCATATATACAGTTTGATAAATGGTAAATAGGTCCCCACCCTCATTTGTCTGACTTCTGCAACCGCTTGTTAATCCTTTCAGTGAAATTTTAAAGATTGGTTCCATGTCCAGACAAAACCACTATAACCAAAGGCCATTCCTTTAGGCTAGCATGAGACAGTGGCAAAAGCCTGTAATCTAAGAAGAACTCTTTTCAGTTTAGAAATCAATAACATGTTGACTACTGTCTTCAAAACCACAGATTAGAACTCTTTTTATGTGATTATTGCTGTGCTGTCTCTTTTAATTACAAACCACTAATGCTTTTTGAAATATGAATTCGGCTTTTAGGTGTTTCCTACACCTTTTGAAATTACCTAATAGGTAATATAGTGTATTATTCAAAATCATAAAGTTTTATGTTTCAAACATTAGTATCAAGATATAGATGATTAAGGATATTTAGTTGTCTTTTATGTTATCCATTCATCTTACTCTTTATTAGTTGATAGCTTGAAGGAATAATCTAAAGAAATTCCAGTAACTGGAAAAATTCAAACCCTGAACTAGTGATTAATAATGTTGATCTTGTATTTGCATTTACAGACTCAGTCTTAAATTAATTGTTTTTATCGCAGCAGAGAGCATCTATTAGTATTTGCCTAGCAGTCTCTAACACAGCAAAGCAAATTTCATATGGGATATTTGGGCTTGCTGCTACATAAAGAAACCTTTAATTTCAATAGGCTTAACACATTTTTCAATTTCATCTTTCTAGGATTTAGGGAATGGATATCATTGGAATCTTAATAAGCTCAAGGACAGATGTAACCAGAGGAGCAATACTTTTGGCTTAGTTTGTGTGACACTTATTGTTTATGATCTAAAGGTTGCAAGACAGTATTTTATTTAACTATGCCATTAGGCAATTTCCTTTATTTAAGGTTTTCAATCATACCACATAGAGTTGTTTGTCTGCTTAAGAGTCAAAAAGATAAAAACCTCAATATCATATCTTAATTCTAGAGATTACTTCATAAAACCCGACTTAGTTCTATTGCTTTGGCTTTGCTTCTAAGTTAAGCCTTTCCACATGCATAGCAGAGCAGGATATGCTGGTATTAAATTCAGCTTGTTAACTGATGGTGGGAGAAAGTTTTCCATTATCATATCTGTTCATCTGTTGTTCTGGCAAGACCTTTTTATTTTTCAAGAATTTTAATTGTGATTTCTTTTTGTTATGTTTTTCAAAATCCAATTAAATTTGCTCTTTCCTATGTAGTTGTGATAGGGTGCCATCTTTCTGGTTGCATAATCAAAACAAATGCTGCCTTTAAACAAGCTATTATTAAATAGCGAAAGTGGATACATCGCTATTTTCTGTCCTCAACTTTCTGACATTCCAGATTCATGTAGCAACAAGTATTTGGAAATAAAATAATTTTTATCAGCTTACATTAGTTATACTCATTATATCAGTTTATAAAGTTGGCAACCTTCAACACATGAATTGGTTAAAAGAAACTAAGTGAAGAAGAATCATGTCTTGTTTTGCATGTCAGCTCGACTGTGTAATAATCTGCTGAGAAACCTAACTAGTCTTAGTAGCTACAAAACATTCACAATGACCCTATAAAGTAATATGATAAAAAGTTATAAGTAGATAAATGGCCTGCCAAGAGTCGTGGAACACTGACGTCAATTTCCAAGATCAAAATCAATCATCCCCCTCTCCCCTACAGAACAATGTTGGTTTACTATCAAACTGGTAAGGATTTTAGGAAGCACATTCTTTTGCACTTCTTTTATGATATTTCTCTAAATCATCAATATTGTTTTAGGGATAAAGGGGCAGAAGTATTAACTTTTTTCGAAAAAGGAATGAAAGATTATCAAATGCAACTCAAATTGCTGGTTGTTCCAAGTACTTTTAGCAGGCATTGTAGCTTCATTCATTGATAATACTTATTTCAATTTATATTCTTTTAATTTATTCTATATCCATATATAAGTTGCATTGCTTTTGTTAGCATGTTTTTTATTAGAACCTTATTTTAAGCAGCCTAGGCTCGATAAACTTTTCCTGGGTTGAATATAATGCAAATTTAGCTGTTTTTAAGGTTGCGTTTTATGAAATAGTTGAATTAAATTGAATATCTGTTGCTTTTGTTCTGACAAATCTGAAGATACTGTTTTATTTCATATTCACAAAGCATTGTAACTGCATTGCTTGAATTTTGTTCCATTAATCAATCTGAGTTGCAGAAAAGGTGAGTTAATTCAATCAAGGTTGTCGCATAAACATATGTGACATTTTGAAAGGGTATTCTTGACTTTGGTAAATCACAGAACTTCAATTTGTAGTCACTTTTTCATTTGACTAAGGGGCTATTCATGGACTTCAACATAATAGTTTTATTATCACAAGCTTTTTCCTCTGCAAGTCTGTATAGACAGATCTATCAATGAATGATTATTATATTTTTCAGTATATTCTTTTGTCTTAATTAATCTAGGAAAACCAAGATGGATTTTGGTTAACCACATTGATAAGGGAATAATGTTAGGCTAGTTGTGATTTTAAAAATTGTTTGCTTCAAAAGAGAATCTACAATAGATTTTAGATTAACCCAAAGTTTCCTGCAGGTGAATTTTGGAGAAAGTAAATCATCAAAGCTTGTAACATACTTAGGGTGCCTATTTTGCAGAAGCATTCAATTTCATTCAACATCAATCTTTTGAAAATTTCCAGCACTTGCATTAGATATGCAACGCACCTAAATTTAGCAATTTTTCTTCTATTTGCCTTGGCTAGTTTATATTCGAAATATGCTCTTTTGTGCTCGACCAGCAAGATGAGCTAAAAATAATTTACCACAAACAAACCTTTCATCTAGAAATAATTCGAGTCTGTTTGGATTTGTTTAATATTCGTGAAAACAATTTCCAATATAAAAGGTCTCATTAATTATTACTCGATTTAAAATCTATTTCGAAATCTGCATTGCTTAGTTTCTTCAGGGAGTCCGCTATTTTCGAGCTATGTTCATATTCTTGATATGGTCAACAGTCATTCTTAGAAAAGGCGTGACGGTTCTTTAGTTTTTCAACTGTGAAATTTATTATTAATTGTGCAAACAAAATTCCTATTGAATGCTGGCCACTCAGATTATACTAGAGAACTTCTTCTTAATCAGTTGGTGTTTACTTGTTATTTACTTTGTTGGAGATGTTTACGTGTTGACTGTATGGAGAAAGTTTAAATCATGCCAGAATTGTAGGGCTGTGCAGTTCATACAATATGGATCTGTTAATCCAATGACTAGGTGAGCCGATAATGGATTTTTACAAAAGCAAAAGGATTTTCAGGGATTTTAGGATAAACAATTGAATATTACCAATGGTGTACGAGATTTTCATCATGTGATTTGCCCCTCGAAATTGACGACACATTTACCGTTTGTGTCTCACAAGAACCTCTCCCTAGGCTTTGCTGTGGAAGATGGTGGGTATGCAGAAATAGACCAATGGAAAACTTTTGTTTTCAGTCTGTTTTATCGGCTTACATGGGGAGTAGAAAAGTAAAAAAACAAAAAGCGCATCTTTGATTTCCTCAGTTGGATTAATATTTTCAACAACAACCTGCTTTTTATGCTCTATCAACATGGGTGTGGATCAGCTCCAAGAAAATTCATAAAGAGTTCAACGTTGTGGACCCAGCATGTAAATAAGGCCGAACATGTTTCATAAACACGTCATATTGTTGAAACTATTTTCATTTCAAATACAGTAACTCGTATCCCTACTTCACATATCACCGTACAGGCCTACACCCCCACTTCCTTCCCCTCGTGTAATGCGATTAACAGGTCAACTCTTTTGGACAATATTTACACCAGTTTTCACAAAGAATTCTTCGTCTATCCAAGTAAACTAGAAAGCAACGGCAAATGTGCTGTATTGAAGATTTAACTTTCCCTCACTTAGATTATCTATAGACAAGATAGAAATATTTTATCTCGCTGTAGATGATATTTTTCACTTTAATTTCTCAGCCGACTTCATTGCAAGAGCCTGTTGTTATTGCCTTGACAAATCTTTTCTTTTTTTCAAACAAAAGCTTCTCCCTGGTCTTTGCATTCAAATGAGTGTGCCTCTTTTTGTCTTTGTTCACCGACTACATCACTCATTGGCAATCTTATCATCTGGTGATAAACACAATAGATTTTTGTTAATATAGTTTGACCTTTCTTTTCCCGACGTAAAATTGAATAAGGTCTTTCAACATATAATCTTTCCCCGATATTTGTGCCTAGCAACTCAAATACTATATCGTTTTAAACCGAGTCGTCTGTGAATTTACGAGCCAATATCAATTTGATAACAATGCACAAGCTCGCGGGCACAAGTTTGTAAACAATGACTAATCGGGCGACTTCGATTGTTATGTAAACAGATAAGAATGGTAATGTCTCTGAGTCATTTTCAATGGAAAAACCCTCAAAATCAACACAATTGTCCTCACGACAAAATGCAGGAAACGTAGCGGAGGGAAGATAAACGCCTTGAAATTTACTTTCGCAACGATTTACTGATATTTAACGAGGCTTCTGCTGGGAATTTCGCCCCCACAAATGACTGTAGCAAAAACTCTAATTTCTTATCAATAATCCAGCAATGACTGCAATTTCCAGAGGAAGGATGTTTACATTCGCACCACTGCTTACTATTTTTATCTTCCTATGCACATTTTTTATAAAAAAATCAGTTTTAGGAAATTTAGTATGACACAACCTTAAAATTATAGAAACTTCACGACATGAAAATGACACGAAATAGTAGGAACATCGAGGCTGGATTTGCCAAAAAATAACAGCAAGAAAAACAATGATTTTTTAACAACTTTCACCCGTTTACCACCTGTGCTACTAAACTGCAATACAAAACTTTTATTTTGTGGTCTTAGAAAAAGAAAGAACATTTACAATACTGAAATATCATGACCAGTCAACCAACCCCTTTCATGCTTGGTTATTTTCAGTTTCTTTGTTAAGTAACCGTATAAGCTCCTATACGAGAAACTCGTTGCTTTATGTTGCCTGCAAAACCTTCTGTTCTCTACTGTACGCATCTATACATGTCGCTACCATGCATTTTTGCGAGGGGCAATTCACTCTTGCAAATAGCGTACGAGATTTTCCCTAAAACAAAAGAATTTCCAGGGATTTTCAGATAAAACAATAGGATTTTCGCAAAAAGTGTACAAGATTTTCTTGGAGTGATTTGCCCCTCGCATTTTTGTATGTTATTTTTCTAGCATTTTTGGAACTCTCTAGCTATATCATATTTTATAAATCTTTTCGAAACATCAAGTATTCCAATGAACTATTATAAAAAATGCGTTTCGCGTCTCGAAGAATTGATGTAATTAGAGAATGTAATTATAAGTGAAGAATGCCAAAACGTAATTGCATGAGCGTCACCAACAAGCTCTTTGCTAATGACGTAATTAGATTTAAGTACTCATTGACGTAGTGTAGTTGCCGGCAACACCAAACAACTTTGTTCCGTGTTATCTATAGCGTGAGCTATTAGGCCTAAGAATGTTTATGTTTGTCGAGAAAGCCCTTTATTCCTGTTCGAAATTAGGTTTTATAACAGATCAATTCTGTCCTTTACGGATCCCTGGCGTTACTGAACATTCTTGAGATCATGGTTATCGGTAAAGTCACGTTTTGAACTTGAAGATGACGATCGAGTCACGTGCCGCTCGTGATTCGTAACGTGCTCGTAATCCGTCGTGAAGGCCTAAATCTAAAACCATACGCCAATGATCTATGTAAAGTCATACCCAAAATATGCATTAGATATATTTTTATAAACTGACTGCAATTTCTTGGTGAAATAGGTTTATATTATAAACTTTTTGAGGGGATGGGGGGAGGGGAGGAAGGACGTTAATTTATCGATTTGAGGTTGAATTATTACCTAAGAGTTTTATTCACCCCTAAAATAGTACATAGTAGTTATCTTACTGAACATTAATAATTCTTTCTGCGTAGAGTTAACAAGAAATAATTTTTGGACCTGAACGTCAATTGACCAGCAAAATTCGATTTGCGTCAGCAAGTTTCTCTATGTCTTATAGAGGCTTTGGGAGATCACTTTAGTCCACCATGACTTTAAGCTACTTTCAACTAAACCGCTGAACTCGGATCTACTCTTTTCTATTAAAACCAGATAATTTTGCTGAGGCTCGATGTACTTATTCTTTGGATGATCTGACAGTCAGGTGTTGTTGATGTTGTTCTTCTTTCAATATTGGTTGTTTTACGACTAGATACTATTAAATTGTTTTTATGAGCATTGAATAACAGTTCTGCACGAGATTTTTGTTTGCACAGATGATAAACTGGAAAAATCTATTCTATTTTGGCGACAGGAGTGAAAATTTGCAAAATCACTTGAAGAGGCTACCGTAAAGCGAAGCTGACAATTAATGCTTCATTCGAAAACATCTATTGTGTTTGTTCCAAAAGCAAAAAACCAACGCTACCATACTAATATTATATCTAATTTGGGGACGCAGAATAGAGAAGCACTAATAACACAATCAATCCTTAATTCTATATTCATCGAATTAACGCTTCACTACATAACATAGGTGGTACCACATCAGAACAGCAATTAAAATTTGAAAACAAATTAAGAACTTTATTGAAATTCTAGGCCTGGCTTTTAAAATTGATGCTATGACTTCTGATTTCACACCAAAAAAATGCTTTTATTAGATAATGGTCGATAAGTAGTGTAGGTGGATGGTATGGGCGTATGAACCAGAGGAACAGGAGGGAAACGATTTTCCTTTTTTCCAATTCGATTTCCCGGCCCGTTTTTCGCATTTCACGAATAGCTAATGAAAGGACCCCTCATTAGTAAAAGAGGAGCAGTCGACTCGGGTTTCCTTGGAAAATAGGCCTTGCGAAGGTGATCTTTTATCGCTGTTCCCGCTTCTCAGTTCTTATGCTCCTACCCCTTGAGTGTAGCTCCCGTGTGACTATCTGTCTATCTGTTTGTCATTTGACGTAACCACGGAGCCACTAGGCAGCATCGAATCTGGGATATTTTAAATGGAAAGGCAAGTGGCTTGGATGTTGATAAAGGAGCATTTTTCCATTCAAGACGGTGCAAGAAATCTACGTTGGGTTACTCTATCAAACAATGTAGCTTGTGGCTCTGACCAACATGCTCTACATGCAAGGGCATTCTCTTGCATCTTGTTCGAAAAAAGAAAGATTCTGATATTTCAACTCAAATTTTCCTCAATTCTGTCAAAAGCAACAACTTTTCTTTCCATTGTAAGTTCAAATTACCGACTGTATTTGTTCATTCTCGGAATGTTGAGAGCCATTTAAACTTCTGTATGACAAATTATCATATTACTTGATGGCTTAAACAAAATTATTAGTTAAGAAATTTTTTGGATAAATGGCCACTTCTTTGTTAACTAAAGCCTCTTCTGTATATCATTCACTTTATTCGACCTAAATCTTCTCATCTCTTTTGCCTAAATTCAACTTAGAACCCAAACCGTGTCCTCATGTCACCATAGGAAGCAATGAAAGTCAGGACGACACAATCAATAATGGCATTTATAAGCTTCAACTGAAACAACCGAAAACAAGCTCCCTATATCCCATTGTCATATCAACCAAAACGCTTCATAGCCAGGACATATTACTCACCAGTATGAAATTCGCTTGAGAAAAGTCTTTGTTAAAGACAGTCACGGAACTATGAATTGGCTTAGTCATAGCACAGTATAACTGCAATGATAATAAGAAACCCTGACTATTTCGGAAGTTAGCGTAAAATGAAAGAAAATAAAATTTTCCTGCAACAGGTCCGTGAAAATATCGTACGTGAAGCAAAAAGGTATCAATAGAATATCACATGAATTACATCTTCAAAACAAAAACACACATCGAAGTTTGAAAATCATTGAAATAGTGAAAATATTAGAGAGAAAATCACCAGCAGCAAATGGCCATTAAAGCTTTAAAAAACGTAAATAGAGGAGAGGTGGTGTTTCAGCTTGAAACGGAATATTTCTGGTATCTTCTGTGTTATTATTGACCATCGATGTAAGGCTGGATTGAATGGAGTACAGACGATCAATAACAAAACAACTGAATATTTAGTAAGTTACCACGCGGCAGAGACATCAAAATAGGAAAGTGGGGAAACTCTACTATAAATAGGTTATCCCTTATTTCTAATTGTTTGTAGGCCCTTGTGGTAGTGTGTATGGCTAGCATTTATGAATCAATTATAAAAATGCTGGTTGTGAAATACATTAAATAAAACACAGCTGATGAACTTTTCAGCTATTTACAAATTTCCTTGAAATTTTGCGTGCTGTATCCAAAGGCCAAATGGGAATATTAAACACTATTAGAACTAACGGTACTGTTCTCTTCGTAAAACGAACTGTTTCATTCTCCGTTCTCTTGAGAAGGGGATTCTTCACTGCTGATGTCAGCCGGTCTAGAGCATTTCTTGGCGAGATCTTCATAAGGACAGCCGTTTAGCAAGCATATTAGAATGACAGTCATGTTATCACAACCAAGGCCTCCCATTTGGCAGTCAGGTGCTAAACAGTGACTCAAAATCTCTTCGCAAATCTAAAAAAGGAATTCATATTCAAGAATAAAGTTTGAACGATAATATGTGGGGTATACATTGCCAATTTACGAACTTAAATGTTCTGTCAAAAGGTTTATAAAATTGTCCTGATTGTTTTTTAGGATGCTAGTTATTCTCTAGAACAGTGTTAGTTATCGCATAATGATCAGTTGGCCCACTAGGATCGTTCTCTGGACCCCGTAACAGAAGAGCAGGGCAGAAGAGTCAGCTGAAAGAGAAAAGTTATTGAGATATTGGAAAAGGTCTTTTAATAAACTTGAACCTGAGTCGGTTGTAGGAATATACAGAATCTCTGGTTGGCTCACAAGGTGGCTGAGACCAAACAAAGCAATGTGACATATCCAGTCATTATTAGAGCTATGACTCTTGCATGCTTTCACGGTACACTAAATTTATAAAAGCTGCCATTTTCTCGACTGCAGATAAACCTTTCTTCAATCATAAGCATAAGGAGTTGAGCACTAGGCCACCAATTCTCCAATAGTTAATGACGATTTCTTAAGGTCATAGACATTTTGCTGTAAAAATTTGACGTCTAGTTTTCTCATATTTTGCTAAACAATCTTTTGTATGACAATAAGATATTTCCCAGAGGCTCGATTTTCTTAACTTTTGCAAAATGAGGCCTGAGTGTTCATCGGGTTGTTCTTATTTCAACATGGATTTTTCTACAGCTGAATTCTATAAATTTTTATAAGCGCTCAAAATCTTCCCTGTTTTGCAACACATTTTGTTAACAGTAAGTTTTCAATAACACATTGCTGTTATCTTCTATTTTCACCTATGGCTTGGCATGTTCTCGTTTGTTCTTATTGTTTGGCAGATCGACCCGCGATGTTCTTATTACTTTTTTTCTTAGTCCGCTGGCTGGCATCCTTAATCCTTTTAGCCCAACGTTGCAACATATTTGGCAACAATGTGACCTTTACAATGGCAATTTTAAAGGTTTATATTTTAATGAAAATTGACGAGCCTCACAAGAATCCTATACAGCTTTCGCCCACCCTAGAGTTCGCGGAGATTGTCAATATCCGTTGTACCATGTAAAGAGTTCTATTTCCAGTGTCATAAGTGGTGCTTTCGCAAGCAGTTCATGACACGGAGAAAACTGCTGCTTTAACATATGCTAACAAGGCATTCGAGAAGGGTATTTTTATCGTATTCATCCCGATCTATATATAGTGGTGACAGGCATTTGAAGCATTCGCTGAACTAAAATAACTGGAACTCATATACTTAGAAAATGGTGTCAGCCCATAACTATGTCTATGCACACATAAATAATGCATACTATAGTTCAAAATTCTCAGTTGACCCCATTAAGACTGACATATTTTGCAATATTTGACATACCAACGATATACCGCAGAAAATAATGGACAAAAAACGAACATATGTACATGGGACCACAGAATCTATTCTTTGATGGTTTGTAGAACTTAAGCAAATGGCCACACCTTCGAATTCTTGCGCTGATGAAGGAATGACACAAAAGATAGAAATAAAATGACACTAAAAATGTAAACAGGGAGAACAGAAGTGATTTTCAAAAGTAAGAAAAGCCTTTCAATAACAATGAAAAGTTGCAAGATATCATCATTTTTAGTTGATGATGTTAGGGAAAGGCCTGCGAGCCTATAGCAAAACCCTAAAAAGGCACGACAGAGGACTTTGAAGAAAGAGAGAGAGAGAGAGAGAGAGAGAGAGAGAGAGAGAGAGAGAGAGAGAGAGAGAGAGAGAGAGAGAGAGAGAGAGAGAGGAGAGAGAGAGAGAGAGAGAGAGAGAGAGAGAGAAAACAGCAGCAAGCTTGTTGATTGGAGTATTGAATAACGACAGGTTAAAAGAGTTTGGAAAGCGTCCAAAGCTTACAAGATCTGGGGAGTAATGTTGAGTTGTTAGACAGAGTTCGTGAATTTTGCGAAGAGACTCGGAAAAGGTAAGCACTATAGAAGTGGTTCTGGTATTGCATACGTACATCAGGGGACCTGGGATCATAACTCTAATCTAAGAGAGCAAAGTCTGTGGTAAAATTTGTACAAAGTTGAGTGGTAGGCGACACACCTCCGACGAGAAAGAGGTTGGAGAGACTTTGAGAGGTTGCAGTTGTTTATGAGGCAAAAGCTTCGGATTTTATCTAAATATTTATTGAAAAGCAGAAGATCCATGAAAAATATGCTTTTATTGAACCACTTATTTTCACAATTGTGCCTGTATATTTATTCTTCTTAAACTTGCTTTTCTGAACCTTCATGTTTTTCTTACACAATAATGCAATTTATCTTATCTGGTTATATTTGCACAAAACAAGACCCTAAACTAGAATATAACAAAACAAAAATTTTAATTACAAAGTGGCATATTTCGTCCATAAAATTTGTTGTATACTGCAATTTGCAATCTGTATATTGTTTCGGGAAATTACGTTTCAAGTACATTTGTTAGCTGCTGTGCTGCTGTATCTAAATAACACAGGAAAAAACCACAATGCACAATTTTTTTACGCATACAGAGACTAATTTCAAGTCTGATCGTGTTTCCATAGTGCATTTACAACTGTTCGGCAGATTTTATGCGCTGTTAAGTCTACAGTCGTATGTTTCCAAAAATCAGACATTCATAATAATTCGTTTTTAAAAGAAATTAAAGGGGAACTGAAGTGAAAAACAATTTTTTTACCACTGATAAAGGTTCCCGTGCTGATTCCAAAACCGTTTGAATTTTTTTAATACGTTATGTAGTTTTTAAGTTATTAAGTTTTTAAAGTCGAAATTTGCCCTCATCGATGGCGGAGCGAGAACGCGGTCGGACCACTGTGTCACGTGACCTTGTGACGTAAAGTGGTGGACACGAAGAGATGTTTTGATGAAATGTAGTAGCGAGTCTGATAAGGTTCATGACAGGTAACAATCGTGAAAATTGTGATAAAAGCATGAAACTTAATGAAAATACAGAATTCGATATGCGTAACAAGATAGAATATAGAATCATTTTGGGAAAAAAACCCTTGTGCTATTTTTAGCCTGGGGTACTTGTGCCCAGTACTCAGAATACGTTAGTATGGTAAATCTATTTCTGTTAACTATACAACCATGAAACTTGGCAAACCGACACAATTTGACTTGCTGAAAATGATAAGAATGGTCCCCATCCTCAGAAATACCCCTTGTGCTATTTTTAGACTGGGGTACTTGTGCCCAGTACTCAAAATACGTTAGTATGGTCAATCTATTTCTTTTAACTATACAACCATGAAACTTGGCAAACCGACACAATTTGACTTGCTGAAAATGATTAGAATGGTCCCCATCCTCAGAAATACCCCTTGTGCTATTTTTAGACTGGGGTACTTGTGCCCAGTACTCAAAATACGTTAGTATGGTCAATCTATTTCTGTTAACTATACAGCCATGAAACTTGGCAAACCGACACAATTTGACTTGCTGAAAATGATAAGAATGGTCCCCAACCTCAGAAATACCCCTTGTGCTATTTTTAGACTGGGGTACTTGTGCCCAGTACTCAAAATACGTTAGTATGGTCAATCTATTTCTGTTAACTATACAGCCATGAAACTTGGCAAACCGACACAATTTGACTTGCTGAAAATGATAAGAATGGTCCCCAACCTCAGAAATACCCCTTTAAACATGATTTCTCATGCTTTGTCTATAGAACATGATATCAAAGCATTTTCTGGTATAACTCCAGGCACAAAAAACATTCATACCAGGATGTACATAAAGGAGAAGGATTTAAAGCACAACCATTAAATGATGTATATGTTTCCAAGTTTATTAAAAGACCTTATCTTAACAAAAGATATGTCAGGGTTTCTATCTCATAACTGTTCTATGAAAAATGTTGAGTTGAAGCAAATTTCAGAAAAATATAACCATTGGGCACCAAAAAACTTCATTCTCAAAATTTGAAAACAGTGTATCTAAACAACAGGCAGTGACAGAATACATTAAAAGAACATTGTACTGTGAAGGTAAAACATTTTCTTCCGATTATGTATAAAAAATGTTACCAAGCAGGTGGTACAGGACCATTATTGTAAGAGAAAAACTTTATCAAATCCAAACTATTCTACACATTTTGATGTGAGTAAAATATCTTGAAAAATATACCTTAGGAATCTTGAAAATATCAAGCCTTGCTCAATCTCCACTAGTTTTAACAAATTTCTAACTTATAACATGACCCCACTGGTTCTAAATTTCTCTTCTTGCTATTATGAACTGAAAGTCTGGTCCCTTTGAATAACCCCTGTATATAACCCTGTACTCCACTGTATATGTAGTAGGTAGCTGAGTTTTGCATTTTCATTGTCTCTCTGCAGAATTTTGAAACCCTTGTCTTCTTTGACTAAAGTTCTTTTCTTTACATTTTGTGATAAATTCATACTTAAAGTTGTCCAGTTTTTCCAGCACAAATACCCAAAAACCAGCAAACCATCCATTGATCGGCCACTGTTTGTAGATACCTAGCAAAATGGATATAATTTTAGGTATTAATCTATTTTAGGCATATTTATGCAATTCTATTAAATATTTGACATTTTCGAATTATCAGTCCAAAAATCTTAATTGCAGTAAGATTTAATAATACTTGTCAATGTACAAAAAACAAGCCAGTTTTAAAACCAAAGTGGATTAGGTCGACCTGTTCCGTGCTACACATCAAACTATGTATAAACGTTTTATATCAAAGGAAATATTTATTAAATTGTAACATGTAATAATCCTTATTATTTCAGATTTTAGAAATGGAAAGATTATAATATGTAGCCTACATTCTCAGTTGTATCTTACTTTTTATAAGGAAATAAGGAAATTGTGTTTGAGTTATTCTTGCCTTCATTGTCAGAAAAGAAACAAAGATCGACGTACCATTGATTTACTTCCTCATTTCTACCGACAAAACGAGCACGTCGCGGGAGATAATTCATCCTCAGCCTCTGGGATCTCATCGGGCCTAGGCTAATCTTCATCGCCACTTTCGCAGTTCCCGTTCGCCCTTGGTAGGGCAAGTACTTCACCACCACATGCTCCAAATTCATCGTCGCTCGATCTTAAGTCTGTTGTCATTCCTGAAGAGCTGTCGTGAAAATTGCGAACTGAAATTCTAACCGAATTCCCTCCCTCCGATTCACTCTACTACCTACTACAATGTTGTTTTCGTTGCGATCGGGGCACGTGTCCACGACTTTACGTCAGCGCCTGAAACTTGTCTCCAGACCTCTCCGCCACCGAAATGGAGAAATTTCACACTTCGCGTGGTGAATGCAGGAAAACGAAAAGAAAAACACTAATTTCGTGTCGATATTCGAAATCAGCACGATGAAAACTACTAGATAATTGATTTTCATTTTTCACTTCAGTTCCCCTTTAATTATCATCCATTTGTAACTAATTGAATATCGCATCTTGCTTATTTTTGAGCTGGGTAAAAATTCGTTTTGAGGTTATATAGAGCTGTGGAGAAATTGAAACCTTTTTTAACTTGTATTTTTATAATCCGCTCCATTGAAAAGAGGCGTCTAATTCACCTCAAATCACTGAATATCAAATTTACTCAAGGTAGTACAAATGAATGTGAAAATGAGATTGCCGTGAGATACAAGTGTGATACGAACACGACAAAAGATTTCGTTATCAATTTAAAGGAAATGCTCAGTCAGGTCATGTGAATGTCTCGTTGTTTGACTTTCTATATGTCAGCTTTTGGGAAATTGTATCGATCCCATTAGTTAAAGGGCTGTATACTAAGGGAAAGCTTAGAGTTAATCCTTACTTCTCGCCGGTGTCATTGCTTTGTTTCATTCCTATGGCCTAGACCGATGACTCACATCCTTTTGATCCGAAGTTGCGGTATATCCTTACAAGAACATGAGCCTTATGTAATTTTTTCACTTTTCACCATCGGTCAATACCCTGGCAGATAGCCCTGATAAGGAGTCCAAGGAAAACAGTGGTTCTTCATGCTCTAAAAGATCAGGCTTCTGCCCTTTTTTCACCTGCGACTTCGTTTCGATACCACCCCGACACAAGCAACACGACACGAGGATTTTTGTTCAATCTGTGAGACAATCCGATGTTTTTGCAAAAATAGGACAACATCGCAATTGCAAAAACAGAGGAAAGGTGGAAGACAATTCCCCCCTGTTTAGCTGGTTAAATGAGATTTTGAGAAACGATGACGAAGGTTGGACACCCTCTTCTAAGAAATTCCCATCTACAGCATTTGTTTACACACCTTTCCTTATCGCCTTAGTTTTATAGTCATTGACTTGTGTTGAGACTTGAGAGACCTGTTTCCCAAATGGCCTGTAAGCTTTTTTGCTGCTTGAACATTAGGAAGCTCGCGCCTTCATAGACGTAAGGGCCGGGGGCCAAGGGGGCATGACCTCCGACTTTTTCCAAAAATTTAACAAACCTATTATATGATGACTACACCATGTATGTGTGCAAGGCAGTAGCGAATGAAAAAACTAATTGGATCAAAGATGAGGGTCTTTAGGCAAATTACCCACAACATGGATTCCAGACCACTTCATCTTATACACTTAGGGTGCTTTATTATGAGGGTCCCCAGGGGGGCTGGGTAATTGTTCCCGTTTTCCCTTTAAAAAACGACCAATGTTCCCGTGTTCCCCTTGAAAAATAAAAAAAGTTCCCTTGTTCCCTTAAACTAGTAATAATGTTCCCATGCTCCTAGTGGAAAATTAAGGTTGTTCCTATGTTCCTGTACTATTTGTTGTTATGTTCCCTTGTTCTCGAAAACCCCTAGGAGACCTTCTACTATACATCAATATCATAATATTATCAAATATCAGCTCAAAAAACTTACATGACATATTGAAAATATAAATACACTAAACTCTATAGATTGTTGGAGCGCCGCGGCCCTGGAATTACTTGATCAATTTTTTAACCTGAATATCAATTATATAATGTATTTATCCAAGCAGGCGGCTAGTAGTTATGCGGTAAAATTAGGTTACTGATAAACGTTTGGATCGGGACAGGATTGGGACATGTTCGTATCATGATACGTGCAGGCCCTTTGATGCTGAAGAAAGAGCGTCACTCGAAGGAAGTTTTGGGTCTGATGGTGAATAAAAATGGGACAATACCAAATTAGGTGAATGAATTCATAAGGTGTCTCGTTCACAGTTTCAAACCAACATCTTAAACAGTATAAACTGTAATACGTTTAAGTATAATAGGAAATCGCTGAATTGAGCTTAGGCAATACAATAAAACAGTAAACGATTAATAAAACTATAATTGTATCCTAAGATCAATCGAAACTTCGTTGAATTCTAAAACCACAAAGCTACCAATGCCACTGTTGTTTTATGTATGGTGTTAGTCATTTCGCCTAGCGCTTTTCTTTACACCAACGTAAATTCATCTTTGTTAAGACCTATTATTCCCCTTTAGTGACCTTCAATGTCGTAATCCAACTGATACGTCGGAAACGGTGTCCCGAAAAGGGCAATTTCGGAGTATACAGCGAAACGCAAAGATTCAAGGAACACCAAAGAAGCTTTTTCATATATAAATTAAGTTAACAAATATTAGTATCATATCACTTCATTTGTGTTGAGCTGCGCATGATTCTTTAAGTTTATAAAGAAAATTAACTAAAAATATTTCAAGTCGTTGGAGATGCTTATTGACCAATAAAAAAGTGCCCCCCCCCCTTTATCTCTATAATTTGAATCCAGAAATGCCCCCACGGTTACAGTTACTAAGGCACTTTTTGTCAAAATTTTTTAACCCGTGGCACATTTTTCATTGAAAAAATTCACTAGGTACACTACAAACGTAAAATATTAAAAATAATACTCTGTGGGCTATATTAACAATCTAAAGCCGTTCTCATCGAAATGTTTTGAATTGGAATAAAATAAACACAACGAAAAGGTTTTTGTAACAAACTAAACCTGGATCTGTTTTCTAGACAAAGTTAGGTGAATTGGGAAAAATTATCAACAGCACAACCAGACAATATCTCGCGGCACACTAGTGTGCTGTGGCACAGTGGTTGAATAAGGCTGTACCACTGGTATCTTAAGCATTTGTTAACCTTTTTCTCTTAAGTTAACATAATAAATAACTTATTCTTCTTGACGACAGAATGTCAAAAGAGAAGAAATATATTTTTCGTGCAACTTTAGCGAAACATTTTTCATACTAGTTATTTACCACAAGAGCTGTAGTTTTTGTCCTTTATTATCAAGAAGGAGAAAAGGTTGAAAGTTTCAAAGTTAATGAACCTCGAGATTAGAATTACTGAATACACTGAATTAATCTGAAAACAAGATCAACTACATTTGAATGCTCACATCATTTGTTTAAGGGCCTATAGTCTTCTACTTCTGCTGCCTCTAAACTGCTAATTCTGCTCCGGTTTGCACCAAGGACAGAGATACCGGGGGACCGGGGGGGGGGCTTGGCCTAAGTAACCTAAGTAAAATACTTTTATTTGTAAAATATGGCTGCTGTTACACTTATTTATCAGGGCTCCCCCCCCTAAACAAAAATTTATTTATCTTTGGCAGTTAACTATCCATGCATTCCACATCGGTAAAAACTCTTTGTAGCGTCTTTGTTTCGTGCATCATTTGGCGATCAAAATTTTGCGATCTCGATTTCAGATCATTGGCTTTTTAAGATGTACAGTTTTGATACTTTTGCACAAAAACTGATTTGTAATTAGCGAGAAAATTGTCCCAATGCAAATGATTTCAGTATAGATGCTGCATTATATTTATTCATATCAATACTGTTACAAACATCAACAAAACCAGAATATTTCTAAAACCCAGGAATTAAATACGTTCTAAATATATTGCTCCTATATGGAGATTTAGCTTCATTCTTATTAACACCGAAAAACACAAATTTGTTAGCAAAAGACAAAAGAAGATACAATTCAAGTGGTTGCACTATAAATAATAATGTTGTTACGTAAATGGAACACAAGAGGCCACCTGGTGAAGAAATAGGAAGGTCGACAACGATGATCATTTTGGTAAAGGTAAGAGGCAACACCAAACTTCAAATTGCCTAATTCTTACAGCTGCTTCAACAGTCTTGACAGACGATAGGAAGGCCAGTATTTCTTAAATTTACCCAGTCCGGAAGCATAAATCATCGAGAAAACACATTTTTGTATATTTATTCTTGATATAAGTATTCTGAGTCAAGAATAACCCAATCCAAGACTAATTAGGCGAATAAATGCGAGAAAGTACTTAAAACTTATTAACACAGTCGCGTGCCATGAATAGCAGTCTGGAGGTAATTGAAGTGTGATTGCTCCTCCTTACAAATCATTACCTACTGAGATTTCATCCACACGCGGCTAACTACTAAAATAGCGCACTAAAATGGCGCACTAAAATGGCGCAACGAAACAATTCATCCCTTCCGAATGACACAAAAGTTTCTTCTAGATGTCCGATGAATTTCCCCAATTTATATTTCAATAGATAAATTTGAACATAATTTCGAAAAAGTCTGAAAAAATATATTTCTAAAGGCATTTTGGATAAATTAAAATCGAAACAGCTTCATGCCTTCCTTTTCTAACATAGATTTGGGTTAAATTGCAGATCAAAGAATAGATATGTCCTATGATGTTCGTGATTATATTACTGAAGGCAGTTTGAACAGCAAGTTGAAAAGCGTATCGCGTTATATATATTTACATAAATTTATGATACAGTTTTTATATTTTATAGATCTTTCATATTGTATTACAAATAAAAATAAATTTACATGAGGTATGTATTTTATTTTGTAGATATAAGGCCATGGGTACGACAATCTAGTCGAAACTACAAAACATTCATTTCATATATTCACTCTTCACTCTTCAGGGTATGGCATCTTCGTGCAAAGGTACTGAGCACGGTACCACGGAAGAACCAAAAGAGATACTTCCTATTTTAATATTTATATATCTATTTATATTTACATTAATTTTGGAAGAAATGTAACATCGAAAAGGAAACTGTGGCTGCTTATTTGTGCAGTGCCAAAAAATCTTTAACTCATTGATGTTGTCAATCTCGCTCATACTATGAAATTAGATCCTGGACAAAAGTATCGAGTCGTGGTTTCGGCACCTCACTACTGTGTTTCGTGGATTCTATAAGTCGTTTAAGTCATTTGATGCACCGAACCGCTGCACGACAACATTTTTCAGCGCGTTAGTCTCCTTGCTTTTAGACGAGTCGACGCACTGTATTGCACCTATGACGACTCGACGCACAAGTCAACGACTCGACGCACAAGTCAACGACTCGACGCACAAGTCAACGACTCGACGGACAAGTCAACGACTCGACGCACTCCCACTATCTCAACCTCATGCGTCGAGGCGTCGACCTCGTTTTGGCCAAGACCACGACTCGATATTTTTGTCCAGGATCTAACTACACACTATACAGTATCATGCCAAATTTTGGGAGGTCAAATTTTCGGAAGTCAATGATTTAAGCCAAATTTCCCGTAAAGAATTAAATCCTGAATTCATTGGCACTTCATTTAAAAGACGTGGCTATAACATTTGATTAACTGTGTTCAGAATCTATAATTATCAGCAGAAAAACTAGTCGCCTTTGTAATAACGAAAAAGACATGATTTACGGTTTTTATATGAGTAGATTTCAAAGCGATTAAACCGGGAGCGGATGGTTCATATGAGTTATCCAGACAAATTTAGATTATCAAGATTTATTCTTGGCATTTGATTATTTGCACTCCATCACTTTTCATTTAAGAAAAGATGGCGACATCTGACGGATGTGGGGAAGAACAAAATATTTGCAACTTTAAGAAATTCAACAGAAAAATTGGCTGTAAGCAGTAGCGTAGCTAGGGTGGTACAATTGGGGGGGGGGGGCAAAGGCGAGGCTAGGGTGGTATAACTGGGGGGGCAAAGGCGAGTTATGCAAGGGAAGATTAGGGGTCCATACCTTTTGGAACGCGAGAAAACGTCATTTTTCAAAGAGACTTTTGCCATTGGGGGTTCCGCCCTCTCTTGCCCCCCCCCATTGCTACGCTACTGGCTGTAAGAAACAAAGTGACAGGCACTTGCCGACTGGAATAAAAGTAACATGGTTTTGCTGAGCTGCAGAGCAATCTAGTTAGGTTCAACCTGGGTTAATGAACCCTTAATCTTTATCTAAATCTTGAAATTCAAATAACGAGCAAATTTAGATCATTTGGTGAATGAATCACAAAATCATTTTGCGTTGTATTCTATTGTTCCTGCTCACCTTATCTAATAGTTACAAACATTTTTTTAATTAGAAACAGTTCCCAGTAGATATTTTTATAAGAAAATAATAAATTCAAGTTGAATTTTCATGAATTTCGAGAGTAGCAGGGATTAAGATTGAAGCAGAGTTTTTGCTCCATACAATTATTCTGCAATGAGCTCAGTTTTTTATATTGACACAAAAAAAAAAATTTTTAGGTCTGCAAATAATTTTCTGATCGTCATAGCAAAAACAAGATCATTTTCTTCTCAGGAACAAATACGGAAAATATCTTAAATAGGCATCTCAACGCTCTTTAACAACTTCACAGGCCTAGTTCTGAGTTTCTTGCAAAACTTTTGTATGTATTTTGGCATCAATTTGAAAACTGATTTTTTGACTAAATCTTGTGACTAAATCCCGTAATTATACGACACCCCGCAATTCCTTGTATATTATCCTTTTTAATAATCTTCAAATGCAACAAAATTTAAAACTTAATATTTCATGGCAGAGAGCAGGATACAGGTATCCACGGTGCGATGACGTCAAAAGGACAGGATATTTCTGTGATTGTTGCAGAATGTAGATTCTTTCTCAATATTGGTCGTTTTGAATGAATTTTTAGAGCAGCGGTCCTTTCAAGGATTAGCTCTAGTGACGTTATCAATAGTACGATAACACTGAGATGACGTCTCAATAGTACGGACAGGAAGAACGCACAACGTGAAGCTCGGCTCTTATTTGAAACTTCTTAATATGGTGTCGTCTCAACAAGTGATGTCGTCATAAAGTTATATTTTTTAGAATTATACCTCTAAATATACATAATCAGCTACATCTGCTACAACCGACTGACACATGAATACATACGTACAGGCTCTTTGCCCATCAAACCTCTGTAATTTGGTTTGGTCATAACTTTATAAACAGATGCCCAAAATAACAGTAATCCGCTAGTGAATTTCAATAAATGCTATTTTTTAAGTTTATGATTTTTTGTTCAACTTTCATCTTAGATTTTTTCATTTTAGTTTGTTATCATCATGACATCGCTCTCAAAAGTTGATTCAAAATATTCCGACAGTGAAATCGGCGAGTCTATGCTTACAAAAAAATAAAAAATTCTTCTCTACTTTTAACGTTTCAAAAATCAAGAAAATAATGAAAACATTCTAAAAAATAGGAGGAAATTCGGCTAGTTACCTAACAAAAAAGCTAAGGCTCTTATAAAAATTACTTCACCAAATTATAAAATTACTGATCTATCTCCCAAACCACCGACCGTAATTCTAACCTTGGAAATGTGAACATCCTAAAGCTTCCGCATTGAAAAACAGAATGATAGCATAACATTTTTAAAATGTTGCAAGGCTAATAACAGCTACACATTAATAGCATTTAATATTTTAAAAAATTCTATTTTACACCATATTGGGTTCTTGTTATGGTTTTACTTTGCTCATGCCTGTTACTTTTAATAAAAGAACGGAAAGGAAAAGTAATCCTTTCTGAATGAAGCTGAGAATGAAAAATACGTATCACATTTCCCCATCTTTTTTTGCATATTTGTGTCAGTGCCTATTTTCAAAAGAGGTGAACGTTTCTGCTTGTCTTAATCCATGGTTCTAGACTTGAACAGACAAGCAAATGGGGAAAAAATCCACCGGTTCTTGCTACTGTCGTAGTCTCTTCCACGAATAGAACTTTCCTTCCGCCTGTTCCCCCTCCCTTTACCAGGCCTGGATTAAACTCTGAGTCACATCTCAAACACCAGAATATATTATAAATCATAAATAAGAAAAGAGAAAATGCTTTAAAAAGACTTAAAGAAGATGCTGACTTAAACATTGCCGCGGAAACCAAGTGCTCCCTTTTCATAGCTAACAGGGAAAAAGTACATCAAACTGAATGCTGGAACGAATACGTAACAAGCCAATGACGTCACTGCGGCTTGCACCACTGAGGCCACACGGCCACTCGAGGAGAAGGGATCATGACGGTTTAAAAAATCTGCTATAACCCGTCTGACGTATGCTTAAACTGTAACAGTGACCCCGAGTTCCGACTTAGGCCAATACCCCTTCATTAGAATTACAATGGAGGTTGACCACTTGATTGGACTAAATATTGCAAAAAATTGTCGCAGCAGCTTGAACAGTTTTGTCACTTTGATTAGAAAAAGGAAAAAAATGGGATATTTTAGAAACCATAGCACATTACCCTGTTGGCTGGAAGATAGGCACAAAAAACTTTACATCTCCATTAAAAAACAAAACTCCCATAATTCACAGTTCATTAAAAGCAGATCTTTCCTAACATTGAAATAATTGTTTGTTCAAGAACCCCAAGGAACAGTGGCTCAACTGCTAAGCAGGTTTCCTCTAATTTTTACCAACTTAAAAAATGCTTCATCTGCAACACATCTATCAAACAACTCAATTTCCGTATTCGAACCTCTTGGTTTAAATTCGCGACCACAGAAAATTCCGCCGAAAATGCCCTGTGGTGCAGTGCCAATGTTTGTCAGCTCGGTCGAAACAGGAAAACTGGCCATCTTAGTTATTAACCCTTTCTCTCAACAACACATTACTTATACTTTTGTTGCAAAAATTAAACAGTTTGAATCATAAACATCATAAAAACTGACCTGCTCTGGGGATAATTTTTTTGCAATACGACAGCGAACAAAATCAGCAACTTCTTCGTTTGTCATAACATCCCATATTCCTAAAAAACAGTCCAGAAGTAACATAACATATTTTTGCCTTTGCTAGCAAATTTTGCTTCTTTTTGAAGATGAGGTATAGACTTGCTGGTATTCTGTTACACAAAGGTAAATTAATTTTCAGTGGGGGAAAGCATTCAAAGAAGAAACGATAATGATAACAATTTCAAAGGAATCCGTGTATGATTTTCATTACCTAAAAACTAAGAGGGTTTAAAAGCGCTAAAAATTTGTGACTTTGGTTCCCAGGGAATCTCGAAATTTTCACTGGTGTTAAGTGCCAATCTTTGTCAAAAGAACTTTTAATTGTATCGATATGAGGAAAACATGTGCAGAAAATAACAAACAAAAAATGACAAAGATTCGTTTAAGCAAAGTCTTGCTGATAAAAAGGAATGAGAAGTTCGATGTTTAACCTTGGCCTAAGAGTCGAGAAATTTAAGTTGGAATCTAAGAGTTTTACTCCTCGTTGGAAACACGTTACTACATTGAAAAGATCAGCCATGTAGGGAAATGCAAATGAACAGTTAACAAAACATGATCCAAACACTCGAAAATAACAGGGATTAGGAAAATCCAGCGAGGATAATAGCCTTTCTCATCATTATCTGAAAAAAACTTTAAAATCTTGAACAGGTGCAGCTTAAAACTTGACGAATTGTTCAAATTAGCAGAGTTTTAAGTGCTTCTTTTTGCCATGCACAGTTTAAATGAGTGTCGAGTTTCTAATCCAGCATTTTCGCTTAAATTTCAAGCATCAGCGGAAAATGATCAAAAAAAGCAAACAAACGGCAACGAGAAACCTACTGTAGTTGAAATATTTTAAGTTCTTGTTTTTTTCTCAAAAATAATAGCAAAGGTCATTTTAAAAATATTTAAAAACACAAAATAGGGCAGATTAGTGAAAATTGTTAGATATCAAATTAACACAAATTTTTCCTTCAACCTTAAGTTTATCCAGTGTTTTAAATTGTAATGCGTATCTATTCTAAGTAGCAAAGATTTGTATTAATGTTGCGTCCCTTCGTTAATAAACACATTGCATCGAAACAAAGGGGAATTTAAAGATATTTAGATACCATGCTGATCATTTCGTTAAATTTCTATTTCTACATTCCAAGACTGGCGAGGCAGTTGGATGTTGTTTTATGGAAGATGAACAACATATATTCAATTGGCAAATACAAGGAAATAATATGCTAAAAACTTGAGACCTCGACCTGAAAGCGACAGCCAAAAGAAAAATAATTCAGATTTAGTAGATACCCCTATGACACAATCAAGTGAATAAAAATTTGGAAATATTTTTTAAGTCACCAAGGGTGGATAAGGTTTCTTAAAAAATGTAAGTAAATAACTATGTCAAAAAAGATAAATGCATTCTCTACTAGAATAAAGGTGATGTTCCTTTAGAAGGACATTTCTAGAGATTAACTGAGAATTTTCATGCGGCAAGCCCATCTTAAAATTCTGACTTGAAAACTGCGCTATATGAAGTACTTATGAAAGCTTGATACGTACCATCACATGCTAGGAAAATGAATTCGTGGTCTTCAGTTATTTGCTTGACAGTGACATCTGGGTACGCTGAAGAAAAAAAAACTAAAATTTGTACCATGATTTTATATCATCAACATATATATTGATAAAGCGATTTGATGTCGAAGAATTCTTTAAATAAAAGTCTGAATGATTGTTTGAGAGAAACATAGACACTGATCAAGTGGATGACTGGAGGTGGAAAATGTGTTTGGAAAAGATATACGTTCCATCGACAGGAATAACAAGATTAAGCAAACATTTAACAAAGGTAGCCACTTTCTTCAAGAATATATGACAATCACTTTTGGCTACAAGAAATAAATAATTTTCACAACTAAGATGGGGTACGCTAAAGACAAAGTAGATTACCGTCGACTGCCTACCTTAGCTTTTCAAATTATATTTCACAAAGTGAGAAACTTTACGTAATTTCGAGATTCTTTGTTATAAGAGAGTTTAACGGTAACACGAAGAATGAACAGCATAAATTATGTCGTTCTAGTTTGCTTTTCTAATAAAATGTACAATACAAATGTCAGGATTGGGAATTTTATGATGAAGCAATGTAAAACTGAATCGCATATAACAATCTAAGCATTGCTCCCTGATTTTATTAATTCTAAAAAGGTTCAGTTCCTAAAAGGAAGAAGTCCGTTGATGTAAAGAATCTCTCTAAATATAAATATACATTTCTGAACTTAAAAGCAGTGATATTTTTAATTGAGAAAGAAAGCTGAACTGAGAAGAAAGTTATTTTCAATGATTCAGATGATACGAAAAAAGGTTTTTTGAAAACAAATGCAAACTTATTGGTACAAACCTGTTACGATTTGCTCTTCTGCCGATTTCGTTGAATTTCTTTTAAAAATAAAATCACCCATTGCTCTAGATAATGCTAAATTTCCTGGAAACAAAGATAAAAGCAAAGTTAGTCCTAGTATTTTAAAGCATACTGCGACATAGGTCATTTTCAGTCAAAAATTACATGTATGTTCTTCAATACCTCTCAGTTTTAATACCGCTTTGATTCATTGCAGGCTTTATTTACAACTTAATTTTACCATATCCTCCCGGGTCAGCATATTCTTGTGTATTATGTAAGGCTTTCACAGTGAAGTAAATATCCTCTGATCTATCGCAGACGAGAGGACAAAGGTGGCAAAATGGAAAGCGTCAAGTTAGAAAGTAACTTAGAAATTTTAAAAAACGTGGAATATTGGAGAGATAGCCATTGGAGTTTAATCATTTGCTACTACATTATAGTAAAAATGTTCAGGGATTCATTTATACATTAGAATATGTCTATTATTTAACATTTCATGCAAATGATACACTGCAAATGATACCGAAGTATAGAACATAGTATATTATGCAATAAACCCTAAATTGTTCTCTAGTTTAGATCATTACTAAAAGGCAAGGGGTTCAAAAAATAGACGAAGGTATTTGCAGAACATGAGATGAAATTAGCAGCTGAAAGGCATCCTTCGTCATAATACAGCTACTGCATGCAGTGACATTATATTTTTCGAATATTGGAAATTTGACATTTTGAAATAGTCTTTAGAATGCCCAAATGATCAAGACTCGAAATGACTAGAGTTTGCACTACAGTGTTTTAAGGAAGCGTCGTTAGAGTTGTGCTAAACCTGAGGATTCTAGTTGTTATTTTTGTTATCTTGTGATCATAGTCGCGATCAACTTCGCCATCGTTGTTGTCATGGTAGCTGTTGTCATGGTTGTTATTGTCAAGGCCGTTGTTGTCATGGTGGTTCCGTTAACATTATTATCATTGGTGACGTTCATGTCTTTCTTACACATTGTCTTTAGTGTGTTCCTCCTTGGCGTCCTTTTAATTTCAATACAACAATCTCATAACCTTCCATAAAAACGGTGTCTTCTTGAAGAATTACACTCAATGGAATTCAGACCTTTTCAATAATAGATTGAGCAATGACATTCGTGGGTACAAAGTTTTAACTGACATCGACCGAAACAGACAACTGGGGATTAAAAACTATATAGGGTTTATCGCAAAAGTTTAATCACAGGGAATCTGCAAATTTCGATTGTATAAAACGCCTAATGTGGCTGCAAATACAACTAGAAGCAGATTATAAAGATTAAATGATTTCTAAACCTAAATCCAAAATAATGCAGAAAGATTCGTTGATTTCATGAAATACATAATTTTCAGAAACGAATATCGTCTTTTTAAAAGAACTTAAACCAACTTGCATACGAAATGGGCAAAAAGCCTAAACAATGCAATCTCGCGAATAAGTTATGACCGATTTTAGTGGAAGTGTGGCGAAGCAACCCTAAAATGCTTTGCAGCATGCACAATGCGTTTGTTGCAAAAAGCATTTTGATAATGATTCGAAATTCAAGTGGCAGTTGGTTAAACAATCAATGCCAAAATTAATTTGTAGCTAATAAAAATGTGCTGAGAGTTCTTTCGAAATCAGTGAGGGAATCTGAAAAATTGCCGACAATGAACTGAAGCTCCATACGCAATGGGAGATGTACATCCCTTTAAACTGCTTGATAATCAAAAAAAATCTTAACAATCATCTTCAGCAGAAAAAAAGATTATGTGATAATTCGCAAAGTTCTTAGGGGCAGTTATGGAAACTCTTATAATTCGAGCTACTTAATATCTATTGAAAAATTAAAAAACTCCAAAACTGGCTCATTCATCTTTTATGCTATTCATATAAGGCGTCACTCGGGCAAGTAATGGAAATTCTTAATAGCTATCTTTGGGTATCTTTAATAGTTAATGCTTTTTAACGGTGCTTGAAATATAAATCCTTATCAAAAGTAAAACCAAGCATTTTAAATTTCGACTTTCTGATATGGAAGGGGGTCAGATTTGATTATTCAGTTGTCCTTAGTTCTAGTATTTGTCGAAAGGCATTTTGGTTATGACGCTTTTTTTAAATATGTGTCCCACTTGTGAATGCCAGTGTCACGGTGAAACAGTAGCATTATTTGCAAAATTTAAGGTCCACTGCTCTCGATAATCACAGAACGACCAGCTATAAAGAAACTGAGCAAAAGAGGGCCTGAGACCGATCCTTGAGGTCCGCATTACTTGGTATTTGCCCAAAAACTATAGGACAACTTTAAGTTAATGATCTATTTCCGTTAATGTGGAAGCTTTGCAAAACAGAAATGCCCCATCACTAAAACGATAGGTGCGTACCTAAACGTTAAGTCTGCACAATCCACTGCTTTAAAATAAACAGGCCTTGGAAATCCTCCCTTATCCGACGGCTTTTTACATGGTTCAATTAAACGCAAGTGCTGATAAACACAATACTCGTCACGTGAACCACATAAGAGATAGGAAAGAAATTTCATATTTATGTATGCCAAACAAAAAATTTGAACGGAATAGCTTAAGAATGATGTTTATAGGCTGTAACTCCGAATTTCTAGGATGATGCATTACATTTGTATTTGCATCAGGTAAATTTCAACTTATGCCTCTCTGTTCTATACACGAAAGAAGAACAGCTCTGCCTACTTGGGATCGAGGAATATTTGAAAAATAAGGTAAACTCAAATTTCGAAAGGTTCTCGACAGCTGCGAGAAAAACGAAAGAAAATTTACCATTAACTCGATTAAACTCTACCCAACCACCAGCAGCGACAATCCTTTTCGTTTCCGCTATGAGAAAAAGCAAATGTACAAGTGAATTTTGAGACAAAATCGCTTTTAAAAAAACAGAGAAATCTATGACTTGATTTTCAGGATAACTTTCAAACACGAAACTAGAAGAAAGTGCCATAGAAAGAATTAGAAAAGCTGGGCTCTATTAGGAAATGGAAAAACGTGGCAGAAATTGTAACAGAATCTGTAAAATTGGCATGTAGTTAGTATTTCCAAGCTATGGGAAGCATTAAGTGTTTTCAGGTAGCTAAATACTTTCTCGTCTTCCCTTATCAAATGCTTTTGAATTACTTGCACATGAAAGTAAAAACTCAATTGAATGCTAAAAATACTTTTTACTGTAAATACTTTGTTTTAATACTTTACAAAATTATATAACGTCTGGTTAATACCTGCGCTTTATGCAAACATCATTAAGAAAGCCGATAAAAGGTTCACGTTATGCGAATTACCAGAAATGAAAAACATTTCAAACGTCAGGTTATATTTGTTAAAAAACAAATCAACTTAGCTGAAATATTAACACAACTGATTTTCTTTGTATATGAAATTTATTAATCATTATGAAACACGCTAGTCCACAAATCATTTCCAGCCTTGGTTTTGTTGACTATAATAAGTTCTAAATAAGTTCTCCTTTCGACCGGAAAGGGCACCAAATTAAATAATTCAGAAAAATGAACAACATTTATTATATTTGCATTTGCTTGAACAGACAAAAAATATTTTGATTAAAATGCTTGTAAAAGAGAGCTTTGCAAAAGGTGCTCATGGGTTTTCAAACAAAACAAGAATATATTACAGAAGGGATTTATGAGCGCTTGTCGGTGGTTTTAAATAAAAAGATGCCGTCACCATCTTATTCGAGGAAATAAAGTAGCCTCGGAAGGTCATTTGTAATAAAGTTACTTCCTTACTCGAAATGAAAGACCCAAGTTAATTTATCCGCCAATACCCGCCAATTTGAGCACCATGAACACATTTCGCCCAAATTGGTGAAATAATTCTGGTGTACATTTCTGGTGTATAGAATACAAAGCACAAACGTAAAATATAGAAAGCTTGGCGAAAAAATAGTATTAAATTATCTGCCTTTTCGATTATTAGATTTTCATCTAAACCTTCAACACTTACCTTCATTGGAAGGTTTGTGATCAAACGATAATTCTTGAACCCGCCCTTTGACACTTGCGATTCCTCTTGAATCGCCACAGTTGGCCTAAAAGTTTGATAGCCATTTAAAATTCGAAAGAACATATTTTTGTAAAAAGATAACATAAACTCTTAAATCAGGGATATACTTTCATGGCCTGAAGTCAATAAAAAAACTCAGGAAACGGAAGGGGGAGACTGGTGATGAAAAAAATAGCTTCAAAATGGACCATCTGCAAACATGATGAAGCATGTGTTAAAAAACCTCAGGAGCTTTTAAATTAGCAGATAATATGTTTATCACGAGATAAAAATGTAATAGAAAATATTTGAAAATATATTTTTTCTATGCAAAGCAAATCGTAGCATTCCTATTTGATTTGGAAGTTTTACTGCATACATTTGGCACAAGAAAGATACACTGGGTGACATTAGCATACAATATCTTAAAAATAGTGTGAAAGTTACACATGCAAACTGACAGTTTTGATATTATAAACAATGAAAATCCACGAGAGCTGGGTACAAAAATCATACATATTGACTAGAATCTTGATTGAAGTAAAAAATAACTAAATGGCTGCAATGAATATTGCAGGCTTTAAAGGGCCTATATGAGAATTAGCTACAAATATTTTAAAAAACATGACCTAGAAACAAATTAGACCAAACTACAGAATGAAATGTCCTATTTTCCGCACATATAAAATTGTCTGAGAAATGAACAAATATTTGTAAAATAATCATAATGAAATTGTTCAAGCCAAAACTATACGATGCACAACAAGACTTACACAAAAGATTGTATTGTTTTTTACGAGAGTGCAAATAGCAGTCGATCCTGCCATTTCATCTTTCATTGATTCGTCTGTAAAACAAAAAAATCTCTTAAATTTGCAGTACAAGATTTCTACATGCAGCAGGGGCAACCAAGCACCATTTTAAATGGGTGCTGTATGGTACTGTAGGTCGCATGGTCCCTGAATGCAAGTAAACACGGGACCGGGGATGAGATCGCATCCAGGCGTTTCCTGCAAATCAGCCACTTTCTATACATACATCAATATTTTCAATAAAGAGTCCTTCTTATTATTATCCCGTGTTTCAAGTAAGCTATACTTCAGTCACGAAAGTCTTGCACTTTTTTAAAATTATAAGTAGTTATCAATGTTGACCTAAAAATCCATTGCGTGCTTGGGAAGAGTCGGCAATTTTTATCAAAAATTATCAAGGAAGTATATCGAAAGACGGATACTTTCTAGCAAGTGTGGTGCGTCCTTACCTTGTAACATATCAGCATCGCAGCTTAAAAAACCACTCTTCAATGCATCTACGATATCTCCCTTGCCTAGTGTGACAATGATAAATAGATTAATTGGTAGGTACTAGGCATCTCTATAAAGCTAGCTGCAGGTACAATCGTGAGAATGAATTGGAGCTTTATTCGAAAAGGGAAAACAAGGCTATTAAGCAGCCTATATTTAAAGTTTTACAAGATAAAGCAGACATGTTCAGTTGTTAGAGGCGCTGACTACGGACTCAAGGGTCCGTGGTTCGAGCCCTTGGCGTGACCAAACTTTCACCTAGAGTGAGAAGAGTCGCCAACTTCTGTAATTCCAGGCGTAGGAATCACGAGGTGTGGTCACATCGAGAGGAAGGACCAGGACACTGCTCGATAAGCATTAGCCTCTCAGTGTCCTAAAAACTACCTTCGGATGCTAGATAGAAACAAATACAAATACATAGGTAGTAACTCAACCTACTAAGTTTTAGACGCAATCTCTTCAAAAACATTTCTTGCATTTTTAACCATGGGCCCCGCTATACTTTATGGCTATCTCATCTCACCGATTGAAGGATACCTTCAATTTTCTTTGATAAAACGAAACACTGAACATTTTTCATTTAAAAAACGGTGGCTTGAACACACACACTTACAGGGATACAAACAAACTATTGTTTATCAATAATTTACTTTCTAAGCGGCGAATGAAGAGTTTCGGAAGGGCGGTAATGAATGTGCAATAGAAAAAGTCTTGTTGGATGACTCACAAACTATCCTTCACGTTAAATCCAAATGACATATGACAGTAAGACTTTGAAATTTGACCGTGGCAATCAAAAATAATTTTTTTCTAGAGTTTTTCTATAGCAACAGGATATTTAACACAACTTATCCACAAAACTACGTACTATAGCCTTTTTGACTGACAATCTTTTTGTGAAGGTATTCTCCACAGTAATGTGCAACTTTCGAACCTAAAAAGTGTGGAAGTGTTTTTAATAATCATTTCAAAACATTCGCTAATAAACGGATACACTTTAGATTATACCTGGTCCTGTAATAACAAAAGAAGGCAAATTTACTAGCGAAAGAAATCACACTCTATGCGCAATAAATACGCTCCTTGTAAGCTTGTAATCATAAAGAATTATTTTCGTCCTTATCACCAGAAAACTGTTTACTGACTGTCGCCAAAAATTCATAATCGAATTTCACTAACCAACCTAAAGTTATTTAAATAAATACAACAAAAAGTTTCTTTTTACTTTCAATAAATATTTGGTTGAAATATCAAAATGAATCTGTAGCTACATATGCAGCTAAACAAACATCTATTTTATATCACCTCCATGCCCATCAAATACGGCAAAGAAAGCTGCATCTTTGTCCTCTTTCAGTGATAACAAAACTGTGTGCTTGTCTTCCATATCTTTTATTTGAGTTAAAGGTGGAAAACATTCAAGAAAGTTTAAACATAATTCAAAAATTTAATAGAATTCCTAACCTTTCACTTTGTTTTAGAGATAAACAAATTCCTGTCCTATAGCATTCCACCAATTTAATGTTTAATTTGAACAAATTTATTTGGCTTCTTACTATAAATAATATAGAAGAAAGATAAACAAAAATGAAAAGGGCTTATAGACTGTGAAATGTTAATACAAAGCTTTCTCTGTTATTAAACAGCAACTGGGAATGAATCCTTCTATTGCAATGTCAGGCTAGGCATGTCTAGAATAATATACAAAGAAATATCATCTTTTACTGCAAAAGAAAATGTTATGGGATGGAAAAAATACTGCGCAGTAGGGGAATAGCAACAGGGGCTTAGCAGTATCTTATTTCCGTCTGCCCCCATTGTGGCCTACAAAAACTACAGTCACTACATGGTAGATCATTAATATTGAGTTTTTGATCAACTATATAAATCAAATAAAGTTGCAAACCTCACAATTTGAAAGCAATACCCAAAAATTGCAAGACTAGCACTAGAGATTTTTTCAGGAGAAACTATATAAGTTGATTCTATAATTGCAATCTTTGTGATAATAATAATGAGGTATTTTGTTGAAATTTTATAACCATTAATTATAACTACAATAAAATCAAAAGGATACTGATCCTCCATCCTTGCATACATGATGCAGCCACTCTATAATTTGCATTACCAACTGCTTCAGTTTCTTTGGTAGTCACTGGCTCTGACAATGTCTGGCCCATGATTAACAACCTTTGAAGTTAATAATAGGTTAAATACTAATAATTAATAATATTGCCTAACCAATAGTAATTTGTGCCAACAGAGTGTGTTCCAGAAATACTTCTTTTCTTTTAACTCTTTGTAGAACAATTGATACCCCTTATACTCTCCCTGTATACCAGTGAATTTTCAAAGAAGTGAAATACAAAGAAAAATTTAAAACTTTCTCAATCAAAGGGACTGCAGATAAACAATCAATTATTTTAAAATTCCTATCAATAGGTATGATTCTTTGTGATATATTTATAGCAGAAGTTGTTCATGCAACTTAATAACATGTTTCCATTGCTTTCCTTATTTCACAATAATCAGCTGAACAGTAAGAAATTGCCACATAATCAGCATTCACCTTCTAGCCTCTCACTTTTTTAAAGAACTTGGAAATTAGTGAATAATAAATGTGAAAAATCAAAAGTTTAAAAACAAATAACAATATGAAATTCTAGTAAGTTTCAAACCAAAAACTTGCTGTAAAAGCGACAAACCCTACAACTTCTTTCATTAGAGATTAATGCTTCCAGAAATTCTAGGTGACAAAACCTTTGATTAGTGAAATGATTATATTTTACTATTGCCTACATATAGACTGACCATTCAAGCAACAAACCATAAGGTCCAAGCAAATCAATCTCAGATGGTTTTTAGTAGTGACATTCAAGGTTTTTGGGTTAGGGGATTGTAGCTAATGATATGCGGGTATCTTGATTTTTGCTGCTGCAGCTATGTTAATGAAGGCATTCTCTGACTTACTTTTTTTTTAAAATATCAGCTCAAAATGAGAAAGCAGTCCTTACTTGTTGGGGGATGAACAGGAAATCGGTTGATGGTCTGTTAGCTTCTAAAATTTTGTATCACATGCACATGAGCAGTTAAAATTGATGTTGTTAATTTACATCATGTAATGTACTCTGTGGTAAGAACTATGGCTCTTATAGGAATAAGCCAGTTTTGAATCAAAAGACCAAAGGGGGGTTAGTAGGAAGGATATATTGAAAAGAGTAAGAATAAAACTCTGGTTTGAATGATGCAACTATGATGTACAATTGTTTTGATCAAATGCTGTGAGGCACCATGAGATGTAAATTTTGTCCACAAGCCTTCACCCTAATGCCCATGTGAATTTGATGCATTTTTTCATTGGTTCAGCCAAATTGATAGAATTGTAGCCCTAAACCATAGAAATCAAGACACCCCTCAACTATAAGACGTTAGTACACTGTTGCTTTACCTGACTAGATTTACATTACTAGACATGTAGATGCTACAAACATGCTATTACAAAACAAGATGCTATAAACATGCTTTATATAACTGATCAATGGCCAAAACAGTAAAGCCATTTCTAGGGTCTCAAAGACAAGCTCTTGTGAGATCCCAAAATTTATTCAACAACAATGTTGAAAATTCAGGCCTGTTGTTTAAACATGAGATTGAATCTAGCAACAAAATTATAGATGACTATCAAAAATTTGAAATGAGTTTAAAATTTTTTCGGTCACTGATTTTTTGGGCCAAAGATTTTATAAGATCCTGTGTGTTATAAAACAAATTATTTTTAGGTAACTTGGTACCTTAATTGTGTTTATAAACCACAATTAAAAATACACGCACACCATCAAAATTTGTTCTTAGAAAAGTAAAATTCCTAAGAACAAATTTTGATCATGTATTTGTGTTTTTAATTATGGTTTATAAGCATAATAAAGGTACCAAGTTTCCTTAATAGAGTTTATAATGACTTCATCGCATAGGACATGTGAACTCCAGGCATGAAAACTCCCCAAATAGCACGACTCCTTGATTTTTTCTGCATACACATATCTAATTAAATCATATTAATACTTGCTCAGTTGTGGTGATTTCAAAAACCATTTATCAGGAAACATTCTCAAAAATCTACAGATATTTTGTTTTTCTTAAATTCACAAAGAAAATGTTATGAATCTGTTACAAGCAATCAGTAGAGAATTCAGCATTTGTGCCTGAAAGTACTGATTTGATTAAATTTCAAGCAATTTACAACAAGGGGCATCAGAATATTTGCTTGAAGGGAGAATCTTTGTGAAATGCCCGGCTAGCATAAGAATCCTCAGTGTAACAATGGTCAAAACCCCTAATAACATAGAAAAATAATGTAATCATGGAGGATCATCAAGTAAATTTTATTTTGCTACTTGGTTGTAAAAATCTGCCAAAAACTAAAACATTAGGATATATTAAAAAGTCTTGAATTCACAATTTTCCCACAGTTTCTGAGCAAATCTGGACATAATTTAAAAACTTCGCAAACAGAGAAATATTCCTAATATGCTGAGTTTGAATATGTCTTTGAAAATTGAACAGGGCAAAAGTTGTATAAGATGAAAATAAAAAACAAAAATGAGAAACAAACCTTTAGTTTAGCTTTCAATAACAAAAACCTACATTTGGAAATTGAATAATATGTTTACATACAAAGGTAAAATATGGCAAAATTTTTAGCATTCTTAGAAATAAAAGACGACAAAGATACAGCTGGAAACACAAATGAACAACCAAAGCTTCCACTAGATGCGTTTGATTGATGAAGAAAACTAAATTCTAGCGCAATTTACTACAGCTTCAGTTTCTCTTTCGCTATCTTGGCACGTATTTTTCTTTAGCGGATACAGATGTACGTGGCGTGAATATTCTCAAATGACTTACGCTTTCAATACGCAAGTTTTTAATTCGCTGGGATGATATTGGAATGAATTGCAGGTTAGCGGAGCGATTATATTTTCCTCTGAAGTTTCTATTGCAATAATTTAAAATACTGCTTTATCAAAGCTAGAGATTTTCAAAAAGAAAAAACCATTTCGATGAGTGAAGTTAAAGACTAATCTTAGCGAGTTTCCTTCCCTTAACAAGTGGCTGATCTAGGCCGACCAAAAAAGTTGAAGGAATAAGACGGATGTGCCGGACTGTGTGCTGACATCGTATATTTTCAGTTGGCAATAACATGTTTCTTAAACAAGAACATTTATCTCGTGTTCGATATAAATTACAAGCATCATTTAATTAACGCATACCGATGTTTACTTTATGTGCATTTTCAGTGTACAGCTCGCTAGAATTATTTGATCCTCCAAGCTACTAATCGTTTCGCAAACCTGTTTGGTTATCTTGTTTAATTGAATTGAAATGAAATGAATTGTTTACGGTTGCTGACCTCGTAACTCTAGTTCCCTTCTCTCGTGCTGCAACCGAGGCTTGGTTTCTTCCACATAAACCAAACCAAAGCCGGTGTTATTATTTAACGTGTGAATTATTTGGTTTGCAATTGAATTTCGAACTGAAGCTGAATTGATCCTAGCAGAAGACGAAATATAATTTTTCCTCAATTTTAGGTAAATTGTACTATTATTGAATTTAAAAAAAGAGAGCCAAAGGGAGAATTCTGTGCCCCTTTCTCGGAAGACAGCATTTCTTCAAAAATGAGTCAATGTTCTCTACCTTTTCCGTTAATTCATTGGCGATCTGTGATACCCATGACCTGGAAAAATTTGGAAAATAACATATAAAACAATAACATGAGAATGTCTGATAAATTAGGGGGCTTTGTGAGGATCAGAACCCGCAAACCCAGATGGAAGTTTGAATAAAATAGGAAACCTGGAATAAGATTGGCCATTCCCTCAACCCGTGAGATCCCAAAGCCCTCTTCTCGAAACTTAGCTGCAGCATCAATAATTTAAAGGTCATTATAAACATTAAGGAAGAGAGACTAATCCCTAGATGATGCTAAACATTCATGTGCGCTTCTGAAGTTATTTCATCAGCTTGTGAATCCTCATCCATATTGATGATGTGATGGGCAAGGGGTTGTTGGACAAAACTGCTCCTTATGTTGAAACATATTCAATAGCGAGGTAAATTTATCGGTATTGTAGAAGCCAATCACAATTTTTTGATATATTGATAGAAGGAAAAACAATCTAAGAATAACTAAGAATGACAGCTACAATGGATATAATAGCGTATACTTTTACAACTGTTGTTTTTTAAGCTTATTTTGTTCGGTCTAAAAGTCGAAGAAATTTCGTTGAATTGTAATGTCAAAATTATAAGAAATTCAATGAAAAGTCATTTCCATGGCAATTCCATTGTCATTAAGTGTCCAAAGCTGGGAGTTTTACATTTAAATGAATAAAGAATAACTTGCGTTTCTACGAAGAAGCAATAAAACATCTCGTACAAATATTTGGAACATCATACCATAAATTAAAAACAAAGTAAAAAGTTGATTCGAATGACTCTCTGAAGAAGTAGGAGAGCACAAAAAGAAGCTGAATATTTTTCAAATTTCATATCATATACTGAAGTGAATCGTTTGTTTTATTGGTTTATTCTGTGATTCCATCAGTGATCTATTAAATTGATTCTAAAAAAAATTGCCCAAAAGCCTTCTTCAAGTCAGTCTTCTTTTCTGCATCTAGATTTCATTTACAACGTCTTAATAGGACTAAGCACTGGAAAATATAGGTTTAGGCTAGTCAGGCTTCGTAGCTGTTGGAGATAAAATGTTGCTAATATAATAATAAGAAAACTATAAGACAATGATACTGCTAGGATTAAAAGTCACATTCTTCGTAGGAGATAAGGCCCCTTACACTACTCCCTTGGACTCTTCTCGTGTAGAAGCTGAGTCTCAAAAGTTTTGGATTTGAATAAAGACTTGGCCGAGCTAGCGAAAAAATGCTAGCTGTTTGAAGAGAAAAAGCTTACGAAATAATCGAAAAAACACAATCAAAAGAAACATTTCATTACTCTCCAAGCCTGTTTGTTTGTATGAGCAAATTGATCCCACTTCGCAGTCCATAATCTGGCAGGTGGGACGAAATCATCGCATGTTTACATGATAATTCTGTCCCATTTTCCAGCTGTAAATGGAAAAAATCAACCCACCCTCCAGCCAGTGCGCTGACAAGTGGGATGAAATTTGATCGCGTTCATATGAACATTTCATCCAATCTTCTAGCTTCGTCCCATCTTCCAGCGGTTATATGGAAAAAATTGATCTCACCTCAGTGAGATCTCAGTTAACCGGGCTGGCTTGTCTTCCATATAAACGCAAAACAAAAAAACACAAAGGATTCAATAGAAGAGTGGGATCCCACCTCTTAGCTCACAGGCTGGAAGGTGGGATGATTGTTTCCATAAATAGACACTCAAGATGGAGCTTGAATGGCTTTCTAATAATTAAGAGTTATATCCAGAGATGTCGGGAATGCTCTAGAGCAGAGGGAGGCTGCCTCTTCTTGAAGGACACTCTTGAGAACAAAAACAAAACGGCATGCTGTATGTTTAATTTCATTTTTTGCCATAATAAAAATTTTAATAGAAGTTCTAAATGTTTTGAATCCTTTCTACAAGCACCGATAGGGCAATCTTGACTGCCATGTGCTCGCGTTTCTAATTGGCCTATTTTGATTCACAACTAGGTATATATTTGTTATCATTGTTTTATCGTTTTATACTTTAATGAGTGCCAGGGAGAAAGCTTTAACATGCCTTAAAATGTTTGCCTTTTTTCAAAGCCAGAATTTTTTTTTCATTTCAGATATTTTTAGAAGGAATGATGTTGGTATTACACTGTCACAAAAAGAACTAGTTGGTAAGCAACCCGTTAATTTCTTACCCTTTTCTACTTATCAATAGTTTAAAAAGAAGCTTTTCAGCAACTTTAATCACAAAATCGTCACGAAAGTGAATAAAGTTCAGTACGATATGAAAACTTGTTATGAAAAACATGTACAGATTTGTAACAATCCAATAAAAGGAACATAAAGCTCACACCGGGGTGCCTTGTCTAATTAAAATATCACGGGTTCTATGTTTCATTTTACTATGAATTAATCATTTATATATAAACTTTTAGAATTTTCCGTTTCATATGCTTGAAATTCGGAACTTACAATTAAAGCAAAAACAGACTATCTTAGTAGGGAAATTTTACAGAAACGCAAAGTAATCGATAACCCAATGTTGAAAAGCAACAAATTAAAAAAAATATAAAGACATACATAGAGACAAAATAGGCTGTTTATATAAAGGGGATTATCAAAAGTAAACTAGGATAGGTTTATCATTGATTTCTCTTAACATGCTCTATCACATTGTTGTTATTGTAAATGTTCCCTTCTCAATGTTAAGCCTTCAAAATTTCGAAAGCCCCTTTCACCTTTCATTGATTATGCATTATTTCAACGATCCATTATCATAAAAAGGAATTTTAAGATCACCCAACTGAAGAACGTGTAACAGAGTTATCAATTCCGGACAACACGTCGCCCCACCCAACCTATCTATTGTAAGTAGATAATTAATGTATTTCTGTTTGTTTAGTTTAGTATGAAAATTGCAAATACAGTTCTAATTTATCAGAAAAAGCAGTCGATTAAAAGCGATTGAGAAATGCTTTTCGTTGCGTGATCCAATAGAGGATTTACACGTTACATTTTTACAGTACCGGGATCCTTTTATTTTTGCTCCAGGTAAGAGGTATAATTTGTCAATTTGTCGCTAGAATGGCCATGAAGAGTGGTGCTCTTATCCCAGCTCACCGCAATGTGTTATAGGCAAATCTTGATTCCCAGCCTTTTTTTAAACCTCCTTCGTAAAGTGGCTGCAAATTATCCCAGTCCAAATGACATTGGAAGCCTCAGTTCCTTGCTATTCTTCAGGGTACATGCTACAGTATTGGAGTAGGCTTGCAAAATTACAAATCACCCCTCCAATTTTGAAATATTCTTTGGATTTATCAGGTAAACATTTCACATAAAAGGTCTTATACAAGCGAACATTCAGATAATTCATTAAATTCAAAGGGATACTATTACAAAATAAAAGTATTTTACTCATGCTAATTAATTTTTTTGGGGCCCCACGGTATCACGGCCCTTGCCCCAGGCACATCACAGTTCATTGCCGCGCCGCAAGCGTATAAAATGAAAATAAACCCTAAGGACAAGATAACTAGAAAATTATACTTTCAAAGCTTATCATTTCGGTATTCGTCTTAGTTTCAAAAATATCCTTTTGCTTCAAAATCACATTCAGGACAATGAATTGTTTGTACCTTACTGGGGTGCTATTTGGCTTAAACTTCTATAATTTCCGTTTTCGTGTTACTTTCCACTTATCTCTTGTCTTCGTCATAGATCTAGGGCCAATTCAAGACAAGTCAAGACAAATTCAAGTCAACAAAGCTTAAACGAAACCTTGCAAATAATCACATGACTGCTTTCTACCCGCAGTACATTATGAATTACTTTATGTGAAGGCTGAGCATAAGCCAACGATTATAGAATAAAATCATAGCAATGTTTGAGTTGTAAGACGATTGAAATAGGCAGTGTTCCATCCAAGCATTTGTATTAATATGGCATATAGTTGGAAATCAACGGTTATTGGCAACTACACATATCATCTCTGATGTTATACCATAATTTTTGTAAATTAAAGAAAAATCAATAAAAGCAATATTTACAATCCTGTTAATAATTTGTAAAAAAGCAAAAAAAAATACACACATTTAATAGCCTCTCGATATCTATCTTGATTTCAGAAATGGAATAAATGTTCCTCCTAATGTTAAACACGTGATACGCCAGCAATTGGCATATTTCACTCAACATGAATAGATACTGAGAAGCGATATCCTACACTAACGTTCTGAAGGCCCATGCTTATTTAGAAGGAGTACAAAAATTAGCTCATCGATATATAAGAGTTAGAAGCAATACAGAACGCTAGAAAACATGAGAATAAGACAGATATACTGAGTAAAAAACCGCCAAATATTCAGCCCGGAGCTATATACATAAACACACGTTGTGCTTAGAGCAAATTCTACGGACAATTCATCGGAATTTCCTTTGCATAAGCTAAATCTTTACGTTATCACATTGCTGTTTTCATTATTTGAAGGTAAAATATCATGTATGTACAAACAACTAATCAAAAAAAATATTGGCGCGTAAATTCTCTTGCCGTTAAAGAGAATGGGAACAATTTGTGTAATCGAGACAACTTGATTTTCATGTAGAAAATACTTATTTCCAAGCAACACAGGAGATATCATCGGTGACATAAAGAAATTTATAGGACAGGAGTTTGTTTTTAGATTTTACCACGCGGAAAAAAAGATTCACTTTAAAGACTAGGCACGATGACCGAATAACAGACTCTTGACCGTACTGTCTCTCCTTTAGAAGGGCTTTTGTTTCCTTTTAGGAGGTACATGAACAGTAGGTGATATGACGTTAGGAAAGGCTTACGTGAATTGGTAAAACAGCTTCTACTTAGGGAAAGCCAGAAAGTATAAAACCAAATCTAATGTCGCTTCATGTGCAGCGACAGGTGATCAGACCTTGAGAAGGAGCGTTCACAGTGCGGGCACTTGAATGGCTTTGCACCCGTGTGCTTACGATAATGACGCGTAAGTTCATCTGATCGCGCGAATCTCCACGCACAACCCTCCCATGTGCATTCGTATGGTTTCTCTCCTGTATGAGTGCGCATGTGCGCTTTGAGATGAGAGCTCTTCGTGTATATCTTATCGCACCCTGTGAAGGAGCAGCGATGAGTCCGTCTCTTGTTTTTAGAACTTCCAGGAGAACTAAAACGAAAAGACATCAGGATTAAATCAAAAATTATCAAGAACAAATTTACACAATAATTTTATGACCTACAAAGGAAATTTTAATTCCATGTTACTAATTATGAAAAGATCAGATATTACATCATAGAGAAAACCTCTAATTAGCTTTAAAAATTATGCATGAAGTTCAAGTTTATAAGCAGGGAAGCAGGGACACGTTATTTAAGATAGAACTTCTAAACTAAGATCTTAGACAATGTTTTCTTTTAAATATAAAAAAGAGTCGGCAACAGTAGAAATGATGAAAAAAGAAGGCAAAATGTTATGTCATGTTATGAGCTTGATTTGAGTGCCTGATGGTAAAATTCTTTTAAATACTATTTATGTGTATAACGATTGATTTTATTGCTGTCCAGAAATATTTCTCATATTATATCTAAAAATAACGATAAACAGGGGGCCTTCTACTTCAATGAGAGTAAACTAAGTCAAGCAAAATCCTTACTTAGCAAATTTATTTGTAAACCAAATCCTCACAATATATAATCAAATTCCTTGAATGATTAGAACAGAACAGACTTCGTTTTGCTTGATGAGATAAACACAGGCAAAAAATGTGGCGAATGGTGTGAAGCCAAGACAAGCCCACAGCTCACGCAGCGTTTAACACGATTTCATTATCTTTAACTTAATAAACTTAGAAAGCGAATGACGAAAATTGTCATTATAACATCTTTCAATTACAAAAATTACAGATGAACATTAGTTAATCAACCAGCTATGGAAAGGGAATAAACCAAGTTGCAAAATTAGTCACGAGACAAAAATGGTAAATCCTCGAATTGGACCCACCTCGTGTAGCCCCATACCCCAATAATCCCCCACACTTGACAAATCACACTTTCAAAAGAAAATCAAAAATTTTGAAAACAAAGCAATCTCGAAATGTTTTTTATTGGCAAAATCAATTTGCACATTTCGAACATTTCGCACAATTTGCACAACATCAATCCAATTTTCGCAAAATGAACTTGTAACAAGTGAGAATGCTTTCAAAATGAGTTTGTTTGTTTGTATGGCAACTTTTAGATAATTCTTATAAGCCCCTACCCTTGGGTAATCCCTTCCATTGAAATAGCCCCAACCCAAAAATGTCCCAAATTAATGAGCCACCGGGGACAAATTCAAGGATTTATGGAAAACTAGAAATGAAATATTGAATCTAACTCTGGCTCCTGGTTGGGAAGTACTGGTTGCAGCAAAAATGTAGAGTTTGGCGGGATTATCGTCGTAGTGGTACGGATCCTAAAATGCAGAATTTTTCATATAGATTTCTTTATAGGGTACTATGGCGGAGAAAGGAATAACTTTTTCGAGGACTTCATTCGCTAAACGCGAGCAGGCCTACAGAGAAGGGCAAGCAAAGGGGACAGTTACATTGGGCCCGGTTAAATTGCTAAACAATGGTCTAGCGTTAGTTTGAAAAAAAACTATAGAAAAAAAGTTTATGTTGGGATCTTATAAAAGAGACCCGTTGTGTCTGTGCTGCCCAAAGCCTGTTGCGGCTCTACACAGGACAGTATCAGTTGGCAGTGATATTTCATTTCGATATTGAATACCTTGAATAGAAACCCAAGTTGGAATGGGCAATCGTTCATTCAAGTGACGATAAACGAGAACCACGTAGAAATGATTTAACGGTAAAATTATACTCCAATTCATCCTTGAAACCTCAATATTTACCTTTCATTCGTTTGAACAAAAATTGCAGTCAAATTGCTATGAACAAGACTACTATAGTTATATGTAAATGGATAACCACCTGAGTGAAAAAGTTGAACGAGAAATTCAAAGTAGACTATAAGGTATTCTAAGTTATATACCTTTCCTGAGTAGGTGCTGGTGCAATCGCACGGTATTGTTCTGGGATCGGGGGACTTTTGTTAAGACCTCTTCCTTCGACACCTGAAACCGATGTCATAGTCGGCCTGGGGACGACAACAGATTCTCTTGTATACTCTACGAAAGTATACTGACTTCTGGGTGAACCAGTGCCACCACTAGGCACACACGTGATCATCGACGGCAGCGAATCATCCTAGAGCACAAAGCAATTAGATACAGGATGATAAACCAACAGTGAAAAATCCGGAAAATATAATATAATCATCATAACAAGATACACGATAACAAGATACATGATCACGATCATTCACGATCATAATAAAAATGTACACGACAGACCACACAATGGCCATCAGTACCGTGTAATTCGATATAAACATAACGCATAAAGACCATTTCGATAATATAACTCAGTAAAATTACAGTGATGCCATGTCATCATAAAAAATAACAAATATAATAATCACATAATTAAATAAATAGTCTGGTAATAACCATAATAACTCTAAATCATTATGACAATCATTATTAATGAACATGGAGTCAATTCTGCCAGTTGGATAGTCAAAATGAAATCAGCTACCTATTTCAGAACCGATTGCATGTTTGTTATAAACAAAAGTCTAGTAAAACTGAAAAGCATAGCACATTTTTGGCTTTTTGGTCAAGAAGATTTGGGATTCTCATCCTTATTATAAATAGCACACACCAGGAAACAAATCAATTTTGAATTTTTGAAAGGGTTTGCACATACCTGGTGAATGGCATTTGCCGATTGGTAATATATTGCAGCTTGAATAGGCGAAGCACTGCCTGCAGATGCAGCTCTCGCAGCGGCGGCTTCTTGGCAGTGAATGCACTAAGAATCGTGAAAACAACTTTATTATCAATCAAAATAGGCCAATACCATGACGCATAAAGGAAGAGAACCAACAATCTATATCTTGGGATATTTTATTGCAAAGTATCCGCTTGGGGGGGGGGGGGGGGGCGAAGAAAAGTGGCTTCGTGGTAATCGGGCATAAAAGCTTCTAGAGGTGTCGTTAAAACGTCTTTGCCACTTAGAGCTTAGAGTCTTATAAGCAAATAAGACGCGTTTCGAGATGGGAACTGTGCTAATTGCTAGATAACTTTTTTCAGGCTCGTCATCATAGTCCTGCGACACAATTTGCCTCCAAACTCCACGGCATAGACCCTTCTTAGCAGACTCTCCTTAGCTGACCCTCCAACGATACATTTACTTCGACTTTCCTAACCACCAGAAAATATCAACTACCACGAGATGCCCAGAGCTTTGCTAAAAATGTCCCACTTCACGGAAACAAAACACATTCTGGATTTGCTAGAAATCATGCGGTGCTAAAAATTTTGAGCACATGGTGATATAGTTCACAATTTAAAAACTGATTTGACTTAAGCGATAAAAGGTATACGTTGAAATGACCTGACCTATGTGTAGCGAGATCATTCTAGATACATCTGCGTTAACGTAAGGCACGCCGGCTAATGTATTTGCCACCACAAGCTTACGAAAAGAACAACAGGACTAAACAATTAACCAACTAGGGCAAGGGCCAAAATAAAAGCTTAAACCACTTAACCATTTAGGCATCCATAAATTGTCAACTTTGACAACAGTTTAAAAACCCTAAAAGTTAAGAAAGGCCGTAGGACTTAAGGGCTTTGAGAGCCTCAGAAAAAATAATTGCATTAACATCTAATAACGTTACAAACGGTCCTAACACAGCATTGGAATTCCAAGAATAAATATTCGCCGACATAAAGACGAATTCCGTTAACCAATCTGATCATACGATTTCAGCCACCAAAAAGCGAAACGCAAGATATTTTCTAAACATAAAAATCCGTTCCTTTGCATTCGTTTCTTTTTCAGCCATAACCAGCCACAGAGAAATCTCTAAAAATGGTTGCTTTACGTGTTCCTCATTGCATTAGTTTTAAAAAGTGCTTTAAATTTAAGAAAATCATAAACAAAGGTTCTCAGCTCTTCAAGGCTTGTCAACTTTTTGCAACTAACCTATTTCTTCCAAGGAACACTATCACAATCAACATAGGCTTTAAAGTTGAATTTGCCATTCTGTTACCTAGGCTGACACAGGGCACTAAAATATTAACGATTTTCTAAACTGGCCTAACTTAAGTTTAGATTGCTCTTCTGATCTAGAAGAGCTGAATAGGTTAATAATCAAAGTTAGAAAATGTTAGGCAGTCACAAAACATTGGTTGATATGGCTCACAACATTGTACATCGTGTATGCCATGGAAATCTCTAACAGATTCACAAGTACGGATTGCATCGAAAAATTGCAAATAGCACATCCTGGTCATTTTTGTCTCTCTATGAAGACAAATGAAAAACAAAGTATCAAACTTTAGCTACCTTCTCCTCCCCATTGGAATCAATGTCAGGCCGTGGATATATAATTGAACTTCTGTGAGGGATTTCATCACTTACAGGCTCAGTCTGAAAAATAGAGCGATTTCCTGATAACATGACCAAGTATCTTCCTACATCAACATACATAAAAGTATTTCAAATTTATATTGCCACATTATATTGTAAGACAAGCCAGTATATTTATAAAGGTTATATACTAAGCTTGTAGTAAGCATATCACAGCAAATTTGCACTTAACCAGAGAAAAAATAAGCCAGATGTAAAATTGAATGCATTAAAAAGTTAATGAGACTGAAGGTGAGATTTTGATTTGGGAAAGCTACAGTGGGCTTGTGAGTACAACTGGGACAGAGTTTATATGAGAAAAACAATGCAACATTGGGTGAGGCTAACCAGTTGTCTAAAAAGCAACAGGTAATGCTTACCCCCTTACCTATCAACCACACATGTGCAAATACTGTGGTGAATACTAATAAATCAAGAGCAATTGCTTACACCTTCTCCTATTCATATCATTTGCTTGAAATCTAAACACCTTTGTATTACATCTAGCCTTTATTCCAATCCCTATGTGGGTACCAGTCACAAAAATATTATAGTTCAAGGTAGCCTCTTTTCTATATCAAATGAAAGTTTGATGACACAAACCTGAGTAAATAAAAGTTTACATTAAATTTCAAGGAAAACTAATTATTCAAAGAATGAAATTTATTTACCTTTATTGGGACAACAAACTTTGTTTCTTTTTCAAAGTCACTTGGGCTAAATTTGATAAGAAAGAGATTACTTAGAGGAAAAGATAATACAATAATCATATCTAGAAGGAAATCCATAAACTTTTAAAAAACTTGCCTGAAATGGTAAAAAAATGACTAAAAAATCATACAATTTATATTCTTATTCATTGTAATTTCCATTGAGACAGCAAAATGCAGAGATTTGCACAGAAAGCAAAATCTGGTAATGTTGAATCTGTTACAACTATTGTCAGCTAGCCCTCAAGCCATGCTGATATTCAGTCTACTGCTTTGTATAAGCCAAATGCCTTTGTTAAATAAATTCCACATGGAACAGCTTCTCAGTTCATACCCTTCTTCGATATCATTGAATAATATATTGGTGTTAATGTGATATTTCCACTACACATTGGACAGGGACATTAAATTTTCTTAGCATTTTTTGCAGAGGGAAGTGTTGTGCAAGTGAAAAGCCTTTTTGACTTAAAATAACTTTGAAAAATTTTCAGCTATCTTGACTTAGGAATGTTGCTTTTACAAATTTCTATGATTGGGCCAAAACTGATGTAAGAGGAGAATTTGAGTTACATTTTTCTATGATTTCTTGATTCTCAAAGATGCTAATAATTTTGTGTGTGGATATCATGGACCATAGAAGCAGACATAGGTAAGCAAGCTTTTGCTCAACGTTTTATACACCTATTTATAACATTTTGCCATTTTAAGAGATAATATTTTACCATTTTTGCTTATCAGACACCTGCAATAATGAACTCTGTCACAAGAAATGCAATGGCAGACATACATTTTTCCTTTTTATTAGAAAGGTCAACATATGGAAAAGTAGACTAGATTAAAGCACAGAATAGAAATGACCAGAAGGGTCACTCATGTTGGCATCCTTTGTTGCAAGTTCACTCCATTCTATCTGGTGTCTGGCTGTCTGTCCATACAAAAATCGTTTTTAACTTACATGAAAGGAGGTAAGTAGGCTAGGATGTTTCGCAATTGAAAGCATGGGCTTGTTGATGCAGCAAAACAAGATCCCTGGAATACTACTGGGGCTGTACTTTGCCCCCTCATGAAGCAAAAAAAGAGAGAAAAAGCACAAAGGCAGTTAGTTTGTTATGGATCAAGAGTTTTGGAAAAGATATTTAAGTGCTGTGTCATCTAATAATCAATGTCATACATATTTCTTTTCTGTGATTAGAGACAGCACTGATTTAGTAGCTTTGGCAGTTGTGTCTTAAACAGGCAGTGTTTTACACTAAGGACGCCTGCGCCTGGTGGCTGTAGGAGCAGTGGTCCCTTGCCCTAGCGAATTTTAGCATTTTTCTTCCTTTCACTGTTGGTTTGCCCTTTTTCTTGGTGCTTTGCCACTGTCGCCTTTGCTGCATCTTTGCATGCTTCTCTGCTTTACACAGAAGGATTTTATGTACACATATATATGTGAAACCAGCTGTTTTTTTCCTTTCAAGCTATTGTTCAGGGAATGCATTAACCATGTTATGATAAGTTGAATTTGTTGTCTATTACCCATGAATTATAACCTCAGAACTTGTTGCAGGCCAGTAAAAACCGGATTGGGTGCCACAGTTGGCCTGCAGGTTATAGTTTGGACACTTCTGGGCTAAGCCATAAACTTACCCTATATAGCAATTTTTTGGTCCCAAAAGACAAAGAGTTTCATCTTTTAAGACAAAATCTGCAGCATGGGGAGTCAAAAGACTTTATCATAAAATTGCAATAGTCTTGGAGATAAAAAATGTTTGATTTATAGTCTTTGAGCTCTGTTCTGTCAAAAAGTATAGCAATTCATTCACTGGAAAATCATAAAAAAGAAGAAGAGCACCATGGAGAGACCAGAAGCAACAGTCATCTGTGGACGGCTAGCAAAGATGAGCAGCCTTAACCAAATTTCTTCTAGTAATTTGGCTCCTTTTTCTTCCTATTGAAAGTTTCTTTGCCCCTCGTTTGGCCTCCCCAGTTTTTTTAAAAGTTTTTTTTAAAAATTCAAAGTTTTCTTCGAAAGATGTTTATTCGTATATTGACTGTGTTAGGGTTGCTCTCTTTTTTTGCTTAATGTGATATTTATTGCATTTTGCTTATTGTGATATTTATTGCTTCTACTATTTCTTATCAAAATTCTATGATTTAAAATTCTGTGTAACAGAATGGTTTGCTGGGGGGTGGATATAAAACATAGCTTCTATGGAAAAATGTTACCAATCAACTCAGGGGCAGATACAGAACAAAAGTTGACGGTCGCACATAAACACTACCCGGCAGGCAGTCTAGGGGGCCTCCCTCATGGTCAAGGGTAGAGCCATAATAGGGCCCCAGCCCCCGGAACCAGAGCAACTAGGTTTAATTTTAAAGGCAAAAACCCTAAAGCTCACAATGTCGATTATTGAAACCACTATAAATAAAAGGAATAATTTTGCCTTTTTTCAAGATAGTCATCTTGATTTTTGGTCTAGAATATCATTTTCATGTCTTGTAAGCGTTTACTTTCTAACTGCGATTGTCCCGCTAAGCAAGACTGATACACTTTGATTGATGAAACGCCTTAATGGATGCCCTTATCTTTAGGAGCGGAAGTTGCCTCACCATTGAGGTTTGCAGGCCTTGTAGTAGTTTTGAGGGTAGCGATGGGACTGGGGCCCTGAAACAATCAAATTGTTCAGTCAAACATTTTTCCCTTTTAAAAAGTTTTCCAAATTTTCTAGCAAATCCAAACACGCAGTTGAGATAAAATATATTGAGATTCAAAAGTGTACACTTCCTGTGCACCTCTTCCATATAGATAAAGAAAATTGGTATTCTTCTGCTTCACAACTTTCAACCTCATCCACTGTCTTTCCATTCCAGCAGTTGTGTGGCACAGTTATCTAACATAGTGTTTACAGACTTTATGTGCCGCACAAATATGTGAAAACTTGAATTTTGATTGGTGAGATTTGGTAAAATATTTGCATAACAAAGAGCCTTGCACATTTGTATGGCACTGGCGACATGTTTAAAAATCCTACTGTTTACGGTCTAGGATGGTCTTTGAATTTCTTCTATATTGAATTGAATCGTGGCATTGTGTGTAAGATCGACCAAGGTTCGGTCTTGTGTTTATTGTGTAAAGAGAGTATTATCTGTAAGGAGGGAAATCAAAGATTTTGGTAAGCATGAATGCCTTATTGCTATAACTGAAGACTAAAACTAAATTCTGAAAATCTGACGTTCTTCCGTGCGACCTGTGCAACACCCTGAATCCGCCCCTGAATCAACTTTACAAAGCCAGTAAGCCTTTTGTTTTGAGAATGTATAGTTCTTCTGTTGAAATTGTAATGTTCATGATGCATCATTGTTAAACAGATAAAACTCAGTGGAGTAAAGGCCCAAAGTTACCTCTAGTTAAATGACAAAGAGTTCCAAACTTTTAGGGGCCCCCAGCAACAATTGTTCATTGTTATTTTTCTTAGAGGATGCAGCTGCTTTTTATGCCACTAATAAAACTATTTGGCATAATGAAAACCTCCTTCATAGAGCTGTACCAAGTACTCACTTATTTAGGGGGCATTAAAAATCGTTGCCTTGTAGCTAATTTCGAGTCACCACGACACTGCTTTCCATTCTACTAGTTCCAAAATAATGGCTAGCATTGGCCCCTATAACTGAAAGTTTGGCCCCCAGCTAGCCCCCATCCCAGATTTTTAAGGCTAGATTCGCCACTGTTGATTACCAATAATTATTTCTTTTTTTCCAAATTCACTTCTTTCATCAGTTTCTTATACAAATTGTTGTGTTTAACATTTTGCGGGGCAAAACACTTAAAAGAGTGTGAAACCCAGACCAGAAGATTAAATTGAGGCACTAATCTGAAAACAGTAATGCTGTGTGTGGTTAGCAAGTTCATTAAAGAAAGACAAAAAATCTTTGTCTTTTGCTAGGCTATAGCCCCTCAGCCTGCTCAACCTATTACTCAAATGGGCTTTTGCTAAACTGCCTCATCATTTTACCACTATATTTGATTTATTTAGCTTAAAAGGTAAAAATTAAGCAAAAATTTTATCAGAGCACTCTTCAAAGAAACATATGGTAGAAATAATTTTTCGTTCAGTTCTACTAACTGAACTTTTAACATACATTTACCCCGATATTCTTTACCATGATCATGAATTGGCCATGACCTTTCTAATCACCAACAAAGGTGCAGAATCTTCAAATTTACATTTGCATGCTCCAAATATTACTTGTTTAGCCACAAAACTAAGACAGTTAGAGGCTTTTTGCAAATCTGGCATTTGTGGTTTAAGTTAGAATAGAATTACATTGAACTGTTGTATATTTTAACATTGCTATTGGTGGGTCAGAAGAGTTTGAGTGAACCTTTCCAAAATCGATTTGAGGAAACCTTTCCAAAAGTTGATAACTTTGTCATACGCGGCTATACCTTTAAACCCTAAATCAGATCAAGAAACAGCACACAGGTTAGGAAGAAAGGAAATATTAAAAGCAGATTATCTTTCAAATTCCTTAAAACCACACCTTTCTTGTAATTATACTGAAAACTTAAGAATTTTTCAATCACAAAAACTTGAAAAAATTCCGGAACTTTTTGTTTCACACCGGTCGTGAGTAGAAATGCTCGAGGAATGAAGTTTGTTTACGTTCCGATCCCTGAAGTCGATGTATTTATGTATCCGAGACGACGGCAATCTACGATTTGGCTAAACACGCTAAAATTAATAATTTGTTTTCTGAAATAAGCATTATACCCCTTAACCTTGAGGGTTGTGATTGTACCTTTGATCAGAGTCGTATGCTATCAATCAAAACTGGACAACTTCATTCGACAACAAGCCACCACTTTCATGAGAGGAGAAAGCTGAAATCGTTTAGGCCGCTAGCTCTCCTGCACGAAATTACTCTTCTAGACCTTACTAAAGATTGAAACGTAATATCTGTTATATTTTAGCTCAAAATATCACATAGGTATCTTACAGATAGCCGCCGTGCGAGTGTTTGAGACTTCTGATTCTCAGGCTTACAGGTTGCTAGTTTGAATGAGGCAAAGGCGAGGCTTGGAGACATGGCCGCACCCAAAGTTTAGAGAAACCACCCTCGCAAAAGAGGAAAAATAACATAAAGTAACTCGTGTACAGACGCAAAACTAACCTCGAAGTTGATGTGCAGGCATCGCATAACGTCGTCTGGGTTTCAAAATCTACAAAAAGTGAGTGAGAAAGGAAATAAAAGCGAATTTAGAAAGAACAGTTGTCGCCTAATTCACGAAGGAAAGCTAGCATGTTGATATGGGCAAGCTATTACAATAATGGCCTAGGCGCTAGCCATCAACGAAGAGATCGGGTAACAAATGGGGGAACGAGAAATAATTAAAAAATTACTTTACCTGGTATTCCATCAACTTGACAGGCTTGATCTTGGGTTTGCTTGGGCTTTTTTGCTGGAGGTGATTCTTGGTCTTCTTCGATTTTGACCGCATCCATGGTGGAGAAGGGCGGAATCCCTCTCTTTGAACACGCCCTTGAAGAAACCTTCTGGGGATTGGGAACAATAGCCACCTACTTCCTGGCAGAATCGATGGAATTTCTCAATTGATATTTAAAATGTACATGTAGATCAGCGTTACAATAATTGACCCTTTATTTTTGTCAGTTGGCTTATGTTGTTTCTTCCTGAGGCAAGGGTCTTAAAATTATTCTGATATTGTAAAAGGCAGATGTTTTCTCTGATCGTGTGATTTGTTTTCGATTGATCATCAAAGGATGTACCGGTCTACACTCTTTCATTGCTGTTCTTAATTTTTTTTTAGAAAATTTGAGGCTGGATTGTTCTTAGTTTGTTTTTAAATTTTTTAGGTGTAAGTAGGCTCTAAAGGTCGGGTAATGGTTACTCTACCAACATTAGTATGAATATAACCGAGCACTTTGTTTCATGCCATTAAAATTAGTTCTGAAGATCTCTATTTCATCTCTCCTCATGAATCTTCAATTACAAGCTGCCGTGTCCCCCACTTTTTCCACTTTTATGTAAATTTCCTATTCTTTCTTGTACCTTTTTTACTGTTGCTTGTAATAATTTTTGGAAAGTCAAATTGTATAATATTAATAATTATGTCACAAGCGTATGTAATAATAAGCAGAGAGATAGGGTAATAGGGAACTGGGCTCGATAACCTTTCAGGTTTATCTCAGTGTCCTCGGCAACACTCATGTACATTCTTTTTATAACCTTTGATAACCTTTATGAAAATAAGTAAATTAATCTTTGATATACACGCTATGAGAATGTTGCTTAATAAAATGAGATTTGAACAATGACTAAAGGTAAGCAGATACAGTAGCCAATTCTTACTATAAAAAAAAGTTACAAGAAGGTATGCATTTTTTAGAAGGTAAGAAGGTAAGAAGCCTGTTCCTTGCCCCCGGTCGTTCAGCCACGGTGCCACTAGGGGGGTCTGAGGGGCTGAAACCCCTCCACTTTTTCAAGATAAAAATTTTTTGACCGTCTTTTTTATTGTCTTTGAAAACAGAGTATAAAATAAAAGGAGAACATTTGTGTGAGAAATGCTTATTTTTATTTGACCTATTCACTAACTTTCTTAGGCATATTTATATCATTTGTTTATTTTTTGCATCAATTCAGTAGTTAACTTTCTGTATCATTGAAATGTCTGCATTTTTTATGTATAATCATTACCTACTTAAAATAAACGAGATGCACAATTCTGGTTGAGATGTAAAATTCTCTCAATCAATACAACAGCTTCTTGTCATTCGAATTTATGTATTCCTTGAACAAAAGGTAACATTTTCTTGCTTTCCCCAACGTCCGTCACATAACTCCCCCCTCCCAAATTTTTCTTAAAAATCAATAATAGATTTTTTTCTGAGAATCGTCGAATTGTCTACTATGAGCGGTTTAGTAATTTGTTAAATTTTAGCTTGGGTATGCATTTTTAGCCATTCTAGCAGGCTTAATTTCAAAAAATTTCTCTCGCGTTGGACCTAACCATGGTGGGTCCTCCAATGTTACTGAACTTGATTCTTAGCCCTCCCAGATTCAAGTTCATGGCCCTCTCTGTCGTTCAGACGTACCTGCTATAGATCCTTGAATAAGCCCCCGGGCCTCAATAATTTAGGAAAATTTTAGATAGGAGCTAATTCATGGGGGCCTATATGAAGAGGGGGAGAGCTGTATAAAAACCATCAAAATCGTCTACAAGTTGACACGCAGGTTGACTCGTTTCGTGGTTTTTTCTCAATTTTCAAATTCATTTCGTTTGCATTTTCACTTAGCAATAACTCTTGTAAGATATCATAATTCAGACAAGATAACTTTTCATTTGCCACTGAATTTGTAATCATGTCCATAAGACACATTATCACCCATGCAAATATAGACACAAATTGTTCAATTTTGTGTACTTAACGATTCTGCTGTTTACTTTGCACCAGTTTTGTTTTTTTTTCAAATACAAGTATCTAGGCCGGGATGGCCCTTAACAATTTTACAGCGATATAAGTGAATTTTTTTAAAGCTACGAACAATAACGAAACTAATAATTTAACTACAAAGTTTGCAGGCTCTATAATGAACGATCTTCAATAATTAAGGTATAATAATTGCATAAAAGTATTAAACGCTTAAATGCTGGGGTCGCTTAGGAATTTCGACCTTTTCTCAAAGGACTTCTTGGAGAATTTCAATTCCAAATGAACATATTTAATTCGTTCAATGAAACAGTATTTGGAAAACTTCTATATATCTCTTCTAAGAATTTTTGTCGTTCCTCATTAAAAAGGGAGCAAGATAAAATGAAATGGACTTCATTTTCAACTGCGTCAATATTTAGACTTTTACAATACAGACAAAACCTTTCGTCTCTTGGAGTTTTGTTCTTACTAAAACGTCCAGTTTCAATTTGGAGATTATGAGCACTGACCCTTAGTTTTGCTAATACGCTTCTAATGGTATAATCTTGTATGTAGTCAAGGTAGGGCTCAAATTTGTAAACTGTTTTAAAAGAGGCATATCAATTTAATTTGTTGTTTTCAGTTATATGTTCATTTAGCCTTTCTAATACTTTTGACCTAAAATGACTTATCATTTTAGTTTTAATAGCTGTACGAGTTTCCGATGGCTGTATTTCGTATCGTACTTGTAGGTCGCGGGCAAGGGATAGCCAGTTAGAGTGGCCATAGTCTGTATAATTTATAAGCATAGCAAACGCTTTGCTACCGTAGCGTTTTGAATCCAGAGATGATAATCGAGCGAAAAAATTTAAAATATTTATGTGTCTTTGAGATTGGAGACTTATTCTACCTAACTCTGCATAGACGGCATCTGTTGTGGTACTTGATCGAACACCCAAGGCATATTTACAGGCTTGATCGAACACCCAAGGCATATTTACAGGCTTTAAGATGGAGAGTCTCTAGTTTAGTCCATTCTTCAAAACCCCATATTTCTGATGCATAATTAAGAATAGGAGCAATTGCATGATCGAATAAATAAAGAAAAAGACGTGGTTGGAAACCACCCCATTCTTTGCTTTTAGAGATAAGGGAAAAGTAGGCTTTATGGGCTTTCTCTTTTATTTTATCAATGTGTTCAGAAAAAGACCCGTTTGATTTTATTGTTACACCTAGATATTTATAAGAGACACATTCTTTAACTTCTTTATCACCTATTTTCCCAATTTTACTTTTGTTAGATTTAGCACGGGATTTCTGCTTTTGAAACAACATTACTTTAGTTTTCTCCACTTCCATTTTGAGAGATTTTGAAAAGGTGTCTAATGCATCTAATTGTGACTGAAGGTCTTTTCTATCTCTGGCTAGTAAAAGAAGATCGTCAGCATACAAAAGAGAATGAACAGTTATATCACCTACAATTACCCCTTGAGAAGATGCCTGAATGTGGTGATTTAGATCATTTAAATATAAAGCAAAGAGGACTGGGCTTAAAAGGCACCCTTGCCGTACACCTCTGTTGCAAGGGAAAATATCTGTCAGGCTATTATTGCCCCTCACACACGATTTAACTTTGTCATAAAGTGACGCGATGACCTTTAGGAAGTTGCCCTTTATTCCGTAAGTAACAAGCTGTTGTAACAGTAGCTTATGGTCCATGGAATCAAAGGCTTTTTTAAAATCCACAAAGCATGCGTGTAGGGGGCCTTTATTGTTTTTAAAATGATTTTCAATTATAGCCCGAAGAGAGAAAATATGATCAGATGTCTGATACCCTTTTCTAAAACCTATTTGGTTTTATTCAAGAATTTCAAATTGAGAAATAATGTTATTTAATCTTTCGAGCAAAACACCCAAGAAATATTTTCCAAAAATGCTTAACAATGTAATACCCCTGTAATTATTCAGGCCAGTAATACTCATTCAGTTATTACTGCTCCATTTTGCTCAATATTCTTTCCTTCATTTATGGAAGATTGAATAATATCTGTACAAACTAACTTAGTCAACCAACTAACCAAACAAGCTTTGAAATATATCTTGCAAATTCTTTACAATTTATAAAAAAGATACCATGAAATAACAATACAGTTATATTTCTTTTAGACTCTCTCTATCTGACACACCTTTCTTTCCCTGACAAGCTTTTTATATCTTGTTACTTGCTGTTTTGTCAAAGTTGCCATTTAAGAAATCACAATTCTCTAGATGTTTCCGTTCAGGGTCCAAGTAACTATGTGGGCACTTACCTCGCCTCACGAGCGTAGCTAGCGGGAGGGGTACCGTGATGCCCTCTCAAAGAAGACTCGAACAAGCGCCCCCTCAAATTAGAGCCCCCCTTAAATAATCGCCTACCCTAGAGGTGACGCTATTGAATAAGCGCTCCCCTCGAATAAGCGTCCATCCCTCAACCTTAAGAAAAGAGCGCTTATTCGACTTTTCAACGAAAACATAATTGAAAGGCAATTCAACAAGAAAGATTAATGAGCAATACAATTGGCATCCAAATCTACTTTTTAAATAAGCGCCCTCTCGATTAAGCGCCTCCCTCGAATAAGCGCCCACCCTGGAGCCTCAAAAATTAAATAAGCGAGGCATTACGGTATAGGGAGTGACATCTGATCCACAAGTCCTTAGTTTGTTGGTGAAATCGTATATCGGTAGATGAATTCAATTGTACATCAATTTTTCTTCATCATATCTTCGTTGGTAAATTTTACTATTGATGATCCTCCGCAAAGTCCGCAGTCAATGCCGAGTAGTAGTGGCATTTTTTAAGGAATTAAAGCCTAGAATAATTTGTTTACTTTCTGCTGTATTAAGCACTTGTACATGACTTATCTCGATACCGAGGGAAGCAAAGGTTTTAGCCTCTCTAACTTCTCTTTTTAACGGTCCTTGAAAAATAAATCCTACTTTATCTCCTTTTAATCATCAGTATCTAAGCTTCAAATAACTAGATAAAACAAGAACGGCAATACAGGCCCGTTAGAAGCGGGGGTGAGCGTCCGAAGCTGTAGTACACCCAGAAATAGTCAAGCTGTACTACATTTTCTGCACAACGGTGTACTGAGTAGGAGGCAATACAGCGGGCAGCCCCCCCCCCCCCGCAATATGAAATTCATTTTGACGGCACTGAAATAACAGCAGTGAGATGATATTTAAAGTATTCTTGTTATTATATGCAGTGATAAAAGTTTCTATCTTTGAGTGATGGCATTTAAGCTAAGGACATCTAGATGTAACTCTGAAAGAGCTTTCAATCCAGATCCTTTTGGTATTTAAAAAAACAAAAGAGATTATGTCATTCAAAATAATTGTGCAAATGCTTTTTTCTAAATACTAACAAAACGATTATTTTTTAAGAATGAGTAAAAAGAGAACAAATATCTTGTGTTACTTTTTCTACTAAGCGTATTTTCAAAAAACAAAGAAAAAACCTAACTAGTGAAATTTACGGGTTTTGCTAGCAAAAGTTTCTTTATTGCTACTTAGTTAAGAAAAAGAAAATAATGTTTGGGCTGGCGTATTGCATACATACTTGCTATGAGGGAAAACAGAGTTGAATACATGATTGTAGATAACTGAAGGCAATATTTAAAAAGTATATCTCTAATGTTTGTGAAATGTATAGCTGACTCGGCTACACAATGCCAACTATTAGTAGCATACGAAAAAAATGATGAATAATAACAGCTTATTAACCAGCAACACTGAATGAATTCCAAACAAAGAAAAATATGAAATTTGAAATTTTTCTTACTTCTAACTCTAAACTACTGGGTATTATATTAGATAAGACTTTATCCTTCAAATTACAAGTAACATCCTTATACAAAGAGCTAAACAAAAGTTACATGCTCTATCCCGTATCGCCAAGTATATGAATACTGTAAAACGAAAACAAGCTATGAAAGTCTTCATCCTTCCCCAGTTCAACTACTGTCCTCTTATATGGATGTTCTGTGAGAGACGCTTTAATGATAAAATAAATCACCTCCATGAGATGGCATTACGAATCACCTATAAAGATGATAATTCTGATTTTACAGCACTTTTAGAAAAGGACAATGCTGTGAAAATTCACACAAAGAATTTACAGCTTCTCATAAGACACATAATAACCTTAATCCAGCATTTATGGAAGGCATATTTTATGCTAAACGCCCCCAATACAGCCTAAGGAGCGGAAGCCAAATGCATCTTCCAAAAGTCAGAACTACCACCTTTGGAATAGAAACCATTTCATATCTAGAGGGGGGGGTAATTATGACATAAGTTGTCCACAGAAATAAATGAGTCATCAAATCTTGCCCAGTTTAAAACTCGGATAAAGAATAGAAAGAAGAAGAATGTTGTTGCAAATTATGTAGATGCTACGTAGTTCAGGTTGGATTTCTTGACTAGAAAATAAAGAAAACAGTCGTCTTGGTGTAAAAATATTAAAACATCTTTTAAATATAAACGCATTGTAAAATTTGAAAAGTTTTTTTGAACCTTCAATTTCATTTCTTTCATTTATTAACTAATTGTTTTATATATGTAATTATTAATTATTCATTCTTAATTGGCTTTTATTCTAGATTTTTGTAAAGCAGGCCTAAATTAGCTTGTACATAAATTGTACATAGATAGGTATATTATACCAGCTTACTGTAAATAAATTGATTATTATTATAATTATTATTATTATTATTATTATCACTTTCAGAAAGTCAGAGAAATATGCCACCCTCGTATCTGACTTAAAACGTCAGTTTAAGTCAGTCTCGTTTGTCAATCTTTCCATCAGTTCACTTGGTATTTTTAGCAACTCCTGCAGCTCATTCATCGACATGTGTGACTCTTTGTCCATTGATCATCAACAGAAACGCTATCTCATCTCCAAACTTACAAGCATCTCCATTCGCACCACATACTATATATTTTGCTGTAGAAACAAAACTTAGACTAATCCAGAGCTACTCCCCTTTTAACCATTATTTTTTCACATTACTACGATTGTAATAGTTTTTATTTTGTAAACACAGGCTAGCCAGTTACAAATTACCTTGTAATAGTGAGATTTGTAATTGTAGTTTTAACTGGAATTCAAAATGAAAAGTTTCCATTATTTTTATTATTACTATTATAGCATAGAGATAAAGATGTTGTGCTCATAACTTTATTCACAGGTGCGGAGGAGAGGAAGCTCTATTTGACAATCCAATTCAATGAATTTTATGTGGGAAAGAAGGTTTTCACAACCGTATCCATGACCGCCAAATATAAATGGCAGATATCTTTCATCTGAAGATGTTTATGGTATTTGGCAGCTGCAATTTTTTCCAGCTGTAGATGGTATGTCCCTTGAAAGCTTAAAAGTGTACTATGTCTTACCACAAGGGGTATTTTTATGGTGCTATCTCAAATGATAAAATGATTGTGGATTTGCATTTGCCTGGCGTCCAACGTAGGGACGCCAAGTTTTTGTTAGAAAAAACTGCACTGTCTAAAGTAATAAGAAAGACTTTCAAATATTAAATGTTTGGGGTCAACATCTCAGCCTAGTACTAATTAAACGCAAGAAAATATCCATTTTCGTTTGTGAAATTAACTTATAAGGTTCCGAAATGATTTTTCTCAATTTAACTATTACTTAACTGGAGATGTGTAATATAATGCAGATTTTTAGATAGCAAAGTTTTTTGTTTGCAGGTATTCGTAGCTCAAGGGTAAATATGCCTACTGAGGATTCAAGAAAGGATTTCATCCTTACTACCAGTGCAAACTTCTTTGGCCTGCAAAGCAGTGACCATACTGTTAAGTCTGGAGACACTTCATCTGCCCTTAACAAGTTTTTAGATGATGAAAACTGTTCATTGCTGACTGCATTTCTCACTGGGCATCAATCAAAGAAGATTGTATTTTTTAATGAAATAGAAAGGGGGAAAAGTGCAGAAAATGCAGATGATGGATTCCTTGCATTTTTTAAGATCAAACCTTGTGTGATCAACCCAGAGAACATTCACAATGCAATTCTGGTTTCATCAATGTTTGGTTCACCGGCCACTACACTTTATCACACACTGCACAACTTGTTTGCCCCTAACCTATTGCGAAATGGAAAAGATGATTCAGATATTAGTGAAAAGTTGCAAAATTTGATAAAAGAGCTAGAATTTGGGCTAGGAAGCTGGCTTAGGAAAGATGGGCCTAAAGTTGCTCGTAAAAAGGATGGAAGTATTGATGAAGAAAATTTGTCAGCAATATTCACTCCAGATGATGAGTTTCAGTTCTGGGGAGACCTAGCAGTTTCTGAGAGAGACAGCCAAACAAGAAAACGAGCTTCATCATTTCTAGAAATGTTCCAGCGTGGTATGTTGTGCATTCTGTTTTAAAGTTTGGTCTTATAAAACATTTTCATTGCAAGCATGTAGTTCATTTTTGAAATATTTTTTGATTTGTTTCAAACAGTAAATTGTTTGAAAGAATTAGACTTGGTATAAATCTTAAAATGTCCAGCAATAGTTACAGGCTAAATATGTTTCCTAATTAAAGGTTAAGTATTTTTCTCTCTCATTAACTTTCAGAAATATTTTCAAAGATTAGTGATTTGCTTTGATTTGAAATAATTGTTAATACTTGTTTCTCTAGATACAATCATTGAAGCCCTAAAACACTTCTTCACTGAAACACTTGTTGAAGCTTTTTTGTGTTTTGATGACAGGAGGGAAGGAAATTTTCCAAAGGAAATTGACTTTTTGGAAAAAATATTGTTGATACATGCATAAAGCAGGGGTGTAGTGTAATAAAAAATAAGGGTGCAAAATCTTGCAAAACAATTTCAAAAGGAATAATTGGCTACATTTTGACATTAACAATGCCTCCTATAGCCCTGTAGCACTGCGCACCTGTCCAAAATAATAATTCACAAAAGTTCCATTGGGTACATCTTTTAAGCACTCTGTAAACATGTTTGTCTTTTCATCTGAAGGAAGTTAATGTGATTTACCTATCTTTTCTGGATGATGCTTTTATGAACATATGTATACAGCTCTGTCTAATAGCATGGAACATTATATGACAGACTGGCAAGGCAGTGATTTTCATCACCATTTCTTTTAGCAAATATGACCCATAGCTACACAAAACTGAGCACACTTGATTTTCATGATGTTCTGGACTTCATTGACACAGTACAAGAAAATCTTGATGATTTGTGGAAACAAGATGATTTTAAACCCTATCCTCAAATGAGGATGAGCCACTTTTTAGACATGACTGCTGCCTCTCTCAGTAGAGCAATACAAGAGATGCTCAAAGGTAACTCTAAGTTTGATTAAGGTTTGATCAAATCTTGATTAATAACTCAATTTTGTAATGAAACTTGCTTGCTGTTAGTATTAGATGAGGCAAGAAGAACATATTTATTTTGCTTTTAGTTAAAAATATCAAGACCATCAAAGTGTTGCCTTTGTTATATATAAGCTAGGTTGACACACCTCTTGTTTTAAGGTGTACCTTATTTTGATCAAAAGGAGTTTCATAAATTGTGTTTTCCAAACATCTATGTTTCCATGGATAATAATATTTAAGTATCACATTTTTTTAAAAGAAAGTATGTAATAGATCTTCCTGCCATAGAAATAATTGTACTTATGCCATAGAGATATGTTAATGTAAATTTTTGAGACACAATTTCAATTATCCAAGGAGCATTATTTACTTAAAGTTTCAAAGCTACTTATTTGTGAAGTAAAATTGAGACAGGACATGAAGATATAGGTTTGAAAAAAAGGCTAATTTGATGAAATTGTTAACCTTTCTGTAGCTGACTTCTGCTTCTGGCTGTCCTTTTTTGTCCTGCAGTGGGAATTGTTTTATATTTTCTTTAAGTTATCAGACAGAGTCAATTTGTGACCTGGAAGTTGGCTATTTCCGCAATATAAAAAGACATCATTTTTATGTCTTTTCGGAAAGTGAATGTTACCAAACCACTCAAATATGTTATCAGTTTATATTATTTATGATTGGAATGAAACAATATTACTCATTAAGATTCCCATCTTATTGTTCAAAGGCACAGATTTATGGAATGACTCATTTGCAACAGTTAGAGATAACTTGAAGCAAGGAATTGAGATATGCAATAAATGGTCTCAAGTTTGCAAGACTTTGACTTTCCAGTTCTGGAGAAATTATCATTTGAATCAATGGAAGGGTTCAGAATTTATTCCAGAAAGACTGAACAAACTTTGCCAGCGTCTAGAAGGGGTACGTTACAATTATTAGCTTTGTTGGATAATTCATTTCATGATATATCATACATAAGCAAAATTATCCCCTTGATAATAAGAAAAAATTTACTCATTGAATCTGTCCAAATTTGTCTTCATGATCTTTTGAGAACTTTTTGTGTTATATGATAAATATATCAATTTCCTGGTAACATACAGATTAAGTAATACAATTAAGGTAAATAAGATGATCTAGGTTCAATAAGCATTCTTTTCTTGATTTATCGTCATACTTTTTTCTTTTTCTCAGGTTTTAAGAGTTAGAACCATCCACAATCAGATTGCTAGGCTGGTTTCATCTACTGAAAAAGGAGAACTTGGCCTGTCAAAGGCTTTCTCATCATTTGCAGGGCTGGATCCATTGCTGTACAATCCATTCACTGATCCAATATGGCAGTCTGCTGTTGGTCAATTTGAAAAGATGATTCAGCCATCTGAAGACAGGGTGGCTGGAAAGTTGAGACAGAGATTCAAGGAACTGAATATTGGGTCATATCAGGTGGGTATATCAGGATCATGATAACCATTAACAGGGTGTAATCATTATAATCATTGTCCTAATCATTGCAAGCATAATCAGTCATTGAAATAAGAGTCATACCTGCTAAACCCATATGTTAATTAGAATGGTCATTATTGGAATGATCCCTGACAGCTTTGTTGTCATTATTATTAACTAGCCACTAACCAGGGTATGCCATCTCTTAATTGTCGTAATCGGTCAATTGTGGTTGTCATGACTTTGTAAACATGACATCTAAAAAAGGGTGGTATTAATACTGATTTTCTCTTTGCAGCTACTCAAAGAATTTCAGAAATATAAAGAGCTTATCAAAAGGCCCAACATAAAGAAAGGTCTAGGTCCTGAAAGGTATGTTATCCTCATATTTACTATGTCCTGAAAGGTATGTCATCCTCATATTTACTATCTAGGTTAATGTCTTTCTTTTTCTTTTGTAAATATCAAATTCTAGACTAAGCACCTTTCATAATAAAATTATAACTACAATTAAAATTTATCTTCTATTATGCAGCGTTTCTAAGTTTTGATGTTTTTACTTTGTTTAAGAACATTGATTTCTTAATAAAGATTTTAATACATTAAATGCTTTATTGTACTATTGCTTTTATTAAATTATTAAAACATGAAATTTTTATGGCAGTATTTATGATTCATATTTGTATCTTGAGCATAAAGAGAATCATTCCTTTTATATTGTTCCTTACTCATTTATGAAGTTATTTTCCTTTTCAATCTTGCATGATTTATCAATCTTTCTACCCTTATAAGAATGTATGTAGATCCTAGGGAAGCTGCTTTTCTGGCACATGTTGAATCATCAATTTGTTTTTCAGGGAATCCCTTCTTGGTCAGCTTCAAGAACATCTCAAAGAAATGAAAGAAGACTTTACCTCCCGGTCCAGCCACTCTGGAAAAAACAGACCACCCAAAGGGAAAAACCTTCCAGAAGTTGTGAATGATATTATATGGGCAAAGCAACTGCAGTCAAAGGTATGTGTTTAATTTGATCCCAGCAAAAATTATATTGGTTTATAAAGATTTTAAAAGGACTGATATTCAATTGTAGTGCTTAGACTTGGTTTAAGCCAAAAATTAGGCAATTAGAATGATTTCTAAGAGTATTGAAAAAGTATAATTTATTTTTAGCTTAGCTTTTTTTCCCTAAGTTTAGAAACCGTATCAATAGACACTTGAATAGATGGTGCTAACATCCTTGGAGGGGTGTTAGCACCATCTATCCTCTTGTTGGAGTAGGTGGAATATGATACCAGTATAAGGTAAAAAGTGAGGTTGTACAGGAAAAAATTAGATGGTAAGACGGTTGGAGGTTTCGTTTCGACTCTTTATCTTCATTCACCAAATAATGACCTATAAACTACAAAAAGGATGATATGACGTACACAACGCTGAAATAAACTGTTTTTATATGATGATGATGATGCCGGTACAGGCTATTTGGACGACATAGATTACTTGATACGATCGAATACAATACAATGCAATCGATGTATCACAATAGATTTGACTTTTCGATGTTTTTTCAGGTTAAGTCATTGATGCAATCAGCAGAGGAAATGCTGAGTGATCTACTTAGTTTCAAGCAGTTTTTTCGTATCGGCGAAGAACTGCGCGAGGAAATTGAGGCCTACGGGAAGGACAAGTACGAATATTGGTTGAAAGATATTTCAGACTCACTGGAAGATCCAAGCAATCCAATCAGGTGAGTAAGTTTTATGATTCCGTCTCGGTATTCTTCAAATCTTAATTTCGTGATATCTCACCCTTTTGCTTTAGGGATGCAAAAGTACCATTTGATATTAAGTGAGGATAGTCTATTACGTTTTTTCTGCAACACTCTGCAAGTCTTGATTAATGTTGAGTCCGTTTGTAAATGATAAAATCTTTACAAACTTTGATATTTTGATCCTTTGTTAATGGCCTATTATGGTATCTCTGTCTCGCTAAAAAAAGAAATTTTATACCTTGAATCTAAAAACTGAGTTATAGAGATACGGAAGTATGGTGAACCTAAATATTTTGCCTCTCTAAAACTGAGTAAATCCCTCAGTCTCTCTCAGATAACAGTATCTGAAGCAGTAAAATGTCTCGAGACAAACTAATTTTTTTATCTTTACGAGAAATCTGTCACGTATTTTTGACGCATTTATGTGTTATGCAATTTTTCTACACACAACGAACATCATACATTTATACACTCCTGTTACATAGTCTGCTCATTTTTTCTTTGACAACTATCCTCAAGATTCGAATATGTTTTGTATTAGAAATTTGTTTTAGTTGTTTTTTGTTGAATCTTTTCCTGTTGATTTTTCTTTGCTATAAAAATTTATAGCATTTCGAAATTCATTATTTTTCTGTTGTTACTTTCCAAAGTTTTGATATCTTAAAGAGCTTCTAATGCTAGCTATTTATAAGGATTATTTGGTTTGCCCCTGCAGCTTAAGAACAAGCGGGAAGTTGATGGAGCTTGGCCACGATGATGGAAAGCTGCGCGTTCACTATGACGATAGGCTTGTTACATTGATAAGAGAAGTGCGTCAGTTAACTGGCTTGGGCTATGTTATTCCAGCAAAGATACAGAACACAGCTGATACAGGACAAAAGTTTTATAAACAAGCTGTGATTTTAAAACAGGTACGGCCAGGCATCGTACAGGACTCATTTCATTCAAGTATATATTTGCCCGTTTTTGTTTACTTAACAGAAATGCAGATTTGCATAGGTATCCTAAATCATCACGGCCTTTTTAAAGACTCTTCTACAATTTCCCTTGCAAGATCCATCACTGTATTTTATCTGCCTAATCCAGCTTTTAAAAACCTTGAAAACGTTAACGATTTCCCATATTATAGAACTCATCTGTAAGGCAATGCTCTCGCATCTGAAATGTCTGGTCTGGTTAAATTTCCGTATTTCGACCTTTGCTTTGTAATCGATTTTCTATAATCAGTAGCTGTTCCTGTTAGTGAGTTATTATCACTAGCCTTCAAGTCGCTCAATACTTTTGTTCTTTAGGGTTTTTATCGTTAGGGTTCATTTTAAAACGGGTTTTTACCAACTTTGCTGCTTGGCAAAATTTCAAGATTATGTAGAGAAGAAATTTGGCAACAAAGCTATGATCGTTTGATTCTTATCTCGTAGGTGGCACATTTTTACAACACGATTGATCAGCAAATGATACCCAGCCAGCAGGCCATGATGCTTGACTCTGCATTGGCTTTTGAGAGACTGGTGAAGAGCCCAAAAACGGGCAAGAAAGGAGCGAATGGAAATGTCCATGTAACATGGGACAACCCTGTTGAAGTTGAGAAGTATATAAAGATGCTGCAAACTGCGGCCGATAGACTTTCTATGGAAAACCGACGGTTGAGGAAGAAGCACATCTATTTTGGAGAAAAGGTTTGTTGACATTTTATAATTGGCCTCCAGCAAACGAGATGTTTCTTTGCCCGAAAATGTCCACACTTCAAACTTTAGGACAAGAGAACCATAAAAGTCCGGCTCTAGTGACGCTGATAAATATCACCAGCATTGATCAGGATGCTATTTACAAAAAGAAAACGATTTGATACTTTACCTCATTTGATTTAAGGTATGCAGATTAAAAAAGTAGTGTAAGCGGAAATGAACTATTATGCTCAGCTAGACTCGAGATTTGATAGTTAGCACATGCTCAACGTTGTTCTGTTCCAATTCCAGTACATTATTGCTGGACATGCTGTCTGTTAGAAATTTAGATTGTTGATATTCCCCCCATTGCTTGGTATTCATATTTCCCCAATTTGTGCTTGCCTCAGTCAAGCCGATTTTACCTTCATCTTTCTGCTTTATTGGTCCTTTTCGCAGTCTTACCCATTTCATTATGTGTGTTCCCAATGTTGGCTATTTTGTACGCTTTTCTGGTTCTTTATATTTTATTCGCCTCTAAATAGAAATTTTGAAAATTAGCCGTTTTAACTGATATCCCAGTTCTTGACAACAAAGCTACCTTTCCCTCTCCAATTAGTTCAAGAACTGTTATTTCATTTTTCTTATTCGATGTTTTATTGGTTGTCTTAGATTGGTGAACTGTTCAGTACAGATCTTCTCCGTAACCCGGCTGCATGGAAAGAAGTTTTGCTCGAACTGAGACAGATAATCAGCGGACTTGCACAGCAGGTAGGGTTTCAACCCGTACCTAGCGAGAAGGCAGCTTAACTTAGAAATATACAACTTCGGACGCTGATTATACCATTTTTGGGCGATATTCACCAAAAGCCTCCAAACCACTGTATCTATTAGTTTAAAAATCCATGTTTATATCAGGTTGATAAGCTGATTGGTGAAATATTTGCCAGAGAGGTTTTTTTACTATTTATCAACTATTTCAATAATATCAATTTCTGTAAATGTAATCCTTTTCACTTCTACTTGTTTAGCATTTTCTTATGCAACATGGAAATAAATTGAAATGTTTTGTTTTCTAAAGGGAATCAAGGAAGAAAATATGAAGCCATGGAAGTTGCACTGGGACATGCAGCTTTACAAAGCATTGGAACATCAGTATCAACTTGGCCTAGAGGTGCTAAATGAGAATTTGCCAGAGATCAAAGTGGAACTGACCTTCAGGTTGCTTTACAGTAAATTTTTGCTTTAAATATATATTCTAGATATTTGAAGTTTATTATTTTATATTAAATACTTGAAAGAAAGAAACTAGGGGACTCATAAAGCAGGAGAGTCCTCATTTGAAGAAATTAGCTTTACGATTATACTTAGTTTTCCTTTTGGATTTTGTGGGAAGCTTGTTGAAGGTAATTTTCAAACAATGACAATCCTTTGAAACAGACCTAGAACTTCTTAGCTTGTGCCGATTTAGCTAAGGACTCTTTATGTAAAATAAAATGCACCCTTTATGATACTCTCCCATACAAGAGGTTTTTAAATTAAGGTAGTTAGAGTCAGTAAAACTAAAGCTATTTTACATTGATTGAAATTCGTCTATATTCAACATTGAATACTCAAGATAGTTTGCCTTTTCAAATGGCAATATCCAGGGTCCTTTGACTCAGTCATACAATGTTAGGCTCATTTTTCTATGTTATGATAGATTTGTTAATATTTGATGAAAATAAACACAGTTTTTGAGTAGTTTTTCAAAAATTATCTTGATATACGGTATGATATTTTTTGGAAGAATCTACAAATTTGTTTACTATCATCTGATTTCTTTTATAAGACAACAGCAACTGCAGTTTCGACCCCCATTTGAGGAAATCAAAGCCAGATATTACAGAGAGCTTCGAAAGTTCATCTCGATTCCACAAAATTTTAAAGGCTTTGGAGGTGACAATGCCCTGTTTGCGGCGTTGATTGATCGCACTGCCTCTGAATTTGACAACGTGTTCAAAAAAGCAGAGATGCTATTTGATCGATTGGAAGCTGTCAAAGAAGAGTTTAAGGACTGGGTCGTACTTGGCTATGTGAATGCAGATAAACTCGCTGAAGAGAATCTAATGAACGTAGTTGATTGGGAGAAAAATTTCAAAATGATCAAAGTTAAAGGAAGAGAGGCCGAGAAGATCCCATCGTGAGTGTGATATATGTCCGTCATTTTCAGACTTTTTTAAGCCACCCTTTTGAGTTTTGCCCAAATGCATTCTCTCTTATATAGACGGTACATATTCAAGTTTGAACAAAGACAAGCTCACTTGTGTGGAAATTTGTGTGGATCTTTCCACCCCATTGATTTTAGTCTCAGCCCCGCCTAGCTGCCTAGCTTTGTTAATTTAGAAACAAATATTTTAGCCCCTCTTTTGCTATCTTTTATAATTGTTGACTGAAACAATGCTGAAACGTACATTTTGCATCTCCAAATGGCAACGTCGATAGGTAATTGCAATCCAATTTTGGATTCTGTTTTCAGATCGATTAAGATTGACTGCATCCATGTTTCGACAACACCAGTAAAGAGCTCGATTGACGACCTATTGCAAAGTCTTTTCGATGCCTTGATAATTTCACTGCGTCGGTCAATTCTTAACGATTACAACAGAACAGAAACCTATCTCAATGAAGGAACTCAATCATTAGGAAAGGTTCCTCAGTCGATCGACGAGATCGGAGAAGCGACGCAAAAGCATTCAGCTCTGGCTGCTGATCTGCCTCAGGTTTTTTGTTTTAATTCATCTTTTTAAATCTCAGCTAACATTCAGGCTCTAATTCCGCATAAGTGGACTTGCTTGAATTTATTCAACCAAGCAAACTGGACAAATCCAACATTTTTCTCTTTATCGACATATTCAGATTCTGACGGTAAGTCTTCCCAAATCTATTGACTTAGCATTAAAATTTTTTGTTGAACTTTGTCTGTACGCTGCCATCGAAACTATTCAGAGACTGATTTTGCACGAAGAGGAATAGAACCTGAAGACAATTAGTGAAACAGGGGTTTTCGTCAATTAGTGAAACAGGGGTTTATACAATTAATTCCCTTCGATCTTAATTCATAGCAATTTATTGCAATTTATAATGAATGACTCGTACATTTAATTGAAAATGTTTGTTTTAGTTTCATATCAAATATCTAGTAAATCTTTCGTAGCATGTAAATCAATAATGTTAGTTTGTAGTTTTCATAATTTTAATCGATATTTTTTCAAATAAATGTATCAAAATTGTAATCAAATGCAACGACTTTTGAACAAAAAAGTCGTCATGAATTATTTTTTTGGCAGCAAAGAAAAATATTGCGTATCTAACCAATATCAAATTTTTATTATACATCTTATTTGAGTACCATAATTTGAAATTATTATCTTTGGTCATAAGTCATGACAAACCAATTAATGTTTGCTTATTTAGTCCTCTTTTAGAATAATGTTTTTACATGATCACTGTTCTATTTCGGAGACTCTTTGCTTTCGTAGATCAAATTAGCTCGCGAGGAAGCAAGTTCTAAAAACAAGCTGCTTAGTTCTGTCGCCGCTGAAGGGGTTGAGCAAATCGCAAATTTGTCGCAAAAATGGAGCAAATTTGAGCTAATGATGGAAAGTTTTGCAATGATGATCGCTGGACAAGTGTGTACAAGTTTTTATTTACAATAGTTATGCAAATTATTTTGTCTCAAGTCTGTGAGTAAGTTCTTACAGATATATGTTGATTGTCTAGAAAATTGTAAAGTTTCTCCTAGTTTTTATCTTCGTTAGTTTTATTAAAAGAATACATCTAAAAATTGAATTTGAAGGAAATTGTATAGAAATTTGTAAAACTTTTGTGTCTTTCATTAGAGAGACGTAATGAGGAAAGATTTGGAAAATAGAGTGAAAAATTTCCACCAAGAAGTGGAGAAATTCATCGCTCGCTGGAACCAGCTGAAACCATCCGACATTGATGCGGACAGCAGCCCAGATAACTTCAAGGCTGCCGCGACGAATATTAAGGACAGAAAGCTTGAACTCGACGATATCATCAAGAACAAAGAAAAACTTCTGTAAGCATGCATTTCAAAATATTCATTATTGTTATTCTACGATGTTTATATCTTGAGGATGTTTATTATCTGCGACGTATATGTTCTGCTTTTCTGTGTTTTTTCAAATTATTTTTTATTCGTCTAACAGATAAGAAAAAATCAATACCTTCAATATTATTTTGACGTTTTAGAGTAGCATGCAAGATTTTATCTATAGCTTAATAAGAAAGACTTACTTTGCAAGAATTGTAAAGTCCGTTTTGGAGCTCATTTCATTATCTTGCGTCAAAGAAATATGAACAGATGTTGAATTTCGATTCTTGCATGAATTGTTATTCTTGCGTACTGGACTTTTTTGTATTTCTACCTTGGGTATGAAACTCATTCTCTCTTGAAATGATAATATACCCTTCAGCCCATGAGCAATATCAGACCTTTGTTTATCAGACCTTTAAGTTTGTTTTGAACTCTGAGAGTAGCAACATACACATGAGGGTTTGCTACTAAAAAATTTGCAGAATTAGCTACCAGAAAACAAGATAATAAAAACGAAACATGGGTTTTAGTCTGATGATCAGACAAAAAAGTATTCCGAATCGTAGATTAGTTTAAATCCAAGTATATGAATAAAATTTTTCATTTTCTGCAGAGGGGACTGTGCAAACTTTGGGATACCAGAAGAAGACTTTTCTCAGCTTGATGACGTCAAAATCGACATTGAAACATATGAGGCAATGTGGCAGATATTTGAAGAATTCAATGGGGAAATAGAAAAACTGAGGAAGGAAGATTGGATATCTTTCAGGTAACAATGAACTGCTTGCGTAGGCCAAACTCTTTTAACGACCAGAAATGAAAGTGATTTTTGTCAAATTTTTGACCATTCTTATGCCAGCCCCTATGCTACAGGTGTCAAGCGTGCTCCTCTAACTATTTTTCTTCGTTGAAAAATAGTTATTTTATTTATTTATTATTTATTTCCATCTTTTCTGTTTTATAGGACGCGTTCTCATGTGTTTGAGGAATTTCTGATGACCTGGAATGACAAGCTCAGGAAAGTGAAACCGAATATAATGACCCTCAAAATTCAGAAAGATGTTGACAAATACAAGGTATTTCTATTTCAATGTTGACAGATCTGATCTTGTCTACAATGGTATTCATCCAAACCTTAATCATTTCAAAATATAAACAACTCTATTTTGTTCTGCTTAAATTCTTATGTCATATAGTTTTTGAATTTAAAAATCAGAATTTTAATTACATATATTTTTTTATATTCTTTTTACTATGATGCTCAACATTGAACTCTTCCGCATACTGATATTGGTCAGAATATTTGCTCCCTGGAAATTCCTGGAAATTCCTGGAAATGGACTGCTAAAACTGACTATGATTGTGTATAGGCCATCTTTGATGCCTGGTAATCACTTTTGCAGAAGCAACGATCTTGCTCTTGTCTCTAAAAATAACAACCTGTTAAAACCTGTCGATTTGAAAATAAATTTTGATGTAATTTTCTCTGCTGTTGGTTGTTTAGACGAATGTTTTATTTTGTAGAGTATCATTCCTGTGTTGAAATACGTTCGAGGCGACCCCCTCTCCGCTGATCACTGGCTAGAATTGTTTAGACTTCTCAAGATGCCGAAAGGAACGACCCTCGAGAAACTCACCTTCGGCAATATTCTTGATTCCGCTGAAGAAATAACTGCAAAGAGAGACGAGCTTAAGGTGAGTTGCTTTCTAAGAGGATATCAGTTGTAAACTTTTGCGCAGAGTCATTTTGCTTCATCAAGCAGGATGAAATTTCCTTTCGTCACCCTCAAGAATTAATTGATCTGCAATTGGAATAAATTTTTGAAATATTCATATACACTTCTTCAAAATAATGCCAAGATTTCTGATATGCTGATCCTCAATATTCTTCATTTTTTCATTTTGAATCTAAGATGCATCTTAAATTGTTTTTTGAAGATCAAAGAAAATAATTCAAATCTTTGTTTTATTTCACCATGGAAACATCATCTTCGTATCTAACTCTATATTTAGCGAGAGCTCAAGTGTACTCGATTTTTCCTATAACGTTAAAATCACATTTGTTTTACTTCTAAAAACTCAAGTAAGCTATAAATCTTTATAAAGCTATAGCCTTGCATTATTCTTAAATCATTTTCAAATCTCCTCGATTTTGAGCCGTAATATTCTCAGAAGCTATCTGCTATCTTATAAAATATGTGTATATGTTTATATATAATGCCCATTCCCGAAACCCTCACTTTCATTTTCAGCACTTCTTTATGAATATTTTAGGAATCAAAATAACTCCGATTAATACAATATTTTATTTAAACCTTGAGTAAGCCTATTCATATTTGAGTCTCAACGATGTCATAATTTAAACATTCAATTTAGGAGCTGAATAGTCGTGCACAAGGAGAGGTTTCTATCCGTGATGCACTGCGGGAAATGGAGCTGTGGGGCGCAGGCGCAGTTTTTAGTCTTACGTCATATTCTGATACAAATCGAAATGAAGTCAACCTCATTAAAGATTGGAGGGATCTTTTCAACCAGGCAAGTCTTCTTACGCCGTAAAAATTCAGTGTTAAGACATTGAGTTTCTAATGTTGTTGAGCCAGCCTTTCTTTCTTTTGAGCTTAAAATTTCCCATCGCTTTTATTTAGTTACTTTCGTAAAGAAAATTACCGTTTACATGTACGTGAAGTACTCGATGCCGTTCAGGCAGAGCTGTCCATGGAAAAGTTGCCTCGTGATTAAGCGCGAAACTCGAGTAGCAACTTAGAACCGTTCTGTTCTATACAGCAAAAGCTAGTTATTTTCGTAAAGTATGAAAACACTTTTCCTAGAGAGGCTTTTACTAAAACCGGAGCATGACTTTTGTAGCAGCACGTGAAACAGGATTGTGTGTTGTGTTTCAGGTTTGCCATTGATCCTTCAAATTTGATCCATGGCTCCTCTTCTGTTTATAGAATTTTGTGCATTATGTGTATTATAATGATGATACACTATGCCTCATCTCACCTGATAGGTTGATTTAATTGTGGTATTATAACTTTTGCACTATGCTATATTGTAGTCAGTGGACAGTGTCGTACAATATCAAGTCACTGCGTATAAATATCAAAATTGCGTATGTGATTTAGGCTGGTGTGTTAAAACATAGCTATACGACTTTTTCAGGTTGGGGACAACCAATGTCTACTGCAGTCACTGAAGGACTCCCCATATTTCCAAGGCTTCGCAGATAAAGCATCCATATGGGAAACACGACTTGCCGATCTGGATGAGTATATGCACAATTTGAACCAGATTCAAAGGAAATGGGTTTACCTAGAACCAATATTCGGGAGAGGGGCTTTGCCAAGGGAGCAGGATAGATTTAAAAGAGTTGATGACGAATTTCGGTGAATATAAATTTTCTGTATTTATTGTTATTTGATCATGAATTACTTTTTATTTTGGGTAGAAGGAGCTTGAAGTATTGGTTACACACAACCCAACAGTACTAGAAGAACAAATATTCGCGTTAAAGCTCTTCTGAATAACCTCTAGGACAAAATGAGATTGTGAATATGACTTGCCCATTTTTACTGCACGGGAAAACTTTTCCTTGATTTCAGTAAAGGTTCTTTTCCTTGGTTACTTCAAGCAACTTTCAAGTTTTTTCCATGTTGTCAATTGCTTTTTCCAGGCATATTCTATCGTCGGTTGCAAGAGACACGCGGCTATTGTCTTTAGTGAGCCAATCTGGCATCAAGAACACCCTTATCACCATGCTGGACCAGCTACAAAGATGCCAAAAGTCTTTGAACGAGTTCCTTGAGGTTTGTTTATAAAAACTTTTCATATACATCACAAAGAATGATATATCTATCGAGAAATGATTAATGCTTAGTTCCTCTGAAAGCTATTGCCCATCCGACCAAACATTGGCATCTGCATGATTTTGAATACCCTCTGCAATACTTCTAACACACAAGTGCCAAGTCTTCAAGTCGGGAGGGCAATAATTCAAGGTCCCAGATGCATAAATGAGAAGTCTGGAGCCCCTGCCAAGAAAGTTGTCAAATATTTTATTTTTCTGTAATGTTAACATTTCTCTCTGTGTCTCAAACTCTGCAATAGTTTCCACTCTCAAACTCTGTAATGTTAACATTTCTCTCTGTGTCTCAAACTCTGCAATAGTTTCCAAAGTTTGTCACGACGTTTTCAAGGTTGATCCCTGTTAGTGAATTCTACTTCATTTCTAGGAAAAACGATCTGTCTTCCCTCGATTCTACTTTATTGGCGACGAAGATTTGCTTGAGATATTGGGGCAGTCGACAAACCCACTTGTGATCCAATCACATCTGAAAAAGCTGTTTGCAGGAATTCACAATGTACTCTTTGATGACGAAAACAAGCAAATTTTGGCCATGAAATCTATTGATGGAGAAACTGTTACGTTGAAAAATCCTGTGGTTATTACTGAGAATGTAGAGGTAAAACATTTAACAAAAGCTCGAGGAAATTTTAATGTTTTATCAGTTTGTGGCAAAGCAAGACTTGAGTTTTTCTTTATGATCTAGGCCTCCTTCGTCTTTGGGCTGGGGTATTTTCCTCGTAAAAAATGCAGCTTTTATTTTCTATCAACAATTTTCCAAGATGCAAGAGTAGTAACTACGATAACCATATTTTCTCTCTTGTTATTTATCTTTTTCTTTACTCTTTCTTCTTTCCATCAAATCTATTTCTTCTATCCCTTCTTTTTGGAAATTTAAGCCCAGTCTTGAAATAATTATTCGTAAAGTATTGCCTCAAAATTTCTGTTAGCATCATGCTAGAATCAGCACCTTGTAGAAATTGGTATTTTCTAAAAGGCAATACTTACTGGTTGGAGTCGGGAGGCTTATTGAAAGCTGTGTTTGAAAAGCATTATAAATAAAAATCAAAGCAATTTAATGATCTTCTTGAGTAATATGGCTCAGATGCAAGTTCCATTTCATTTCATTTGTATTATATTTACGATTTCCAAACATGAAAGTTCTATTTCATTTCGTGATCTTTTTGAAGGGTGTCTTTTTTCTTAGTATCAAGCTGGCCAATTAGTTTATTAAATGTTCAATGACATCTGTTGTCGTACAGAAATGTCATCCATCTCAAATACTATTCCTTTTGGTGTACTCATTATATTACATTGTATTCAAATTCTATATTAATTTTAATGCATGGAGGAAGCTTGTCCGTTTGTTTGGTTTGGTTTTTTTGTTCATTTGATAAATCAATGTCACTTTTCTTTTTATTCCGTGTAACAATATTTTCTTTCCTTTACTTTTAGATATGGCTTGGTGATTTAGCCAATGAAATGAAGAACACTTTGAGTATTTTGCTGAAAGACTGCCTGCAAGCCAGTCGATCTGGAAGCGTTGATCCAACAGTGTTCCCGTCTCAGGTTTGTTTATATTTGCGCATCACATTTATTCAGTTTTCTTCTGTGTATGTAAAGTTTGATGTTGTTGCTACCTCAACTTTCATTTGACAACACAACTGATAGAGTAACGTTGGCTTAAGATTAAAGATATAATTTTCAAGAAAGAGGGTGATTTAATAAAAATAGCTACTAGAGCTATATAAAAGTAATATTTTCTCAGATATTTTATAGCTGTTATAAACTATAACCAAGATATTTACAGCTGCATTTATTCCAACGAATGCAGCTATTTCATGTCAAATACACAGTAAATTTGTGAATGTACAAACGCTCTTTGGAGCGGCTCTTTTAGTCTGGAAAAGAGTACTCTTTCACGATCTTAGACTTTTCTGCCAGACCAAAGAACCTTTTAAAATCATGCTCATCCATCCTAAGGAAGATGTTCCACTTTTCAAATGTCTTTACAGGTACTCTGCTTGGCTGAGCAAATAAATTTCACCGAGAAGTGTGAAGATGCGCTCTCGAGAGGAAGTTTGGTCTCGTTCAAGAAAGAACTGGAGGAGCAGCTCGAATCGTACACGAACTTAGAGATGGACTCAAGTGATGAGGCCTACAAGGTTTTGGAACTGAAGCTGAAGGCATTGATTCTGGATGCTATTCATTTCATTGACATAGTTGAGCAGCTGATCAGCGAGAACATAAGGAATGTTAACGAGTGGTTGTGGCAAAAACAGCTACGCTTTTACATCAATAAAAAAGGTAACATTTTCTGTTAAACTGTTTGGCAAGTAACTGAAAATAAATAATTACTAAAAAGAGTCTTTCTTCATTTTGTAACATGTTGCAAAATTTTACTTGGCCTTTGCCTGTTTCTGGAACAATGAAAATTTAGCTTTCCACAGCTGTACATACTATTTTAACAATATGATGTGTTTTTATCTATAGTTTTTACATAACAATATCTTTGAAATGGCACCTCTCTAGCCTACCCCAAAGTGATTTCACATAGCAGCAGCTCTATCTTTCTCATCTTTAGATCGAATGCCACACGATGCTAGGTCTGGTAGATTTAGTGTTTATTACAAACCTTTGGGATTTTTATTTATGTTCATGTCTAGCATTTATAAAGTGTTGTCCCTTTAATGTCCTAGCATGTAAAATTACCATAAACTGATCTGTCATAAAGTTCTTTACATCAAATAGCGTCATATTCGAACTAGGAATTTTATTTTAGGATGTACGCTTGGGTATCTAGGACTCTGTTGGGTTTGTTGATAAAAATCAGTACACTGACAATTATGTTTGGAAAAAACATTAGCAAAGCGCGAGAACTGTGCAGGCGCTTATTTTGCTCCTTGAATGATTCCTGCTTGTGTGGGTGTGTTCTCTGCTATGTCTAAGCCCAAGCCCACGACTGTCTCTATGAATTCACCGCTCCAAAGTGGTTATTGACCGGTTTTATCAAATCCCATGAAAATGTCACAGAGTAGCGTTTGCTCTTTCTGTTTCAGCCTTATATCACATGTATTCACAAAAGTCTTTTTATCTAGGCGTATGTATCATGAGGATGGTGGATGCTGAATTTTTGTACACATACGAATACCAAGGGAATGCACCAAAACTGGTTCACACACCGCTGACTGACAAGTGCTACCTCACATTAACACAAGGAATGCGCATGGGAATGGGTGGTAACCCTTATGGACCGGCTGGAACCGGTAAAACAGAATCGGTCAAGGCTTTAGGCGGGCTGTTCGGGAGGCAGGTTCTTGTTTTCAACTGCGATGAGGTAAATTGACCACCATTGTTAATTTTTTCTCCTTGAGAACCCATCACATTATTTGCTGTTCCCTAATGTTAGCCTATGCTTCAAAATTCGTTATTGTATTATGCTTCTAAGACAAAGCTTGTAAGTTATTTGATAAATAAGATCCCTCACCCAGACAGAGAGGTTGTTATTGCCGTTCGCATTGTTGACTCTACAATCTGGAAAATGGCATGATTTTGAATACAAATTTAAATTGTGATTTATTGCTTGATTTTTTATATTTTTTCTGTCAGGGCATTGACGTGTTTTCTATGGGAAGAATCTTCATTGGTTTGGTGAAGTGTGGTGCCTGGGGCTGTTTCGATGAATTCAATCGGCTGGAAGAGGCTGTCCTCTCTGCTGTCTCCATGCAGATCCAGAGCATCCAAGCCGCCATCAAGAGTCAGCAAAAGAGCGTAGAGCTCCTCGGTCGAACGGTAATTATTCAATTCTTCAGCTTTATCAATTATACTTTATCAACACTTGAGTGAATTGTTGAACATGGTATGTAAGCTGGAACAGTACCAGCAATCCAAAAAATCAACAGAAAGCGACTGGAGACTCTCCTAAGCATAACTATAGTATTCAAATGTCTCTTCTTGTTATTTTGATTACATTTTCTTTTTAATATTTGCAAGATCGACCTGGATGCAAATTCTGGAATCTTCATCACACTGAACCCAGCAGGAAAAGGTTATGGTGGTAGACAAAAGCTGCCAGACAATTTGAAGCAACTGTTTAGACCTGTTGTTATGTCCGTACCAAACAACGAACTGATTGCTGAAGTACTCCTGTTTGCGGAAGGGTTTAGAGACGCCAAGAGTCTCGGTCCAAAATTGGTTGCGATTTTTGTTCTCTCCAGGTATAGCGAAAGCTTTTTACCTTTTTGCCCAACAAAATTTTTTGTTCTTTTTTTATTTTCTACTATGATTCAGCCGATCTTTAGAACAGTTAAAATCAAGGCATAGTTCCGTGTCATCAGAGCTGCCTGACTATCATTAAAAAAATAATGTGAATTCTCAAGCGCAAATAATAATAAACTAGGTTGCTCGGAAATGCAAGGAGCTTTTCTGCAACATTTAATTGTATGCATCCGTGGTTTAGTTCTCTAATTTAGTTCTGCACAAATTTCTTTACTTTAGTACTATGATTACGCTTTGGAGCATAATACAAAGTTTTGATATTCAGAAAACGTTTTAATTTTTAGAGAGCTGTTGTCAAAGCAACAACATTACGAATGGGGTTTGAGGGCACTCAAAACTGTTTTGCGTGGTTGTGGAAGTTTGTTGCAAAAGGAAAAGAAAAATGGAGGCAAAGGTTCGCCTATATTTTTTAGATTTTGAAATTTACTCTAAACCTTTATGGCTTTTTTTATCTTTTAAATGTTGTCTAAAAAGTAGTGATTTTTTGTCCAGATCTGAAAGATTCAAACGGAAAGATTCATGAAAGTTATGGAACACAACCCCATCGTACGCTATATTCTGTCTCCATAGTTTCCACAGCACAGGAACACGAGGATGCAATAATATGTGATATGAATCTCGTAACTTGTGAGATCTATCTAGGCTTCTGTGTACTCACTGCTCGAAGACTTCTTCCTCAACTTCCCTTTGATGTCACTGCTGCAAGACCAAGACATTTTTTTGAAATTCTGTCCCCTGTATTGCACAGCCAATATCATTTTTTCTATCTTTTCTTATACAAAAATATCGTGCTTTTTCAGTTTGGCAATTGTAAACTCGTAACAATAGTCCTTTTACTTGTCTTTCAGTTGATGCTAAAACAGAGGAAAAGATCGCCATTCAAGCGATACGGCTTAACACACTGTCCAAGCTGACATTTGCAGACTCTAAAAGATTTGATGCTCTTGTAAGAGATGTTTTTCCAGGAGCTGAATTCCAGGATGTCGATTATGCCGAGCTTCAATCGGCATTGGTTGAGACTAGTCAGGAAATGGGCTTGATCGTCAGCAAAGTTCAGGTTTGTTTTCAGCGTAGCATTTTTTAATGGTTCTACTCTTTCCTTCTCGTGTATTCAAGTGCTTTCTTTACATCTTGTTGAATTCGGGGGGGGGGGGGGGCTAACGAGCAGAAAGTAGTTATTTCTTATAAAAAATGTCTTATAATTACGTCTGATATTTCCTACCAAAAGGAACAAATTTGTAACATTTCGAGTTTTTTGAAAAACCAGTTGCGAGTTTTTTGAAAAAAAGCAAATTTTACTGGACAATAGTTATTTCTTATAAAAAGTGTCTTATAATTACGTCTGATATTTCCTACCAAAAGGAACAATTTTGTGAGATTTTGAAAATCATAGGAAGTAAAGTAAAAATAATTCCATCTTGAAGACACTGGTAAAGCCAGTTGCGAGTTATTTGCAAAAAAGTAAATTTTACTGGATACGCAATTTCTCTTTGGTTTAATTTTAAATGTCCTTAAGATAATGTAAAATCTTCTTTTATTCCAAAGTTCTTTGCAAAAAGTTCCACTTTTGTTCTTGTTTTATTTTTGTCATTGGCTGGAATACATAATTTTGTTTGATGTAATTTACTTTATAATTAAAGTGTTAGAAAATGTTCACAGAAAATGCTGTCAAGTCAAAAAGAAATATCCTTATTACCAACAACAATCTCTTACCGATTTTCAAGAGCACTTCCTTTCAATAGATCAATGATTCTTTTCAACTTTTGCATTTTATTTCGTTTCAGTGTATTTTATTAAATTTATACCTATGATGCTTGAATCTAATTATGCAACACAAGCAGTTAGAGTTGTGATTTTTCTTTCTATGTAAATGCTAAAAAGTCTCAAATGCCATTTTTACACCACTCTTATGTTTCCATTCTGGCAGATCAAAAAAGCATTAGAGCTGTACGAGCAGTTGCGCCAGAGGATGGGGGTTGTAATTGTCGGACCATCAGGCTCTGGAAAGTCAACTCTGTGGAGGATTTTGAAGACTGCACTTGTCAAAATGAAGCACGAAGTAAAGCAGTATACAATGAACCCGAAAGCAATGCCAAGAACTCAGGTACGATAGTTGGTTCAGAAATTTTGTTTTACATCAGAGTATTACTGCTTTTATGGCTTGTCTCGTCTTAGCTAGTTTTTTGCGCTTTGTGATAACATACTTCATGTTGCTTTAATGCAGCTTTACTTCTCTCTTGGGTTAAAAATATGTTTAATTTTCATCCCATAATGTACATTTATCATTTCCCATTTTGTACCAATACGAAAAGTTAAATCCATGATTTTGGGGCATAGCAATTCAAACCATGAGCTAGATGACACGTTTGAAAGAATAATATCTTCCTCTGAACCTTTTGACTTGCATTTTTTTATTGAAATATGAATGTGGTAAATTTATCTTGCTAGCTCCTTGGCCACATTGACATCGATACTAGGGAATGGTCTGATGGTGTTTTAACCAACGCGGCAAGGCAGGTTGTCCGTGAACCATTGGAAGTACAGTCGTGGATAATCTGTGATGGAGACATCGACCCTGAATGGATTGAATCATTGAATTCCGTTTTGGATGATAATCGCCTCCTGACTATGCCTTCTGGTGAAAGAATCCAGTTTGGGCCTAATGTGAATTTCCTCTTTGAAACGCATGACCTCAGCTCTGCATCTCCAGCTACCATCTCAAGGATGGGTATGATCTTTCTCAGGTTCGTAGAAATTGGATAACTCATCTCATTAATTTTCTCGAGTCTTTGCTAAGGACAGTATGTCTGGGTGCTAGCAAGACAATCCTTTTGTTAATCATTCAGTGCAATTGAATCAGTAAACAACTTTAATTTTAATTTTAAAGTTTTCCTTGACTGGAAAGCTATTCACGAATACGCATAGCCAGTTCAGAATGTATAGTCCCTTTAGACAAGGGAATAAAACCTTTCAAGAAAATAGGCGGCATCCATCTTGTATGTTAGATTAGTTTATCATTGTATTCATTGGTGCACTGACCATTTTTCTAATTAGCGATGAAGATACTGATACAAAAGCACTTGTGAAGTCTTGGTTAAAAAGAAATGCACCTGAAAATAAGGGCCTTGAAGGATGGATAGAAGATTACTTTCACAAGGCAGTGGATTTGGTTAACAACCAGCTGGAACTTGTGGTGCCCACAACCCTTGTTGGTGTTATACTTGGTGGCCTCTCGCATTTGAAAGACGTGACATCCCGCGGGGAATTTGCGTGTGCTATTATTCGCGGCCTTGGAGGAAATCTAACTGAAAGCTCAAAAGAAACTTTAGCAAAAGAAGTAATTTGGATAGTTTTTTATTCATTTCTTCAACTTAAGTTTGTTAATAGAAGGGTAGCTCAGGTCATAAATTGATAGTTTTAGGTTGACCCTGCAAAGTCGTATATAATCGGACTATGGTTACTATGGCTCTACTTGCTGACATGATTCCGGTGGACAAAGTTAAAAATGAAAAATATTTCTAATTAAAATAAGAATATTCAAAATATTACTTAAACTATTTGATTTTTTTAATGCTTTATTAGAAGGACTATTTTTAATCTCTGCGTCTTATACGAATATAGCTTAACAATTTCCTTTTAACAGAAATATGGAGTGAATTCTACTTAACTTGCTTCCAACTTTGAAATTATTTTTGCTTTAGATTTACCGCTGGACAGGCGAATCTCCATTAGATCCAAAGCACCCACTCAACACTTACTTCGATAGATCACGTGGACGTTTTATGCAGTACCAAGCAAAGGTAACTAATTGTTTAATTATTGTAATTAGCGATCATCCCATGTGAAGTGGGTCTAAATTTTTTGTAAATTTAAGTCTGATAAATCGAGTTTTTATAGATTTTGTTGTAGCAAAGGAAATGTCACTTCCCTCTTAGCCATGAAGAACTTTTCCCAAAAGCAGAATGACTGATGCTCGTGACAATTTTGAACTTTTAGTAATTACACATCTTTTTCAGGTCCCAGACACGTTGAGGGCCGAAGACCTTTCATCTTCCAAGCTGCCAGTCATTTTAACAGCTGATGCCCAACGATCACTTGACTTCTTCTCTCCCTGGCTTAGCCAAGGAAACGAGGAACCATTTTTGTTGGTAGGCCCGGATGGATGTGGTAAAGAGTAAGTTTTTGTTCAAACTTTATCACTTTGGGTACATCATTGTGTAGATCATTGTGCATAATTCAATTTTGTTTATCCAATAGGTTCAGTGCTTCACTCAGAACATCACTTAACACCACTCAGGACAAGATGGACAATTTTCATATTCACTTTCACCATTCTGATAACAATTACGATTTTTATGTATCTAAATGCTCGTCATCATTTTTCCATCATGCGTTGAAGGTTTTAAACCTTCGGCTACACAAACCGTTATGTTGCATGCCATAATGGACAGATTTTAACTTCAATGACAGATCTCTCAGTAATTCACGTTTTAGAAAATGTGCCCCGTTTGCTATCCTGCTTGAGATTTTAAGACCTGTAAATTTGTCAATGTACTTTTTTAGAACCAAAGTAACATCTAAGCCCATGAATTGTTCAATTATTAAAGGGCCAATATTCGTATAAAATTCTGATAAACACAAAGTCGCTTGAACATTCATGAACTCATGCAAACGGGGTCTTAATCTATTATTGTACGTTTTAAGATCATTATTTATCTCTAAATGCATATTCACAAACTTATGATGAGTAATTCATGATAAAATGATAAATTCTAATCAATGTATTGTTCGTTCTTCCTCCCTAGACTACTGTTGAACCACTGTTTCAAAAGTCTGAGATCAACTCAAGTTGCAGTTATTCATTGCAATGCACAGACATCGCCCACACATGTTCTTCAAAAGCTTACCCAGACGTGTATGGTGATTACGACCAACACTGGCCGTGTTTACAAACCGAAAGAATGTGAGAGACTTGTCTTGTATTTGAAAGACCTAAACCTACCAAAGCCAGATAAATGGGGCACAAGTCAACTTGTTGCGTTTCTTCAACAGGTATAAACTCTACGTTTTTAAAGCACCTTAAGCTGAGAAAATATACTATAGTTCAATAGCTGAATGTGATGGTTGAGGTAATGAGGGTATTAACAAAGTAAGATAACGAATGATGTTTATTTATTTAGTTTATTTCTTTTTAGAGAAAATGCTTAAAGGCATGGAAGTAAATAGAGGGAAATAGGAATTGATAGTTGATGATATTCATCTTTTATCATAGTGCTAGAGAAGTGGAATAAAGAGAAAAATTAAATCGATGTCCACGTCAACTTCTTTCTCTTAATTGATCCTTGCTAAATAATTCAGCTTTGCTTTCTGATTCGTTCATTTTTGGTTATTTCTTTATTATCAAAATATCAGCTAAGCTGGGATTAGATTAATTTTCAATGTTGATTACGCAAGCTTAAAAAATGTCTCATGAACTTGCTAAATTTTGATTGATAAAGAACACTTCCCGAGGCATTATTTGTCACTATTCTTAATATGTTTAGCTACTGTTCCTTTTGGCATCAACATCACTGTATTCCCCCTAATTTCCTTTCATTTCTACACACCCACTTAATGCTCGGGTCTTCTTCCAGGTGTTGACATACAACGGTTTTTATGACATGAACCTAGAATGGGTTGGTTTGGATGGCGTCCAAATTGTTGCCTCGATGAACGCTTCAACCTCTATCGGGAGGCATCCTCTCACAACACGTCTCACAGCCATAGTGAAAATTTGCTCCATTGGGTGGGTTCATTGTATACATTGAGCATTTATTTAGTTTTTTTAATGATTTGTATAAAACCTCCTGTTAACAGAAACCAAGTTTTTGTCATCTCTTCATACACATTTGTTTCTTTAGAGATCCATTTAGAGATGGACACATTTGACATGTTTCTTTAGAGATCAGTAGACCAATTGAATAGCTCAGCAATAAAAAGAAACTTATTCCGCTTTTGCTAAAATTCTGAGTATTGCCTATTGCCTCTCTTAATCATATTTCAACACTGTGCCCTTTTTTATACTGATAACAAAATTATATTTCAAGCATCGTGATGTAGGTTTGTGATGAAATTAGAGAAAGATACCTTTTGCTGCAGGTACCCAAAGACGAATGATCTTGAGTTGGTTTACAACTATTACCTGAAGGCACTGCTTCAAGAGTCTTATCAAAGTCATCAAGTTTGGAATGCTGAGAAGAACATCTCTTCGTTGGCAAAGACTCTTGTTTCAATCTATGAGCAGGTTATAAACGTTTCTATATAGTTCTTATCTAATTTTTTGTCTAAGATGTTTTAGGGATTTGCTACGCCAGCAGTCCTGTTCTATCGACCATCATTTTGCCGTTTTCTTAAAATCTTTAATACTGTGAAACATCTGGAATTTTCAAACCTTAGTAATACTGGCGCTAAGTCGTTTCAAAGATTATTTAACAAAACGGAATCAAAGTGCTTTCTTTTATACTTAGATTCATATTTTTTCTTGATTCTTTGCAGATCCGGACGAAATTCACAGTCGATGACTATCCTCATTACATATTTACCCCCCGTGACCTCACAAACTGGGTTCTTGGTTTGATAAGATACGACATCCCAAGCACGGGGAACAGCGCCGAACAGCTCTTGCAGGTGATTGCGTACCAAGCGAAGAGGTTGTTTAGAGATCGCCTTGTTGGCAAGGACAACTGTAACCGGTTTGACGGCATTGTTTCATCTGCGCTACGCAATGACTGGAACTTCAGTCCGGATAATACTAAGAGCCAGCATTTCGTAACATGGGGTTCAGCTATTGCCCCTTCAGATCAAACGGAGCTTAAGAAGGCATTTGGAAGACCACTTGGCCTAATTGCGATCGAAGACTTCCGGGATATTGTGCGCAAGGGGCTCATCTCCTTTGGTAGGTCTCAACCGATTCCATTGGCAGGGTTGTAGTCTTCAATATTACACAAGCCAGTGTAATTTTTGAAACAATCATATCGATGAAAATTTTATAAATCGTATTGGAACGTATGTCATTTTTGGTATCCCATCTTGTTTTTGAGCAGCCACTAGTTTCTAGTTTCTAGTTTTCCTGTTAATTCAAAATCTCTTTTACAGCTCGCGACAACAAGGAAGACGAAATCTTGCTATTTGAAGAAGTCTTAGATAACATTGCAAAGGTCGATCGGGTCATCAGTCAACCAGGGGGCTCCTTAGTGATGGCAGGGAGAAGTGGGGTTGGGCGCCGCACAGCTTTGTCTCTTGTTGCTCATATGCATCAGATTATGGTGGTATCTCCGAAAGTATCGAGAGCGTATGGCATCAAACAATTTAAGAATGACCTAAAGACGGTACGTACTGAATTTAGTACAAGCTGTTGTGTGGTATGGATGTGATTTATATTGCAGAACATATTCCAGTTTAATCTATGAAAAGTTTTCAAGGCACCGTATTGTTAGGATTTGTAAGGTGTTCTAGTGTAGTATTTCATGCAGCAGCGAGGTACACATGATTAATTGTCGTTATTGGCACTTCATTGGTGTTGGTATTGAGTGAAATAAACTATTTCTATATTTGACACTTAAGGATAGTAGGGTAAGGCTTTTAATGTGCTTTGTTGGCTGTGTATCAAATCTTGGAATAATACTTTTTCCGAAGGTGATGCAAACAGCAGGCATTGATGGAGAAAACATCATTTTGCTTCTTGAAGACCATCAGTTGGTTGAGCCAGTCTTCTTAGAATTGATAAACAGTCTGTTGTGTGCTGGAGATGTGCCTGGCTTGTACACGACAGAAGAGCTGGACCCGATTCTGTCCCCACTACGAGAGCAAGCAATGCAAGAGGAATTTAGAGGGCCGCTCTACTCGTACTTTGCACACCGTGTGAAGAAGTACCTCCACGTGGTGCTGATTATGGACTGTACCTCGGCTACCTTTACTGCCCAATGCGAGGCAAATCCAGCATTGTACAAGAGCTCTGCATTCCAGTGGATGGACAGTTGGAGCAAGGAAAGCATGCTTGCTGGTAGGACTTTTCCACTTTGTATTTGTATTTGTCCTTATCTATGTCTCAAGTGAAAGAGTCATCAAATCATTTGTTAGCCATTCACTCCATTGATACGATCAGCTGATATACAACACCAAACGCGGGTTGCTGGAAATGATAGATGGATCTGATACGAGAGGTGCAGGATTTTTCGTTACAGAGAAATGGGGCCCTAGAGTATCGTTAAAACTTTTAACCAAGCGGATTGTGACCTTTTCAACAGATGTTTGTTCTTAATTTCCCATCGCATTTTTTGGGAATACATCCAGACTGTAGGGATTCTTAATTCGACTGAATGCAGCGCAATGTTATTTGGTTTTCAGAACAACGAGTCCATGCAATTTTAGGTGGTGTGTTCTTTGCTTTTTATGTTGCACTCTTGCATCAGATCTTAAGGTATTCAAACGATTTGCGCTCAGTATGATTTTGGCAAGAATAAGGGTATTTGAATTTTATTTACGTTGATATAGGGTTTTAGAATGAAATTTAAAATCTAGACAAAATTTTGAACCTAAAGTTGTATCCTGAAAACATGCCTGTCTGTAAAATGACATCCTATTTTTGCAACTCTTTTTAGTCCCAAAAATGCTTCTGACGAGTCTAGATCCTGACAACGAGGGAGGGAAAATGAAGGGAAGGCTATCTTCCGGCGGTGAGAAACTGTTCAAAATTTTCCGTGAGATCCATGAAAGCTTCCCGTCAAAAGATGCAACTCCCAGAGGCTACTTGAATTTCCTTCAAACATATATTCACCTTTTTAACCAGAAGAAAGAAAGCATTGAAAACAAACAGAAACATTTGCAGGTATAAATTTTGCATTTTGTATTTTCCATATTTTGATATTTGCCTTCGTCTCTTATTTTGGCCTCCAACCTGATACTGAAATGCTTTCTGTACCTCTAGCCTATTTCCTCCAGCACCGTACTCGAATCTTAACTCTGTGTTTTTGCATTCTCAGATACTGTTTAATATTGATACCGATTTTTACGAGACCAGAGTCTTCCATTTGCCAATCCTGACCTTGTTACAAACTCGTTGGTTGTAATCTAGTCCCTCACCCTTCCCAAGTGTATTTTCAATAAGATTGATAACTTGATTTAATTTTAGGCTGGTGTTACAAAACTGAACGAGGCAAAAGTACTTGTTGATGATTTGAAGAAAAAAGCTGCAGATCAGAGTAAATTGCTAGCAGAAAAACAGTCAGAAGCTGACGCCGCTTTGAAGGAAATCACCCGAAGCATGGAGGTGAGATGCTTTTTTCCTTTTATCAATTGGTCCAAGTCTGCAACGACTGTCGTTATTATCCACTAGCAACCTGCATTTTTCTCAAAATCGTATTTTTTCATGCTTATAGCTATAAGGACTATTTTTTTAATGGATTGTAGCCCGAGGATGTTTGCTTTATTGTTAATGCTCAATAATCTGTGCTTCTCCTGAGTCCTGTCTCGCGTTGAATGCAAATGAGACTTAGAAAGACCAGTGACGGTTTTAAGGGGGGGGAGGGGGGTCTAGGGGGCCACAACCCAGGCTCTGCGCTTCTGGTAGTCATAAGGGGACCCGCACCTAAGAATTAAAAAATTTTAAAGAACAAGGACCCTATATCCGCTGCCGACCAAGAAAAACTGATTTAATTATACACACAATTATACTTAGCATTCCAATCGTTAAATTTGTAATTGATTGGTCGATTTGAGTGATAGGTTGTCAGGTGATTGGAGTGATCAATTGGTGTTGCTAGGATGATTGACCTGAGTGAACTATTTTCTTAGTCGTTTGATGTGCTAATCTATCGAAAGGTTATAGTGAATGTTTGAATATCTGATTAATTAAATTATCACGAAACCTCGATGTCCTATTTTCCTGAACAACTCTTTTAAAGATTTTAAACCGTCATTTGCTGTTATGCTGATTAAATTTTCTTTTCAGCGAGCCAGTGATCAGAAAACTGAGATGGAGACCCTTAAAGTTAAACAAGGAGATGAAACCACGCATTTGGAGAAAAGGAAAAAGGCAATCGAAGCAGAGCTTAGCGAAATTGAGCCGCTCGTGCAGAAGACGAAAGACGCTGTTGGGAATATAAAGCCTGAGTCTCTGTCCGAAATCAGGTCCCTGAGGATTCCGCCAGATGTGATTCGAGACATTCTTGAGGGAGTCTTAAGGCTCATGGGTATATTTGATGTCTCATGGCTGAGTATGAGAAGGTATGTTTCTTGGTTTCTAGCCCTAAGGACTGGATAAGACACGAGTTAATGTGCCTGTGACATGATAAGACATGAGTTAATGGAGAATTGGTTCATTTGCAATCTCTCTGCTCTTGTTTTTTTGCTTCGATCCCTTCTCTTTGAAGCTATTTTCTATTTTTGCTATATGAATACTATAGGTCTGATGTAGCGAATAAAGTTGAGCAAGTATATTGTTCCTGGATACATATTTTCTTTCTTGATCTTTTCGGCCATGATTTTGACTTTCTATACTCTCAAGAGTTTCAGATGAAAAGCTTAAGTCATGTTGTAAAATTTTTTTTTCATTTCTATTCAAATTTTGTACTACTAGAAATTGCTCATAAATTTTTTCAGTAGTTAGAAACATTCCCCAACTCTATGTAGGACATGCTGCAACATAAACTTTACTTGACTTTTATTCAAAAGAAAGTCAATATATTACACAGAAACTTGTTTTTTATCATGATCGCATCAATTATGTTATTATCTTTCTTTCCAGCTTCCTATCAACAAGAGGCATTAAAGATGAAATATGCAATTTTGATGCCAGGAGAATTACTCCTGAGATGAGAGAAGGTGTTGAAGAGCTGCTTGTGAAGAACAAGGCTTCTTTTGATCCAAAGGTACTCTATACTGTTAGCTATGTTTACATATGCTTTCTATCAAAACCCTTTTTGAAGGCTTGTCGAATAATTGTACAGTAAGGCGGTCAAGGCACTGAAATATACGTTTTAATGTTCGCTTGAATACTTTTTCAAGCATCTTTTAATCTTTGCTCTTTGCAAATGGCCAACTACCCCAAATTTCCTAACTTCAAAGTTGAAGTGCCTAACAGACTCAAAGTTGATAGTCAATATAAACTAGTACCTATCTGTTTGCATTTTTCTCACGCATTATCTCGTTGATCTCAATTTGCATTTTATACCTTATAATGATTTAATTGTCGATTATATCTCTTTCCAGAATGCGACGAGAGCCAGTGTTGCTGCTGCCCCGCTCGCACAATGGGTGAAAGCCAATATCCAGTATTCAAGAGTTCTCGAAAAGATTGGACCTCTTGAAAAGGAGCAGAATGGCCTGAAGAAGTGAGATTATTTATCGCTTTGTGAAACACATGAAAATCGTACCGTTATGGGTCTTTGAGTAAAATTCTGCTCAAGATCCCAACGGTTTTCGATGCTATTTGACAGAGCGACCGTTGTCGAAAGGAACGCCTATGACTCAGCTGGCATGCTAGCGCGTTAGGGATGTTGTCCTAGGAAATAACAGGATGAAACGTAGATGCTGTGCCTGTCCTTTCACAAAGAAAGTTGGAAGCATAGTTGTGTTCCCATCCTTCAACATCATTCCATTTTCTCAACATCTTCTTGATTTTTATAATTGCTACGTTTATAAGAAAGCCTTCCAATTTTTCAAGAAATCTACTTTCATGATTTAAGAATATCAGTTTAACCATGTCAGTGCTTTGAGCACCTGGTTTTGTTTCAGTCAGAACGTGAATATGTTCTCTCTATTTTGCTACAAATCTGTGCTTCATTTTGATACAACCACAAATGCAGAAATTCAGCACATTGAAATATCTTAGTTAATTTTAATTCATAATCATGATTAATAGTCGTTTTTTGTATTTTTTTTTGTATTTCAGGAGTCTTGAAAAGTCCCAACAGAGAATGGAAAAGCTGCAAAAAGGCTTGGATAAAGTTGACAAACAAGTCTCAGAAATGAGAGAGAGGTGAAATGTTATTTTAACTCGTAGGCCCTATTCTGTCGCTTTAAACTATTTTTTGCCTTCGTGTTGTGCACGTGACATCATCTTTAGCTTTATGTGGTTTTATTTCAAGATTTGAACAGCGCACACGAGAGGCTGCTCAGCTCAAGTTTGATTTGGATAAAGCACAAGAAACTATCAAATCTGCAGAATCACTAGTTGGAAAGTTAGACGGAGAGTTCAAGAGATGGTCAGCTCAGGTACCCTCTTTTTTCTTATATATATTTGAAATGATATTCTTTGCATATTTCTCTAATATATATTCCTCTTATCCATATTCTTATTACTTGTATTGAATCTCAATTTGCCTTATTCGAATCTTGTAGATATATCCAAACCAACAGCTCCACCACCCCTCCCCCCCCCTAAACTGGGAACTTTTCCCCAGTTAGCCCTTTAATTCTTAAACAGATATCGCTGCAATACAAATTGGCTATCTAAAAGTATTAAAGTTATTTAACAAAAATGCTTTTATAGGTTGGTGAGTTGACGATTGAAATCGAGCAATTGCCCGTTCGCTCGCAACTTTCCGCTGCCTACCTGAATTACCTTGGAGTCGAGTCCGAAGATGTCAGACGCTCGTACCTGACGAAATTTTGTGAGCTCACTGGCCTGAGTGATTTTGACTTGAGAAAGTTCCTTAGCTCAGAGAGCCAAATGCTGATTTGGAAGAGTGAAGGGCTGCCATCTGATAATCTGTCAATGGAAAATGCATTAATGATTCTAAAGGTGGGTGACCAAGAACCGTTATCACATTTATTCTTTGATTGAAGCTGGAAATGACGGTTGATGGCACCATTGTCTTCTTCTTCATCTTCTTCAGTGGCTCTTCTTTTTTGATGGTCCTAGGTTTTCTCAATCCAGGAAGGACAGTTAATAGTGTAGCAATGCTTTTGCTACCATTCCTAGTGAATCTAATTTAGGATACCTACATGTTTGCCTATGTCTTCAAATATATTAATTTACGCACTGTGTATTGCTTTTCCAATGCTTTATGCCAGTAAAAGCCACACAGAAGGTACCTCTGAAGATCTGGATCTGTGTTCGTAGTTAGGTTTAGTAGGTACGTTGTCAGAGTGTTCACCTTTAATATCATATTGAGAATCTTGATAACAGGATCTATTTTCGTAGGGAGTGATATGCCCGTTCCTCGTGGATCCATCACAGAGAGCAAGCGAATGGTTGAAAAAACACGTGACTAAAGACCAGAAGGTGGAAGTTGTCAACCAGCAAGTTAGTTACTCGGCCTTTCCCTTGTTTGTATTAACTTCAGTTTCTCTTATTCATAAATGTTCATCAGCGAGGCTGTAAAATGCCAGTTATCCTGAACTATATACGAATGACCATAATTACAAAAGAACCTAGCTCAAATGCTGGTTTTTAATTTGGAAAAATCTTGTCTAAAACGATATTTTATACCGAGATTTATATTTTTTAATGGCAAGGCGCTAATTCATCAATTATTTTATGTTTTCAACAGGATGGAAACTTCACGACCTCTTTAGAGTTAGCAGTTCGGTTTGGCAAGACACTGATAATTCAAGAGGTTGACAATGTTGAACCTATATTGTACCCAGTTTTACGCAAGGACCTCATCAGTCAAGGTAGGCTTGCATCCCAATACAAAAACAAATCTCCTTTGCTCAGTGCTTTTCGCAGTACATAAATAAATCTCAGGTTTCATGTTTGCCTAGGTATGACTCAATTCATAACCTTTCATTGATTGTTTTTGACATTTAAAATCCTTTTTGCTTAAGGGCCAAAATACGTTGTGCAGATTGGTGAGAAAGCAGTTGACTTTAATGAAAATTTCAGGTGTGTATGCCTTAAAATAGTTAATAAGTGGCTCTTATTCTTCACTTTCTTGGAATTAATACTAGAGGTTAATTATCTTGCTTTGTTTTTTAGAACCGATATCTTCTTTAAAAGCTTGAAAACTCCCTCCAGTTTTGTAGCTTTCTGAGACAATTTTCCCCAAAGTTAATGACCAGTCTCCGGGGTAATCCTTTAAAACCGTTGGCAAACCCTTATGGAGAGACAAAATGTGTGCGACTGTTCCTCCAAAATGTCGAAAAGAGCAATCTGCTTTTTGTTTGGCTAATGGTAGAAAAGGATTGATTGTTTACGAAAATTATACTTGGCTCTCTAACTGTTTGTCTGAAAATCTTTTTCTCCATTGTTAGTAACAAGTACCCTTTTAAGGTAAATTCTGCCCTGTAAGACATCTAATGGCTGCGAGGAAGTCGCTCGAGGACAATCTCTTCCGCCTCTTCCTCTAACCATGCGTCGTAGAGAATTAATTAATTCCTTTTTTGTAGATTGTACATGACAACAAGGAATCCAAACCCTGAACTGCCTCCGAATGCAGCGTCGATTGTGAACGAAATTAATTTCACGACAACAAGAGCCGGGTTGACAGGGCAGGTACATCAGAAGAAATATATTTAATCGGCAATATGATTGCATTAATTTTGCTATTTTAGTGAATTTAGAGTAGAAATTCGATAATTGGATTCCGTGAGCTATTTTACTCTTATCCGTAAGCAGACCATTTTTGTGCTAAATCAAATACACGCTAAGCAATGACTTTTGTATGTCACAAGATAAAGGCAAAAAGTATTTGCAATTTTCTTAATTTGTTTTCAGCTATTGGCTCTGACGATTCAACTTGAAAAACCAGAATTAGAGGTGAAGAAAACTGAACTGCTTCACAAGGAAGAAGAGTTGAAGGTTCAGTTGGCCGAGCTTGAAGAATCTTTGCTTGAGGTAACAGCAATAATATTTTTGCTTTGAACACCCATCAGTCGAAAGGAAAAATGCAAGGAGCCTTTCGTTTCATGAGCATTGCAAACACTTTTCACTAAATAGCATTCCACTTAGATGTTTAAATTTTTAAGCCAATTTAGCAATCATGTCTCCCAATGAGTTAACTCAAAAGGGGTAATGATCTTTTGCTGCATCACCCTCCTCCATCCAATCAATCCAAAGGTACGTCATATTAGTTTTCTTCTTAAGCAATTAATACGTTTGCCAGCATATTCTAAGTATTCTGTCACTAAACATTAATCTATATGGTAAATAAACACTAGTTATGTTAATTATACCTGGTAAATAACGTTACTCATCCTGTCAAACAGTTTTGGTCGAAAAGCTAACTACGGAAATACAAAAGCTATCAGATACGGAAATAGAAAAAATTTCTTGAAGCGGGGGTTGAGTTTTAATTTATACTGAAGAAAGTTTAGCATAAATTGTCATACTATAGGTCTGATAATTCTGATCAATATTGTATCTGAACTTTGGTTATGTTTCCTTGCAGACGCTTGCAAATTCAGAAGGCAATATTTTGGAAAACAAAGCGTTGCTTGACTCCCTCAATAAAACCAAAGAAAGCAGCATGACCATCGCAGAGTCACTAGCTGACGCGCACAGGATTCAAGCTACGTTGGACAAGGTATATTGTTCTCTCTAGTTGCCACAGTAACCTGCAGGGTAACTGCTTTCTTTAGGGTGGTAGTGATTGTACTTTTCACAGAAGTGTAATTGAGGGCTTGTACGGAAATGATGAGAGAATACATTGCAGATTGCATTTTGATAGATTGTCAGATCTTTCCGATTAGAAAAATATTCATCTTGTGCTTTTTATCTCGCAGATGTTTACAAGCTTTACTAGAATGGTTTTAGGTTTTAATTCCAGCAATTTCCTCAATCTTAAGCAAAGCCTATTTTAATAGTATTTTCTGCTTCTTTTTTCACGTATTTCACAGTATTTTCTACCAAGTCCTCAATAGAGGTTTAGCCATTCTCTGACTACCACCTTTTGCCCATCTTGATTACCCCATATCATTTACAGGAGCGTGATGCTTATGTTCCATTAGCAGAGCATGGGAGTGCCATGTTTTTCGTCATTGCCGATCTTGCAAAGATCAATGGGATGTACCAGTTTAGTCTTTCATCATTTCTTCATTTGTTCCAACGTGCTCTCGAACTCATAAAGGTATGTGGAGATGTTTCTGTTACGGAATTTATCCTTACCAAATGATTTTGATTTAAAAGGAAATTCGGTTGGTTTTATGGCTTCATATCATAGTCGTTTACTTTTTTGTACACGGGCAGACATGCTATATTCAAGGCATAGAAAGACAGTTGGTATTTATGTGAAGACGTCATTGAAACGGTGTCTTATTACAGATTCCTAAACAAGGATGTTTTTTACTACACAACAAATATATTTGACAACAGCTTAATCATCAGATGTGCTTGTCTCAATTTTTTTGTCGCTTTACAGGCATCAGAAATTTCGGGTGACAGGATAAAAGCTCTGAAGAATTCTGTCCAGTCTCTTGTTTACAACAATGTATGCAGCTCCCTTTTCAAGGTAAAGTATTGTAACAAGAGGTTAACAAAATACATTAAGTTCAATTCAAATTGTAAAAAGAGATTTTGCTTTTAAAAATATTTGCTGCTTCCAGCTGAATTTGAATTATTTTTGTGTTTCAGCTAGGAGTTCGCTTGCACTTCGTATGAATTTTGCACCAGTTTCATTTTCTGACTGTCTTGGCTCTTTTAAGAGAACATGATTATTAGAAATGTTCACAGAGTTGTTAATAAAGTTATTATAATCTCATTCAGTATTGAAATTCATCATCAGAGTCTGAACATCAATTGATCGTTGATATTTTTCAGGCTGATAGGCTGATGTTCAGTCTGCACTTAGTCCATGGAATTCATACCCAACTGTTCAAAGCTCAGGTTTGTATCTATTTTTCCTTTGATAATTGTTATAATACCGAAAAAGGCAGTGGAAGGTTGAGTCAGTTTTAAATGCAGAAAATGCCTGTGAAGATTGGAATTAATCATATTGTACGATAAGCCTGGCATTTTTCTTCAAAGCAAGTATTAAAGGCATTCAACAGATACTAGAGTAGCTTCAACCATCTGTCAATCGGCTATTGGCCAATCAATAAACGTGTGTGTGATATCACGCTTCTTGATTGGCCAATGTTTATCGACAGCTGGCTTAAGCCACTTTAGTTAATGTCAATTTCCGTTAATTTTTATATATCGCTTGGAGCTGTTTATGTTCCAAGAACGGCGAAAACTCACCATTTTTTCATAGTTTATTGCGTCCAATGGATGACGTTACAGTTTCTAAAGAATCGAATGAACGAGCTTTACTTTTCGATTTTACTTTTTTCATGCAGGAATGGGAGTATTTCTGTGGTCTTGTTGTTGACAACATGTTGAGGCGACAAGTAAGTAATGGTCTTGTTACTTTGCCTCAGGTTTAGCCTTTTCTCTACTTCTATCCTTATTGCCTCCCAGTATAAGAGAAAATAGATCATACTTGCCATTACTTGAAATATTATCCCAAGGAATTGTTCATTTAAAGGAAAATTGATTTGTTTTCAAGAAGAAACACGATTTATTCACGTACGTTGCTTTAATTTGCACCAACAAGCGCACGATTGTGTGATCTTTGTTTTAAAATTGTGTTAGGTTTCTAGACCATTTGAGGAGGTGGGATGAAGCCTGAAAGATATCCTGTATCTTTAATTTTTGTTTGGTAAATAGACTCATTGATGTCACAATTGCAAGTTCCTTTACCTAACTGAAATTCTAAATATTAGTTTTATTCTGATCATTCACCTTAACTACTCCAAGGATTCTCTTCTGGAGATCAAAAGTGGACTACCGTCATGGATTGATCACGAGCGAGCCCAGGCCATTAGCTCGCTAAAGGTGAATTTTATTCAAATACAAGCCAACTGAATTGTTAACTTTAGTGAATTACGCTTTATGAATACTCTTTGAAATAAACCTTAACTTGATCGCAATAGCATATAATCCATATGTTTCCTGTTTGCTGACATGATGTTTGCTGTCTCTACACCGTGCCATTTGCTTTTTTTGTCTGGTTTCTTTGTTTCACTACAGTCTATACAAGTCTTTTTACTTTTAGGAGATTATCTTCATTTTTGTCATATTCAAGCCAGTTTGCTTTAAAAAAGACAGTGAATTTTATCAAGCCCTTAGTGCAACATCTCCCACGATTACCTAACACTCATTATCCTTGCTTGTAGAACACTTTCCCGGAGCTTTTCACTGCTTTGGACCTGAAAAACTCTTCATTATGGGATCCCTTTGCAAAGAGCCCACACTGCGAGCAAGACTTCCCCAGGGACTTATCAAAGAAAGTGTCGAATTTCCAGCAGGTCAGTTGGCTTTTGTCAATGAATCTTCTTAAACAGAATTCTTCAATCTTTTTTGTCAAATGGATATCGCCCTTTTTATTTCCGCCGAGTACCTTTAAGACTTTTTGTTGTCGATTACACCAATCAAGTTCTTCTTAGCACATCAAAGAAGCAAAGACATTTCAAATCTAAGTATACAAAAGCCTACATCATTGGGGAAAGGGGGGCACACAACGGTCATTTACCCCTCCCCACTTTTTCAAAAGTGAGCCAACAACTTTTAAAGTCTTAAAAAAATATGGACAAAGACTTTGAATTACGTTTATTAAAACTAATTGCGAATAAAAGCAGTCCCTTCTTTTTTAATCTAGACCCCAAAATATCGCCTCTCAACTTTGAAATGTTTGTTATATACCCTGGTATTAGCTTATTACTACGAATTTACTTAGAGTTTGAAACCAATTTTTGAATGTATCTCTTCAATATCTATTAGCTGCCCATATAATATCTAGCATGATGAAAGCAACATTTTTTACAGGTCCTAGCTGTTCAAACAATCAGACCAGATCGACTGCAAAGCGCAATGGCATTATTTGCAACCAAAGCTCTTGGTAAGAGACTTCTTTTTTGTACTGGGAGAGACTCTGTTGCTGATATCCTTATCTTTGCCGCAGCCTTTTAACACATAGTGTCTGCAACCCGTCCAATTTTTCCATCAACTGCTGAATTGTTTATTAAATTACCTTATTTCTTAAATTGTTGTGTGTCCTTTTAGTCATTTTTAACATTTGGTCAAACGATATTGTATTTGCAAATTGGCTCTGAAATTATTTATTTCATCAACAGAGCTTAAGTCACTTGCCGCCCCGTCTCTAAATCTTAAGAGACTGATGACCGAGACAACACCGAAGGAGCCAATTTTGATCATCATTTCGACTGGAGCGGATCCTTCTCAGGTGCGGGTTTACCTTTTCACTTATTCATTTATTTATTATATTTAAATTTATTTTTTACTCACTAACGTATAATTCTTTGCGGTCCTGGCTAAAAAATATTGCTTGAAGTATTGCTTTGATCAATTTTATTTTCTTTGATTCGAAGTGGTAGTCAGGTACCAGAACACAAAGTCTGTGCTGCATTGCTAATGAAATTCTCTATGCAACATGGCCCGTTCTGTTGCCGGCCCTTTCTTTTGTCACTGTGGAGTTACTTCCAACGTTCATGCGAAATCACTGAAATCACTTCCAACATTTATTAATTGCATTCACTATCATGTTGGCCTATCATAAATACAACTGTTCGAAACAAACTTGTTTGTATTCCATTGTATTTGAGATTGGAGTGCCTTTCTTGTTCATAGGAATTGCAAGACTTCGCCGACAAAACTGTTGGACCAGAGCACTTCCATCAGGTTTTTAAACCATTCTTCATATTCTGTTGCTCAGCTGCTCCCTGCGTCTCCCACCAGATATTTTTATTCTCTCTCAAGCTCCGTCTTTTTAATTTGCAATGTATGTTTTGGTGTGTTACTTTCTACTTCACAGTTTGCTACTTTTAGATTGAAAAACTTACTTTTGTTTGTTTGCGGCAAGAATTTTATTTGGCTACTTGCATATATTATACAGAAGCATATCAGACTTATTGAACTTTTTATCTTGGTAATTTGTCATTTCGTCGTTTCGTTTAGGTTGCAATGGGACAAGGCCAGGCTGAAATTGCATTGAAATTGCTAGACGACTGTGCAAGGCAAGGCGAATGGTTATGTTTGAAGAACCTCCATCTTGTTACTGCATGGCTTCCGACTTTGGAAAAGGTACTGCTGAATGTTTTGCTCTAAACGATATGGCACTATTCTCCTACGTCCCTAAGCAATTGAGATACATTTTCTGGAAAAAATTTGAATTTTTTTTCAGCCATATTCACATGTGTTTATAGCAAATTATATCGAGGAAATCAGGACAATTGGTGATTTTGCTGTTAAAACGATGTCAATAATTGACGTGTCCGGATGTCCGGAAGCATATGTTATTTGTTTGTGTCGATGGTTGTTTTTGATCTTGGTCATTCCTTGTACCGGTTTACATCGTGATACTTCTTTTGATCAGGTAATAAATTCACTTCAACCGCACGAGAAGTTCAGGCTGTGGTTGACAGCAGAGTCACATCCAAAATTTCCAGCTATTTTGTTGCAGTCAAGTTTGAAAGTCACTTATGAGGTTAGTATGTTTGTACTTTTAGTGCTTCTTCCAGTTTTGTTAACTGCATTGCATACTTCTCCACTCGCTAACGTTTGCTGATCATATAGATCGTATTGAACATTCGCTTGCTTTGGCTCTGATAGTGACTATTGTTTGTTCATAATTTATTTTATCATAGTGTCATTCCATCTCATATACACTAGAGCGTAGTTGTAGTCACCCTCAAATAACCCTTCACCTGTCAGCATGTATCAAGTTGAATGCGTTGTTTTTATAGTAAGGGGGGTCCATGCTTTTCCTTCTTTCTTTATTCTCTTGCCACTAGCCTTCTTTTACTTCGGCCTCAGCATATAGACAACAGCTCGGGATTGCTTTACCCTTTTTCTCATTTTTCTCCTCTTTTGTTTTTGTGCCTGCTAATTAATATTTCAGATTTTAAAGATCATCAGGAATTAATAATATTCAGCTTTGGTTTTTAGATGGTTCAATCTTATATGTTGATTTTTCAAATAGATTTGATTTTATCCCATATATTTTGCAATCCACGCTTTTTGTGTATAGAACAGGACTGTTTTAAGATGCTATTTCGAGTTTCACGCTTGATGCGATCATCAGGCAATTGTTGCATCAGGCAAATGAACAGTCCTGCTCTATTCAGCGTGCACAGCTCTGCCTATACTACACCCAGCACTTTTTGACAGACCGGTAAACAGCAATTTTGTTGTTGTTACCAAATCATCACTAATAAACTTTGAATAAACAGCAATGATATTCGATTTTCTAAGTAAGATGAACTTTTTTTCCATAGGCACCGCCTGGTATCAAGAAAAACATGCAAAGAACATACGAAAACTGGACGCCAGAATTCATTGCCCAGTCAAACTCAGTGGCAAGAGCCCAGTCTTTGTTTGCTCTGTGTTGGTTCCATGCCTTAGTCCAAGAGCGAAGAAATTATATTCCACAAGTAATATATCATTTTGTTTCCTTTTCATGCAGATCTCGTATTTGTCGTCTTTCTGGTCTTTTTAATTGCGGTATTCATATTCTGATTTAACAAATATTATTACTTGATTCGGTTCCTTGCTTTCAGTCGTGGTCAAAATGTGATTTAGAACAATATATATTAAATGCACGTCAAGGTTTTTCTTGAATTTAAAGCTGTTACATTAATCGCAAAAATGAGTAATTGATTAGTTTAGCTAGCTCAACGTTATAATGAATTCAGTACTGGAGCCCCCAGCAATAGTCTGTTCTTATGGGTTTATTCGAGGTTTCGTGGTATTTTTATGTTTTAAACCCCATTCTTCTTCTTGGTAGGGATTTACAAAATTCTACGAGTTTTCTTCAGCGGATATTCGCGCTGGTGCCGACATCATCAACAGGCTTTTCATGAAAGCAGGTGAAGATTATCGTTCTTTCTGTACAAACGATTTGATGTTAATGATGGACTTTTTGTTTTTCTCATTAAACTTAATGTGTAACAACATAAACGAGAATGCACTGCTTTCAATGTTGCAATTTTTCTCAACTGCTGATATTGTGACAATGTGAGATAATCTGTAGCCTCGTCACACCTTTCCAAACATGTTTGTTAATAGAAATTTTGTTAGAGCAGCGAAGTCTTTTAATGAGTGGGGCAACCCCCATCTTGGAGCCTGGAACTGCGCATGGAACTTGATCACTATTATGTATACTCTTCGACTCCAAGACGGGGGTGCCTCACACAAAGAAGAAACACAAAATCTGACAAAACTATTCCTGTATCTTAGTCTTCTTGAGAGATCTCAATGTCTTATAACAACAGTCATTTGAAATGCAAAGGCCTAAAAAGTATGATTCAATTTGAAGGTACTCAATTTGAAGAACCAAAATACCGTTATCTTACTGCTTACAAGTTTTTTAATTCATTCCTCTATTGATTGAACCTTGTTTTTGCTTATAATAATTTTAAACAAAATCAATTTCACAGGCAGTGGGTCAATTCACTGGGATTTCGTACATGGGCTTTTTGAGAACGCCATTTATGGTGGAAGGGTTGACAATAACTTCGATGTTCGAGTTTTGACGTCATATCTAAAGCAATATTTTGCTGACGGGCTGTTCTCGGGACAGGTTTGCCAACTTTTCTTTTACAGCATATGAAATTTAACTTTGGTTTTTAATGCATTTTTAAATGCAAAGCGTGTAATTTTTTCGATCTACAAGTTTTGATACACATATTTTTATGACCTACAGAAATTCCAAGATTGTATTAATATTTTTTTAGGGATCGTCACGAGGTGTAAAACAAAGAAAATTAGGCGAATTTCTAACACTACCATCGTCAACAAACTACAAGGTAAGCCGGAAAAATGCTTCTTGTTTATTTGCAATAGCCTAAAGTTTCTGCTCCAAACCGATACATAGAAGAGCTGAAATGAACATTACATTATCTTGCGTTCCAAAAATTAAATACAACGCTATTTTCTTTATTTCTGTTGTTTTTTACCCTATCTCCCATATATTTTTCTTGTAAAGTTAAAAATTCGTCATTTTTTTTCTAATCCAGATGGGCTTTATATAACAGCTGGAAATCTGAGTATGGCTTTTGCATTCAAATGTATCCACCTTGGAGTTAAACGTTTTAAATCTATTTGAATGCTTGTTGTTTCTTACAAGTTTCTACATTTTGCTGTTAATACCTGTCGGTTGTTTGTTCTGTTTTTCTAAATCAGAAACCTATTTCTCTAGGAATTTGTTGATATCATCACATCATTGCCTGATGAAGACACCCCTTCATTTTTTGGACTGCCAGCAAACATAGAGCGCTCCTCTCAACGGATTATCAGCTCACAGGTTCAAGCGAAAATCTTAGAGTCTCAATACAGTTCTTTTGTTGCTCTTCATTTTACGTAGAAATTGTTAATAATCATTTCAAAGAAACTTTCTGAGCTTTGAATTTGACTTTACTGGCCATAACAGATAGGTTATTGAATGTTAACCTGACTTGGAGGTGCTTCGCATAGAACTTTGCACTTCCCCTTTTCTCTCTTGTAATTTCTATGCTATATCAGTGACAAACAAAATAATATCCTGTTATTTTCGCCCAGAATTGAATTTAATCTAAAAGATACTTAAATGATTTGAACTCTTAGAATATGAAATGTTTCACACCTTGTATGTTAAAAGTTTTGTGATCAATCAAATATTATGTGAAAAAGTGAAATCGTTATTGACTCTGCGAGCAATCAGGGTAATATTGAAAGGCACAAAATACACGCAAAGAAATTCAGAAATATGAAATGAAGGAATCAGAATTTTGTAGAAACAGCCTCTGAATAAAAGATTGGAAGCCTGAAAATACAGCTCAGTTCTTAAAAAGACTGTTATTTATCAATCTTGATTGTAAAAAACTGCGTTGGTTTCCATAGGTCATCTCTCAGTTGAAAATCTTGATGCGTTCGGATGAAGCAGCGAAAAAATTCAACAAGGAGAAGTGGGCTACAGAATGTGCCCCCATTCTGAATCTTTGGAAAAGACTCAATCAGGTACTTTAATAAATTACAGATCTGAACCATCACTTTGTTCGTTTTCGTATTGGGGAATTGGAGATTGGGGAATTGGAGACTCTCCACGAACCACAGGAGTTAATTTGAAGCCTCCTGCTTATGCGTTTCTCTTGCAGGGCCCCGTCTAGAAGGATCGAAAATGACATTTTCATCATCTTCATGATTATTTAATCTTGAATCGAAAAGAAATTTGTAATTATAAATCCCTCTGATAACAAAATAATTTTTATTGGCAGGGTCACCAGATTCTCCAAAAGAAGGTTCACCAACCTCATGAAGATGATAGCTCTTTGCCCGTTACGTCATTCATCAAGCTCGAGTTGTTCAATGCAATTCAACTTGCCCAGCACATTCACTCCACATTGGCATCCCTAGCTAAGGTTATCAAAGGAACTCAACTGCTGACATCAGATGTCGAGGCATTGGCAGTGGCAATTATGAGGCAGCAAGTCCCGTCTGATTGGTGCACACGCTGGGAGGCTGGGCCAGAGGATCCAGTGCAATGGCTAACTGCCCTCATGAACAAAACACTGGCTTTGGTGAGCTGGGCCGAGAAAGCAGAATCCGGAAAGCTCCTATCCTCAACCTTAGATTTATCGGATTTGTTTCATCCGGATACATTTTTAAATGCTCTTAGGCAACAAACTGCAAGGTCAGTTTTCTTTCAAATATAATGTAGGGCGAATCCTTGCTTTATTGTTAAATTCCTTAAACATTTTATGAAAATGTGACAATATGTTTTCGAATTAATATCTGAATCGAATGGGTATAACAGAAATGTATAGGTATTTCAGTTGCTTCGTAACAGACCAAATTTAAGGGATAGACTTCCATTAGACAACCTCTTTCATTCAGAGACATTACAAGAGTTATCTTTTAAGATAATGTAAAAACCTAAGATAAGGAAAGTTTGAAATTGAAAAGCCATGGAGAGAAAGCTATCAAATCTTAGTTTCTTGTGGTAACTATATTTTTATACTTGATTCAGAGCCGCCAAAGTCCCTATGGATAAGCTGAAACTTGCGTGCACGTGGAGGGATGAAAGGATTGCCGGGGCCAAGCATACTGTTAAGGTTTGTTATGTTTAGCTACAGCAACAAACGACTGTTGAGATAACTTTTTTAAACTATTAAGACTGATCTATTTAGATAATTGAGACGAAGGGAATATAAAACAACTTTAAGTATTGATTGCAGGGGCCTGTTTATTAGGAAGATTCGTTTCATGGTGTTTAACAGCCCAGTATCGACATTTCTGCCCTATACAGTAAACACCCGTCACCCGTGTATAAGAACGCAAAATTTTGCAAACCAGCATGGATAGGTTCTTATATATTGGGTATTGAATAGGAAACGAGGCTGTTTAGCATTTTAGATTGCATCTTACGTGATGCAGGGCTTTCATAAATGTATTTAGTTCCGATTCAAACTTCAGTCATTTTGATGTGATTGAAGGGGCTAAAGGTCTTGAAATTGTAGTGGATTACAAACTTTTTTGTGGAAGTTTCTACTACCTACAGAAAGTGCTACAGTGAAAGCTGAGCCAAAGGAGTCCGCCAAAAGCTTGAATTTAAGTTAAATAATGGACAGTACGGCGCTTAAACTTGGGAATTGAAAAACATTGCAATATTGAACAGAGTAATGAATACTGCATTTATAAAGTTATTGTAAAGAATCTAAAATATCAGTTAATGGTTCAATGACAATGAGTAAGCAACTAGTGTTTTATACTGTATCTAAATCATGTTTTGGCTAAACTGTCTTCTAACTTAGAAAATATTTGTAGTTTTCAAAGCAGAGAATAATTATTTTGATATTACCATATCTCTTCTACTGTTCCATGTACAAAGTGCCTTGCTTTCACATAACTTGAATAATCTTTTTAACGTTTTATTTTATTCGTTAATATTTTTTTATAATAACGTTTTATTTACGTTTTATTCGTAAATTTTATTCTAATAGATTGAGGGGCTACAGCTGGAGGGTTGCACTTTTGATGGCAAGAAATTGCACGAGAACACGCGTGACTCATCAAGCATTTCTGCGATACCCGTGTGTACATTGGGGTGGATACCAAGGGTAAGTCTAGAGTTTGTCATCTTTATTGGATTCTTTTTATTTGTATTTGCAGTTGAAAGGTTGGCTACATCAGCGTTTAAAATTTGATGGGTTGTATTACTCAAAAGCCTTGCATTTTTTCCCCAATTTATCACCTCTTAGCTGGATTATTTCCTGTCACAATTTTCGAGGGGATCGTTTCTAAAAATTTATTTTGTATTATAACAGGAAAGTACTGATCCGTACCCCATTGATGAGTGCATCGCATTGCCCCTGTACTACACCCTGTTCCGGGATCGTGTCGTCACACAGCTGAATGTTCCTTGTGGGACTGAACAAGACAAGTGGATACAGTCTGGTGCTGCACTTTTTTTGAAGAACATGTGACCGTGACTTGCTTTTTACGATTTATGTTATTTGTCACCCGAACCTTGCATATAAGCTCATTTACCTTCATTGAGAATTGAATACGATAAAATACGATAAAAACGTAACCATACGAGTGAAGTTCGGAAATCAACAAATGGAGCCTATTCATTCAACTTGGCTTTAGATATAACTTTGAAATATGTGACAGGGCCCACGCCACGAATTTTAAAGTGGGGCGCCAAGGCTAGCAAAAATAGGGGGCCAAGACTTTTTTCCCCTTTTACTGCAGCTTCAAAACTACTTGCTTCTCAAACAAGTTGGGGAACATGGCCACCCCGGCCACCCAGGTGTAATACTCGATAAAAAAGCAAGTTACTTATTTATTAATTTCTGCCCCTTACCACAATTGCGCTTATATGCAACGTTAAGGATGTTATGCAGAATCTAGTTTGTGAAACGTTTTTTTTGCACTTGTTAAACATCGTGCACAATTCTTTTTTAGTGCTTTACTGTGTAGTTAAATCAGTGTTAGTAAATTATTCAGAATGGATTATTCAATTTGTGCCTGCTTCATTACTAGCGTTCTTAAACTCACGTTTGACATACACATTTTTGGTGAATCCTGTTTGAAATCATGTTTGAATTCCAGGATGATTACTACTCATGGCAAAAAGTGGCAAGAGGGCTAGGTGCCATGGTCCTATAAGTAAAATTGGTTTTTTGGCATTACAAAGCCTTTTCCTTGGGGAGCACCTTACATGTCAGACTTTCATTGAATTTGGATCAGAGATTCCACTCGGATTTAAATCTTTCAAAGTTTTTTTTGCCTTTTCTCGAAACTGTTCTAAACTTATGCCCTTAAAGCATTAGCTTGCAGATGAAGACATGAACTAAAAATGCTCAAACACTTGAATCTATATGTTTTAAGTAGCTGACAAACAGTACAGTATAGACTGATCTATTGTTCTACTTTGTACAAAAGCAAAGAGACAATAAGATTTTTGTTAAGTTTTTAAAGGTTTACAGGCACAAGCTTAAAGTAATAAGCAGGCAACTTAGAGTGGCGTATTATTTTGAAAATCAGGGTCTTTGTTCCCTAAATTTTGTTAATTTCCCAAAGTTTTTGCTTGCTTGACTGACCCTTTTTTGATCTGCTGAAAAACTGATTTGTTGCAAGAAAACTTTTTGAGTCAAGTCCAGCCTCAGTTTTGGCTATTGCTTACTTCAATGTTTGAAATAGAAACATCAGAATAGAACAGTTATTTGAAATTGAATAACTGTCTTGTTTACAAACTCTAAAGCTCTCGAACCAAACAACTTATATGCCAAATTTGGAAGATCTTGATAACAGGGACAATTTTAAACCCATCAAGTTCTGAAGAAATTACTATTCAAATAAATTAAATTATTGATGTTTTTAATTAATTTTTATGTAAACATAAACACAAGGGGAAATTATAAAATATATTATATGACACTGATTGGTCAACCTCTACAGTCATGTGCTTGTGTTTCTGATTGGTCTATTTCAATCCACAACTGGGTATATATATTTCCTAGCGTAGATTTTCCGATCTATGTTCTGACGTTTTAAACTCTGAAGAGTGTCAGACGAAAGGCTTTAGTTTACTCAAATGTTTGCTTTTTCCAAAGCCATATATTTTTCAATTAATCTGGTGATTCAAAAAATATCAGAAGGAAAAATATAAAAAAACTATCAACATCTTCATTTCTACTTTAAAACTCATTTGGAACAAGAGTCTATCAGTGATGAAATACAAATGCATAGGTTAAAACAAGACATGAATTTTTTATATACTTCAATTGTGAACAGCAAATAATATAATTGTGAACAGCAAAAATATCATGCGAGATGAAATATTCTTAGCAAATTTACAAAACTGTGATGAAAATATAATGCAACTTTATATGCTTGCCTCATATCAGCTATTTTAATAAAATGGAGCTACCCAATTCATACACTTACACACTGTATATACAAACATTAGAATGTATTTAGGGTCTTATATTATTAAACCACAGCCATGAATTTTGTGATATCAAATATATACAGTTACAGAAAAGTAAGAAATCTATAAGAGAATGCCATTGGTATTAAAAGAAGACTTGATGCAAAAAACATGTAAATGCATTATTTATCTTTATCATTATCAATAATTATGGAAATCTAAGCTCCTTAATGATCAGTGGGCCTCCCAGTAACAGTTATCGCTCATTCAATATTTAAATTTGTTTATGTAACATAGAAGAGTTGTATCACCCTGCTAACAATCACATTGGTGTCTGTGTTCTTAGTCTTAAAGGAAGGCATTTTAAATTAGCATTGGTTGAAACAATTCCTTATTTATAAAAAGCTTAGTTCCAGGAAATGGAGACAGCCTTTGTGAAAGTTTCCTGGGATCTTTCAGTGCTTCAACTTTGTACTTTTATATCTTTTACTTCGTTTTGTTTTTGGCTCTTCATCTGTTTCTTCACTTGACGATGAATCTGAGGAGCTTGAAGATGATGAAGATGAGGAGGATGTGCTGGTAGTTTCTGAATCTGATGAGTCAGAAGACGAGTCTGAAGAGCCATCTGATGGAGCCTCTTCTTCTGAAGATGAAACTATCTTCTTTTCACTGAAAATATTTTGAACCATGGTTATTTCTATTGTTTCATAAAGGAAACAGAGGGCACCAGTACTTGTCTTGAAAACTTTTTATTATGTAAAGGAAATATTGGGGTGATAAACTAGTAAAATTTATCTATGCATATATGTCATGCCTGACTGTCAAATATGCTAGTTTGTAAAATGTCTCAATCTAAAACAAGTGCATGAACAAAATTTTGATTAGTGAAAAGAAATCTTAAGCTTTCTGCTGTCTTGCCTTTGCTCATATCAAAGTATGAAATGAGTTGTGTAGCAAGTATTCAATTTTAAGCAAATTTTACCATGTTTTTTGAGTGTATGAACTAAATTTGCATTCATAATATATCTATAATCTTTACCGAAATTTGTAATTCCAATAAAAATTAAAGATTTCACTCAATTTACAAAAATGCATTGATGTTGTAAAGCACATAACTAATTATTAAATGTTAAACCTTTCTGTCGCATCTTCCTTTTCCTCTGTAGGTTTGGGATCCTTTTCCTTGTCCTTCAGAATTCGTGTTCTTGATGGACGATAAACATATTTTCTGTCATTTTTACATTCATATGTCCAATGGCCAATTTGTAAGCACTTTTGGCACTTTTGACTTTTTGCTTCTTTGTTGCTGCAAAAATTTCAAACAAAATTTATTTATTGAGTGAGCAAAAATGCATGCAATTAGATTCAAAACACTTTTTCACTTTATTGAATATTAATATGAATTGCTGGTCAGTAACTTCAAAATCAAATGAAAACCAATATAACATAGTTATAATTATTTTATAGCTGTTACTTTTTCTTCACTGATTTTTCTGGCCTAAAAATTTGACAAGTAAGGTACATATTTAACAGGTGTCATTTGCATGAGGGCAATAGCTCTGCCCAAACAACGCAAATAAAAGCTGTGCAGCACACAGTGAAAGTTTAAGTCTAAGACAAAAGATGACAAAAACTATAATTAAAGAAAATGAGGCAATCAAATAGCATTTTATTTTTTTATAATATTGACTTACAAAATTTAATCTGAACAGCTCATATTCCCAAACTGCAGAGTATGGCAGATTTTAATGATGATCTCAAGATTTCAGGTGTATAATAGCAAAATTTCAATTTTGCAAGTGTGCACTTTGACCAGACTGGAAACTGACTCTTGCGGGGACAGGTTTACTTTGAAAATTTGAGACTGCGTGGATATCAAAGTAAATATGACACAGCTGTTATGCCGCGGAAGTCAGGACAGCATTGGCCCATTCTCTGACCGCATCGAAGAAAATCGATAATATCTCAAAATCTAAAAAAGCTATGAAAGAGCTGTTTTTCGTTTTGGACTTGGCATTAAATTCTGTACTAGAACCTTAGAATAGAATCGTAATTGAGTTTGTCGGTTCCCTAAATCGGCTTCCCGCGAAATTCTTTAAAAGAATTTGTCTATCGATACCACTGCCAAAGCCAACCAAACAAGGATAATTTGAAATATTTTTGTATCAAACACTCTGAAAAGGTAGGAAATGTATGAATATAGCATTTAAAGCGTTTTAATTCAATTGTTCTACCTTTAAGTTTATATTTTCATCGCACCTAATGGAGAAGCCGAAGAGAAGTACGCTGCGAAGGGACCTCGCAGATTTGGAGAATCGCTACGAAAACATGAAGTTTTAGGCCGACCGGGTCGTCGAAAATCGGCTCACGCTTCCACAGACAGGCTTATTTTGCTAGAAAAATGTACCAAATCGATGCTTTATTCGTAGGAGAATGAAATTCTTGGGGTGCACAAGCGGACAGAAAAGCTCGCAAACGGTTGAGATTCAAATTTCACGCAAACGCAAGAAAAGCGTTTTTTTTGACTGGTTCGCACCAAATGCTGACCTGTGCACCCCCATAGTTTTTTAACCTCGTTCACTGGCCAATTCATGCAACAAAAATGAAGTATTTATCGTCTATCGTTTGGAAGCGCCAGAGAAAAGTAAGAGGAACACTTTGGCCTAAAATCGCCATCGCATAGGAAAATCACAAAAATGGTTGTCCTTTCGATTTTTTTCCCGTAAACCAGAAACAATCATGCAAACAACAAATTTATGTTATAAAGGAAGCAAAAGTAGATTTTTCTTTTAAAATTATTCGCAACTTTATGGAGTAAGTGTACGATTTATTACTGAATTTTGAAAATCACTCAATTTTCGAAAGCTGCGTGTTGCAGTCTGTTAAAAGGCAAAATATTCGCTGTCCTCATTTCCCCGAGAACAATAGGCGTAACAGCTGTGATGAATTATGTTAAGAAAAGAAAATCCTATTGATAGTTATTCTGTTATAAAACCATTGCAAGTTTATTTTCATCTTGTAAAAACAAATTTCTTCATTTGCCCTAAGCAATATAACACACTCACGCCATGTCCAGATCTTAAAATGCCAACCTTTTACCAAATGTGCAGGGAACATTTTAGAACACTACTGGGGTGTGCACTTGCCATAGTTTACAGTTTGGTCAGTTTCTACAATAAACCATGAATTCATTGTTTCCATCTTTTCTTTTATCGTTGCTTTTTGTGATCCTTTGAAAATATCCATAATTTTTATGGCTTAACTTCGGAGGATGCAAAACAAATCTTTCTATCCTTGTGATTTTTGTGACTCAAAAATTGTCCAAAAATAAAATAATTTGATTAGCTAAAAACGTTCACAGCCTATAAGAAAAATTTAGCAATAAAAATTTGACACAAGCCTTAGTGAAACCATACTTTAAGTTTCAGCGTGTAGTTATTTTCAACGATACAAGTTTAAACCCAAACCTTTTTGACTCTCTCAAAAACTTCCAGGCCAAGGCCGCCATGTCTTCGCGGGACAATCGCAGCGAGCCACAGGGTACAGAGGTGACAATTTTCATCCTTCGATCGAGGCTGGAAGAAACGAAACGAACAACAAAATGGCGCGCGAAAAAGAATGGTTTTTTACTCTATTTGGAATATGTTGTTGCATCAAGCTGCTTTTGTTGCCAGCATAGTATGATCTTTGATAAAGCTTTAAAAATGTTTGATATCATTTTGCTGATTCTATTTTTGTAATTAGCTTCTTTTTTATCAAATAACTTCATCATAAACCATTCGTTTCCTGAAATGGAACCTTCACTACTACCATGGTACTAGTTTACTTTCCTTGATTTCGGCCCAAAGAACGCCATATTATATCTAACTCTGGCACATCTTAGGCTGTGGACCTTAGAAAATTCTTTCTGCAATATATGCGATGGGCTGGGGTAACCTCTACAAAGATCTTTCCTGCACCCAGGAAGACTCTTGAAACACAAAATTTGCTTGTATTTTTATTTTCTGTAGCTTGTAGCACCAACAAAAAGGAAGCTAATGAAAGAAATCGAAATTACAATAAGCCGGTAGTATTAAAAGCTAGGAATTTAAACTTTCTGTGAAAGTCTATGTAGAATTCAAACTGAAAAGTCTCAAAAGGAGAATGCTACCCATGCTAAAAAGGCATGGTCATTAGATTGCCTGGACAAAGTTAACACTAAATTTTCCTTATATGTTTTCTTATATAATGATTTCTGTGTGAATGATATCAGTGGACACAAAATGGTAAAGGGCATCCAAATGACCCTGACTAGGATCTTCAAAGTATATGTTTGAAAATCTATGACAAAAGGCAATGAATAACATTTGACAATGTACTGCTCACCAAGTGAGTCTTACCAGTCTTTATATTCAAGAACCCATATTAGGTATTCCAAGGTTTCTTGATGAACTGTAGAAATATCAAAACAAACTATAAAAATGCTTTCTTCTTTAATTTTCAATGCATTTGTCTTTGTTGCACTCAAAGTTTTGGTGTAGATATGTGTAGTTGCCTTTTAACATTATTGTTTATTTGTATTCTGATCAAAATCTTATCTTGCAGCCGATCTACAGATTTTGAAGTGCATAGAAACTGGCTTGCAATCACTCATAGCCTACCTGTTTCTGACTGGTATTATGAGGTAAGTTTCAGTCCATATGACTACACAATGCACAAATTTGTTACTTTTGTAGTCCTGTGGAGCTTAAACTGTTTTCAAGTATAAATAGAATTTAATATGTAGCTAATGAGCCTTTTATTTGCATTCTTACTTCGCTAACGATCTTAAAGAAACTACGACTTAAATTTTTGAACGGGCCACACATAAAGGATTATACTTTGTTGGATACTCTGGTTGAGATACGTTTTGGTTTATATTCTACACTTGTGAAGCAAAAAAAAGAAATAGTTTTAAAGGATGAGATAAAACAAATACAAATGTTTTTTAGGCTGGAAAGTGGTAATGAAAAAAATTCTGGGCTTGAAAAATTGAATTGAAGTGTCTTGCTGTTTTAAAATGAAATGCCCAGTTTATATTATTTGTAATATAGAACTTAAAATTGATGCTATTATTGAAAAAATGACTTGTGTTTGACCTTTTGTTATTAGGTTCTACTCATGGTACAAGTCCATTAAAGAGACTTGTTTGCGATAAAGGTGCATGCATATCTGTTTAGGGGTTCATGTACTTGTAACCAAGCCCCCCCCTTATCTAAGCAGGGTAAATGTGTATAAGTTTGTAAGAAAGATTTGCATTAGTGAATAAATTGAAACAATGCCTTTTATATTTGGGCAAGTCAATTGCATTATATATGTTTATTTAATTCATAGTTTCATTTTTATGTTCTGCAAGGGTTTTTCATCTTTTTGATAATTCATTCTGACAGGAAACTTCACAATGGACCCTGGACTACCCACCCTTCTTTGCATGGTTTGAGTATTTACTATCCCAGGTAGCAGAGTTCTTTGACAAAGATATGCTAATTGTCACCAATCTTGAGTATGGAAGCAGAGCAACAGTTGTATTCCAGAGGCTGTCTGTAATCTTCACTGACTCTATGCTAATTTATGCAGTGTACAGGTAGATATATATTTACGTAGTTTTTTCTTTAATTTCTCAACTTACTTGGTTGCTTTTTATGATATGAGTGCTATGTTTGTTTGAAAGTGTTAGATGCTTCAGGTTACCAATTGTTTGAGAAGACTGTATTGTGTAACGATATCAGTTGTCTTGAACGTTGCCTTGTTTACATTGTGTAAAGAAACTGCTCTAAGGTAGATGAAACTTTTTCTATTGTGAGCTCAATATATATTTTCTGTTTAGATAACACTTTTGATATCTCCCCTTTTCCATTAGATACATTGTTTGTAATCTTCAAGGATTCAGAAAAGAGCCTTTAGCAACAAGCAAAGTCTTCATCCTGACCAGTTTGCTGCTTTTTAATTTTGGATTGTTTGTTGTGGATCGTATCTTTTCAAGTTATTATCAATCACATGCTATTTTTTTAATAGAATGATCCCAAAGGTTAAATTGTTACATCAAGAAATATTTTAATTAAAGCCTGTTTGATTGTATCATCTAGAAATTAATTCTTCAAAGTGAATAGTTTGTTGGCCTGTTTTTAAGGTTGTTTAGCCATATTCAATTTTTATCTTTTATCAGCTATATAGGATAACCTCTTGCACTAAAATTTAGTTAAAAATTAGTGAATGATTTTAATGTGTTTAATGTGTCTTTGTTTAATGTGTGGATAGATATTAACTGACTACTGAATCAGTTACAGGATAGATATTAACTGACTATTTTAATGTTTTGTATATTATGACCAATAATCATTTTATGCTAATTTGCCCATTTTCTTTGATTGCAAACAGATATACATTTTCAGTACAATGGATTTCTTTTTGGCATTTTACTGCTATCTATACAGAAGACAACTGCGGTAACTTTTTTATATAAAGTTGTAATTTTTATATTCACGTGTAGCCAGTTTTATAGCAAAAGTATACTAGAGATTTCAGTTTCAGTTTTTGTGACATTGTAAAATTTATTTATGTGGTGTTTTTGCAGTTTGGCATTAAAAGTATTATTTGCAAAATTTTAAAGTGACACTATAAATCCTTGAATTACCCCCTAGTACAAAAGTTAATTGGCCCCAGTTAACTAATCAATAAGCTCCCATTTTAAAAGTAACAATTGTTAACATAAAGAAAGTAAGGAACAGTGCTAAATGCCAGGAGCAAGCAACAATATAATAAACACCAGCAAATTAATAGAAGCTTCATCAGAGCAAAAGTAAGCTGACTGACAAATTTACAAATTTAAGATTTTCAACATGCCTGAACCTTTGAATAAGCCTCCAACTTCAAACAAGCCCCCACCCTGACATCCATTTCTTGCATTTTGATAAATTGCCACAAATATTTACAATTCTTGAAATGAAAAATTCAGAAGAGTCATTTTTCCTTGATAAGTCACTCATTAGTAGATGATGCAAGACTAAAATGAACACGACACTTTCGCAATTTGTTTGTTAAAGACACCCATTTGCAGAATGTACAGATTATTTGATACATAAAAATTAAGTAGGCTGAATATCGAATAGAACTTTAAAAAGTGAAAATTCTTTGAAAAATACTGTTAGCATAGTGATATTATGATACCTTTTATAAGCCTGACAAACCCAACCTTTTATAAGCCTGAAGATTTAATTAAATGCCATTTTTACTTTGCAGGGAAGCATACCCCACGGAGCATTCCTGTTTGCAGTTCTCCTCAATTTCAAACATATCTTCCTTTACATCGCCCCTGCATATTTTGTTTACCTTCTGAGGGAGTTTTGTTTCCGAAATACAAGGAAATCTTCAAGTGAGTTAGACTGTGTTTGATTTTTCATTTCTGCTTCAGAGTTAAAATCATTTGTCAATATGAATAATCACGACTTTTAAAATCATTTATTTTTTCAATGTGTCACACAAACTTGCTTGTTTAAGGTTTCATTAATTTCTTCCTCTGTAGCTTTGACAAACAATCGGGTATTTTTCTTCTTTCAGGGATGGCAAATTTGATTGGTGTTGATATATTTGACCTGATGATATCGAGGTTGATCGGGCTAGGCCTTATCGTATCTTCAGTCTTTTTGGTTTCATTCGGGCCATTTGTATATATGGTATGTCATGGATTTCTTCCATTTCCTTTTTTCTTTGTTTGCTTTTTAATGTAGATAGAGCATGTAGCAAAAATATATTTTTACTTCGATAATTTTCTTCACCTTTTTGTGACAGAAAATGATAGAAAATTATCGTAAGTGGCACAGATTCCTCTAGATGGTATCTTTTTACGGAAATCGGTATATAAAGCTATGAATTAATCTTCTAGGGAGAGATCATTTCATTGAGGAGATTTTGCTATCATTTTGTTCTTCATACTCAATTTTCGCACATTCTCATTTCTGTCCGAAAATAGTTTTGTTTTTTGTTGTAGTAATCTGTCTTACTCCCTGATAAACATGATAGTTTATACTTTGTATCAAATTGAAATTCAAAGCTGTAAACTGTCAGTGAGAGATTGTCGGTCATTCATCTAACCTTTAATTCAATTCAGCTCGAGTCAGTTCAATTCAAGTTAAAATTTGGTCACATGAAAGTGATTCTTTATTTTTGGCTTCACATTATCTGGGTCGCCGTTTTCACGCCTTGTTGAAGTTATTTGGACCCAGTTGCTGATATTGAAATTGAGACCTACTTTCATGCCAACTCATTCCAAGTTCTATCTGGTAAAAAAGCTCACAAATTATTCTTCCCGATCTGTAGGGCGATCTCAAGCAAGTTCTTTCTCGCCTGTTTCCAGTAAAAAGAGGGTTGTGTCATGCCTACTGGGCCGCGAATTTCTGGTCCTTATATAATTTGGCTGACAAATTTCTTGCAATAGCTGGTATGTTTCAGTTCAATAAATTATATTCTAATTTTTTGAAGTAGTTGAAGAGTCACTCAATTATATTATGTGTAATGTATGTGCATACTTCTCTTCTCATCTGGTAGTTATAATCCACTTTTTAATGTTTAAAATTTTCCTTTCGACATTTTTTCTCCATTAATACTCCTATCAAAGTGGAACTTAATATAATTTCAAGGAGCCTCTGCCTTAACGTAGATTAAAGACACTGGTTGTCTTGTACAACATTGGTATCATGTGAAACCTTAAAGAAGTTAGAGAAGTTTGGGATAAATCGTTCACAATGTTGGTATCAATATATGGAAAGCATGACACTTTAGCTTTGCTGTAGAAAAAGCTGTTAATAACTGCCTTTTCTTAAGGGTACAACTGGCCTTTGTTTTCTTCTGTATAATAGACCCAAAGTACTGCAAGGGACTTGAAGTCCTTCTTTCGCTCAAACCAATATGAATTCTGTTTTACAGGTTCCAAACTAGGTCTCCATATCTCTTCAACAAGTCAAGCTTCCATGACTGGTGGCCTTGTGGCACAGCAAGAGCATCTCGTATTGCCGTCTGTATCTGCCTTGGCAACTGCAATTCTAACGTTAGCTACGATGCTGGTTTGTGATTTACTTTTTTTCTGATCAATGGTTTAAATTCTACAGTTTCAGATTGAATATTTTAGTAAAAGTCATATTGGATCTATAATCGAGCGATAAGGATAATTTATGTCCGTTCTTTCATAAAATAAACCCTGAAAAGATATTACTTAACAGGGAAAATACTTGATAATCATTTATGCTTTCTGTGGTAAAAAGCGAATATTCTATTTCTAAACTTAACAACCTGTTCTTCTAGCCTTCCTTGTAAGTGGCTTTTGTAGTGTTATGAAATTCCCACGAATTTTATAGACTAACAAATCATTCCGCTAGAAATCTTCAGCCAAGGTGTCTAATTCCTGCTTAATGCGTACAAATAGACCTTCTGCTATTCATTAACGAAAGTCATTAAAAGCCCTCAGATATGATTTTCATCACTTTTTTACCATATTATGTATCAATGCTTTTGATACCAATAAATATTCTCAGCATTCATTCTCGTCTTCGTAATGAAACGTTTAACTTAGGGCATGCAAATGTTATTTTTCAATAGTCAGTCAATCTTATCAAATTGTTTTACGTTTCAACGATTAATTAGTTTTTTGCCAATTCTACCCCTTTCTGACCTTTAATGCTCTGCGTTTGAAAATAACTAATCATGTTCCTTTGGTTTTGGAAGAAACACTGGCATTTGTTTAAGAATGAAAGAGTTTAAGAAAGTCTCTATAACTAGTGTCAAATTATCTATAGCATTTCAAGTTAATCTTTTACAGTATTGTTGTATTTACAGCCTTCGTTACTTAATATATGGTACAGACCATCTGGACCAAAGGGATTTCTTCGTTGCCTCATAATATGCGCTTATTGCTCGTTTCTGTTCGGTTATCACGTGCACGAGAAGGCAGTCATCATGATAATCATACCAATGTGGTATGTGCAGTTATTTTGCAAATATTTGTATTCACTCCCAGTTTCATTTTTTTGTGCTGTTTTTATTGGGGAATCATTGTTGAAATATGACATTTGATTCCTGATGTTAATTAATATCTGCAATTGGGCGTTAAAGCTTATTATATTGGATGCTCCAGTCTGGATTAGATCGATCTGCAATAATGCATTGCATATTCTGAGTTTAGTTTATTCCAAATGTACTGATCACACATCATAGGAAGCCACTTTGCCAGAAGAGCTCTGAGAACAGCATGTCTTAGAACTCGATGGGTACCTGAAACCATGAAACAAGAGAACTGATGAAATTTATCTATGTTTAAATATTTCACGGCCAAAGCCGTTCTGACTCATCCTAGACCAATCTAGAAGCATTTGATCATCAAACTTATCATTTATTTATTAAATGCGGTTTTGTTATTTCTAATTTTACCCACCTTTGATTATATTATTTATTAAGAAGTTGGCCACTCAATTATCGCGAATACTCTACTTATTTGTTTGTTAAAGCTAAAAGGTAATTGAATGTTTTGTGCCGACATGAATAAACTTGGTTTCCATTCCTTTCCTGATTTTTCTATCAAAACCGTAATCTTTTGGTCTGACCATAATTTTCATAGGGACCTTTAATTTTGAATCCATATACCTGCAGCTTATTTCTTTCTGTAAAAATAAGATATGGCACAATTTAGTTCTGTTCTCTACAATATTGATTTATATATATATATATATAGACTTATATCATTTCTACAACCGGGTAACACCGTATAAATTGAATCTTCAGCACTTTTCGTTGCAGTAGTGGATGGAAAATTTTTATCCTTTCCAGGCACTCAAAATGTTTTTCCAAACCAATTAATTTTCCATAAGTAATTCCAAAAATCTTTTTTCTAGCTTACTTGCAGTGGAATCAAAGTCAGACTGCCGTGCGTTCATCCTTCTCTCCGTTCCGGGACATTTCGCTCTGTTCCCTTTACTTTATCAGCCATTTGGTGAGTAAAACACGGAGTTTAAAAATGTTGTTCAGTAAAGCTATGTCTTGGCCGCTTTGATAACAAACATAGAGGAGCCAAATCCATTTTCAACAATCAATATATTAATTATATTAATTCATAAGTATATAGACCTTTTATTGCAACGATCAACCAATGATTTAATTTCATATTGCCCAGTTCGGAAATGCTTATGTTGTCTTTATGTAAATAGTTTCTCACTGCAAAATTCACCAGTTTGACGTGTTCTTATGCATTTACGTCATTATTCGCAGAAACTCCACTTAAGGTTACACTTTTCTTGGCGTACACTGTATTATCACTTGCATTTCTTGCTAAGTTGCACAGGTATGTACTGCTTCCTACTTTTTATGCACTTAATCGTCTTCACCCAACTTCACGACATACTTAGATTGACTAAGAACTTGGGTAAAAACAATGCTTATGTGCAATTGGAGTGATAAAGTAAATTGAAAAAGATGAATGGAAGGATGTGAGAAAATCTTTGAAAGAAGTAAAGGAAAGAAAGCTGGCTGAATTTAGCTTTATCGTGGGTAAAAATTGCTTAATCGTTGTACACCCTCGATAGAAAACAATTTCAAAGCATGACCGGAATGCTCAATTAAGGCTTTCATTCGTGCATGCTTGTTATAAATTCTATTCTGCAACTATTTGCACCTTGTTGCTACATTTTTCAGACCTCATTACTGGCTAGGGTTGCTCACAAACCGAATTCTTTTAGACACATTTCTTTGCAAATTGGTAATAAACATTAAACGTTGACAGTTTACCGCTGAAATTTGGCTGGTAGGACCATCTTTAAGGAAGAGATCATTTTTAGGGAAAGTTTTAAGTTAAAGAAGGAAATAGTTTTAGAAAGAGAGTTGAACTAAAACCTTCACATTTTATTGATCGTAGGTGTGAAATATCATCTTTTGGTCTGCCGTTCCTCAACCGGATCGAGGCCCTCTACATCTGGGGTCTGGTGCCTCTGTACATATATTGCAATGCAGTTCATTCCATGATTGGTCTCAGTGAAAAACTGCCTTTTGTTCCTCTGATGCTAACGTCGGTGTATTGCACTATTGGAATTTTATGCTCATGGGGAGTTTTTTACTTCAAATCAATGAATTTTACAACCAAAGACATCAAAGTTAGTTAAAGTGTAACTACAATGAATTTTTAATAGTTTTGAAGCTGAGAAAATCGATAGATATATTTCAATGATTTATTTAAATAGAATTTGGAAAAAGGTTGTGATTAATTTTACAGATGCAATTCTACGTCAGCCGCCAGATGTAGCTCGTTCAATGCTCCAAAACAGCGATGCAGTGGTAAAATTTCAGCTCACAGAATTCTTGATAGAACATATTCAAGCGATTTTATACCCTTCAAATGCCCGTCAATGTAACACAATGTACCTTTTTCTGGTCTACCTCTGTTTATGCAAATTGCTCACAAGGAAATAAATAATCAAAAGGTGTTGCTAGGATGCTTCAAAGGTGCCATTCCCTAAAAATTCCCTTGTTTATAATGCTTTTGGCAAAAAGAAGTAATCGAGTTATTCTTTGGGGGCATAGTGTATTGAAAAACCAAAGGCTCAAAGCTTTTTAACACAGTTTCCTGACCTTCTCTTTCTATCGTTCTCTAAAGTGACAGGTTTAGCCGTAATACAACTCTACTTAAGAACACCTGCTGCGACCAATTCTATTCCTTACATCGAATTGGTGATACAAAAATGAACAATTACTAGTTCGTGTTTTCATTTTGATAGAGTGCTGAAACTTGATATTACAGCCCCTCATATTATTATATAAATATCAGGGTTTGGTGAACAAAGAATCAATGCCTTATTTTCATGAATTTACAGCGAAATATTAACTGACCTTTTGTTTGAAAACCCTAGTTAGCCCACTAAGGGAGTAAAAACTTGCAACGACAGTGTCCCTAGCCGTGGTTTTATACCATCGCGGGAGAATTCAGCTCAACCAAAGATAAGTAACAATCACGTGATTGCACATTTGAAGCAGGATGTCAGCAAGTTCTCTTCAGGTTTGACTACTGAATGCCGGTTTATTTCAATGCAAATTAGAGCATACCGGTTGCTCAATCAATTGCTTCATATTAAAAGGACGCTGTCGTTGAATTTCAGCCACCCGTTTAGCAAGTTTACTTAACCTGAATAGTAGCCGGACATGTCTCAAAAAATTTCGTAAAATTTATTGATTGATAAAGTTTTTTAGAATTGGGCTCTTTCTCCGCGTTTACTTTGTTTATTTTTGTAAACGAGCTTCATCTATTATTCATGACGTTATACTAGTAAGGTGAAAGACAGGGGAAATTTTATTTCCGCTGCCTGGTTTTTGTCATCAGTGCCCGGCATAAGTACTTGACCAGAACTGCATCTACAGCAATAATATTAATTTATCAGCACCTGCAGCATCTTCAGAAATTTTACAAGTTTATGTACTCAATCTCAATATACCCTTCAGAAACTGTTTATTAGCTAAACAAGCTCGTCAAATGATATGTTATACTTGATTTTCAAAACCATTTGATTTCTCGAGTTCGTAATCACAGCCGTATCGAAACAGTGTCTTACACCCCACTAAATGGCTGACTCACTAATGGCGTTACTTTTGTCGTATTGACTGCTAGTACGTTTTGAGCCGCGCAGGTGCTGGACACCTCTTATCACCCATTTTATCCACTGCAGGTGAGACAGCCATTCAATTTATATTTTTGCCCCATCCTACTCAAATTACTGTTAAAGCTGAATTTACTTCCTTGAAAATGGCAATGTGTTTTGATGAGCAGGCCGCCAGCTCATTAGAAAATACGTTTTTAAACTGAGTTAACTTGATCTTTATTTCAAGAACTCGTATTATAATCATCTGATAATTGCAAATGTTTCTTTGCTTGCTGCTTTAATTTATTTCCGTATACAGAAACTTTAATAGATAGCGTTGCTATTTGGTTTCTTGATTAACACTTAGAGTGTCTTGAAAATTATTGTGCATTAGAAACATCCAAAAAACGATTAAAATTATTGAAATGAGTTCGATCTGCATGTATGCATTGCCGTCTTTGTAAATAATGCGACTTCGTATTTTTTCGATTATAAGAATAGTGTGTTCGATTTTCGTGCACAGGTTTTCGTTGGCCTAAGGGTGAAGAAAAGGTTTGATTTTTTGACGGCAGACAATTCTACATCCAAAGAAAAGTAAGTCTGTATAGAAAATATATCAATTTCTACAGAATGCATCTTGTTGTTATGTGTAGTTTTTACTGGAAAGATATTTAGCATACAAAATTTTCCTCGTTCAATTTTCCAATATTTGTGATTATTTCGCATCGGATTTGGTCGCACTCCATCAAAACCATTGTTATAGTAGATTAATATGATTTAGATGATCTTCAAATTTTTTGAAAGGATTAAAGCATTTCTGTAAAAAGTTTCCATTCAAATCACATGCTAAAGAATTCTTAGTCATCTTTCTAATAACGATCCTGTGCAATATAACGGCATGGAAAACTAAAGCCAATTTTAGTCCTTTTGGTCGTAATATTAGTGTTTTCCTTCGAATAAGCTTAGGTGTTGACGAATCAAGATGCATATCCTGCTTTTAGCCCAACGATTTCCGTCATGCTACATAAAATCCATTGAACTGCTATACATGTCTAATTTGAAATATCTAATGATTTTAGCAGTTCGCAGGATGCTGCAAAATTCAGTAAAAATTCAGTATACGTTTTTAAACCATGTCATTTTCAAACCTGATTTGTTTATATATCATTATTTGCAAATTATTTTTTTAAACGTGCATTTCTTTCTCTACTCTTTTCTCGGACTCTTATTTATGCCACGTGATCACATACAAGCGAATCAAGTAACGGGATTCCATTGATGTGACGCTAGATGATTTTGAAATTAACCCATATTTGGCAGCTGTTTATATCAAAGTGATCAATGTAAGGCAATAGATAGTATTTATAAGGCGATCTGAGTCGTCTTATGCAGTTGAAGCTGGTTTCGCGAGTTTACATCTGACTTCAAGTCTGCATTTTTTATATGTCACTGACTGCTTTCACTTAATTGGCTATCAAGATCTATTATTCATAGAAAGTTCTTTCGCACAGGTGTCAACAAAAAATTAAGCGGCGATTGGTCAAGAGGAGAAAAGAAGGTAGTCGTTGGTTTGTGAACAAAGAAGAACCAACCAGCTAAAGGCTACTGGTGTTCTTATACATTAGATATCGTTAGCGCTTTCATCTACAAGCTTGTATAGCTGACATAGTCCGCACGTTGCACGCACTGTGTCGAAACTAGCACACGTCTGAAGCAGACTGGTTCTGATAGAACACTGATCTAACATTCACAACTTATAGAAAAGAGAGGTTTATTTCAATTGCAAAATGGTGAGTTGTTGCAAGAATTTTCTTGGCTTTGTTGATCCTTTATTTAATTTGTTTATTTGAAGACAACCACTTTGGGTACGGTGCTTATTGTAGTTTGTCATTGAATGGAGAATTTTTTTGGGACATGTCTTTACTTAGGCCAGTGTTCCAAATATTCTTGAATTTGTTGGTATATAGACACTCTATGGATTAAGCTAACGTGCACTGAATAATTCATTCAGTGTAGAAATAAATAGGTAGAGCGTTGTGCAAAGAATTATTACTTTTTATGAGATGAAATATTTACTCTGATAAGTGCTTTTAACGTTCTTTTTGGTCGTTTTTACGTCTTAAAAATGTATGTGTCCAGACACCTTATAAAGCCCCAGACGTTGCACTAGGCTGAAGGTGTGTACCTGTCGAGGCGGCAAAGAAAGACCTGTTAAGCAATTCTGTTCAACAAGGGGCGCTGTTTGTTGGATGGATTATAAATCTCCTGGAAATACTTCTCGTAGACCAACAGATTATCTTGAAATCTCGAACAACCCCGTTGACCATGAGCAGAGAACATCTGCCCACAGAGTTTTGGTGGAATTCTTTTGTTGGAAAACAAAGCATGCCTGCTGAATTGAAAAAAGCAAAGGATTAGTTCCTTTCTAAGATGGCCATTTGTATGAATCTCCTTTAAATAATACTTTCACTAACAGGCACCTGACGAAAACAAAACTTGGTGCATCCTCTAGCTTTTATCAGCTTTTTAATGTCAAACAACCTTAAAAGGTCTTAAAATATTTCCTGTTTAATGTATTCCCTGCCTTAAACAGGAAATATTTTAAAAATGATTCAAGAATTATTTCCTGCAGAACTTGTTGCAACCTCGAAGTCTTATGATTTCCTTTAGTATCAAACCTCAAAAATGCTACGAGCCCATTTATCATGCTTTCCTTTACAGGCACCAAAAGCCAGCAACTAGTGGAATAATATAATATTGCATAAGATATATTTTCAAGGGAGCACTATGTTTGTTGCACTACGTTTGCATACCTCGCCTTGCATACCATCAATACTAAGTATATGGCTTTGGGCATCATGCCATACAACGATGGTATACAACGATGTATTCAAAAACATTTGGTGCTGCCATCCTGCAGTAGCTCTCTCCATGTCACTATTCAAATTATTTATTTCGTTCACTAACATTACTGCATCCCCTTTAGTATCTTCTTCCCTTTGCGCTATATTCCCAGACAAAAATGCACGTCATTGGATGAGACTTCAATTGCGCATCGATAATGATTGACATGTATGGCTCTAAAGCATCTTTCAGCCTGCTCTGGAGCAGCCAAAATCGAATTGCATTCGAAATTAAATATTTATATGCCATATGAATAGACGCCGTCTATTCCAAGTTACAAATGGAATGATTAATTGATGTTTGAAAACAAATAAGAATCTAAAATAGAATAATTAAGGAATTATTTCGTAATCATACAATTAAAGCGTTGCTCAATGTTATGCTACAACTAAATCGTTTCATCGTCCATCAAGGCCTTTCTTTGTTTATGTTTTCGTAGCAATTTGATACACTTTGACCTTACCGTTTTGTTTTTAAAACCAATTGTATAGATTGATTGATAAGCACGCCTCCTAATCCAATCCTCTAAAGCTGAATTATTTTATTTCGCTTCGCAGAGGGAATGTATATCAATTCACGTCGGCCAGGCTGGTTGCCAAATGGGCAATGCATGCTGGGAACTCTACTGTTTGGAGCATGGAATCGACCCAACAGGAAGAATAAACGAAGACCGCGTCAAAGATGTCAACGATTCAAACACGACGTTTTTTGCCGAAACTGAAAGCAACAGACGAGTTCCAAGGGCCGTTTATGTCGATCTGGAACCGACTGTTATCGGTGTGTAGATTTATTGTAAATTGGCTGCACCTGCCAAAAAGTGGCTCTTTAAGCTAGTTTCTTGTGCTCTGAACCATTTATTGGGCTAAACCTTAAGCACTTACCCGGAACATTGTACATTAAACATTGTACATTAAAAAATATACGCTGCTTCTGAAACACAGAAGGTACAGACCGTTTTTGTTACCTGTCCGCACAGAATATTTGTTATCAAAATATAATTGACCCATTCCATTGCCAAATTAAATTGGCTATTCCTAATAAAAACTGTTTCTCATTCAATCTTCTTCAAGATTATTCACGTTTTTAGGGTTACACAAACTATTCAAACCTTCCTTTTGAGGTAGAATTATTTTGTCCTATGAAATCTATTTGATAATCGTTTGATGTTTTGATTTCATTTGAAAACAACAACAACACACCGATTACCTTTAGAACTTTTGATGAGCAGCTTTTGATGAGCAGCTTTTGATGAGTTAATATTTTTATAGATGAAGTGCGCACCGGCACATACAAGGAGCTCTTCCACCCTGACCAGATGATAACCGGCAAAGAAGATGCTGCCAACAATTTTGCTCGCGGCCATTACACTGTTGGCCGCCATATTGTCGACTCTGTCCTTGATCGCGTCAGAAAGCTTGTGAGTTACATCTGTTTTTTTTCATTTATGAAGTATTTCGTTGCTTCTAATCCCCCGAGTTGATGATAGATCTTGAAATGGTGGATTACTTAGGAATGGATAGACCTTTTTTCTTAATGACGGGGGAGTGGCACTGGCACCGGGTGCATTCCCAAAATCCATCCTGTACTGTGTTATGTAGACAATCTTTTCTTTGAAGGTTGCACGAACAAGTTGCACAATACATACTTTTTGAGCTTTTTGAGTAAGGTTGTTCTTTCTTCATAAGATTAGAGGCAAATGCTGCCTTGTTAGTCTTGGAGCAAAACTGGAAAGGGGTAAGAGGCTAATGATGATCAAGCTTTCACATTCGTTTTAGACTGACGTTTGCGATGGACTGCAGGGATTCATCCTGTTTCACTCTTTTGGCGGTGGAACTGGCTCAGGACTGACAGCACGTCTCATGGAACGGTTGTCCGTAGACTATGGGAAAAAGAGCAAGCTGCAGTTCTCAATCTACCCTGCCCCTCAAGTCTCGACTGCAGTTGTGGAGCCTTATAACTCTGTGCTAACGACTCATTTCACTTTCGACCACTCAGACTGTGCCTTCATGGTTGATAATGAGGCTATCTACGACATTTGTCGCAAGAACCTCGATATCGAGCGCCCAACATACTCAAACTTGAATAGACTCATCAGCCAAGTTGTTTCTTCAATAACAGCATCATTGCGATTTGATGGTAAGTTCGTTGATAACAATAGTTTTTTCTCGTTTCCATTTTGTTTAGTACTACCGTTCCTTATAAAATCTTATATTTAAATTATAATTTTTCAACACGAGTATTTTTGCCGTACAGGTGAACTGAATGTGGATTTAAATGAATTCCAAACCAATTTGGTTCCATACCCAAGGATCCATTTTCCATTGGCTAGTTTTGCACCAATCATATCTGCTGAAAAGGCCTATCACGAACAATTGCATACAAGTGAAATAACAACAGCTGTCTTTGAGCCAGCCAACCAGATGGTCAAGTGTGACCCAAGAACGGGCAAATACATGGCCTGTTGCCTGCTGTACAGAGGAGACGTCGTTCCAGGCGATGTCAATGCCTCAATTGCCAAGATACGCGGACTTCATACTATACAATTCGTCGACTGGTGCCCAACTGGCTTCAAAGTTGGCATAAACCACCAGCCTGCCACAGTTGTTCCAGGTAAAACTTAGCTTGTTTCGAATCTAACCCTTTCCATTTGTCCAGCGTGAAATTATATACGTAATCGATATTGAAATAGTCAAATGAAGCTATTTGTTTCTACATATCTGGAAGAATATAAACATTTACGTTGCTTTTGACAAATATACCCCTAGACAGCTCTGCTGTTCAATTTTCTTTGCAGCTTTCTTGTATCCCACTTCCACTTTAAGAACGTTTGCGTATAAGAAACTTTTTGTACGGAAATCTTTGAAAACATAGGACTTGATAAGCAACTTGCAAATAAATGGAGTGGTTTAAACTTTATGGAACTAATTTAAGGCAACCTTTAAGTCACATGAGTAATTCGTTCACTTATTTCGATTTATTTTACAGGAGGTGACATGAGCAAAACGAATAGATCTGTTTGTATGTTGAGCAATACCACCGCCATGGCCTCACTGTGGGCCCGCCTCGATCACAAATTCGATCTCATGTACCGCAAAAGAGCTTTCGTCCATTGGTATGTCGGTGAAGGAATGGAAGAGGGTGAATTCAACGAAGCAAGGGAGGATCTGGCGGTCCTGGAAAAAGACTATGAAGAGGTTGGAGAATCAGGCGATAAGGACGATGGAGAAGGAGGCGACGAGTATTAACTCTAACGTCAGAATTGAAATAGTAAATTGCAAAAAGGCATTCATTGGAGATAGAAGTAGATCTATCAGAAGAAATAGTGTATGATAACAACTTTGTAATTTTAGGAAACTTGCACTTGATATAAAACACATAACTAAAGGGGAACGATGTAAACACTGGCAATTTTATAAGATACATGAAAACTTACTGATTTTAAATTACACAAAAAGCTTTAATAAATTCTTCAAGAAAACTAATTTGTTATTGTTTTCTCGACTTCAGCATTTAATGAATAGAGACATTTGGCAAATATGACAAACACACGAGTTAATTGTATTCAAGCGAATATTTCGTTTACTCTTTCTTATACGAGGTAGCGCGGATAATCATTGTGTGAGAACAAACTCCAGAAAGAGATATCATGTGTAACAAGGAAAATGCAGTTGCCCTTAAGATTCAAGTCAAAGCCGCCCCACATGCATCGATAATGCGAAAAATGCATGTTTGGGATCATTGAATTGCATCTTAAGCAACCCCAACCAGGTACCATTCGAATAATTTGTGAAAGAAAAATCTTTGAAAATTGTTATCTCCGCAGTTTCCAAGAAACTAGGATAACAAGGGTACCCAAACCTTGATGCATGTTCGACTTGGTTGAATTTAACTTGGTAAATTAGAAGCAATTATTTGATGAGTAATCTCATTTGCTTAAATCAAGCTTTGTGATTTTAAAACATGTACGGGTCCCTTCCTTACTGCCAACGACAAATGAAGATGAATAGACAGAAAAAACATTTTAGAAAAGACAAGTGAAAATTGATAAATTGTGTTCAGTTCTGCAAGTTGTAGTTCAAAGGCTCCACTCAATCCTCTTTCAAACATTTTGCTAGGATCCACCTTTTGGTCAGGCTGATGGTGAACATAACCCCCTGTAGTCACTTATCAGTGGGTAAAGAATATGTCCCATGCATCCCATACTATAAGAGGTCATTGCGACGGGAGTTAAAGCCATTTTTAAGAGTTATTTTTAAGTAGAATATCTTGTAGAGTAACACCCCATGTGCAGTTCACTGTTTGGAAGCATAATAGAGGAAGGGGGTGCTGCATCGTGACTCAAATCTTTCCAAGGTCTTATCAGTGTGGAAGAGAAAATGGCCTAACTGCCATACTGCGTACCCTGCCGATGGAGGGGATAGGGTTGAGACGGCAAGCTGTTCCCCTACTCTTGCTGTTGTATCACTTAGAGCTTGAGGTTTGACACAGAATGACATATTGGTACTTTTCAATAACAAACTTGTTTACTTAATTCTTATGATTGGTCATTGATCGTAGTACGTTTTTTCAAGAGATTAGAAAGTGTAGATTCTGATATTGCGATTTCCGTGTAACTAAAATGGTGACGAGGAAACTAGATTATAAACACGCAAAAAGTTCATAAAGTTTCTTTCAAAAACATCAAAATTTTGTTACAGTTATATTGTTACAGATTTATGAATCAGAGGAATTAAATATACAAATGTAAATGATAGGAACAAAATATTAAGTACAGCATGGAAAACACCACTGAATACCAAGTCAATTTAAAAATACCTATTTTGACAGCGATAAGGATGCATTTGTAGAGAATAATCAGTTGACGAAAAAGACATGACAGCAAGATTAGTATGACGTGGCAGAAAGAACAAATAAACATTGAGTCAAATTCTGTTGAAAAACATTTAAAGTCCTGCAAGAGATTACAGCAAACAGAGAGAACTGGAGACGAATTGTTAAAGACATAATAGCGGAAAACAGCTGACCGTGTATTTTAGTTTTAGTTGGGCAGAAAGAAATATTGCCGAATTAGATTTAAAAGGCAAAAACTTTCACGAATTTATTATCACTGGTTTGCTGACAGAAAATGAAAGGGGAGGTGGAAGATAGAAGGTAGCAGCGAACATCGTCAACTCAAATATACGAGAGTAAGATAACAGTTATTAATGTAATTTCAAATTTGCAGGCCAAGACGACTTTCTCCTTTAAGACCCTCCTATACTGCAAGCCACTTAAAGTAGTTGATAAGTAACTAAAACATCTCTTAATTAAAAAGGCATGCTATACTATTTGTTTGCGTATGGCTGACTTTCAGCTTTTGTCAAGAAAGCTACACGCTAAATCATCTAACACAGCTATAACCATCTATATAAAAAGCTACGATGGCATAAAAAACGCTATAGACTACAAAAACGCCAAATACAAAAATACGTCTTTCTTGTGAATACGATTTGGATATAGAATCATGTTGTAGGCATTCCCGCTCAAGTCTACTTCCTTTTCAAAAATTTTCCAGCAATTACACTAACCAAGTTTTGGAATGATTCGGTCAAAAAGACCATCCTTACAAATAACATTATAACTGCCTTGACATTAACACCATAACATCTGGGCTACACAACGATTTAATCATTTTCGCTATGAAGCAAGCAGGGAAGTGAGGCAGGTAATGAGGGAACTGGTACTTGACGAAAAAGATGGAAAGCTGCACTTTTTAAGAGCTTGGGTTCTGTTTACACGGTACGGACCAAATATGTTGTGAGTGTTTTTTGGCACAGTAATATGACCCATTGGGATAGGGTGCTCGTGGAAACATGATCCATTGCAACGGGGTGCCCGTGGAAACATGATCCATTGGAACAATGGTGCCCGCAAGGAGTAACTGGTCAAACAGCTACACTCCTCGAAAGTTTAAACTCGATTTACATCAAAAAGTACAAACAAAACCTACAGTACAAAGGATAGATTAATTAAGTCATCACTTTTGCTTTCACAACGCAGTCAAGAAGACGGGTTTCTTAAACTGGGGACTCGTGCGATAAGCCCATTTCCAGGCCTTGCCGTTATTTTTCACAATAGCCTATATAAGAGTATTATAAAACAAAACATAAAATTTTGACTTGATACAGCCATACCTATCACTGATGATATAATCATTGTTTACACGTAAATAGGTCATTTAATGACAAGGCCTACGCGAGTTTTGTGCACTATCCCTTTTTCTATACGCTAATAAAACATCTAAATTTCAGTCCCATCTTGATCACCAACACTAACGGCAGAAGCAGTCCTTTTGACCTCGTCTGAGGGCCGCCTCCTTTTATAAAGGACAACAGCGGCTGTTGCAATGATCAAAAACAAAACAGCTAGAACAATGCCTGCAATGGCCCCGGATGAGAGTTGCTCTTCTAAAACAGTTTGTCGCTGTAAGCCCTTTTCTTTTGGAAGGTTTCCACCGTAGTTATTCTCCAAGGTTAAAGAGGAATCCCCTAGAGGATTAGAAGGGGGATTGTAAGCTAGCCTGATCATCTGGATGTTTGTTCCTCTGTTTTTACCAATGGTTTTCAGTTCCTCTAGTTCCCTTCTGTACCGTCCGTGTGAGGGTTTTGCCATAATGGAATGTCTTGTTTCAGTCACAAGATATTCCAAGCTCCTTTTGCCTACTCCCCGGTTCTTCTGTGACTCTGACCTTACTGTGTAAATTGTGTGCAAGAACCAATTTCTGCCACCAGAAACCTGTTGATTTAAGATTTAGACCGTATTTTGATAAGTTGTTTTACTTAAAATCGCATTGTAGCACGAAAAAACTGCGTTCAATAAAAACTTTGCGAGGTGCCCGAAATTTGAGAGTATTTTGCGATATGAGATGTATACTTCCAGCAACTTTTATGCAGGTTTCTTTATTTCTAGTTGATTTGTTTACTTTTTCGTTAATGATAATAATTTTTTCTTGCTTTTGCTTTTCATTATATGAGTTCATATCCAAAGGTTTACATGTTTTGGTGTGTAAAACGAGACTGTTCTAAGTTCATCAGGCAATTGTGCAGCCCTGCCTAAACGGCATCGAGCACTTTATGACAGATCGGCAAACAGTATTTTTCATTCTAAAGATATAAAGCCTATTCTAGAATGAATCAGGAATCAATAAAAGTTCCCTGGACTTTAATTATTGGCTATGTTGAGAAAGCGATGACTTACCTTGAAAAGAGGCTCACTGTCGAGTTTGAAGCCGTCGGCCCCCGCATTTTCCACCAGTTGGTCCGCACTTTGGTCATCGGCGGCAAAAACAGCATTGAATTGGACATTGTCGAATTGGGATGTAATTGTGCTCGGAGCTAGCCTATCCTGTAGATCGAAGAGGTAGATAATTAAAACATAGAAAGGGAACACTTTTTGCGTTAAACGTAAGGCAAAGGAATTTGATTATTCACCAGAGCCTGCTTATATAAACTAAATTTGATAATAAAGTGAGGTGAAGGATTGCTTCTGTAGTTTCTATATGTAAAGGTGTTTTATTTCAAAAGTGTACTAAAAATTTGCACTAAAGAAAGTGAACATAAGAACTTTTTAGATGTGGCGTTGGAAAAAAGAGCACCCTGTTTTTATATACGGAGATAGAAGCTAGAGGCTTTTATGACAAAAATCACATTAATTACAGAGATGGAGACAGTTTAACCCAGAGAAGGCTAAACTCATCAAATCTCAAATTTTGTTCTCCCTTATCACGAAATTGTGTTCGACTTTAGAAGACACCCTGATGCACTTACCAAAACTTTAAATCGATACAGTAGATTCTTAGAATCGGCCAGACAACCGAATTCGTTTACTGATGGATCGAACTTTGGAACGTAGCCATCAAGTCCACTGCAGAGGTACACCTTTTCAATGACCACGTGATACGCACTTCCCAAGCTTTGAGCCGTGTCAATCATGACTCGCCCATAAATCTTTGAACCTACAAACAGGCAAAAACAACGTTCAATTCCTTGTTTCTGTGTACATAAAAGTAACTTCAGCTCTGGAAATGTGAATTGATACAACACTGAAAATGTGTTTTACCTTTAACGAAACTTTCTTGCAACGCAAGAAATAACAAAACGTTGATGCCAAAAAACCACAATTCTAATTCTATTTAGAAATCTACCATGATCTTAAATGCATATTAAACCTTTCCCATTTTTGAATTGTCTCCTTTACCTTGCAACTTCATACAAAAAAGTATTTTTTCTACACTTCATTTGGACTCGAACAAAATTCACTTGTTTACTTTTAACTGAACATCTTCGCTCTTCTGGCCCCCTTCCCCCCTATTTAAACTCATCCCGTTTTTCCACATTAGAGAGATCCGGATGATGTCTAAGGTGCTAGAAAATAAATGCCTAGGCCAATATCTTCTGAATACCAAAGCAGCAAAACAGCTCTTATTACCTTTGGTAAAGGCAACGTCAGTAGCCTCAGATCCAGTAAATTTCTCTGAAGTCCATTGCTCCTTTCTATTTAGCAGGAAGAACCTCGTATTCAGACTGAAGTTAGCCTGGACTGCTTCACTTGTCTGTTGGAATCTGATTGGCAGTTGGAAGGTGATTGGATTTCGAGGAGTACATTCTAAAGGCGTTGCATATTCAATGTCCTGAAAAAAGATGGAATAATCTGAAGGTTAGTCATCACGATAAGGAGGATCTATGTTGAGCATCTCAGAATCATATTAATTCCCTGAAAATACTTAATTTGTCATTGATGTTCAACATTCCTTTGGGTTCACCTAGGTTATCGGCTCCAAAAACAGCTAGTAAGACCAAAGCAACTTATTTTCAGTCGTGAAAATAGCTGTATTGCGAGGATCTAGAAACTCCGATGTTCGAAAATGCTGCCCTAATTTCATCTGCCCAATCAGGCGACATTGATTATAAATCATTTAACTCTTTCTTATTTAGGCCAACATTTAGCTCTATTGAAAAAGGATAAATGAAAGGAAACTACTGCCAACCCACCTCTGTCACTGTGCAGGGAACCAGTCTGACTATGTAGAGGCCACTGTAATCCCGAACAGCGAAATTTGAGACAAATTGCCACAGCTGCTCTGGCTCCGCGTACGTTTGGTCACTTCTTACTAGGCTCAAGGTCATTGTTAGGCTGGGCTGGTCTGGTGACATTACAATTGAAGCGTATTTGCTTGCTAATGGGAGGAAAAATGTTACGTCATAAGCTTGTGCTGAGTAAGATTATGTAGAGTGCTTTATTGAGAAGGCGACGATAATTTCAGACCTAACTAGCTGTAGACAGATGTTCCTATTGAAAATATTTTGTTATAGTATCGGGAGGACGTCAGTTATTTACAAAGCAAGTCTATACAGTAGATACCATAGTTGAATGGATATGCAATAATGTTATTGTTTTTCGAAAAAGTGTGTACACGGAGTTAGGCGACGGATATGAAACGAGTACTTGGATGAACAGAGTGATGTTATAAGAAATAAACAAATATGAAAAGAATAGATACGACAAAAGATTACCGCAAAACTTTCTATGGGATTAGTCATGGGTATAACTTTAAAAAAGGAAATAGGTGCAACATACTGTCTTTTTTCATGATGAACTGTCCTCTAAATCTTGCCTTTGTCCTGAAATTCACAACAAGCTTTCGATCCGAGTCTCTGATTCTAATACTCGTGGGATACAGATTTCCTTTAAGAACTGACGTCGCCGGGGGTCCCACGCCATCCTTCCAAAGCACAGCAGTGTCGTATACGAAGGTCAGTCGCAATGACGATTTGTGGTCGAAATGCATCCAACCGCCGGCGGCTGTCGGCGAATGGTAAATGTAGGAGACGAAGAGTGGCACTTTGACTGACATGTGCGATTGCACCGTGTTTTTCACTTGGCCATCAGTGGTGATCGTTCCACCGCATTTCTGCACCAATTCAGTCATGTCATAGTATGATTCGAAGGTCCAAAGACAGGCATCCAGATTAAGATGGCGGTAGAACCTGAGAATTGACGTGATACTTGCTTTAAAAACAGCAAACAAAATTGCAAAAGATTTTTGTACAACACCAGGTATTGGGAACAGGTATAAAGATGAATACCTCATGGGGTTCTCACAATTTAAATACTTGAAATAAGAAAACAATTTCCTAAAGTTGTTAATTGTTCTTATTGTAACCAAGAATATTGCTTCAAGACAACAAAATATATGGGCATTGAGAAAAAAACAATTCACATTATTGAGGGAGAAAATTCAGATTACCTAAGGGTAGCGTTTCCACGAAGTCCAACATCATACTGATATGGAAGACTTTCTCCAGCGTTATCAGGATCAATAATGTCTTTGGTTAAGAAACCGAATCTGGTTCTAATTTCATTAATATCCAATAAATTTGAGCAAGTATGCTGAGCAACACGACTTGCATCTGGGCTGAGAGCGATTTCGAAGTTGGAAAGTTGTTTAGTGGAAATGGCTGGCATTAGACCATCGAAATGCGGAACAAGTATCCGGACGCGGATCAGGTTTGGATGCTTCGGATCTTTAGCACCGGTGTATTTGACCTGGGCCGAGAATGTCTCGGCTCCAATATCCCGCTCGTTACGAGGCATACAGAGTCCTTCACTAGGATCTACAGTTATGGGATCGCTGTAACTTTCAACGCCATACCCTTCGTCTTCATCGACAGCTTGCGCAACACATCTGACGCGAGTGCCGGGACCGAAGTAAACGCTGCAAGATGATTAATCATGTTTAGGATTGCTCAATTCGCTAACCAATAGATAAAGAAAATTGTGCAGGATGATGGACAGAAGACAAGGTCAAAGTTTCAATCAAATGACATCATCAAAATTACTAGTGTAGATGCATTGCAAGAGTACCTATGATCATTAACTGTAAAACAAGCGATGATGGCGTAGAGACTCAGAATAAAATTTCACCGCTTTAGACGTGCTTCAAGACAACTATGCGTATTGACAAGGAGAAGAGTCTTCATACCTGTCAAGAGTGATTCTGTTAGTCTTGGTGACAAAAGTTTTGCTTTCAACGTTCTTGAACTGGTGCGTAACGCCATCTTGGCTGTCTCTGGCAGAAATCTGCCACCGATATCTTGTGAACTCATTGTTAATTCGCTCTGCTTTGCAAATGCCAGCAGTCGATGAGTAATCGGGGAACTTCGGGTTGCACGCCTAAGAATAAAGATAAAATAAGCAAACATTTCTACGGGCAGCAACAGCATTAGAGTTATGTTTTATGGACATGACATCAGTTGAAGATATCACAAAATCACTAGGTCTTCTGGAAAGTTTGAGATAACAGAAAATGGGTGTTAAAAAGCCAAGGCAGTCAGCATAATGTTAACAGCGTAAAAAGCTAAACAAGGAAGTCTTAAACCAAGACTAAGATGAAAATTAACAAGAAAAACCTACCGTGACGCAGATAAGGGGGTAACCTTGAATGGGGTTCACTCTTGCATTTTTTAAGTCATCATAATCCTTCAATGATGCGACCTTTGGCTTCAATGGGAAAGTAACTCCAGTTCGCCTTCCAACTTCTTCAATGTATATTATTGTCTTTTTTAACCCTAATCCAGCTATTCCCATCTCGTCTGGTTTGATATGCATGGAGAACGCTCGGCGGAGACTCTTTTCCTTGTCGTGGAAAATCCTCAGCTGCACCATTTGTTTTGTTACATTTTTGCCGAAAGTCAATTTCTGTAGACGACAATAATCTTTTTGAGAAATGCAATCTAGCAGGAAACTGTTTATAGGTAAAAATATGCCATAACTGTTTAAGAAACAGTCATGTGCAAAACAGGATTTATTTTTACTTCAATATGTACCTGTTTACAGCTATTTTTCAATACTTGTTTATTTCTTTGACGTTTAACTTGCTATCAATTCTACGTGATTTGATAATCCTTAGGCACTTAACGCATCAACAAAATTCTTTCCTTAACAATTGACTATGTACATGAAGTACTTTCCTATCCAGATTGAATTTCCTTTTTCCTGCATTGAAGGGTAAATTCAGATAATAGAGATCATTCGACGACGCCTCACCTTGGCTAAAGGCTCGTAGTGAATTCCGCTTCTTGCTGATCCATCTCTCGTGTACACAGTGATAACAGACTGCTCTGAGGTATCACCAGCTCTGAACACAGGGATCTCAACCACTCTCGACTCCTCATCAGGTGGAGGCTCTTTGGCATAGTACTTGCTTTCCATGAATTTGATCATGGGCTCTGCAACAAAGAATGAAAGGTTGGAAGCTATGAAGACAATGGTCAATGTGTACACATAAAAAAGATGGCATCTTAGCAGCCATCTGAGGCTGCACAAACCAATAAGGCATTGAAGAAAATAGCTTTAGGCTAGAAAGTAAATAATTTGACTTTTCGTCGAAATGAATAAAGGATTGTAGCAATCTTACGGTCATCATCTGTGATTTTGATGACAGAAACAGTCCGTCCTCCAAGCTTTCCACCACCGGCATTTGTGCTAAAAACGGCACCAAGATGCAATTTGAATTGCTCAGTGGGCTCTTTTATCGTGTCATTGACGATGAAAACCTGCAAAAATAGATGATTTAGATTTCTGAGCTTCCCATGACTCATTAGTTTTGACATACATTTTAGATATTCAGTTACCGGTTATTTATCATTGCAAGCCTGATAGCAACCACCCAGGCTGCTGTGGTATGCAACGCAGCCTTTAGTTTTATGGCATAGGCATTCTTTAATGTACATAAACATTGTTCTATCTGGGCTTTTTACTGCACGTCAAATGATTGGGTAATGCACTAATGCATTGACCGTATGTATGTTTCATTTGATGTTAAGGTTTCCCTTTGGAACTAAGCCATCCACCCTAGACTAGACGCCCCAAAGAATAGTAAAAAGGCTACGAGACGTTACCTTGCAAGGCTTGATTGTCTCTCTTGGCTTGAAAACAACGAAGGAGGCATTGGTGTCAGGCCTTTCTATGTAATCTTTTGAAACCTTTGCAGTGCCTTGTCTGGTGTAACATCGAACCGAGGTTGTGTAGCTGAGATCGCCACGTCGTTTTATGTTAGCAACGATAAAAGAAGCATTTTCTCTGACTTTCAGCTCAGACTTCTCAAAGTATACGGCTGGAACTGGAAGACAGTGATAGAAAAGTTTAAATATTATAAAGTATAAGCTATATTAGAATTCAGATAATTTTGATGGCAGTCGAAACATTGGTATGCGGCAGAAATAAATCTTTGCTGTCTTTGTCAGAATAGTGAGATCAAATTGTGTAAAGTGAGAATGATTGATGAGAATAGTCAGAAATACAAAGACCGCTAGTGGTTAATGGTGATCCTGCTTGGTATGCATTTGTGCCAAAAAATGAACCAGTAAAACGAACCAGCTGTCAATGACAAAGGATTAGCATTAGACTGATTGTAATTTATGAGAATAGTCAGAAATACAAAGATCGCTAGTGGTTTATGGTGATCCTGCTTGGTATGCATTTGTGCCAAAAAATGAACCAGTAAAACGAACCAGCTGTCAATGACAACGGATTAGCATTAGACTGATTGTAATTGATGAGGATAGTCAGAAATACAAAGATCGCTAGTGGTTTATGGTGATCCTGCTTGGTATGCATTTGTGCCCAAAAATGAACCAGTAAAACGAACCAGCTGTCAATGACAAAGGATTAGCATTAGACTGATTGTAATTGATGAGAATAGTCAGAAATACAAAGACCGCTAGTGGTTAATGGTGATCCTGCTTGGTATGCATTTGTGCCAAAAAATGAACCAGTAAAACGAACCAGCTGTCAATGACAAAGGATTAGCATTAGACTGATTGTAATTGATGAGAATAGTCAGAAATACAAAGATCGCTAGTGGTTTATGGTGATCCTGCTTGGTATGCATTTGTGCCAAAAAATAAACCAGTAAAACGAACCAGATGTCAATGACAACGGATTAGCATTAGACTTTAAATCAATTTTCTTAAAAATACGGCAGTCGAAACATTGGTATGCGGCAGAAATAAATCTTTGCTGTCTTTGTCAGAAAAGTGAGATCAAATTGTGTAAAGTGATAATGATTGATGAGAATAGTCCGAAATACAAAGATTGCTAGTGGTTTATGGTGATCCTGCTTGGTATGCATTTGTACCAAAAAATGAGCCAGTAAAACGAACCAGCTGTCAATGACAAAGGATTAGAGCTAAACTTTAAATCAATTTTATTAAAAATACTTCAACATCTGTGATATTCTAGATAGAGTTGGTCATCAGAAGGAAATTTTATATATTTAATTTCTTAACTTTTGATCCTCGTCATATTATACGAATCAGTATCAAAATCGACAATTTTTAATGAACAGATTTAAAGGTCAAAGTCAAAATGTTAAGAAAAAACCTTGCATATGGGCAATGTCATGTCAGTCTATTCGGCTCAAACATTCCTTTTATAACAACTTTCCAATACGAATTCCTAGGGCTAACACTGTAACCTCATGTAAATAAATGACATATTCTGTCAATCACTGCACACATTAAAATTACCAAACTGAGACGCAATGTAATCTTCAAGCAAACAGTTATCTATAAATACAACTGTGATGTTTGTATCGAATTAAGCAGTTAGGAGACAGTACTTACGATCAGATTTCGTATCATCAATGGTCACGGTGGCTGAAGGATTTGCACCCAGAGTGGCGTTCAATGGGACACGAAGCAGTACCGTGAAATTTTCTTTTCCCTCTATCCTTGGCCGTGCAATGTCATCTAATATGATTATCTTTACGACCTTTTCCGTCTCTCCTGCAGCAAACTGCAAACTCTGGACTTGTGGAACATAATCTCTTTCGGCTGGGAATAAAAACAAATTCAAAGAATGGAACGTTAATCCTAGTAACCAGCTCAAAAATAGTCGCCAAAAAGTATGAAATATTCATGCAGATGAGAATCTCTTTTAAGTCAGACTTGTTTGGTTCTATTTGTAAGGAAGGAAAATTGAAATCAATATTGTTCACGCTGTTGTCCTTCATAATATGTTGTCGTTTTCACTGTTTGCCAAGGAAAACAAATGGCTAAAAACCTAGGAAAGAAACCAATGTTTTGGCAATCTAAAAAGTTTCGCGACATGTAGAGGGACCAGGTATTCCTAATAACAAGGAGAGTCTTCAAATAAGTTCGATAATTATTTGGAGACTCGATATAAAGATTTGGATCAAAAGTATCTTTTGTGACAAAACTCACGGTTGGCAGCGTGACTGTCACTTAATCTGGCTACTGGCAAAGGTAAGTCTCCGATAAAAATAATTTAAAATTAAACAAAATATGTCGTTGCGCTTTAAATTTCTACTGTTTTCAAGATTTTGCAACATTCTGGGGAAAAAGGACAACATTTTTTAGGTCGTGATGTCAAAACTTGTATACAAAAAAGGAGAGAATAGATCACCTCTGGCTGAAACTGGTCTCCATTGTCTTGTAGCAAACAGCACCGATGATTCTACTGCAAGATCGGAGCCAGTCCTGCGAACAGTCACATCGAAGACGCCGGCATCTTCATCAACAATGTAATGATCTTCGTCAAGGGTGAATGCTGGCTCTATAGCAGAAATATAATTGCAAAAAATGTTAAAATATTTCTAAATATGTAGTTTGATGCACTATAAACAGTACTTAAATACGAAGAAAAAAATATTAAGGGTATCTTTAAGGGACCTTTTCCTACAATCTTATGCATTCTAACACGGCGGTGTATTAAATTCTTTCAAACAGTAAATTTGTGAATTGAACTTTTACAGATAGAGTTGTATTAAACCTTTTTATACAGATTTGCATTTACCGTTTTCATATGGCTATGATATGTACTTTTTCGTAGAGATATGTATTGCACTGAAGTGTAGAATAGACAAGTAACGGGATGCTCAAAACGCTTCTGCGCCCTTTTTCGAAAGATGCTCAAAAATGGGTTTTGATAGTTTTTAAGTCGTCTCTTTTCTTCGAAACTAAGCATTAATCAATCAATTCTATGTAAATATAAAGCTAGTAGAGAATCATACATATATCATATTTGTAAAGTCCTCAATCGTGGGAAACGTTTAAAATTTCCTATCTGCTGTACGAATATTGGTATTTTTCTGCGCTAAATTGTCAAAATAGCTGCGCTAAATTGTCTAACAGATTTCATGTTTATGTTGTCATCTCTGTTAAGGTATCTAGCCAATACAAACCATCTTTGTCGTCAGCAAGGATTATGACGTCAGCTGTAGATGATTTGTCTCCAATAGCAGCACCCATATAAGGAAGAAGCTTCACATGGAATTTCTCATTCTTCTCATACAAAGAATCGTCGATGATTGTAACCGGGCAGTATTGAACAACCTCGTTCTGAAGAAACAAAAGTAGCTGACAATAGCAGGTAGGAAAGCTCTCCACAACACACCCTAAGGAGGGAAGGGGGGGGGGGCAATGCAAACTTAACAAAAGGAAAAGACTACAAACTGATATTTTATACAAGATTGAGTTCCATTCATTATAAGAGAAGACAGAGGAATAACAGCGCCTAAATGCTTAATCTCAAGGCAAAGCAGAGATAGCTCTCAACGATTATCAAAGCTGCAACATTTGAACAACAATACAGCAAACTATATAAAGAAACATCAACCAAATTCAATTTGAGCAAATAGTTAGGGTGGTTTCATAGGTTTAAGTAATCGAATTTGTTTACAAACCGCACTTAAACTTACATGTGAATTTAAAGCAACACAAAGAAAACTGTATAGTGCAAAGAGAGATAAACGTTGTCCGAAAAAAAGCATTTAAGACAAAATGTCCTTATCTTAATCTATTTTAGATAAAGATACACGAAAGATAAAGCACATAATAATCTGCTACCTAGTTTGTTGAAAAGTTTTGGCGCTATCTAGGTGTATTAGATGATTATGTTTACTGACTTTGATAAATCAAAATGAACTCAAGAAAATGAGTCAAAATTGTTATATAAAACGTTTGCCTTTCAACATCTTTCTTTAATTTGATTATATGGCGTGGTTAGAAAACAAATGAAGTCTTGAGATATAGTGAGATACAGCAAGCTCTGAGGTATACATGTTAAATAATTTGCTAATGATGTCCTTATCGAAAAAAGATAGAGAAAGACCTTAAAGCATCAGTTTGGAGGAAAGGGAAACGGCGTTAAGAAAGAACGATGTATGGCAAAAAGCAAATTTATAAATCATCGTTCTCAATATTATAAAAATGTTTCCTATTTCGTTTTCACCAAATGGGAAGTATTTCGAATAATTCATACCGTATCGAAGGTGATGATATTGTCACGATCGAGGGCAGCTTTTGAAACGTAGTCTCTATATGATGTTACGGTTGACCCCAACGTTCCACTTGCACTCCCTGTAAAAAATTTAGTAATTGCAAGGTTGGTCAAGGGTCGCAAAAGTAGTTGAGTGTTACAAATACACTAATCGATTTGCCTTTAGGTTCTGGGTTTGATATTCTCCAACGCACAATTGTTTTGTAAATATAGAAATCTGAGAATAGGGATAAGATTTTATTCAAAGTGTGAGTGTTTACTTAACAGTGAAAGCTCGACTTTTCATCACAAAAGAAAATGTTCAGATAGTTTGATGTTGCCTGGCCAAAAGTTTTGTTACCCAGGTCAAAAGATTGATAATCCTGGGCTGGCTTGTAAGCTATTGAGTGACTCTCGAAATAGAGAGAGTATACAACATCAAACACGAGACTTTGACACCAAACAACAGCTTCAGCAACTTAAGGTTACAATAGTGCTGCTTTTATCTGAATCAACAAAGTCACTTCATACTTCAAATAAATGCCCTTAAAAACCTAAGGCATTCACAACAACATGTGCGGTAGCTATGACTAAATAACAGTGGTTAAGCACATTCAATCTTTCATTCACTTATTAGGCCTTAAGACCAAAAAATAAAAAACGACGTTTTGAGGCAGCTTATTCATTAAGCTTAATCAGGCAGGAGAAAAAGCTTTAACTGCTTAGGTCTCTGCTATGTTTAACCATAATCTTCAAAATCATGAGAATACTGGGACTTGAATGGAAAAATCGTTTATTAATTCTGCACTACTTGAATCAAATGAGGTATATTTTATAGCCGCAAGCCAAGCAAAAAACAAACGTATCTTTCAGTTTGGTTACGCTTTCTTTATTCTTCCAAAGGTGCTATTTCTAATGGGAATTTGGGTGGTACAAGTACTTATACTCTCGGGGTTTGTGTTAATGCAAAACTGCCAGAATCCTACCAATCAGAGAATAAGAGAGACCACAGTGAAATGGATTTGAAGATGCGTGTCAAAGACCATTTATGTCAACTTGCGGTGTGCGATTAAAGGATAGATACAATTTGCGCTAACTACCTCGGTGACAGTTGCAGTATTTCATTTCAATAATGCCTTGAGCTGGCTTAGTGGGGTATATTAACCTCCAATAAAATCTTAAAGTTATTCAGGTTATTGCATTGATGAGCTTTCCCATTGAAACTCATATCAAGAAACGTTTGGCGACTGTTTAGGCACTGCTACGAAAGAAGCAGGGCATCATATCGCTAAGAGGAAATGTCAATCTGCAGGTCCCCCTGGTATAACTTCCATTGCATTGTTGTTATCAAGATAGAATAAGAGAACTAAGAAAGTCTAGCTAAAACCCCTCGACTTACCTTGAATAGCGAATGAGCCATTGCTCTTAAATTTCTATCATGTTTTAGTACGGGTTTCAGCCACTTTTCCTTCACCTTTAGCTACTAAAACATGATAGAAATCTAAGAGCAATGGCTCATTAGCCTCGTCAAGGCTTGCTCTTGTCAGAGGTGGTTTTGGCTTGGACAACGGAGCCCGTTCCATCGAGGATCAGGATGCGAAAAGGGAGGTAAATCGAGGGGTTTTAGCTATACAATCTCAGTTCTCTTGTTTCATCTCGTTGTTATCAATCCCCCAAGACATCACTGCATTTAAAAATAGGTTTTCCTTCATTCAAAGGGCAAGGACAACAAACCTACAAAAAATCTAAGATTAAACTTCACTCACGCACCTGGAGTTGTTATGCAAACAACTTTGACCAGTGGCTTCAAGTCCCCTTTTCTTCGGAGTGGTACCTTTAGAACCCCAATATTCTCCTCCACAATGTACTCTGGATCTTCAATCACAACTGTTGGCTCTAAGAATGTCAGTTCAAATTTATAACAATGCGATAGTCCTTGTTAATGAGAGCACTTGCTAGTAATTTCGACAATATAAATTATGCAGGTTTATCGTTACACTTACCTCCATTCATTTTTCAGCCTCCAAGTATCTACTTCCCATCAATGCCTCTATTAGTGCATTCCTGTCGATCAGTGCTTAGTATTGGCATTCTTGCAAACGATTTTTTGAAGTATGTTTGATTTTTTAGACGTTAGTGTCCGAAATTTCACATAAAAATTGCATCTACGATTTTACTCTTCCAACCTACAGATTTATGATGCAAGAAAAGTTTTGCAAAAATGAAGGTGATTGAATCAAGAAATGAAGTAAGTTTTCCATTTAAACGCTCAATGTTAGCTTTCAATGATAAACAATTTTCAAAAAAGCTCACCGTCATCCTTGTCGAATATGTTTACTGTTGCATTTCCTGGTTCGCCCACTAAAGCATGAATATTATCAACCAACGTAATTTGGAATGTTTCCATAGCTTCGTAATTCAAGTCATCAGCAATCTTCACTTTCAACGTCGCTCTTGCCTGGCCTGGGCTAAACTGTACTTGATTTGATCTTTTGATCTCAAAGTCTTCTTTCTCTGTAGCACTGCCATTGTGAAGAGCTAGGCTTACAAAGCTGGTCTCCCCTAAAAACCCACGACGACGCAGTGGTATGGTTATGTGGCCTTCTGTTTCACTAACGTTGTACTCAGGCTGTGAAAAATAGACCCACGCCCAGTTCATGTAAAACTGTTGCCCATAAAGAGTATTCTCTCCTGCATCCATCAATTTGAAGACAAACATATCACTGGTTGCATTTTCCTTCTTATTAAGAACATACCTTACTCCCCCTTGGTTGACGTCATTTTGGGTAAAAGTTGAGAGAACCTCTTCTGGAGCCGACACGTTCACAAGCTTGCCATGTTTTGGTGGTGTGGTGATGAAATATAGTAGCTTTCCATTATCACTGTCACTGTCATGTGCTTGCAAACTTTTGTCAGACAGTTGGAAACCAACATCTCCTTTATCGAAGTTCTGCAAGAATGAAGCGCCAACATTCTTGGCAACGACAGGGAGCTTGTTGTCAACAGGTCGTATCCTAATATCGATGACTTGTGAATCAGACTTTGGCAACTTTGAGTCGGGGAAAACATAGAAATCTGAATGGGTGCCATCTGTAACAACAATTGAGAAACTATCAGTTTTGGATTCGCTACCGTCGTGGCGATAACTGATTCGATTGTCATTTATGTCCGCTTGGGTGAACGTGCTTACAGTCTGGTGGCCATCTTTTACGATTTGACCGTGAAGTGGTAGTTGGGTAACGGTAAAAACGACATTCCCTGCCTTGGTATCTTTATCGTCAGCTCTGAGCTCAAAGGGGGTGATGACCGTATTTTTACCTTCGAAAGCCGGAAGCAAATTGATGTGTAAAATCGGTTTTTTATTGTCAACATCAGTCAAGGCGATGCGGAATGTACGGTGGATTTTGTTGATGCCATCGCTGACTGAAAATTCAAAATTGTCGAATTTCACTTCATCCTGACTGGTGTGCACATAGACGATCTTGTTACCAGCCAAGTCGATTTGCTTGAAACTTGTAATGGGCACAGATGGGTGATCTGTATTCTCAAGGTAGCCCTTTGCTGGCAACTTGTTCACTTGAAAGACGAGCTTCTGATCTTTGCTGTTGATGTCTGAGGCACTGAGGAGGTCTGTAGTCAATGTTATCCTGTCACCTTCCTTTAATGTGACACCTTTGTTGATGACATCTGGGTGTATGTTATCAATTGGAGCAATAATAACGTAAAACAGCTGATTAACCAATCGGTTGAATCCGTCTGATACATCAAGTCTTATGACGTCACGCTCCTCCTTGCCTATGTTTGCATGGTGGTAGTAGATGCTCTTGCGGTCTACGTCCCTCTGCGTGAAATTGCTGCCTTTGCTGAGATTCCGGAACTGTCCGTTTTCTAACCGCATCACCAGGCTTCCGAATTTCGCATCGTTCATGACAAAGTACATCAAGCTTTTGTCATCTGAATCAAGATCCGTTGCCTTGATATTCCTGTTAGTAACTTGCTTCATCTCTTCTCTTTCCACGCGCAATCCTGCGTTTATGGTCATATGAGGAACTTCATCATCAACAGGAATGATCTTAACTGGCACAATCGCACTCACATTGTGCACTCCATCAGAGACAATAACCTTGAAGCTATCTTCTTTTGTTTCTGTGCCATCGTGTTGATACAGAATACCACCTTCGCTTGCAATTAACTCCGTTTTGGTGAATTTCTTAATGACAGTGAGATCTTGATCTTGTCGCAACAGCTGACCGTGTTTCGGGTTCTCGGCGATATAAAACACGAGTTCGTCTGACGGAACATCTGCGTCTATGGCGTTTAGGAGAGCCAAGTCAAACGACAAATAGTCATTTTCCAACACAATGAATTCGCGCACGAGAGGGACAGGTTCCTCGTCATTTCTTGGTTGTATGAGGACATTGATTGTCGTCTGAGCTGATGTGTTGTTCTTGTCTGAACAAGCAATAACAAACTGGTCAACTGTAGGCTCCAGTTTCTCGTGTACACTCTGGACATAGTTCACATGTCCGTTGATCAAATCAAAGTTAGTGAACTCCTTAGACTCAGTGCCACGACGACTCACTTCGGAGCCTTCAGCTGGCGTCACCGATTCAATGTAACCATACTGAGGCTTCTGAGTGATTTTGCAAATGATCTTTTCTCGCTTCGTGTCCACATCGATGACCCTTAGGTTCGGTTCAGTCAGGGTTACATTGAGTCCCTCAACAACATTGACAGGCGTATTGACTGCGAGAACAGGCGGCTCAGAATCGACTGGCAGTATTTCGAAATGAAGCAGTATGCCGTTGTATGTATTACCTCCGACTAGCCACTCGTCTGACATGTCTGAGAGCGTGAGGTTTAAGGTATCCTTCTGCATCTCTAATCCAATCTCACCAGCAGTGTGCCTGTAGGTTATCAGCCCTTGGAAGACATCTTTTTGAGTAAAATAATTCACTGGTGTGCCTGAAGGAAGGGAAAGTGATATTCTTAGATAACAGTGGCAATATTACGTATAATTACATATTAGAAAAACAACTGTACAGTTTAGCATCTACAACGGTACCTCTGCATACCAAACAGCAGTTAGTCCAGAGTTACTATTCGTATTACAGAAGAGTCGTGGTCTGGATTTTAGTTTTGCACGGCTCTAGCCCAATGAAAGGGGTAAACGAGAAATGTTGGGGTAAAGTAAAACGACTCATTCATTTTATGGAATGGTATGTCGCTGGGAAGTTTTCGTAAATTAAGGTCTTAATAGAGATAGGCTCGTTTGCTAGTTAAGAAAATTGAAGTTGGGTACGTTTCTTAGAAATAACATAAAGTAAATGAAGATATGCAGATATGCCAATATCAAAATTTCTTTCGAAAACAATATTTCAAAATATTTCATATAAAGAGAAAATCAGTATTTCAAATATTTAGTCTCGTTTGGAAAAATATTACATTGCTTTGTAACACATGGTAAGAATATTTTCTTCCTTTCTATCATAGTAAAGCGACCAAGACAAAGGAAGTTTTTTGAATTTTATAGTAAGCTTTCGCCATCATGTCTTTCAAACGTGCTCTTTTAATTGCTGATGGTAACAGCAATTGCCTTGGTTCACTTCAAATTACCCCCCACGTTTTCAGTAAGTTTTCTCAACAAAATCATGCTACCGATCTGTGAACGACCGACCACGAAAAAGTACAATATTGGTCCTTAAGCTGTGTGACAGATTTATGCACCAATTCCACTTTCATCCCAGGATTTACAGTAACAAATGTTTTCTCATAATCTGATTAATAAAAAGGTCATGCTTAGGAATGGGAGGTTCCTTAAAACAGATAATGTGTGGGAAGAATTGATTTTGCAATTTTGTTCAATTGCGTAGTTTTATACAATTAAAATAAAAAAGCTGGTCGGATTTTCACTTTGTTTAACATTATTCCAATTTTCGTAAACATCCTGCTTTTGCTATGGACAGAGAATTTATCTTTGTTGATGTGAATTCTTTTAGTGTTTCACCTTTCTTAAAACCAATCAAACGGCGATTTCGCTAAAGAAACTGACAATTTTATCTGCTTTGCATAAGACAATTTAATCTAAACATTATTTTAGTGGTCACGTATCCGTAATGTAGGATTTCTATTGCTATCAAATAGGCCTTGAAGTTTCATAAATTGAATAGATAAGCCGCCACATAGCTAGACGTTCTCTCAAACGCACCGGCGTGTTTTCGTATTATAGTCATAGCAGAAAAGTAAAACAATTTGACCCATCCATATAAGGTTCAAATCTCGACGGTTGTAGGAATTCTCACAGATATTTAGTGTCTATTCTTGAAAAGGCCAAAATCTTGTAATCATGTCAATTTCTTTATAATCGACAACACGGTGATCGCTGTTATATTTAATGAAACAAATGATTTTCAATAAACCATATTTTCGTTTAAAAAGCAAGAATTTAAGCTATGGCTATTGTGAACATTCTGCTCCTTACCCATCTCTGAAAGTTTCAATTACTTCTTTAAACTTTATGGTGGGGAAAAATCAAACATTATTGGCCGACCATGAGATAACGGACCACAAAGTCAAGGAGAATGGCGAATTGATCAACATGGATTTGCAAACAAGTTCCACAAACATGCACGAAAAGGTGGAACAAAACAACTGATTTACAAAAACAGTTTGCAACTTTTGCTACTTGCAAAATTAAGGGCTGTTCCTTCCTGCTGTTTTCTTGATAAATATCATTTTTGGTTCTGTTGCGGTTTAGCCAATGTTAAAAGCACATGTTACAAGGAGAGAAAACACTGCAGATGTTTCGAGAAAGTGTTCCAGCTATTTCGAGGCATTTGTCTACAAATGGCTAACCGTGGTGAACCGTTTGGGTGAAGTCCAATTATTTTCACACCCTGTAATAAAACCAAGCGATTCGTTAACACTTCTGATTTGAAGTATATTTTGGTAGCAAGGATATTTGCATCTAATCCACGGAAACAGGCGCCAGGAAGGCAAAGAACCAGATACACTTGTTAACATCATAGACAGATGAATTAGAATAACCAAGACACATTCTAACAATTATTTGGGACAACCACATGTCCGTCTGCTGAGCACTGAGTGGTTTGAAAAGTGATAAAATGCAGATGCGAAATTGGTATTTTTTAAATGAGAGTCTGTAATGACACTGCTTAGGCATGTATGCATAATCTCTTCTTGCTCGTTCGTCGAACGCGAAAGTCCTATCACTGGATTTCATAGACACTGGGGTGTCAGTCCAAATGCTAGAGACAGAAGGCTGTCAGATGTGTCAAGAACCATTCTTGGAGGTCTATTCCTGTATGTAAAATCGTCATTAAATTGTAGAAAGACAACAGCATAGTTAACGAAGATTTCGTAGAAAGGATATTTCTATAAGATGGACAGACCATAGAAAAGACATCAGCATTCAAGGAGGTCAACACGTCGAAAAATTACTACCAGCGAAAATAAGAAAAGACAATTCCAGTATCCTCAAATAATAGGTTCCTTGGAACACAACAAAAAATTGCCCGAAGGATGAAATAATGCTGTGGGGTTTATGGGTAGTGCGGTGATGGGGTGATAAGTGTTTAATCACAAATAGAAAAAAATATACAACACTTTAGAAATTAGGTGTAGTCGTTAATAAAGCTGAAGAAGAAAACAACTGGCTTTCGGTATATATCGCCGAGATGACAGTAAGATGCAGCAATGGAAGTGAAAGGTTTATCAATCGCTCGTTTTTCACGGGCATACAAGAAATGAAGGATAGGAAGATCGATGGAATAAGAGTCACTGCCAACACGCTCAAAACAGGGCTCTCCATTGCACAAATAGAAACGAAAAGCTATAAATAGTGAGAGAAAAAACTCAAAACCAAATCCTATACATAAAATATCATTTTCAGCTTTCAAAGACGAGTTGTTACAAAAAAGCGGTAGGCACACTGTTGGAGGTAGAATTCAAAAATTTACACGTGGTGAGCATATACCACATTCTGACAGGTAAATGGAAATTCCATTGGAGGATGTGAAAAAAAGCTAATCACGCGTGTGTCTTCGTGAGTAGTATATTTACTCTGAGGATGGGCGTATCAGCATAGACAAGAGTTGAAGGAAGGCATAAAACGGGACATGTGGATCATAGATTCCAGAGTCGATAAATATGTGGGGTATTTAACTACTTTCTATCAAGACTCTATGATCCACATCAAGAAAACACGATTAATATGGGTGTGGCTTTGAGAAGGACTTGTTGGGCTTTGTCCCACCTTTAGCATGGCAATCGATATCCATATCTCTAAAAAGGTGACCCTTATTACCTTTCGTTTTATATCACCAACTTTATGTAACATATCCCAAATTCTTCGTTGGCTGCACAACATATTAACTTGTTTTCGTCGTAACTTCTTATCGCAGTCTTTTCGAAATAAATTCCTGGCTTTATCAATCAAGGTTTATCTAAATTTGAGGATGATATAAAAGCAGCCGATCTTTGCCAAAAATCTTTTATCTTTCCAAATGATTGCTTATTGGTTTCCTATCTCAGACAAGTCGCAACCGAAAAGGCTATCCTAAATCGATTAAGTAAAAAAACACATCATCAGATCCTCGTTGGTTTTTCATTTAAGAACAGGTATGTTTCTTCTACTGATAGTTGGTCGGGCTTTTGCTAAGAAACCTGTATGCTTGTGAAGTAATTAAATATTGAAGAAAAAATTCAACTTAACAAAACTAACGACATAACAACATATATATACCAAATTGACTCTGGGAAGATATTAATTAATTGATGGCATTCTAATTTCATGACATGACGTATCCACGAATATTTCGTACCCCTAGGCAAAAGATCCTATTGTCTTCTAGAAAAATAACAAAAAAATCCGCGAAATATGACTTCAGACTGTGCTAAACATGGCGTACATAAAACTGACAAGGCAGACTAGCCTGCACTCTAAAAGCAAGAAAACAGTTTAATACTTAAAGCATATTCAGCAAGATTTTGTACTGCTGTAAAAACTAGGGTTCCTAGGGTTCATAACAAAGAACTGTTACGAAAATGTCATAAGAACATTCTATATATGCAACACCAGCTGTGTAGAGAAATTGTACGGTAAGGAGCACGTGTGGATGTTTCGAAATCAGGGGAAACGAATCACTTTAACTGTACCAAAGGCTTTTTTCACCAAATTAACATAATTTGAGAAACGTAAACACATCCAAACAATTATTTTGTAGGCAATGTCAAATATCCTTTGATTATATTCATATTTTGCATTACCCTAACAAAAAAATTGATAAGGATTCACGAGAAACGATTCCGTGACCAGCATGAAGGACACAGAGCAGTCTTTTAAAGGCGAGGTTTAACATTTCATGGGCTCCATTTACAAATATATCTTCCTTTAATCTAACAGCAACTTAAAATAACCATGTCTTATCCTTTGGTATAAATTGCAGCTTATCACAAATGATAGGTTTCAATAGAAAAACACTCCAAACAAGTTCTTTGCGACCTAATCTCTATGACCACCAAGAACTGGGCAGATTCATGATGTAGGTTTACCATAGATGCGGAATACGATAACTGGCTTCTAGCGTTCAGAACTTTTCGCTTCCCAACTGATAACTGAGTAAGAACCAGCTGAAGAAATGGCGCTTAGGGAAGATGCAATAAACTGAGTTGCAAACTACTTGGAATGGCCGAAGTGAAGCATGGTCGTTCTTGGAAGGATGAAGTGAAGCATGGTCGTTTTGCATGCTGTTTGCTTGAATGTTTGGATGTCCCTGAGGGGCAACTCACTTTGGCGAATAGCAAACAAGATTTCAATAAACCAAAAAGAATTTCTGGGGATTTAGAGATAAATCAGGATTTCTACCAAAGGTTTACGAAATTTCAAAGGAGTGATTTGCTCCTTCGATTTGAATATAACTGTGCTAACAGTGAAAATGATGGGGATAAATGGATAGCAAAGAAATGGAAGGGAAATGCCTAAAAGTGCACTTGCAGCGAAGAAAATAAATTTGCTTTGGGAATCTCTCGGAAAATGAAACACAAATGCGAAAGTAGCCAAAATCTTGATACACATGTAAGTTATTGATAAAACATACCTTGTTTTTCAATGACACCACGTGACGGTCCCGACACAATCAAAAACGTAAGATTTTCATCGTCTGTGTCCTCGTCGGTACCGCTGATGATCTCTTTTGTCAGAATTTTGACACCTCGTTCCAAAACTTGAACTTTTTCAGCCAAATATTTAACTTTTGGTGCTTGATCGTCGACTGGGTTTACAGCTGAAATAAGACAGGAAGAAGAAATAAGAAATCTGTTTGAAGAAATTGCATGAAAAGATGAAATAGTTATCTGTCTTGATACGTGTCAGAATTTGGCAGCCCCTATGATCTACTTTCTAGATAAGTCTAGAACTGAACGTAGCATGTCTTGAAGGGAGGATTCCATGGTTTTCAAGTCTCTTCTGTCATATGTTTTCACATTTTTGTTGAAAAATATAAATGCTTATCTGTAAGTGCCCCTAGCGATAAAATAATGAAATGAGTTAGTCTAGACTAAACAGAAGGAACTTGCAGGGAGTTGTTCATTTTGAACTTATACCCCATGCGCACGTATCAAATACTAAATTCTACAGGGTCATTTAGAACGGTGCCACACCAAATAAATTGTTTACATTACGCCGTACAGTTGAGCTCTCTAGACTGATAAGTTCGTTCTGGTATCATGATTACAAGATTTGTTGATATTAGAAACAAAAATATAAGCAGATGTAAGCAATCTTCTTTCTAGGAGAAGAAAAGAAATCCGCTACTTTCCAGACAGTCATTGTCGGAGCAAATAGACTGTCAAAAGCACAAGGTCGCTATTCTTTAGCTCGTAGACTTAAACATCAAAATACCGAGAAGCTGTAAGTTTATGTGGCGGATCCATTTGGACCTTATCCCAAAAATTTCTCGTGTAAACATGAAATTGTTTGGATGAGACCTTGCAGAATTAAACATTAAAAGGAGGTATTCACAACTAATGATTTTGATCAAGCAAAAAGGTTTCTTCTGCAAAAGGCTTTCGACCCTTTGACTCAGCACTTTTGCGTCATTCTAATTTAGGGATCGGCATCAACATTGCAAGATTGCGAAAAAACAGTGCCGAACTGTCTAATGCCTAGGCAGGGAATAAACATCAAGTAGACTAATGCAAAGTAATCGAGTTTCTGAAAGACTGCATGGTTACCACAATTCAATGTTTTTCGGTGTCTCTTTATCCTAACAAAGTATGCAAACAAGAAGAGGTCGCGCCATCTTGGTAAGTTGACCCCACAACTGCATACGTGCATGTGGGATTAGGACTCTTTGAATTGGATCCAAGCCTTCTTTGTCATCTAGCTTAATAAATATTACGTTAAGCGAATATTGCTGCACTGATGAGCAAATCCAATTTAATGGTAATAATAAGTCCATAAATACCGCTTCGGGCATCAGACAAGAATGCAGCGGTATTCAAAAAATCGATTTTCAAGCAAATACAAAACAGCAAGCGACATTATTAGCCAATCCAATATACTAACTATTTCTGATTCGCCCATTCGTATTGTTAATCCTGTATATTCTATTGCGTCTGCCTGAATTTGCCTAAATCATGCATTGTACACAGTTGCTGGAAGTGCTTCGGTATTTGAAAAATTTCGGGCAAATACAACCTACCGAATGTTCCGACTAGAATTTTTATATTTTTTAATTGTATTGTGCAGGACTGTTTTTATTTTATTGTATTGTATTGTATAGAACTGCATTTCATTGTATCGAATTGTCTTGTATTGTATTGTATTACATTTGATTGTATTTTATTTACAGAACTGTTTTTTATTGCATCGCATTGTACAAATGCTTTTTCGACAGTAAATAAACACTAATTTATACTAAGAATTTTCATGAATTACATTGATGTGACGAGACTGATTAAAATATAATTCTATTTGGCCCATTGGACAATCTGTATCTGGACTAGATTACCGAAAGCTACAAATGGCTAAAATTATCATAATTACAGATTTCATAACTGTGTTTTAAAAAAAGAAAACTAGGCGTGGTTTAGGAGGGGTTTAGGAGGGGTTTGGGCGGGGTTTAGGCGGGGTTTAGGCGTGTTTCTTTGATTTCTTTTTTTTGCACGCCGTCCTCGCAATCTTTGATGGCATGACTGCTAAAACTTCTTTGCTCTGCATAGATATTTCAGTACTCTTTCACGCTGGAACCAACAACATACAACCCATCAAATCCGCATAGAAATGGCGTTCAGTCAATTTTATCCGGTAATTCAATACTGGAGGATTTTCAACAACAGAGATAAACAAAGATGCTTAAAACTGACGAAACCTCTGCTCTTGTGCTAGACTTTTAAAGGCTCCGCTCGGTATTTCGACAGCCCTTGATCTTGTAATATACAGCTTCACCTGGCTTCAGAATTACTTTATTTAGCGATATCCTGCATTAGGCACAATCATTTGCGTTGTTTCAATTCATTGCATCCGTGACATAAGCAAATCTGTACAATTGCGTATGGCGAGGAAAAGAGGGTTTCTGTATTTATCAATGATTGGGCTAGTAGATTTATTCCCAGTTGGCTGAGAATTGGGGGGGTATGAAGCTATGATTATTTTCATAATTAAGGTTGATGCTTATAAAGAAAGTTGCGAGAACAAACAAAAAGATCTTTCAATTATCGCAAGGTAGCAGATACGGCTATCTACAACAAATCTTTCAATAAAACGATTTGATGCAGTGATGCTATGATACAATTTCCTCAATGGCGCAAAATATCAATGAAACCCTAATTAAATCAGCTCTCTCACGCGAACACCTGTGAATCATTTGGGCCTGCTAATTAAGAATTTCTACTCTAACTTGCAATGATGTACCACGGAATCTTTTCTTGACGCACTGAAGCCCTGGTATTATCAATTTTGTGGTGAGCTGACCTAGACTCGCCTAGATCTATGGCATCGGCAATTCATTTCGCTTTTTATTTTGATGAATTGCCTCTGTTATTTAGGCCCTTGTTTGTTTGTTGTAATGCAAGTAGCAAACAATACTAAAACAAAGTAGCGGTTGGATTGGCCTGATCTCCATCAGTATAACGGGCACTGTACCTCGTTTGCGATACCGTTTGTTTACCTTCTCATTGTCTACTGGCCCTTGTGGTAAATGTAACGTAACATATACGTAGAGGTTAAAACGAACATAACGTAAATGTAAGAACTGGTTTCGTTCCATTCACTTTTAATCTGAGACAGTTTGAATAGCTTGCCATACCCGTATATAAGGACCTGGGTGGCCCCAACAACTAAAACTTACTTACTGATGCATAAATGGTAATTCATTCATGTGTATCTCAGCGAAGATATACAATTATTCCCTCGTCACTTAAAAGCTGACTTGTAATTCCAGTCTTAAACGGGAAATATAACAGTAGAAATGAGACAATTAGAAGTTCAATGCAGGGGTATAGTGCTAAGGATGCAGCACCTTGAGTCCAGTTTCTCACCCCGAAAGTTAACCGATTTCTTGTTCTGGCATTGCCTTTTTGTAATATTTTGCGTGAGATGCCCCGTCGTTCTTTTCATAAAACTACGCCTCGATACCATGAGGAAAATATGGCAGAGCTGACAATTATGCCATATAAGGATTAAGATCCATGTACACTTGGCCTACAGTGAAGGACGTGTAGAGTTGTAACCAATTCGAAATAAAAATAGATTGAGATAAAAAGTGGGATAAGAGTAGTTGATACGGTTAGTGAGATTTTGATAAACCTGTTAGCGATAAGAATCCAACGAAGTATTTGCGATTTGAGCACAACTGTAACTGATGTTACAAACAAGATGTCCGGAGTACCAAAAATAAAAGAATCTTTACATATCTAGGCCAGCGGAATCTGTGAGGTTTAAAGGTTATTAGGTTAACAGGTTATAAAAATAGCGAGGCTCGGACCAAGGGCGTTTAGCGGCAAAAAGCATTTAATTCCAACAGATATAGCCTAGGATTTTAAGTGAATGAACGAGTAATTAATAGAAAGATCTTTAATCATGGACGCATTGGCGGGCCGAAAAAAGTATATATATTAACATTTTTGGGTAGATGCCCCGTGGGAAGAGCGTAATCGAGTCTGGACTTCCGTCGTGATGTCAGAAGAATATTTGCGGTGAAGGAAACAACTTAACGGAGAATTTATCCGTTTAAAACTACTTTAGATCAAGTTCTGTGCAGTACTATAGAATGTACATTGTTGACTTAACGGAAATCAATCTTTTTTAGAAAAGTTTTTAGGGGGGCTCCAGAAGCAACGTTTTGAGGCTGCATAAACCATGTTTCTTAGTTCCTTGATACAATATTCCGCTTATGAATATTTAAACATGCATTCGTCTTTTATATAACGCAATTCTATCAGAACATGAGCCTCATAACTGGTTAAAACTAAGAATAAATTAAGAACAAGCTGAGGCTGAGGTACTCTAAAACGATTTTTTAAATGTTTTTTACATTGAGCTTAAATATATTCTCCAGTAAGATATGGTCAATGAAATATTTCAAGTCTGCTAACAGATAACTGTTATTTTGGCTATGTTGATAAAGTTATGGACAGAGACAAAATTACAGCGATGGGTAAAGGACCTGTCCAGTCGAAAAGTCGTTAGCCAGTCATATGGTTCTTGGTGATATATTTAGGAAACGTTATGAGGTGAAATCACATGAAGGCCCTAGGTTCGGTACAGTTACACAGATTATGTTACCTATAATCCCAATGTAAAACAAATCTTTCCCATTAATACTTCAGTGTCGGGGTTACTGGCTGTATGAGTAAGAGCTTCGGCAAAATCTAACGTTTTATTTTCTTTAGCCCTGTTAAAGAAAGCTCAAGGTAAAAGACTTTATGAAATGGGCTTAACGTAATGCTATAGTTTTAGAAATCGTCGCGGAAGCAGCTTAACAAGGTATCGTGACAATTTCCCTGTTTGCCGCAACGTAGAATCTGTTGTTTTTAAACTCAGTCGAAAAACGAGGAGCGCAATCACAAAAGGTAGAAAACAGGGCGGAAGGAAGGAAAGATGTCCTAACCATGATGTATGTGAATAGGAAACTGAGAATTAACTTCATTAAAATCATTTTGCCATTTTCCACCCGGTTTTAACGTCATAATTCTTATCTGCATACAGCGGACCTTTAGGAAACTACAAAACCCACGATAACCAGAAGGAGGCTCGCTTCAGTAAAATTGAATCATCGGCACTTTGTATTACCAACCCCCCACCCCCCCCCCCCCCCCCCCCCTCACCCTATATAATCTAACAAGCAATTGCATACACAAAAACTGGAATTACAAAACTGTAGAACAAGACCATCACTTTCTAACTTGAATGAAACCACTGCCTCGAGTGGCACAACCAATTGATTTATCATGCAAAGTTCTAAACCTTTGCAAGCATAAGGGCCTATAAGGAATCGTTCTGCACTTTAATCAAGCACTGGTGTTCTTCTTTCGGCTAACAGATTTACTAAGACTAGATACGGATACGATTGGGATAATCGTATTCTTCCCACGTCCTCTTTGCAGGACCGGCATCTATTCTCCATAGATGCATACAACGTTCCGTATTTGTGAGTTTGTTTAACTACCACATATTCTGTTGGTATTTCCAGCAGCATCCCGCAACCAAGTAAGGCCCTTTTATTTGCGAAAGTATTCGTTTAAGATCATGAGCTTTTGTGAAAGATATCCGCAGGTTTTGAAATACTTTACGGTGATTTGGTCCTTCCTACGCTGTCTCAGTATTAGTTGCACAATTGTTACATTTAGTGGGAAAGTATCATGTGTAGTAATAATAAAATATGATTATTATGATGATGATTATTATTACTTTTATGATTATTATTTCATTATTGATGTTGCTGATAATTGATGATAACATATACATAAACATATACAATAAACAATAGAGAAGCTTTAGCAATTACTGGGGGCTGAAAATCTCACTAGTCACCCCGCATCCGACAGCCCTGACAGTGTATGGTTTACATCAATCAATTATCATAATTTCTAAAAAAAAACCACTTTGGAAGTTCAAGAAAATTTTCAAATGTAAAAGGATATCTGTCTACACCTTTTGAACTCAAGATGAAACGACGAAATGATTTACGGCTGCGTGGATTTAAGATAATTATCCCTGGGAAAATCTTACAGACAATCAACGATAGCTGAGCAAGGGATTTAGACACCCACCCAGCACTGTTCATGAGTGAGGTTTCCTTCGCTTATTTCCAAAGATCATGCAATTCGTCATAAAAGAATCATTCATACCATAAAAATCGCCTTAAATTTCACATATCCAAAGAAAACACTCCTTTCACGTGAATGTTTAAGTAGGCAACCACTAGACGTTCGCTACAAATTTTATGGAATTTTATTGTTTTAAAATGAAGTAAAAAGGCACGAATTGTTGGGGCTTTCCAACGTTGAACAGACGGGTTTTAGCCAAAACTGCGAGGTTTCGCTAGTCAGCCTATCATATTCTAAGACGATTTAAATCAAATTATCCCTTTTAAGCAGGCAGAGCAGTGTTAAATCTCGTCATTATCCTACATTATTTGCTAAATGCAGCCAAACTTGCTAACCTTTTCATTCAGTGATGTAAATGGAAAACACTGTTTGAAGGAAAGCGGATATAAAGAGCGGGCAAACGCTTATGTCTCAAATGCATATTTCACCGATAATCAGCCAACCTACACCTTTGGGGGGTGCATATTGAAAGTACTTGTTATCTATCAGTATAACCTACGTTTGGAACAACATAAGCAAAAGAGGCTCAGTCCTTAAGTTCACGGTTGAAGCATATTCTCCATATGTATGATTATCCGATAAATTCTAGCCCCTTTCTTCTTCTAATGTAAACTTTCTATAGAAAAATAATTCTGATATGTACTATTTTGTATTTCAATAGCCTCTCTCCTCCCACTGTGCGCAATGAGCCTGCGTAGTACTTAACAAGTGACCACCTTATGCTAAGATAGTTCTTAGAATTACAAATTTCAATGCAGATTCCGAAACCCTTTTAACAACCTGATCAAAAAAAAATTCACGGTGGATTCAAAAGAAGGTACCAGAAATACCCTGAGGAGAAATTCCTTGAGTCAAGAGAAAACGCATTTAAGTTAATTAAAAAATTTCTCCTGCAATAAAAAAGGAAAATGACAACTACCTTAAACACAGATAGGAAAATAAAGGATGGTGAGGTAATATAAATTGTCAAATTGAAACGTTTCCAGATCAATTTTTTCTACTTCACGATGTAAAACGTTGCACATTTTGATAATGGTATAAGAGATCGCTGTAGGGGGTAATGCAAAGTGCTGATTTAACCATCATAATAATCATAATAGCTGAATACATTTGAAGAAGGTTTTTGAAGATAATGGCATCAATATGTGAAAAGAAAAGATAAAAAACTTACCGATGGGCAGTACAATTGGAACTGAATGGAATCCATCGTTGATCAGAAAGTCAATTTGTTCTTTCAATGTCTCAGAACCATCATGCTTGTAAACGATGTTGTTCCTTGTGATTTCTTGAAACGGGAAAATGTCCCCAGGTAACATCTTTCTGCCAGCGTTGATCAGTAGACCATGTTTGGGTGGAGTTGCCACGCCCAGACTGATGTCCTCCGCAGAGTTATCATCATCTTTTACATCCAAGTAGTCTTTCGTGATTATGACGTCACGCCTCTCGTCCACGGGCACAGTTTGGATGATACCAACGGGCGGCTTGTTGTTCTTCGGGTGCAGGTCAATTGTGAACACTTGCTTTTCAATTTTGTTTCCAGCTGGATCTTGAACCAAAAACTCGAATTTAACTTTTCGTCTTGCACGACCAATCTCTGTTTTCGGTGGATCGTATCCAATTTTAAAATGATTCACTTGTTTTTGCGTGAATGTGGAAACTTCTCTTTTGATGCTGCCAAGCTCAGCAATGATTGTACCAGCATCCAGATTCTCATCGTCGCCATCTTTTCCTTGCTCGCTGACAAAATACGGTTCTTTAGTAACCCTGTAGATAAGCTTATCATCATCTGTATCCACATCTATGTACCTCAAATTGATTTTGTTAAACTTTGATACAACGGTCTCCAAAGATTTCATTTTTAACGGACAGGCAGGAAATAGTTTCGGCTTAAGGTCATCGATCTTTTTTATGTTAATGACAAATGTTTTCAACCCAGACTGGTTAGGTATTGTGTTATCATCCCTAACTCTAAACGTAAAACGGTCACTGAAAATCTCATCACCATAATGTTTGTAAAAGACCCGCCCAACAATAATATCACTTTGGGAGAATTCTGTTATGTTTTTCATGAACGTTGATCCCTCTCTAATCCATCCAACATCATTTTGGTCAGGGGGTGATGTTTGTACGTAGCAAAGGCCACCAGCTATCGGAGGATTTATAACTTTGAAAATCAACTTAGTTTCATCAGAATCGACATCTTTGGCAGTAAGAATAAACTGGTTTATCTGCATTATGCCACCCTCCTCGAGGGTCATGCCAAGATTGTGCTTAAGAATTGGAGCCTCGTCATCTGTTGGAATAATTGTGACGGCAAGGAGAGTGTCGACTTGGTGTTTCCCATCCTTCACCCTCATGACAAAATTGTCGTGGTAGGTGTTTGAATCGTCATGAATGTATCTCACCAATCCTTGTCGAAGGTCTTTAAGAGTGAATGAAGTAACTGACTTTCCGAGCTTCTCTAACTGTCCATGCTTAAGTCCATTGATAACAGAAATATCAACATTGGAGGGATCGTTTTGTGTGGTGATTACCAATATATTTTTGTCTATCGCACGTGACTGGCCTTCGAACATTGTGATACCTGTATTCTTCACAACCCTTGGTGTTTCAGTGTTCATTTCTTTGAGAATTATGAAAACGTAAAATGGTATAGATCTTGCCCCTTCTCCATCAATAGCCTCGAACCAAATCCTTCGCACTCTGGCCCCACTTGAGTATTTTTTCGGTGGCTTGTATGCAATTTTCAAATCTTTGAGGTCTTTTTGGTAGAATGTTCTGATAGGTACATTTGGATTGTCCGTGTTTACAAGTTCCCCTTCACCTGGACCAAGTGGTTGTGTGACATTGAGAATCAAAAGATCGTCATTTGTTTCTTTATCGGTGACAGCCAGAACGTTAGGACTGATTGCTGTGATGATAGACTGGTCAACCTGGGTTGAAAATACAGCATCGAATGCTTGATTCGGTCTTTCATTTTCCGCGGCTCCTCTTATTCTCACTGGCACACGGATGAATTCCCTTTGCTCGACCTTTTTCGACTTTTTATCTGCGATCTCAACAACTAATGGAATATAATCCCGGTTTGAAGAGGCAGCATTTTTATGGCTGTATCGCAAAGTTCCATCAGTGAATTTCGCACATTCAATTTTTTGACTAAGCTCTGTTCTGCCAGTGGCTGTTGTCTCGTGCACCAAGCGCCCATAATATGGGGGTCCGGCATCAGACTTGACTACATGAATAAAACAGTCTTCTCTATTTTGATCGAAACTGAATTGAAGCACGCTGTTGCTTATTGGCTCAGAAAGCCCTCCAACCTGCTCTACGATGAGATCAGCTTTCTTCTGTAATACTTCGGAAGGTATGCTGAATAATACCTCAACGTGTATGGCGAACGGCTGCACCACAGTCTGACTCCCCGTGTCTAACCTTGCATGCATCTTTACAATATCTTCTAGATTGTCAAGACCACCAAAATGCTGATACTTAACTTCTTTCTCGTCGAAGTTGCATGGAAAAATACCAGGGTACAGACCGCCAACTTTATAATGCGTTGGCTCGTCCTTCAATACGTATACTTGACAATTTCCTTCGGGCTTGTACAAGAAAGACAAATCCACGCGGGGTCTAATATAAACTGCACGACCGTAAAATACTTTGAGTTTTTCATTCTTATGCACGACAATCTGGGCTTCTTCAGCCAAACATTGATTCAGCACAAAAAACAAGCAAATGATCGAAATTACCGTCTTCTCCATCCTGTGAAGCAAAGAACCTAAATCCGCAACAACGTTGAGAAAACTCTTCACTTGCTGGATTCACTGTCTCATCGCTAGCACTGATGCTCGTCCGTTCACTACGAGAGCGTGGCTCTAATAAACATTGATGTATAATCACGGCTTTTAATATAGCATTCTTTGATCAATCGAGTTTAATCGCTTCAAATAGAGACCTTCAACCTTGTCTTTGTCCGTAGTCACTGCCCCGTATAACAAGATAGCGCCTTCGAAATTCCAGCGTTCTCCTTTTGTTTCGAGCGACGGAATGCCAAAGAAACCTCTAATGGGTTTTGATTATTTCCCCAATATTATTCCCAATTATCCACGAAAAACAGGCTAAGATAAAACTGAAGTCGAATGTAAACAGCCCTGTGATCAGACTGCTAATGTTTGAAATTCCACCTCAACCTGCTTGCACGCCACGCTGTGATCACTGTGTGGCCATGCTACTGCCAGTCTCAAGTGGTCGGGCCCTTATGATATGACAGTTGCCAAATAGAGCTCGTGCTGTGAATTTTCACGATATCCTCACCTATGTCTGTCCTCATAAAAAATATGTTTCTGTGATTTCCCGTCCATGTGCAAGCCACAACAGCACCTCCGGTGCGTATAGGTTTTATTGCGGTTTGTGTTATTTATAGAGCCATCTTTGATCTTCAAATCGCAACTTGATACTCCTCTAGCACCGAATATTTTCTCAAGATATATTTGGGAAATCATTAACTTATAATCTTCATGTTCATTTTTTTCTTTATAGGCTTTGTTTATGTAATCTTGCTGTTCATTTAAAGTGTTATTAAGCAGGAAATCGTGCGGCTACAACTCCTTGAAAATCGGAAACGACCGTTTCATTTTATCAACATGGTTCTGCGAATTCTTCGTTGCTCAGTACAAGATTTTCATAGATAAAAAAGGATGCAATTTTAAAAGGCCGGGGAAAATTTCAAAAGGGGTGCAATTTCAACTTAATTTTGCGTTCTGGGGCAGACAGCGCATCAAATACATCTTGGCAGGTATTATACATAGTTCTGGTGGTACCTTTGGCAACATTTTCATATGAAAACACGGAGGGGAAATTATTAGGGGGTGGCTCAAGAATCCCAACTCACATTCTATCCCGGAAAATTGAGAAAATTCGGGCTTTCAAGCCCCTGATATCTTGCTAAGTCAATCTTCTTGTCGAAAAATCGTTTGGCTTAGGCTCCTCGAAGAAAAACCTGAAATTCCTCCATTGTTGAAATACGTACCGTAAATTCTCTTTTCAGCCCCCTCTCTCAAGTGCTGAAAAACAATAAGCCTCCGGGGCTAAAAAGAGAATTTAGGGTATTCACATTCACTTTTGTTTGTAATGTTTGTGAAATTTCTGGACACTTACAATACATCCATCTTTATAATGCATGCACACTTTTTTATATAAGAATAAAGTCTAAGTATGTTAAGATTCAAATTCGCTGAAATTTAAGAATAATTTAAGAATAATGCAAATGCTGAAATATTCATCAAGAACTAACTTTTTGTTTAATTTGAGACTTGAGCAGTTTTTTGCTAAGCTTGAGTTTTATGGAAAACAAATCAAATGCGTGTTAGATGCTATATGTCTTGAAACGCGTATCCCCCCCCCCCCCCCCCCCCTTGGAGATATTAATTCTATAATGCGACACAGTTACACCTTGTGTCATTTAAAAATATTTTAAGTATAATCTAAGGCCCAAAATTTTAAAAATCTAAGAATTTTGAGGCCCGGCAAAAAATTAGTCCAAAGCTTGGCAAAAAATGGCGGTCACATAATCTATGGCTTTGTAGCCTGGGTCCTAGACCCCTAAGGCCAGTTTTGGGCTTTCGATGGTCGAGATCCTCAAAAAGGTTGTTGCACATGGCTACAAAGGTAATTACGATAAAGATCCTGAAAAGTTACAGTGTTGTTCAATATAAATGATAGCTTAAAAATTAAATGCCTGTTCAAAAAAGTATGCTTTAACTGAATTTTTGATTGTTTTCGATCGTCTAAAATGGAGAGGCAAAGAGTTCTAGATAGAGGGTGCAGCAGATTCAAATGCTCTTTTGCCAAATATCATAGCTCTGGGAAGTGTTCTGGAAGTATTGTTACCAATTAACGATTCCTTTATACTCTAGTTTTTACAACCACTAGAAGAAGCAGTGTAGCTAGGAGTCTTGAGCTCACGATACCGCATCCCACTTAACATAGTTTGACTTGACTCACTGGATGGGGATTAAGGACAAGGAAAGGTTATGAACTTTTCCCTAATCCCCAGAATGCCTTGAATGCTTTTTAAATTTGAAAATTTTTAAAAATTCCATAATGAATGATAGCGAAAATTGATTAATAAATTAAGAGTTGAAACAACTCAGTTTTTAAACAAGTCCTTGAAATAAGAAAAATTCTTTAGCTTTTGCAATATTTTTCTGCAAAACGTTAATTACTTCTCACCCCCTAAAGATTTCAGTTATCTGTCAACCCAGAGGTCAATCCATTTGAATTGCAAAGTAATCTTGACACTGAATTTCCATGGTAATGGTAATGTTAAACCATATCGATTCTCTTTCCATGAGTGAACCAGCAGTTGAACATAGAAGTCCACGATGAATGGCTTGACCTGACACCATTTAGAGAGAAGAAGAACTTAGGTAACCCCAATTACTTGTGGTTACTCTGCTGGGCCTATAAATAGAGGGGCTACATCGGAGAGATTGACGTGGGATGGTAATTGTTCTGTTGCCCAAGGCCTCTGCTAGGTTTTGGGTTTCCTTTTATATCTAGAAAGACGCCTTCTCAAATCAAAGGGCATCAGTGTGCTTCCTCATTAAGATTTTCATCAAAAATCGTCGTTGAATATTCCCCCTCTCTATCCTCCTTCTCCGTTCTTCATTTTCAGAATATCGTTCTTACGCACAACGCCTTGGTCCCAAGTATTGAATTTCTTTGTCAAGGTCAGTGAGTACAATCGCTATAGAAGTATGGTATGCTGCTAAATCGCTGCTCGATTATCCAGTGGATTTATATAACTGTGAATCTCTCTTTAAAGCTTATAGCTTATTAAGGTTGATGACTGATAAGTATGCATCCAGAGCTGGCTTGCTACTAGTTTATTTTGCGTGATTCTTGGCCGACTCAGCAATGCAATGAGAAAAATGACCTTTAAATGAAAAATCAAAGCAAATCTCAGCCAGGTCATTTTCACAGGTTAGAACAAACAAACAGAGGATTTTTCAACACACAAGTTGCTCCTCTAGCCACGGTAAATTTTTTGTGTTTCAAAATTTAGGCTATTGGTCTCTTTACTAAAGCGCAAAAATCTACTCCCCAACTGGCCCTCTTGAAAAATTTTAGAAATCGTTTTTTCAAAATATCTTGTTTGTTATCTTGTGAATGGAAATTTGTTACTCTGTGCAATGCATTATAAGAACTCCTTTTGGTAACGTGCAAAGATTAAAAAGATTCGCAAGTTAGATGGGAATTAGGTTGAAATCACTTGCAAATAAACCTTTGAGCCTCTGTTAGATTCCGTTAAAAGAATAGCTGCATCAACAGCATAAGGTCAACAAGAAGGCAGGCCGTATTTATTATGGCTTGCATCACATATGGCCCTTATTGGCTTGCTTGGGGGTGTTTACGGCTGCACTGCGTACGTTTACTGATTATCTTCTTTGCAATTTCACAATTCTGACATGGCCAGACAAATTGGGCGTTAGAAATAAGAGGTTAATAAGGGCCTCACGGAAAACCTTCTGGGATGCCATCTTTTTTTAGTAAGGAATCATGTCCCAAGTATGATTGGAACTACTGCCTTGCAAACATTGACAATTTTGTGGAAATCTCTTTGAGAATCAACATCCGAGGAAAACTCTTTAGAAAATTAAGTGGTTTGAAACAGGGTAATGGATTGTCTTTGATTTCAGTCGTATTTGAAATTACCTGTTGCGAAAAGTGGATTTAACAGCCGAAGAAACAAATAAATGATAATAATTTCTTCTCTGCGTTGAACAGTTTCTTTTAACCCTGTGATCATTACGTGAATGAAAGCAAATGTAACCAAAACACCTCCCCTACCATACTGCAATTTTAGTCTTGAGGTAGCTAATGTAAAAGGAATTTGCTTGGTCCCCACAGTAAAGAAAACCCTCAAGGCTGCACCAACCTGCACAACTATCAAAGCAAATAACCTTGCATGTTAATAGTACTGGCATCTTGGTGCCACAGTAAGCAGATCTCAAAACAGGCACCGCGGAGCGTTGAGAAAAGTGGTGGGTCTAAAAAGTGAGAGGGGGGCTAAAACCAATTATCAAAATGATTGCATGAATATTTCTGTGTTGATCTCTGGCAACAAAGAGGCCACAAATATTGCAGAAAAGCTCTTCTTTGCATTATATGCCTTATTTAATTCATTCATCTATCCATTCATTCATCCATCCATTCATTCATTCATTCGTTCATTCATTTATTCATAATTGCACCAAATATACATTACTTTATCTTTTTATCTCATTAAAAGAGACATCAGTCTAGCAGGTAGTTGGACACCCTCTCGAATCTTGTATCATAAAAACAGACAAGTGAAATCAATCATAAAGTCATGGAAATTATAGCTTTTCAAACCATTATCAAACCTTTATCTCATAAATATTGTCAAAATAAAGCGGACGAATGTAATGGTGACGACTGGTGGTGAAGCAATATAGCAGAAGCAATACACTCAAGAAAAATTGATTGAAAAGTTGCCATATGAATCCATGAAATGCCAAGACTCCAAAAATGAAATCACCTCATGCTTATGCTGAAGTGTGGTGACGGATAACTGTTTGAGAACACTCATTCGTTTTTAAAATCGGTAGAAAGATACAATTATTCAGAATCTACAGTTTTCCTAGAAAATTTCTGAACTAACTGTACTTTTTATTATGAAATGAAAATAATGAAGTTTCTCTTTTAGCCATTTACCAAGAGAAGAGACTGACAGCCTATAAGAGAAAGAACCCGAAGCTGAAACGGCTACTTTCAACTTGAATACTAAAAGAACTGTTACAGCTGGCTTATAAACTATAAAAAAGAGTGTTTGAAGCATTTGAAAGACTTTACATCAAATTCTTAGCTTTGCAAAATAGGGAGTGTTTAGGGAGAGGTAACCTTTAATTCAAAGTCAGACAGGATAAAGATGCAGTATTACGTGTCCGCCTAAGGCGTTAAACATCGAATAATAACTGTCTTGGTCAAGACGTGACCATGAATGGTTGTAAATTCTTAACATCTAACAATGAATGTACTTACGATATCAGGCAAAGTCATGAGTTAATCGAGGATAACCCGAACGTTATTCTTTTGTATTAAATCAGTTTTATCTATCTATGCCTTGTATCACAACAAATGTCACCGGGATTTCAACTGTTTAGAACCAGCAGCCCAAAAAAGTCTCACACAAACATGAGTTTATGAGGGGAAGGCCATCATTGTCATGTTAACATCTCCAGAGTGGTTCTACTAGCTGTTCCCATTTGCTCTAGAAGTGATGCACGTAGCTCGTGTCAATTAAGAAGCTACAAGGGTCATGAAAACAGTCCCTTTTGTCTACTAATGGCTTTACTGTTAAGCTATTTTGGAAAATTGCGCTTAAAAGAAGGAGTTTTCGTGGCAAATGCCATCTTAAATAAGCTAATAAAGGGGATCTTTCATCTATTAGACATTTGGGTGGAACTTTCTTCTGAATGACTGAGAAGCTGGAGCTTTGATCTGATTGGACGAGCAGATGATTTTGCGCATGTTTATGACTTTACATTTGCAGATCATAGAAACAGCTTAAAATGGACAGAATATTATCTTGTCTCAGTTTCTACGTATACAACAGCTTGATTGAAAGACGCTCGATTTTATTTGTATGTTGGTTTGCAAGCAAATTGTCATTGGTGCAACATTTTTATTAACGAAGGAAGGCATTAAATATTTATTTACATGTCAACTTCAAATCCACGAATTGTCATATGGGTCGCTATAAATGTGAATATACTATAAACTATAACAAGCTATTAGAATATAAAGATAACTATAATTAGCGCCCTTTTTGGACACATTTCAATCCAATGGAATGGGCGAATTTCAATCCACTATTTTATTGCCTCGTTTTCGCAAGAGTCACCTGACCTCAGTGAACGATTTTCGAATGTCTTTTACATGTCAAAACTCGATTTGTTTAATAGCATCAACTGGTACAGAAGACTTGCTTGGTAGCACTGAAATGCAGCACTGAAATACCTTGTAAGAATGCGCAGCCACGCTCAACCACACTTCGAACTTGAGAAATACTTCATCAAATAAAGTTTCGTGTGGTTTATCAGGAAATGTTGGAGAACCAACGACCGGATGTCATTTTTCAATCTAAGTTGACAAAACAAATTAGTTTCCCCTCTTAGTCTTTGCAAATAGACATTAAAGTTAAAAATCCTATTGAAAATGGAAAACTCTTAGTAAATATATCGCTTCAACGACGAATGTTTTTAAAATACCAAAAGAAAAGAAAAGGATACCTATAACCTAAATATTTTTGTGAACATTGGCTGATTTTATAAACAGTGAAAATAAAGATAAAATTATGATCGATAAGATCGTAACATTGTTGTTAGGTGATTTCCTTCCCCTTTCCAATTTCATTCTCGATTTTATCTTTATTTAATCCAATCATCTCTCGGCCTTTTTTGTGGATATAAAGGACTGCAGGTTTGCTTAATTGCGATTTCACTGTGGCAGCAGTTAGGTACGTCTGTTGGTCCCAGTCCCAATTCCGGTCAAAGTTTAAAGTCTTACAAATTACAAACAGATTCCCTTTTTCATGTTTATAAAATTGCATATTATTAAAAGCCAAAATAAGATATCCAATGGTTATACATACTTTTTGCATCGGGAGTAATGATTTGATGCAATAAACAAAAGAGGATGACACATATCTTAGCGGAATTCTAGGCAGACAGCAAGCTAGCTGCCGTCTGGTTAGTTTAACGATAAAAAATGTTGTCAATAACGGGAAAGATTGAAATTTGTGCAACCGGCGCCTATCAAGTGGAGGTTTTGGGTGTTTATAAAGAGATGTCGAGGGAATTTCCTTGTCGGATGGCATGAGTTCCTTCAGATTCAAGGTGGTACACTGTAGTTGCAATATGTTTTAAAGTAATGATGACAATTATACGTCTGTCAACCAACTAACCTGTGTTTGCAAGTTTTTAGGGAATATACTCGTATTTTGAAGGAAAATTTTTTAAGTACGCCGAGGCTCTATTTGCCAGAAAGTTAAAAACAACGTCAAACCCAGATGAATATTTGGAGAAAAAATAATTCGTTTTCGCAAACCAGAGCAGACTTTTCCCGCCAAGTATCATTGCTTCTAAAATTGCCATGAAAAACTGTTATTCAGTTGTCTTGGAAACATTTTAAAGTATGTAAACGTAGAAAAATGTATTCTAAGATAAAAACGACATTAAGAACACTCGAGCCTCCCCTTATCCATAAATCAAGAACATCGAACCTCTACACAAAATATATCTGGTTCTTATGACAGAATTCGTGTTCACCTCGTGTTCTCTCTATTGAAATCAGATTTACAATAACTGTAGTTCTAAGTCGGATAACATCAGTGAAACAGCCAAATTTTCTGATCAATTTTCCTTGTGGCCGAGAGGCCATTAAATGCAAATTTTCAGGGATGACCATGTCCCCGAGCACAAAGCCCCCGTCCCCATCGTTGCAATGTCTTCACGTTTACGTCTCTGCTTATCACCAACATGCCTTTAATGTATTGCTAATGGTACATTTTACCTAATGAACAAATGACAATGTGTAAAATAGAGCACTTACTTAGTAACAGGGATGTAGTCGTAAAATTTTAACAAAAGAGACTATGAAAGTTGCTCTTATCATGTAATCATTGCAATTTGAACATGGTGAGAGTTGATGTTTTTCCGAACATTGGTTGAGCAGCCAGGTACATTGACTGTGCTGAGGGGCAACATGAATAAGAGCACCAATACTGTGGGAAGAGTAGGGGCGGTGGGGGGGGGCTACTTTATTGCAAGTGAGGAGGTAAAATGTTTATATTGCTCAGGGGTTCTGTAAAAGCCGCCATCATGGTTGGCGGCAAGAAAAATTTTGAGATATGGCATTCTAAGAATGGCAAGAAAATGCATCTAAAATATTTATGGCATCGATAAGGAAGAACTTTCTTTTTAATAATAAAGACCCATTGGTTGGATTTTGAATTGAAACAATTTCTCTCGTGTTAACAAAACAGAGGCAATTTTATCAGCTAAAGTGCTACTAAAAATGTCATGCAGAACTTTTATTCAGTGGACTTGGAAAGTATTCATAGTTTGCAGATATAGAAAAATCACTTTTGAAATCAATACAACTTTAAGAACACCAGAGCCTAAAATCATCCAAAAAATAAGAGCATCCAGTGTTGAAAAAAATTGTATTGTTCTTATGAAAAAGAGTGTAGTGCATGAAATATTAAAACTAGACAAGACAGAGTCAAATAATAGTAACCGGTTGTTGATCCCAGGCTGTTGGTTCAGGCATTTCTAAATGCAACAAAAAACCAACTGTCTATACAAAACTGCAACTAAACGTACTCAGTAAGAAATCATTCAAGAATTTTATATCTATATATGTCAAACTTTGTGTACATTCTCATGCATATAAAGCTTGCACTGAATTTAAATCTGTCAGTTGCTTCTCTTTTCCTTTTCTGGTTTAGTCGTCAATGGCCGACCTTTGATGAAGCAACAATTCCTCACAGCTTTCTTTGCATTATATGATTTTTGGTTGTATCCAAGCACAAACAATGAGGGGGGGGCTGAGCCCCCCACTTTTTTCGAAAATTTTAGCAAGGGGGCTGAGCCCCCCTGAGCCCCCACTACTGCATCCCTGCTACGTAAGTATAACCTTACCAACTTCTTCCTACACCTTTGTCAGGCCCACTTCTCAGCAAATCCCGCCACGCCCTCTGTTCAGGGGCCCTAGTGACGACCCCGCACAATAACTAAAGCTATTGGACTTTAGTCCTGATTAACCTTTTATGTCTATGCCTGGTTGGTAGCTGTTTGAAAGTGAATTTTGCTTTTTGGAAGCCTGAATTTCCTCGCTGATTTTCTCATCCATTTCACCTTTTTGGCTTGCACCAGCACTCACACATGAATGGTTTCTTTTTTAGGGTGGGTAAGGAAAGGAGGGGGATATTTTATTCAAATAATTAGAAATTGTGTTTTTCCGATTAAACCAGCTCCGAATCACTATACCCCTAAAGTTTTCCCTTTGAGAAACTTTCCTTCTGTCTTTTACAAAGTTTTTCTCAATAAACATACACTGACAACGAAATATACAGATTTGCAATAATGGGACGAAAGATGATAAAATGGCGTTCATTCAAAAAGGGACATCCACGGGATTGCCCTGAGACAGTTTTTAGGGCTACGATTGTGTAAACGCTTAACAAAGCCTTAAAACGTAGGTACACTTTGTAAAGTAGTTGCTAAGAGTATTAATATTCAACATTTTATACTCGAGACTTTGTAAAACTTTCTTATTGTTAAGTTATGTCTTGCCTAGCTTCATGTGTCAAGGAGGCATTAACCTGAACGTTTGGGAATTGGCCATCCACCATCGATCAAGTTGTGGGATAACGCATGCGTAATTTCAATATTACGCTAGTGTCTTAATGGCGGGGATCGGCTAAAAAGCAAGGCGGACGGACGAAAGTGAATTACATACATGTGCTGGTTGGCCAAATCATCACCTGATCCTAGATCATCTTTATCAGAACATATTGTAGTACTTGCAACGGTCTGCTGCTGGTTCTTGTCATCTATGATAAATTTGAATGTTTTTATAAATCTTTTCCTTTTATTTAGAGCGAATAATGACACTAAATGCCGTCGTCGGCCGTAAAAACTACCAGCCGTCGAAATGAAAGTCTACTCCTCATTCACATTATTTTTATCAATGAGTTTTTCCCATGCCTGCCAAGCAAAATCTCAGCCAGTTTCGTTCCTTTCTTTCCACTAAATAAAATATTATTGCTGTGATATAATCATGGATGCTCTTAAGGGTAATTCATATTATCAAAAGCAAACTTCAGGATGAAGGGGGGGGGGAATAGTAAAGAAATGAGAATGAGAAGTAAAGAAATAAATAATAAATAAAGAATTAGCGAACCGTTGGCAGGTCAAGAAGTCATAACTCTTAGGCGTCAAATCCAAAGCCAGTTCAAGTATCCAACGCAATTCAAAAAAAGATTTGCGGGGGAAACTGATATTCTCTTTATTGAATATAGTTAATTCTAGAGCAAAGTATTTACTAAGGAATCTTGAAGGTACATAGAGATATTTTTTGTAAATGTTTGTGAACGTTCACGTCTGATCTCACTTGCTAAAGGCAATGACCTGAGAGTGTTGATATTACGCTTTGCAGGGGTGAAAAACGATCAGGTGTTTGCTATGGCATGAACAAACCTTGTTAAAAATAGAACCATGGTATTTCAACCAGCAAATGTAGACAAGGGGCTGGGTAAATTTCAGCAAAAGGATATTATTTCAAACCTTGATACATCGTTCGGAGTCCAAATACCACTGTCAGTTGGTAATATTAAGAATGATAATGTTTGTAACAATAATCATCAGTATTGTCAAAGTCATTGTTATCATCATCCATTGAATCGACTTATACGGTTATACCTACTTAAATGTGCAGTCAGAACCTTGTTTGTTATTACCGTGAATTGATACTGGAGTGCTAATTCTATATGTACGCTTAAAAAAGCAGAATTTTACTTACAAAATCAGATTTGATGTCCACTACGACATTTAAAGTGAACATTAATCTATTGAAGGGTGTCTTTCATGTTAAATAGAGACATGTAATCTTCACATCACACATTGAATTGTCTTGATGTGGATAAATGTCCGTTTTCTGAATAAGATTATTTCTTCTTAATACTTTCTGAGATCTTCTTTATCCTTTTAGCGATGCATTCAGGTTGTACAGGAAACCGCAGTTAATGAAAACTATGAGCATTTAAAATCTTTGACAAGGCTAAGCCATCATTTCAAGGTTTCATATTCATTTTGATGGCATGGGCTTACCCTGGGTGCCAGAGCCTCGAGATACTCCAAAGAAACAAGTAAAACCTCTCGCTTTCTGCTCCTTACCTCTTCCACTTGCATATAGCATGATGCTTTGGTACCCAGGGTAGCAAGGTGGAGCAGAAAAAATGCCATATGAACAAGATACGATCTCAAGAAGGTTGTAAAAGAGGAGAACATCAATAAATGTTAAGTTAGTTAGGTCATAAGAACCAAGAAGCAGAAGAAGAGGTCACAAAATATTGAATGACACATTTGAAATGTAAGTCACTATTATTTTGCGAACTCTTGGAGTTAAAGGGAGTGGGGGTGGGTTGTCGGTCTTTTGCCAGAAACAGTCAATTTTCCAAAAAAGATCCTTAAGCAATTGGATGTTCCGTTGACTTTTGCCAGGGGTTGTAGCTTTTATTTGTATTAAACAAGCACATTTTTGGGCCAGATTCTCATCTTATGTGAATCTTCTAAATTGGTGGAGCTACGCTATCGGGGTTTATGGGAGGGAAAGTACATTAATTTTCATTTCTTATTAAAACAAGAAGAAGGTATTTTCTTAAAAGGCTGGCCCCTTGAAAACGTCCCCTGTCCCCATCTTCTGCACACAGCTGTCCCTAAAATCAAGAATAGGAAATAAGTAATCAGTGACCTTAAAGAACGTCTAATTAATTACTTGCGGGTTCAAAGCATGCAAGTTATTCCCGGCCCACCCAATTCAATTCTCCTATCAATGAACCCCGTAAAGTGGCTCACAAAGAAAGACAGAGGTCATTCAAAGATGGTGTACACTAGCTATTTCCAAACAAAACGACCTATTTAGAGGGCTTTATTGGGCTTTTGTTGGATAACCTGCCAGTAGGTACCTAAGCTCATTTTAGAGGAAATTCATAATTAATAAATGTAACCATCATTGAAAACAGTTATTGAATTAGTTCAAGGTTATCTGAGTAAAGACTTTTGATTTTAAGCGAAAGTCGTAAACAACATGTGCACGAACAATAGAGGTAGTTTTTTGAATAAAGCCCCGAAGAAAAACGGGAATATATCTAAGAACATTCACTATACTGCAAAACGACCCTGAATATGAAAAATAACAGCAAACTTTATGTATCACGAGTGTCATTATATTGTCAATTCATTTATTATCAACTTGCAATAATTTGCAAACATTATGCATTCAAAATGACTACGCTAGGGTTTTAGATGGTCATGCGAACTCACATACGGTTTACTAACTGAAGCTGGAACATTGCATGGTTCGCTTAAAGTTCAGGAAATTGATTCTGCTTGATTTCGTCTCTGCAGTTCAGAATAATAGTATTGCAAAAGCGGTGTCATGTTTATGTTTTAGTTAGGATTGCTCTAAAGGCTTTTTTGGATTTTTATGCTAATGCTTCGATTTTGCTTTTAATCACCTTTGTACTCTTGTGCAATTATTGCAATTGAGTTTTTGCACACTTATACCACACAATATAAAGCCTGGAGACAGGCTGCTACCCTTAGCCAGAAATTTAAGCTGAAGATGATTAAATTCCACCCAAAAGTGCGATTATTAAACAGGTATGTCAGAATTAATGGAGATGGCTTCAGTGGCAAGCGGCGCTGAACATTGATTTGGTTTTCACATCATTTTATTTCCAGATCCTCATATCAGTTGCTTATTGTTCCCAATACTGGAGAAATCGTGTTTGCGAAGAATCCTTAAATAGCATGTAGCGATGATTTATCTCTACCATAAAACACACAAGCACACATATAAAACTGGTTTTGGTTCGCACGTTCTTAAATGGTTTGAAATAAGATGCCTCTTATGAAGTATTCTACCGTAACCTTATGATTTCTGGCATGCAAATGAAAGTTTGTTGGATTAGAAGACAGGAAATTGTGCAAGTCTAACGAGATACAGACACTAAGAGGTATCTTTCTTGGCCAAAACCTTGAAATAATGAGCATTTTGATTTTCAGGGTAGGAAATAGGAACTGCACCAAAAGTTGTTATATTCCACAAACTGAGATATGTGAATTAAGATACGTCAGAATTAAATCTTTGTCAATGTGTATTGCAGTGATCAATGTTCTCATATTTTCATGTTATGATGTACATTTTTGATATTTCAAACAAAATTCGTAGTTTCAGCTTTCTAAATTATTCTACGATGTTTCGCAGTCATAAGTGATGTTGATAAAAATTCTGGCAATCGTTTGCTGAAGACTGTGCTGTCGTAATACGTATTGTCTATTGAGATTTCCTGTTGCAAAAGAAGAAACCAGCCAAATCAAGTTTTCTTCTAAGAAATCGTGCGAATAACTGTCAATTTAGAGTAAAATACTCAAAAGCTCGACCCCCCTTCTTTGGCTATGAATGTAGTTATACACCTGCATGCCTATATATGTTTTTAAAATGTCAGGGTCTCTGATGAGAGGGGGCAGGGGGTCAATGCCCCCACTATTTTGCAAAGCAATAGAGCTCCTTTCAAAATCCTTTGATATGGGTGTTAAATTTTTTCTTGCCCTTCCTCTACTCTCAAACATGTGTCGGAGCCCATGAATGTAGCATCATTTGCTTATTGATATGCAGCTAGAGACTTCAATCCCATCTAATGTAAAGCAAATCACCAAATTCCTTTGGAGAAAAAATTCTACGTGGTTGCTTAATTGGATTTTGTTATTTAATCAAGCAATTAAAAATATTTACATTTATGTAAATAGAAGTTATCCACTGTATTAACGTGCGAATTTCAGGTATAGACACAAAGCTTTATAAAAACCTTGTGATGCATACTGGGGTTGAGTTACTGTATCAATCCATAGAGGTTAAGCAATATTAAGACAGTCTGTTATATAGTAACATCAACAATATTTTTGTCTACCCTGCACTTCTCTTACCTAGTTATAACATCGTTTTATTTCAGAAAGTTATCAAATATTCAGCAGGCATGGATCTAACGGTAGAGAATTAGTTTAAAAGTAATAACCTAGAAGTTACAGAGTAAGACCACTTCTTAATCTGAGAGGGGGGATGGTGGGTGAATGTAAATGAAGCCTTGACAAAAGAAAAACGACTTAAGAAAACCGTTTTTGCTTGTGGGTGAAAGATAATTCCAGAGAAGAATCTTTGTAATAGTTCTTAACAAAGATGCAACCTAAAAATGCAACCTTTATTGAATCGATCTTCATTAGCATGTAAAATACCAGACATATTATCGTTAACAATCTTACACTATGTTTTTTATGTGTTTCAGGTATTTCTGTAAGTCAATTAGCAAACCAATCGCACATGTCGTATCGATACCTTGTTGACATCTTAGTTCAAAATGTGGAGGCAATTTGAGGTAATTTTGCCTTTAAAGAGATGGTTGATCCATTCCAAGTGACATCCCATACCACACGTATGCCCACTCACAGCTAATCTTTATTAAAAGATTCTAAAATCTGGCCTTCAGGTTTGATCCTCAGGCAGAAGAAACAAAAGCAGAAATACCCACAATATTGCTTTCAGAGACTTGCAAGAAACCATACGACTTTGTAAAACAAACCAGCGGTGAAAATAGGTTGAACTGTTGGGACACTAAGCTTACTTGTTAAAGGTGTCTTGAAGATATAATTTTTAGTAAATAATTCAGTTTACTTTATTCTGTTCTGATGACTTCTGGACATTAATATTATCCGTCCTTTCCCTTTTGAAACATCACAAAATACCAAGTAGGCAAGAGTGTAGTGCCAAAAAGCTCACAATGGCATGTCTGTCTAGGATAAAGCGCCGTCTTGACTAACGTTGCAGATTGTTCGGTGACAATTCAGCTTGCAAGTATTAAAAAACCCTAATACAGCTAAAATGGAAAAACCTATGACCATGGCTATATATTGACAGCAACTCACTAAACAAAATCAGACCTGCAACTTGGTAATTCCATGTAGCTGTGAAAAACTGCTCTGAACCACTCCATACAGGGTTCCGTACATGCTATCGTGGGGTTTGTTTTAATGAAGAAGGAATAAGTAATATCTGTATAAACAGCGGCAATGGTAATCACAAAATGGGAATTTCGCTTTCACAGTCAAGATGTAGCAAAAAAGATGCAAGTCAGCAATAAATTCTTCCAGTTTATTTTCATGGGAATTTACATTATTGTGATGGATATAGAATTGAAATAGTTAGAATTATTCGAACAAGACGAACCAATAGTTATAATTTGTGCGGATAGGCTGAAGAAAAAGTAATTCACTCTGGATATAATGTAGACAAGTGCTACAAAACGATAAGAAAATCGGCAGAACAGTAGCAAAATAAATAAAACTGCAAAGTATCACAACATGGCCCATGATTCCCTGCTTAGATGTCTCTCTGTTGAACACTGTTTCAAACATTTATCTAAATCATTTGCGTTTGCCGCTCGAATGTGTTGTCTTGTTTATTTCTTAACCTACTTCCAACTTGCTTGACTTCGTTACTCTCAACAAGTAACTCTACTTTTACAGGGGCATTAAATCCCCATGCACCTTTGATATGCCAAATTAAAGTTTTAGATACACCAAGATGAATGCCATCATCAAAAGGATTCTTTCTTTATAAAAAAGTTTGGTTCTCAGAAAGCTAGAAATGATAGTTCTTCAACTCGGAATACAAATTCCAATTTCCAAGAAGGAAATTTCAAATCAGACATCAAATGTCTCTTCTATATTTCTATTAAAAATCGCAGCCAAAATATTATTTAATACTTTGTCAAATTATTACCACTATCATAGAATTTCCTCATTGAATCTGGACGAAAATCTATCCTGGTGCGAGCAAGGGGGAGGGGCACGTCCCCGCAATCCCCCCGATGGCGGCGCTTGGCAAGAAAACTTTTACAATAGAAACAGTGATGAGTGCGCAATTTTGTTTGCAAAGAAATTTATTATTAAGAAAGCTAGAAAAATTTCAAGACCACTGGGTGCTTGTACCGAATGACCACGTGCCAGTGTCAAATCGACATAGATTCGTCCAAGCAACCGTGTACCAAGCTTGCTCGAATGGGAACGTGATAAACTATAGCACTGAAGTTCGACCTGCCGTACGAGCCTGCATGTTAAATGAATGCACTGTCTAGTTTGCTACATTTCGAAAAATGCTTTTTGTCGGTGGGTGGGATGCGTGTTTTTCATGGCATTGGTTGCATTAAATGGCAGTTGAGCGTGCTGCCAAAAATAAATTGGGTTAATTCATACTCTTAATCAGCATAGATTTTGCATGGTTATAGATCTCAACATTGTACAAGTCTTTCAATTAGACTGTGATTTACCAACCACCGCCACTGCCTATCGGAACTGTAACAAGCTGTAAAAGATCCGATTAACGATAAAGCTGGACCAAAATTTATTGCTTTCGTGTGATCAGTTGAAGTTGATGATTAAATTTGTAGATGGTCTTTATTTAGGCGAGTTGACAAGAAAACCTTGGCCACATGAGAAGTGCAGCTTGATAAAAGCTTTTCTATTAGTTTGAAAGTACAGGAATCGTGCGTCAACTTGAACAACACGTGTCACTCTTCAAATTGATCGTTTTCTCGTTGGCTATCGCTTTCCCAACCAACAAATCCATCAACGTAAGGTTGCACCCATTTAGTAGCATAAGCATTTGTATTAATTCGATTGCAATTAACATAGCCGTCAGCTGTACAAACTGAAGATGCATCTTGATAAATAGACCATGACGCTTATTCTTTCGCAAGTATAAACGGTGTAGCGCACGCAAGCAATAGCAACGATCGGGTAAATGTTCTTAGGGGAGAAGTCAAAAAGTGATTGTACACCCACAAACGTATGCACGCTTTTTTCATAAGAGCTAGGCTCAGGATAGGTACCCAGATTCTTAAAAGTTTTGTTAGTTTGTGCCTAATACTTCCTAAAGGTTTGTTTAATACCTCATGGGTAAGTGGTTTTGAGCTTTCTCTTGGAAATACAAATCGCAAACTTATGTAACATTAAACTGAACACCTAACGAGCTTCAAGAAGTTATTATTTCTATAAATATTGTCAATTGAGCCAGAAATAGATGCCTGATCTTCTAATAGAACCATTTTCATCTCATTTTCATGGAATATTTTTCGAACAGTTTCCTAAAGTTGGATCATCGTGTTCTTTCAAATCTCATTCACTAACTTTAACCGAAAACACTAATCCAGTCATTTTCCATTATATAATATTCAAATAATAAGAGTTCAGAATTCTTCCTACATTCATTGAGCAAAAGCTTCAAAACCTTCCTCGAAAGAAAATCAGAATAAGGTGTGGTAAGAGTGTGGTCAGGATTTTTTGTTTAATGAGCTTCCTCCAGTCTTCGGCCCTGCGACATCCAATATTCCAGGACTCTTTAACAAAATCTTGATTCTTGCGAATCGGCTTTGGTCGATTGACAGATCAGTAGCTAACACTGCTCGCCCTCTTAATTTTTGTCATTTACAGTATTCCCCTGAAGCGAGATCTTCATTTCAAGTACAGACATTGCAAACGGGGACACAAACAAGGAGTGACAGCACATCCCCGAAGGAAGAAATATCATTTGTTGTAGACATCCATTGCTAATTGATAGAATGAGTAAACAAACGAACAAGCAGCCAATTGGAAGCACGAAGAGACAGAAATAAAATCTCTGGCTTTAGTAATGACTGAAAGAGGGCACCGAGGTACTTAAATGCGGTGCTTACAGTTTAAGTTGAAAGCAGCAAATGGATTTGGGTGAAACGAAGCTTAAGTTGGAAGACTGAATTGGATAAAGACCACTGTATCGGGCATTTGTGAGGTAAACGATGGAACTATGAATGGTGGTGGTAAACTAAATCAGGATCAGTTGCTGAATTCCACAAAACTAATCTTGGTATTTAGATTACAAATTAAGGTAACTGAAAAGAGGCTCATTGACTTATGTCATAAAAGCATATCTAGGGTGCGAAAAGACCTTGTGATTGGTTGTGTGTTAATGAAATAATGGATTGCGGCTGGTGACTTGGGATTTGCATGGGCACTATGATGGATGGGGATCAAAGAACAATCTTAAATCGGCGACTAAGTGAATGTCTAGGGCGATCTGGCCTTAGGATACGCCATCAGGTATTGCCAGCATCTCTTCTTCGTGAGTGAACTGAGAGCAAGTCTTTTGTAACAACATTGTCTGCCATTAGCCCAAGAACACCCTTGCTCCTTTTGGCGAAGCGACGAGTGCAGGAACTTATGATCCAATGGCAGCGCATATATTCAGTAAATTACCGCTGACCTTGGGAGCAGCAATGTTTGATAAGTCTTGGTCATCTTTGGCTATCCACCAAACAAAACTAAAGAAACAGCTGCCGTGAACATATAAAGTTTGGGTTGTTTATAAGCTCAATACTTTGGTTATAAATTCCTTTAAACTGCATTGCTAGGGAGTCAGTGAAGCAGAAATTCGAAGCTGATATGTGAGCAACGTAGCAACTGATTTCGTTCCCTCTCTCCAAAACAACATTGAAAGAATAGGTAAACGGAATCTCTGGGAGGCCTGGACGGTTAATTGTCTCACTGGCAATCGAGGCAAGCCTTTTAAGGTATCAGACAAGAATTGCATAGTAGAAAATAACAAACACCGCAACGTGCCAAGAACAAACAGCAACGAACCCAAGTAAAGGTAGCTAACATTTTACCTCGGCATACTGGGCTTTATCAAAGATTACATACTATCCCTAACGTCCTTGGCTCTATTCGATTTCATCGAGTTTTCAAAGCCTATAAAAGAAGACCTTAACATGTGTGACTTATTGTTTTAAAGACCTTTGCATATCAATAGCATGATTTACGTCAGTGGGTCATTCTGTAAAATTCTGTAAGATAACTGGGCATGAATAGGAAGAAACGGTGCTTTTTAGGTGCTGGCCAATAACATTGCAGGCTGTAGGGCATTCACATTATCATTTTGATTTTCAATGGCTCGAAAAATAACGAAGACAACTACGACATGGTTCAAAGTCTAGAATCCTTAACCTCTAAAGCTAGGGATAATGGCCATGAGGAAGAAGAGACGACTTTTCTATCAAAGGATTACCCAGGATAACCAAATTCCCAGAAAATTCCAAGCACGTAACATTGTGAAAGGACCTGTTAATCGTGTGAACCACTTTGAAGGGTTCTGTCCAAAGGCACACCCGGCTTTAAAGTAGTTACAGGTAGCTGTTTGCGATCGTGGTGATGTAAGGAATTAACCTTACTAAGTTAAGTATCCTACACATTGATATGGTTAAAGATATTAATAGTAGCTCAAAGGAAAAACTCTAAGGTTGCCATGGCCTCAGTTTACAAAAGACCTGAGGGAAAAACTCTCAACCGTCACATTCTGAGTATATCTAAATCATTTACTCAAGTAGTGAAGGCTTAAACAAGAACCCTTTAGAAATTTCCTCCTTCGCACTCAATGCACCCATATCGTGGCCATTTTCCTAGGGTTAAACAAGAACCCTTTAGAAATTTCCTCCTTCGCATTCAATGCACCCATATCGTGGCCATTTTCCTACTGTTTCTAGAATACTACCATGTAAAGCACGCAACGAAATAATTGCCTCCTATTTTCTGTCACCATCTGTTTCACAGCGGATATAAATTAGGCTCAAAACCATAAACTCCAAAGTCGAAGAGTGCATGGTTTTTTCTTCAATGGGAACATTTTTCTAAAATTTTTTCAGTTAATTGGAATTAAGCGAAAGTTATTTTTCTTATTAGTATTTGAACTTAGGTGTTACTGTCTTCGCAAGGATTTTGTGGGTATCGAATGCCTTAGACATGTTTACTTAGGAAGGGGATGGTATTCCAACATGCGCCTCCCAATAAATTAATAAGATGCAAGGCTGATAAATTGTAGTAATAGAAAGAGGATATTCGAGGAATAGAAAAGGAGCAATAATGGCAAAATAGGCAGAGTGAGCAAGCTCGAAAATTTGGTATAGTGAAAGCTCCAGCGCAGTCCAAAGCGAAGGGGCAAGGTCTGCGCATTCACACTTTGGTATAATCTAAGTGAGCAAAATCTTTTCCTTGCAGAAAAATTAAAATATGGTGGATAAAAGCACTGTCAACAAAAATTGCAATTGCTATCGCTGAAAAGATCCAACAAAACACTGTCAATTGAAAGATCATCCAACTTCCCGCAATCAAGCTACTGAAAAATTTCAAGAAAATTGCGGTTGCTGCATTTTGTGTTTTCCTTTTAACAAAAGTAATTTGCCCTGTATGCCTGAATGAACGTAAAAGAAATTCCTTATGAATGCAATAAATTTGATGGTAAGTAGAACATAATGATATGAATCGCAGTCATCCATACAAGCAAGGCTAGAAGGGAAATGAATGGGTCAGAGGCTCATGATAGTTGATGGGAGGAGATAGAAAATAGAGTGGTTTGGAGGTGCGTAGGTAGAATGCCACAAGATAAAAGGGTATTTTGTTGCTTGGTATGGTTTTCAAATGAGAAACCCTGAGGCAAGTGGACGAAGAATAGGAAACAAAGATAACTTACGGTTTACAAGGTGTTTGGATGAGATTTGTAGCAGATCAATGAGTTTGTACTTGCATTGACCAGCATGGTGGCCAAGTAATGATAGCGAGTATTGCAACTGTGATTACGTTTCAGAGATTATAAAGATTCCGAACTTTGCGAAAAGAACTTTGCACAGGTTCACAATGGAGACATTCTTGCAAATTCATGAACGGAGACATAATATCAAATTCTTGCACAACCAAACTATCAGTTTTTTTAATCAAAAAGGTTCCAGAGACAAAATTCTTCTCAGCCTTCTTAGGATGGCAGATCTTAGAATGTATTTACAAAGAAAAGCCTTAAATAACGTGTCAAATGATTTAATTCAAAGATTTTTTAATTCACAATTTCCGGAGAGTTATCTAATCGATATGTGTGACAATGTACGCATACTGTAGGCAAAACGACAAGATAGAGAAAATCGAGTTAAATAATAAGTAAGTTACACGATATTGATAACCACCCATGAAAATAAATCACTTATCATGTTAAACATGTCTCCTATTGAGCAGTCTTACTTATGATAAACTTCAACGAAGCCTCAAGTTCTTTATTCTATTACTTCTAGTTTGGATTCTATAACATCAAAGAAAGAATTTGTGGTTTTATATCAAAAGAAATGACTAAGATTAGAAATATAGGGACCACAATGTAAGAAAACAGGTCTGCAAAGCTTGCTGATGGAGCTGTGGAAAAAGACAAGTGTATCGTATTTTTGGTTTGGAATTGTATGTCTTGTAATTTTCATATGTTATGGTGCATTGATAAGCATCAGAGCACTCAAAATGCTCTGTTCAAGCTTTTTATATTGTTATTATCTTCTCCTTTGCATAGATGTTCGAATAGATAAGCCTTTTGCTAGTAGTTCAAAATATTTTCTGAATTACTATGATTTTAATTCTGTTGTTGAAATAAACCCCAGTCAGACAGAACCCTGTTTTCATATTCCGATGTCAACCTATTGTTCCAAGAAATAATCATTGTTTGACATCGATCTCATGAAAAGTTTTATCTCAGAACGCTCCATGCAGCGAAGTACAAGATGCAAGTAAATAATTTTATAGCAATACGGCTTTAAAGCAAATTTTGTTGCATTCTAACAAAATTAAATACACCACATTTGCACGAGCATCAGGGAAAATTAAACTTTTAGATGTAGAATTTGCGTAAAGAGGAGGAAAAGGACTTTTATTGAAAGCTAATCCAATTCACAGGATATTGAGAACAACTGGAAAATCGTAAACAGAAGATTTTCAGACTGAAAATAGACATGAAAAAACATGTTGGTGGTTTATAAATACATTTGCAAGATGATTAGATACAAAATATCCAATAGAAATAATCAAATTTCAATTATTCTTATCTCCACGAAATCATGAGACTTCATCTTAAAAGTATGCAATACTTGAAAAGGTCAGCTTATAGAATTAAACAATACCGCGCGAAAATTATAATATTTGATCAAGATATAACGAAATAAATATTTTGGTTTACTTTTAGTAAACAAGGCCTTATTTGCTTAGAAATGATTCTCCCCCAGAAAGATAAGCAAATGCTGTACATATGAGGGGACCATTGCAGTTGGACATTCGAAACAAGAATTCAACAAGAATAGGTTATACTGTTTCCATGGCAGCAAAGCTGTAAGGCACGTAATTATGCCTCCGAATTCGCAAAACAGATCCAATAATGATTTGGGAATTTGCACCGAAACCAAGAAAGAAAATCTCCGATTACTAGTGGATTAGTAATTTAGGAAAAACAAGTTGAGTTCGACGGTGGTCATATTCTTGCAATATGCGGAGGCGCCAGTATAATTCAATTCAATCGTGAATGTATCAAACATTGTGGACTTTTTAAAGTTGAATCATTGAAGACTGCCCAATTAAATAATGGAAAGAAATAAGATATTACTTTTTGCAATGATACAAAAGCCTATGGTTACCATAGCTGTTGTAAGAAATGGCCTGCTCTAACTATTGTTACTACAAGAATAGAAACCATTGCTCTCCAGCAGTTCACTCAAGTATTTATTTGAAACGTATTTGTGGTTTCTAAAGTGGTATTTTTGGGACCATTTGTGTTGAGCCTTTCAATTGATTGCTTTTGCACAACTTAGGAAGATTAATTGGTCATTCGAGACTTATCACTGAACAATGAAGGAAATTGTACAAAATTTTTTGTTTCAGTTCAGAAGATAGAGTGAGTCAGAAAAGCTTCTGGACATCATGTCCGAAAGATCTCTCTAATTTTTTCATCCGATAAGAACTTATAAAGTTATACCCTCTACTTAACAAATCAAGTGACAAGCCACAAGGTCTATGTCTACGTCACAAATGACAAGAATCTATTGTGTAGACTGGATTCTTCTGGTAGAAAATCGTCTACATCGATCGACTTGGAGCTTGAGAGAAAGCCGTTTAAGTAGGTGCCTTAAAGTATACGTTTCTCAGTTGCACGGGCATTGATAAATGAGAAAAAACTGCTTGAAATATTTGAGAGATTGGTATAGTTAATAAAAAGTCAAAGCAGGCGGACAAAGCAAGAAAGTAGTGCTTCGTAGCGGATCATTGCAGAATTATTGGCAGAAATATGGAATAAAGATATTTAATTGGCCTGAAACATCTACTTTCCCAGCGAAATCAAAATCTCATAAAAGAACATAGCTGCAGTATTACTGACAAACAAGCTTAACAAAGAATTACTTCATATCAGACAAGGTTATGTGGTGCATTAACTGCCATTTGTCGCTGCTTTGATCATAACATACAGCACTCTAAAGACAACAAACTGTTAATAGACAGTTGAGTCCTAGCAGTAGAAAGTAGCGTTACGATACCTAATCAATTTTGATTATGAAAACTAAACCAAGTCCTGTCTCCTGGATGGGTCATTTCTCCTGGATGGGTCATTTCTCCTGGATGACGTTTGAAATCCCCTGACTGATTGAAATAAATTAGTTGTAGAATAGAATTATGTTATAGCAGAAATAGACATGCAAAGCTGTAGGCTGTTTACAAAGATCTTAACACATCGATAAATATATAACTGTGACCTGGGCGGAATGCGACCTTGATTTAAGTAACAAATTACAAGATAAGTTGCCAAGAAGACACGATAATAATATTTGAAACAGTTAAAACAAAGTGCGGGGGCCGGAATAACAAGTCCAATCTTTAGGGATATTCCCTATGGCAACCTAAGTAACAGAGGATAGAAAGAGAAAAGAATTTTCTTGGCTCAGTGAGATAAATATTGCTGCCCCAAGATACAGCAGCTATCGTCAGGATTGGTATGTACCACTATTAACAAACTGTGGACGAACAAGAGAACCAACAACAATTTTGAAATTGGGTCATCCACTTTATCATGTTCAAGGGCGAAGATATTAATTTTTATTTTGGTCATCTCTGAGTTTTGAATGAAAAGATTAAGATAAAATTGTTCAACATATTTTCATAATAAGATCAAAATTACCAACATACGTGTTTAATGAAAGATTGATACACTTATTAAAGTTTATCCTGAACTAATAGGTCAAATTAAACTCTCTGTTCTTTTGGTTGAAATAGTTGAGATAACAGCCTTCACTTTAAATTGAGGGCATATGAAACACATCTAACCCGAAAAATCAAAACGCTAATTACCATTAAAATTATTTCAACACTTGGTGCATCCAAAGGACGATAGTCGTTGATTGTTCCACATTGACCAGATTTATCCCCTCCCACCCTCCTGCACTTTTCCAAAGTACTGCCAAGCTGCCAGGTGAAAAGCAACTTGGAGTGAGTGTAGTTGAAGTGCTAGATTGAGTGTCTAAATTGTGACAGGGACGCAGTGGGCCGGGCCAATTGGGTCTAAAGATCCTATTTAATTCACCAAATTTGTCTGAAAACTTGGGAAATTTTGCTACTTTGTCAGATTTTTTAGGAAATTATTGTCTATTGCCCCCCTTAATATCTCCAACAGGAACTCTACATTGTGAAGATATTTTTGTGAACGAAGTAGTGAGATTACAACAATACTAAAAGCCTGAAGTGCTGAACATCACTCTTTTTCTCTGAGCGCATCAACTAACCTGGTAAAAATGTGATCAAAAACTGAAAACATCTAAACTAATCTCAACCTCCATCGTAAGACACGACTTAAGACGCTGAACGCCTGTTACCGCTAGAGCAAGAAGAATTGTGTTTGGGGCGTAAATATTAGATTTTACTTGGGTTTGGGCCGTGACAAGCGACTCTGGGAATCCAAGTTCAAAGATACTATTGCGGTTCAATATATACGAAAAATACAGATAGCCTTATAAAATGGACACCAGTGTAGAACAGCTTGTTGTATGAAAGTATCCGTTGCCTAGAAATGAATTTACCAAGGCTTTGGAAGCAGGTGAGAAATTAAGGTGGAAAATACTTTGTCCGTTATTTTTTAAGCTGTCCAGTTTTTCAAGGCTTCGTAAACAGAAGCCTCGTCGTAGAAGTAGTAGAAGAGTTTTATATCTGGTTTAAACACTTATCAAAACCGTGAAAATCAACACTGAACCACGCAAAGAAGCTCCTCCGCTGTCGTCTCCAAAAACTACTTGCCTGAACTAACACAGTCAAAGCACAGTATACGTAGATGCTATCAGGCAAACCCTCCTCAGCCCCCTAAAAACCTGTTTCAAATGAAGTATCTTTGAATCACTGAAGCCTTGTTCAAAAATCCGGCACATAAGAAGCAAGGAAAACTGAAATGGAATGTTCACAGCTTTACCAGATGGTTTGAGAGCCCCCAGCCCCTTTAAAAATTCCTGAATACAATTTTGACTATTTATATTAATGATAGTTAGATTGGATAGTAATTAATTCACTTGTCTGCAAATTATGTGATGTCTGTATGCAGTGGAATTTTGAGGTATTTTCGAGAATGAATAAAATGCCTTCGAGAATCAAAATTGTCAAAAATCGAGATTACTCTTTTCAAATCTTCCTGGTCGAAATATTGACATTAAATATGTTTAAACATGGGATTGTGAAGTTACAAATCGTTAATTTAGAGAAAAGTCAATAACATGTGTTAATGTCGAATAACAAGTTAAGTTGCTTTTGGGAGGTCTAAATGTTCCTAAGCAACTATAATAATCATAGGTAAATAGCCTGATATGACTGAAAGTAGCAGATAGAAAATATAGTCTTAATCTTTCTAAGCATTTTGGTTTCAAAAGAAATCACTGTGGAAATAATTGAAACAGAGAATTTAATTAGTACTCTCTTAGCTGTAATACTTGGGAACTTTTGGGTGTCTTTGTTTGGATAGGCTTAGACGGACGAATACAGGGAATCAAGAAAAATGGCCTAAGTTTGATCAGGCATAATCTTATATACATTATCATGAGTCAACCACTGTGTCTTTCAAGAACCGCTAGGTCAGAATATCTTAAAATATGAAGCTTTCTTATTTTGTATCGAGATTGTGCATGCTCAAATGGGTGGTCTTCTAATTGTATTTGGCGCGAATGAAGCTTAGTAATGGATACATTTATCAAAAACAAAGATATGACATAGGATTGGCATGTTCATAATATGTTCAGATTTCGGCTCTCTAGTGCATCAAGTTGAATCTGGTTAAAAGATAAATATGCTACTTTCATTCGATAGGTTTATTGTCAGGAAATTAAAAGTTTGTGTCTTGGTTTGACGTATGTTATTGTACAAAAAATTATAGCACTTGTAGTAATCAAAGCATTTGATCAGAATGCCTATCGCAACCATTTAACTGCCACCAGCATAAGCTACGGTGAAAATCAATCTTACAGTTATGGACAGTAAAAATCTATTGTTACAGGGTTGGACGTATCTTTGTATTATGTAATAGCTGCAAATATATCAAAGGGCCAGCCATTTTGTGATAGGATTGATCAATCACAAAGCTGCAAACATCGTTGAATTTTTTCAAATCACAAGTGATCAGATCACAAGTGATCGAATCACAAGTGATCGAATCACAAGTGATCGAATCACAAGTGATACTCAATCAATCTAGCTGCATTTTCAGCTGTAACCATGATTGCTGCCAATACATTTTTAGGTATGCACTCGATACAGTTTAAGCTTCTTATATATTATGAAAGGTATTTTAAAATTTTTTAAAACCAGTTCTTTAACAATCGAACACCTTAAGAAGAGTCATCTGACGGGGTTTGCAAGCGATCTTTCTATCAAGGTGGTCTTATTAATATCGAATGAGTTACATACCATTTAGGTAAATATGTGCATATTTCTGTCTTAGTATAGACAAGGCAATAAGAAAAATGACGACGAGTAATTTGTGGCATCAATGGTAAAGACTAAAATCCACGACAAAGGATTATACAATGATTTACTGCCAAATAAAATATGGACATTATATGCCATAAACCAAGCACTGAATGTTTACAGATCAAATATTTGTATCTATTAAAGATCCTGGTATTCGCGCAGAGATTTGGCTTGTTTGCATAGTTTTAAAACAGAAGTCTAAAAAATAGCACGACAATAAAATCAATTGGGCCAAAGCATGTATTTGGGCATGTAGAATAATTTCGTTGACCAAAAACGAGAAGGCATGAAGTACCTGCATATTATGTGCCGTATTTCATGCTTCTTCTAGAGCATAATGGCAATTCCTAAAAGATTCTCAAAAGAAGAAAAAATACACCAGAGTTCAGTTTTATTGATTGCAGGTATGTCGACAAGATTACTCTGGGTACCAGAGCCTCAAAAACCACGGAATATGTAATTGTAGACCAATGCAGCAGCGAAGAAGGAAACCTTTCAACGTTTTAATGAATCCTTTAAATCAATATATATGAGACTAAATTATGGAGACTCTGGCCTCTAGGGTACGACAGTAAAGAAAGGTATTCTCGTCGATATCAGCTTCACTTCGATGTGTGTGATAGATGTCATAGAAAAAAATCGAGGCTGTATAGAACACTGGATAAACAACTTGCTACGAAAAAGTTAACTGGCACAAATGGAAAATGACTATAAGTATATGTCATAAAAAATTGATATGAAGTCTTTGCTATGTCAAAAACCTATATGTGAAAATGTAAAAAAAAACAAAAATACGTTCTTTAAACAGGGTCATTCAATTAGCCACGATACATAAGCTGCTATAAAGAGAGACCCTGTAAATTTAACCCGTCCCTGATTACAAATGTGGTATGCTTAGCAATCCACCAAGGTGCCTTTTTCCGTCCTTTTCTTCCAAGTGCTTAAATACACAACTTGAAGCGCAATGATTTTTTGCTTCATAAAACAAGTTGAAAATTTCCAAAAAGACCCAATTACTAAAAAATGATTTATTTTGAAAGAAAGTGTGTTCATGGTAATTTTTGTTTAGTTTACATCAAATCTGTAAAAGGAATGTTTGGAAGAAACGGATTGACACCAAATAAATTGAAACACCTAATAAATACTTATCTATTAAATAAATTGAAAACCCCAATAACAAACTAGGTAATCTAGCCCTTAATTCTTAACGTTAACAATAATTTGCCCTGACATGAACCCTTAGATTTCTGTCTATCACTTGTATAATACCGAAACATGTATCCATTTAGGCCCCTATACTTCCCCTAATCGATCTAAATTGAATATTTTTCTCATAAGTGGTCAATCTCTTCTTCTTACTTGCAACATAATGTTCATCGCAGTTCGAAGCATCCACCAGATTTGTCATTTGGATGCCATTTTAAAAATTCACCTACGGAAAGAGCTCACTGAGGAACATCTTTGAGTATTCGTAAGCCACAAACAGTGCAGCATTGGCAGGGAAAGAACGAAGTAGACACGGACTTATTCCACGATATAAGGCAGCAAATCCTAGAAAAAATCAAAGCACAGTTAGACAGCAATCTTAGACAGCAAGAACAAAAATATGGATAGAACTGGACATTAGACTTTGAGACCAAGGACTCAAACAGTGAGACTATGGACCAAAGAGATGAAACAGGCTCTAAATGGATGCCAAAGTATATGTATACATCCATGAATATACATAATTTATCACACAGACGTTTCATAAATATGAATCATCATTTAATCCAAATATCTTTTGGGGCCAGTGTTGCTTGATAAAGAAGAGGAATGGTTTCTTTTTCTTACACAAACATAGTTCGGAAGGAGTTAAACCAGTCAATTCCCTCCTTCATGAAGAACTCTTTAAATATTTCAGTTAGCTAAGGAGGAAACAAGCTCGTCATTGTCCGCCTTGACGTGAAACTCGTGTTTTCTGTCATGGTCTTCATCCTGAATCCTATTGAGAGTTTTACTTACTTATATGATAACAAAAAAACGATAATTTTACTGGCATGGCCTGATAGAGGGTCTACGAAGACAAAGACCAACATATCTTTGGTTTCAAACAGTGGTGAGGGGAATGCTGATTTAGAAAACTGAGATTGGTGACATACATGATGAGTTGGATAGTATCGAAATGTCCTTGCGAAAACATTTTCTTGCATAGCAGTACGCTAAAGGAGGATTTCAAATGTTTTAATTACTACTTAGTTACAGGAAATAGATAAACGATGCTTTTGTTGGCCTGCATTTGTAGCAAAAGCAGGAAATAGCTTCAAAGAATTATACAAATCAAAACTTGAAAGGATTAGAATTCGGCGGCTGATTGGGGCACGAAAGACCAATGCCTTCTCAGCTGTAGTGATAATATGAGATGAAATAAAAGATTGCACTGTAAGTCAGATAATCACATAAAAATAATTTATTATTTAATGATCATATGAGGTTTAAGAAAGATGAGAAAATGCAGGACTTAAAGTCTTTTCAATAAGGTCAACAGCATTAAAGGTATTAGAACAAATACCATTTGGAAATGCATAACTGAATCAAACAAGAAAAGTAAATGCATTTTTGTACAAGGCAATGCCTTTGCAAGAGACCCCACGGCCAGATTCCGGCTTAGAAACCTTTAATTCACTAGAGAAAAGTTCTTTAAAATGAATACCGCTTAAGAGTTTCTTTGGGAATAAGCAGTAAATGGCATCAGGTTGGCAAGAATGTCAACAAAATAAGTTCCCAGTGCCTTACTCCGTAGTCAGTTTATCCCATATGAGTAACTCTCTAATGTGACTAGCTGTTATTTAATGCCTCTTTTGTGAATGGCTTTATCAAGCATTTCAATGCGGAAGACACGTTATATTTAGGCCTTGGTTACCCTAAGGACAAGCACTGTTTTATCCATCAAAATTTTTCAGGATTAGAGAAGGTATCAAAATGGAGGCATCAGCAAAGGCTGCCAATGCCGATGCGCAAACAGGCGTTGTTGCGATGCATCTTCTTAATTAAAAAGGCATTACAATAACGCACTGTTGGCTTAGAGCATGGGGAAGTGCATTGCCTAATGTATTAGAATTAAGCATTTTGAATGCGGGCACTTCACAGTTAAATCACAAGCAAATAGCAAACACAAATCACCGTCGCTTTTTGTCTGTGAAATGCCGAGGAAGGCTCAGATGCGTTCTTAAATGTACAAACCATTCAAAGGCTCTTGCGCAACCGGCATGCTTTGCGATTATTTTTTCAAAACCGGCCTAATATCGAACTGCATGAAAATACAAAACGCAATAAATTTATCTAGAAAGCTGTCGCTAAGAAAGGTAGTTGCGCAAGAGCCTTTAAAGACAACGTTTTAACTGAATGACAAAGGGTAAAGAATATAAGTTACAGTAGTTGCTATAAAAACTGCCAACAGCAGCAAGCAGTAGAGTAGAAAAATACATCGACCAAGGATTATTTTTAATTGAATTCTGTGTGTAGGTAGTTTTGAGATAAGAACCCAAAAAACCCTTTTTATTGTTCACTTTTAAGCCATTTTTGTGCCTCAGGTAAAAATTGAACTCAAGTATTATTTTATATAAGATATTTCGGTCTTTCCTTCCCTAATACAATGAATACAATTATTGGAATAAAAACCATTTGCACCTTTGAAGTAGGAAACAAGGATAGTGTGACTTTTGAAAAAAGGAGATTCGTCTTGCGGGGATTTACTGTACTTTGGTAAAAAATTTTACTAGCCAGTTAACGAAATTTAGACAGATTAAAACAGGCGCTACATCAAAAAATGGTAAAGTCAGAAAATCGATAGCGAAGTTCAGAGGGATTCCTCTTAGATAATTTCAGATATATAAAAATAGCAAGAATTAGAAAAGAAATCGCTAAAATTTGAGGGTGAAGAAAGAATTTCCATGAAATAAATTGGGGATTGGAGGAAATTTGGTGTTATCCACTGATACAAACAGGAGCTACGGGAACTCGAGATCATATCCCGTAGCAATTTTCATCTTGACGTTTGTTAATAATTAATGAACAAATTTTTAGTTCATGCATACCCTTTCCCTATTTTTAAGTTCAAAGCATTTATCAAGTAAACTCTCTCAACCTCATAAGGTGACAGAGATGGGGTAGGTAGCTTGATCTCTAAAGGAAGGTTGATCATTCTCATATTGCAGACGAAGGGCTGCTTAGGCCAGTCTGGGAAGGTTCTTTGCCCTCTTCACATTACCACCAAGGTAAGCAGCATATCAAATTTTGATAGGAGCGCAGTAGTTAATTCTAAGAGTGAAGAGCGAACAAGATAAAAGACGAATGGTCTTATAAGAGTGGAAAAAAAGAATTTCCTAAACGTTCTGATGCTCCGAAATATTGACAAACATGCAAGAATGCCATCTTTATCAACGCCTCACTTCAAACTTTAATTTTGATTAAAAATCAACAACTACACGCATTTTCGTACAAGAAACCGCCTTCAAGAGAAGGAACAAAACGAAAATCCTCCTTAAAGATGGAATGGAAACGATTTTTTCGACAATTAGGTACCTATTTTTTGTTTAAATAACATAACAATGGAAATTGCGACAGATTATATGTTTTATTTCATGTGAGTTTGTGTTATATTTTTAGGTTTCTAAAAAGCAGCTCTTTTGCATTGGGTATTTGGAAAACCTAAGCAATTAATTTAACATTATATTTAGATACTGAGTACCAAATCAGAGCTTAGTTTATTTTAATCTGAGTTCGTTAAGAATATGTAAACCCGAGCTTAGTATGTCACAAAAATATATGTAAATTGGAACAATACGATCCATTTATAGAATCATTGATCAACGGCTAAAATAGCAAGAATTTGTGTTATATTTAGTCACATCTAAACTAATTCATATTTATTAACAACAATCCTGAAGCCCTGACCTTCAAAATGAATATAAGTTTATAAACAATAACAAAGATTGTCTTATTTAAGGAATAAATTAAACAACTAAACAAAATGATCTCTTCGCTGTAGGGATTCAAAGGTATCCTATAAAACCTGCTTCTCTTGTTTACAAATCTTAGCATGGCTAAAGGAAGCCTTATTCATAGACCTAACAATCTGCGGTCCACAGGCATAAATAGGTTAAAAAAATTAATGAAAATCTTGTAATAGAAAATGATTTCAGACTCTATTCGCGAGCTTGAAAGGATAATAGCATCGCACCCGTGGCAAAAACATATCAGTCAACATGTTTCTCTATTAAGCATTTATCCATAAGATAAGCCATTTGATGGGTATGCACATCCAATTTACTAGGTAAAAGAGGCCCGCTGCAATAATAACACACCATTATGCAAGCATGTATTCCTTCAAATAGAGCGATCATCTCCCTTTTCCGTTAAACACAAAAGAGGAACATTCTCATCCTTATTAATTATTGTCCAATGTTATTATTTCTTATTTCCTTTTCATCCGAATGATAAAATACAATATTTCGAAATCATTTGATTCTCCTACGCAGACTTAATTAGAATCGCAAGAGGCCTCCCTCAGCCCAGGTCACAAACAAATTGAACCGGAGTACCGCCAAGGAGTTGAAGCAAAAACTGTTGAAAATTTAAATACATTGCAGAATCCGAGTAGCACAAAATTAAGTGCAAATCGTTAAAGGTACCATGTGACAAGCGATAACTGAACTTCAAGACGAAATCGCCAGGTGGGACCCATCAGAGGGATATCAAACAAAGAAAAAATATCAGCAAAGAGTTTACTTTTAAAAGCTCTTTAACTTTGTAATCTACAAAAGATATATATTATTCATAAGCTATAAAGATCAATATGCAGCCACTGAAAGGAATAAAATATGCTTCCAAAACTAACAGTACCTTAGAGGTAAAGAAACAATCTTTCAACCTGCTTCTAGCTGCAAAAATTCTACTTGCAGGAAAAATTAGTTCAACATGTTAAAGAAAAAGCAAATGTTATAGATGAGAAAAATTAAATGTGGCATGTGAAAATTATTTTTAGAGATGAGAGAAAAAATGAGGACACAGAGAAAGGTAAATCGCGATAAGAAAGGAATAGATAGCAATAAGAATTGTAACCAATAAACAACTGACAGAAAATTGTTTACAGTTAATGAGAGAGAACTGTAAAGCAAAAAGTAGGAAAGAGAGTTCGGTGACTCAAAATTCATTTCTTATCATCAAAGTTATCACTCTCCTACCAAACTTAAAAAACCACCGCCAAATTCTTCATGAAAAAAAGAGACGCCTTATCAGTAATTAAACTTGAAATCTTTTCTAATCCTAAAGACCGAGAAGGATAAGAAAGATTATCCTAAATGTTTGTTCCAGAGACTAATTATACATATGCATTAAAGAGAAGAGATCAATTAATGAAGAAAATTACAGAAACGAATCTATCGCAAATTTAAAACTTGATTAATTTTCCAGTCACTGTTTCTTAAGTGTCAACTATATTTAGTATTTACCCCTTAAGCAAAGGCGAAAAATTGAGCTATCAGTATTTCAGCTTTAGATTAAAGTCTGTCGTTAGGATCTATGAGTTTCTGAGATTGGAATCTTCGATAATTGCCCAGTCTTTGAGACATGAATCAAAACAGCAAGAAAAGAAGAGACGTTTGATGAGGTAGCTTGAGATACTGTTGTAAGATACTGATTTCCAAAGAGAGAAACAGGCAAAAAGGATAAAGTTTCTACATTATAGGCTTGCTGATTAAGGAGAAAAGGAGATGTATTCTTAGCTTCTCAACAAAATATTTTCTACTGCCACTTTGTTTAATTTGCTACTTTGAAATTGGTAAGCAAATCTGAAATCTCAGAACGAAATATTCAAGGTTATAACCTGTTGATGTCCATACAGAAAAACATTGATAATTCAGCCTATTCAGATCTTTGGTGCTTTCAACGCAATCATAAAATAACCTCAAAACGAAACAGGAGAAGTGCTGTATAGCGGGGGGGGGATGAGGGGGGCTGAGGGGTTGAGAGTGCCAATGGACAAATACATCTATAAGTGAAGTGAGGCAAGTCATAAAACAGATTCAAAAGATTCCATTCACAGAACTCTTCAGATGTCCGCTAAATGATGCCTCGTTGTAACAGGATAGAGAACCAGCTCCGTCACGGGAAAAGTTTATAGGGCATCTCACTGGATGAAATGCAGTTAATAATGACTAGAAAGTTGTCGATGCTCCCTCTGTCGTGTAGTAAGAAACAAATCATATCCATCAATCTATCACAAAAAAGAGATTCTACCTAAACTATATCAAATGATTCCAAAAATGGTCCCTCCGTTTAACTAAATATCTTAATATGCCAAACTTAGTAGAAATAAAGCTTTTGTTGATAATTTAAACGAAAATAAAAGTTTTTACTGACAACAACTACTGACAACATAAAACAGAGAATATAAGTAAAATAATTGTAAGGGGGGGGGGGGGGGTAAGAAGATAAAAAGAAACACAATGGCGAAAACTTCCTTTAAATAACTTGTTTATCGCATACAACAATCGTGGGGGGCCCTTCCATTCCTAAAGATATTAACGATTATTTTTGCTTTAAAGCACTTATTGTATGCAGTAAATTAGACGAGAATGTGTTGATGTCAAAAGCAGGTATGTAAGAATCATGAGGAAATTGAGGCTATCAATATTTCTATGAAGGAGCCAAAGGCCTAGGATTATGTGTAGCTAATGTTGAAATGAAGACGGAAATAGGAACAGAAACAAATTAACTGTTTGTTACTGACTTTGGGAAAATGCCAGCAAATAAGGTAAACACATTAAAAACGAAATAAAAAGAAGTCTCAGTAATTCAGCAAATGTTTGGTTAATAGCAACTCGCTGGTGGGAATCTATCAAATACTTGAATTTATAGCTCAGGGTTGTTGCAACCAACGCCAGGAGCGATATACCGGCAACCCTTGTCGTCCAAGGAAGCGATTAATTTCACGGACCAATTGAGAGTTTATTTAAAAAATTTTTATCACTGCACATATTCAAAAATTTTTGAAAATTAGGATGTCACCTTTTGAAAATTACTATGACCACACCCATCAAACTAAATGGATTGTGAAAAATCTCGATAGGTTTTGGATACTGAACAAATTTCAAAGAGATTTCATAGATTATAATCACTGCTACTGTTATGTTCTCGTTTTTAATATTGTAATGCTCTCTTTTTATCTTTATGTATCCACTGGCAGTTGCTTCAATTTTTGATTTTTCAGTGCCAAATCTCTTTATTTTAGGTTTTCTCACTGCACAAAATTTGAGTTTATCACTGCACGATAACGATTTATTACTGCACAAATTGGTTATCACTGCACGATAAAATAAACCCTGGACCAATTGCAATTGCAAACGTTTGTAATATGACTTGAAGAAAGTATACATTTGCGAAATCTGTCCCGCCGTAATTTTATATGTCAAGTTCCTGCCAAAATAACAGTATAATATCACTTTACAGACCTTGTCAAAAACAAAAAAACCAATGCGCTTATGGAGAATATTTCTCAGCTATTGGAAACTGCCTGTTTTTAGGAAGAATGCTTCAGGTATGCTTCTTTAAAATTATTTCAATCTCTCGGTCTTATCAGTATGTTTTTACTGTTGCTCATTGTATTAGGCAAAATGATATCGCATCGCATAGATAACAGCAGAGCATGATCATTTTAAATCAAGATATGAATCGCTGCACAAAATACAGATGCTTTAATTGCTCAGGTACACAAACTCTTCAAATATTTTTAAGTTAAACTCTTAAAAATGTAGAAAAGGATACAAGGGCAATTCTTTTAGATACGACTCTAAGATGTTACCGATTAAATTTACATCAAAATAGAAAAATTGATTCTTCGACTCAATATTGATATATTCCAAAGTGTCAAGGAAATTGTCTGAAGAATCAAAAATGTCTGAAGAATAAAAAATGTCTGAATTTGTCTGAAGAATAGTTTAAGGTAGAATGTTTGGTTGTTGTGCGGCTCAAAACAGTAAAGTTCTTCTTGCAAGAATCCGGTTCACCCAGGTTAACGAGAAAGGGTAATTTTTGCATCTAGTCATAGCAGTTCTCCCTGTAAGACTACAGGTGAGGGTACAAAGACCACATTCGAATATAATTGTAACTTTAGGGGCTTTGTTATCTAATGTTGTGAGAATATATCAACAGGTCATATATTAATTGGTCAGGTTCATTTTTACACCAAGAGAAGAAATGACACCAGTCAGTTAAGGGCTTAAAAACTCATTTGCTTTCGGTTTGACAAACCAGAAGAAATTTTTCGTTTTTCTTAAATAAATGGATAAATTTTTCTTGCCTAAGAGTGCATACAAGAGGATGATGTCTTTACAGGAACATATAGTTTCAACACAAAACGAGCAAGGCTCTCAGCTGAAATTGATGTTCAAGATACTGATTTCGTTGAATGAATTTAAGATGAAAATGGCAATGAAAAAAGTAAAAAATTTACAGCGTTTTTGTCTGACACTGCTCAGAGTATAAAACGTCACTGACCGCCAGAAGATTGTTCAAATTTAAAATGACAAAAAAAGGAATGAGATTGGTAAAATCGAAGAAGTCAGCGAAGAAGAAAGAATGGAGAAGTGTAACTTCAAAAGACTCCGGGGCCTTAACAGAGTTTTGCTTGACCAGCTAAAGCTTATATGTACAACATTCTGTATCAACCTTTAATAAAGCATTCTTTCTCGAAATATTCTTCTTAAAAAGGACAGCTTGAATTGAACCGAAAATTTCACTCATTTCAGAAATCCATTATATTATGCTCTAACAAAAATCAATTATAAAACTTGACTGATACTTCAACAATTGCGCGGAAGATCTCGCAAATTTATACCCTTTTAAAGTCAAGTAATTTTCGATTTAACAGATAGACAACAATAAATTTAATATTTTTCAAAAGCCAAGTATACTGTAAAGAATTGCATGCAAATATATATTTTTACAGAACGTTGAAGGCTACTCGAAATTGCTGGCAAGCATTTTGAGCAAATCATGTCAAATTGACTAAAATTGACAATATCGCTGGAATGCCTTATACGGCGATGTATTTTCTCGTTATTAAGAGTGGGTCTCTCGATTTCACGAAAATCTGGGAAGGTTGGTGCCACATGGCATTCGACTGGACAGGGAATGAAAAATTTGAAATATAAGATAGTATTTTGAAAAAATAAAATAGTTTGAGGGTCTAGTAAGATAGCAAGTTCTTAGTTTTGGAAGCAGATATAAAGTGGCTTTTTTAAAGTTAGTATGAAGGAAAGCATAGCATCTGATACGCAACTCAAAGATTAAAAAAACTAAGCACCTCGAAGAAAAAAGAAAAATCGTGGAGTTTATCAACGTTTAGAAGAAGAACAAAATCAATGATCGTATATGATTTTGATGGAAAAAAAAGAAAATGATTATTGAATAATTTCAAGAAAATGTTCTTTAAGTTAAGCAAGTGAAAATAGCTTTGTTTGTAAAGTACCCAGGAAAAAGTATATCAGAGTAAAGAAAACTATATGGAATATTTACAACCACTGCCAAAAGTCTTGGAACACTAACATCAGTTTTAAAAGGCAAATTCAGCCACCCCCTCTCCCCCCTAAGAACAATGTTGATTTACTATAGAAAAAAGGAAGGGGTTGTGGAGTACGCTTTTTCATATGCCTTGTATGATATTTTCTATACTTTCAACATTGTTTTGGGGGAAAGGGGGACGGAATTAGTTGTATTCGGGAAAACAAATTAAACATAGAGAAGCACAGCGCAAAGGGTTTGGTGTGCCAAGTACTTTTGGCAGTGATTGTACACAACAGTCAGAAGTTGTCAAAACTTTATTAAAAGTTTGATTGACATTCAAATACACCACTAATGAGAGTCTACATGAAACTTGAGGTTTTCTACAAAAAGTGGATTTTGAATGGATCATTTGGGAGTTCTCTCTAACGCAGACAATTCAACTGGTTTCAATCATTACAAAGATCAATTTCAAAAATAAAATAGAGAAAAGATGGTATAAAAAATGGCAAAATGAGAAAATTGCATGAGCTAGCCACGTTTTATGAAATACCCTTACTGATGACGACCGAATTTAAATAAAGGAAAAAAAAGAGAATAAATACAAGGGCATATTTTTGGAAGAATATCGTTTCTTAATATTCTTCCTTGAAATCTTATGCAGTCGTTAGGATAATCAATTGAAAAAGTTTGCTCAGTGTGAGGATTCTGGATTTGCCAAAATATGACCATCATTTGACTGTTAGTGGTTGATGAATAGAACTACACAATGTAAAACAAAACAAAAAAATATGAAACGACGCTCTGTTGATAATGGCGAACCAAGCTTCATTGCAGTGATAAAATTTTGAGTCGTGCAATTATTTTACTTTTAACATCAATTTATTTTGAAAAGGTAGTTTACATTGTTCCTGCAATGAAAAAACCGCGATATTTGATTTGAAGCAAAACATGACAGAAAAATGCAAAATAAAATTTGCTTATTCAATAAAAATAGTTGTGGTTAATGAGGAGTGTTTACGACTGGAAATTATTGAAAGAGAAGCATTTTAGAGCTAAAAAGGGTCAAAGACCATTAAATGATTAAAATCTTTGTGATGGTTAATTTGTGTTTAGCAATTTTACAAAAAGGAGAAGAAATTTACAAAATAAAGGGCGATAAACACAATATTAACTGATACTTTAAACTGACAGAAACTTCTTGGTTCACAAGCTGTTAAATGGACAGTTGAGGCGGATATTATTAAAATCATTAGATGCGCACTAAAGGAACTGTATTAAAAGATGGGTACATGAAGTCTTGTCAGCTTAAGTAATCAAAGATCAATTAAGGCAATGGGATGAAATAAAACAAAAATGGGTCATTAGCAAATGCAGAGTTGAATAGCATTTTGTGTACTTGGTAATTTGAAATCAACCTGTTTTAAATATCAAAGACTCGCGGAACGATATTTGATAATGATAAATTAGACTTGGAAAATAGCATCGGCAAAGACAGTTGTCAAAAGCAATGCAAGACTGCTAACATCGAAGCAGTTTAAATCTTTGTTTTCAATTGTTTTTCTTTTTTTCACATAATTTATATTTGTAATTATCATTCCCCTTTTCCATTCGCTGACGTTCAACTGATCCAATTGACGTAAAATACAAAACCTTTGAGTTTTTTCTTGCATAACTTTTGCTACTCACTCTGGAGTAGAGAGAGTTTGTAGAATCGACCCAACAGTGCTTATATTCTGTTTTTACGATTCTTTCTACCACACAACAAGTACTATTGCCAGCACCGTAAACGTGGACAAGGGGAAGCTTATTGAAAAGGAAATAAACTGTAAATGATTTAACAAATATATCAAATAAACGTAAACAAACTTGGAAGAAAATAAATCAAGTATGTGGATGAATTGGGGTAGCTTATGATCCTAATTGGAAGGGTTTACATTTGTTGATTAACGTAATAAAATTGGGGGGAAAGCGGGTACACAGAAACCTTGTGAGAAACATAAGAAATCCTTCCTAGTTTATAAAAACAGACAAACGACAAGGGAAAACAAGTTTAATATATCAGTTCACGCAAATTATTTCATTGCTCGAGGCTTTTTTTCATGGTTCGTACAATTACTGAGAGAATAAAACTTAATTACACAATGCGACATGATAAAGCAAAAAGATTTCATCGGGAAATACAAGCATTTGACGATCAATGCTTTCTATTATTACCTAAGTTACTTTATTGGTTTTAGAATAACTGTTTTAATGACCTGAAAACAAACGAAAATCTTTGGAAACAACAGTTTGCAAACCAGGCAGGAAACCAAATGTTCTAAGAGATTCAACTAACAGTGAAGCAGGCTTAAATTCTGATTAAAGGATCGAAATCCGGAAAAATGACATTGAAAAGTTTGAATGGACCAACTTCAGGAGATTTCCTTGGCAAAACTGATGACAAGGAGTAATTTGGAAGAGCAAAATGAATTAAAAAGTTGGTTTTGCAAAGAATCTTAATTATTGCACAAGATTAGCGTAAAGTCATTAAGGAAAAACATTACTGTAACAATAAGTGAATGGGTTTTTTAACTAGCAGAAATTGTGAGGAGATAGATTGCCGAGTCATATGTTCTTTTTGCTTAAAAACAAACAATGGCCTGTGATAACGAGCCATTTCGGAGAAGAAAATTATGTCCTGGAGTTATAAGATTGAGATAAAGATGATGTTTTTGACATTTACTTTGAATTGTAAGGTATTTGAAGTAATGAATAACGGATTAAATAAGCTATTGAGAGGGTTATATCAGTTAAAAAAATAGCGAAGGAATGAAAGAGTTAATCGATCAATGCAACAAGGAATTTACGAGTGTTTTTCACAACTAAAATAGATGACAGTAGATTTGAAGGAGATAATTTATCTTTATAGCTACGTAAGCTGTGCTTTCAGAGTCATGAATGGGTAAACAGGATTAATTAAAATACACAAAGCATGCATTGCAGAAAGAGTTTCAAGAAAAAATATATTCTAAACCTTGTCAGTTACAAGAAATTAAAGATTTGTAGAACTTGGACAGATTTCGTAATGAAAATGGCTATTTTAAGAAAGGAAGGAACCGCTCAAGAAAAGCAAGGGAAATCAACAAGAGAAATCAATTGACAGTTGGAAAACGGTGAAATGGCACCGAATGGGACTGGCCTGAAAAACAGAACGAAAATGCATACCTTCCTCACGAACGATCTGCTTTCCTAGGGATAGAAAGCCAAGGCTTGCACCAGCCTGAACCTACGGTAACAGAATGAATAGATGGTTAATCAGTGCGTTGCAGTAAAAAGAAGGGCAACGAAAACAAAGAAATTACAAATTCGTAACGAAACTTGCATCACACGCATAGGACATTAATATAGCAAATTTTTTGTACTGAAGAATATCTTTAAAAAGGATTACCCTAACAGGGGCCAAAGGAAAAGGGTGAAGACAAGACTTGTGCAGTCTTCAAAAAGCTTTAAATTGATAATCAAATATTTTTCCACTCCATGGCCCTTAAACTTCGGAGTTTCACTGGTGAATAGTAAAGTTGCAATCTTTTTTAGAAGCAGTATAAATCAAACTAGAAGTAAATACACTATTTTACAAGAATATTGTTTATTGGAAAACGAAGGCTCAAAATCATCCAATTTCAAAGAATATTATAAGAATATAGCGCAGCCTTAGGTTGCATATTTGAGAATCATTTTTCAGCAGTTGCCTGTCTTATCACTTTCATAACAGAGAATCGAATGAATGACATAGCTCATAGTTTTTCGAAGACACAAAATGAAGATTATACAATAAACGAAAACCATGCCAGCTTTTTCTTTCAAAGGACCTGCTGTGAGGAACTTGGAATAACAATGAATAAGTTTAAAACATCTCATTTTTGGCATTGATGGTATATTGTGGCCCTTTCTCAAAATTTGGATGCCTGTTACTGCACCATCATTATGAATATATGTCCATTCACAAGGTAGATTCCCAGAAAAATTGGATCATTGCAAGGGCTCAAACATTTACAAAGAGGGCTCCACCGAAGATAGATGGAACTAAAGACCAATCTCTAACATTTCTGTGATTTCACAATGAAAAGGTGGTCTTTGCGCAGGTACTTCATTATTTTGCTGAGAATGGGTTTTTCTGTACAGATCAGTCGTGTTTCAGGCTTTTTCTCTTCGATTTGACATGCTTGCTAAAGTGTACCAATGATTGGTATCTAAACTTCGACAAAGGGACCTTTTCTAAAGCCACTTTTATTGACTCGATGACAGAAAGCCTTTGGCACTGTCAACCACGATACTCTTGTAACTTGGTAGCTTGAAGCCTAACTGGGTCACATTACAACTAAATAGTAGAAAGCAATGCTGTAAGGTAAATGGCCATATATTTGAAATACAGGACATCAAATGTGGGGTGCCTAACCTTGTCGAAGTGAATAAAAATGAATGAAAATTTCTATTTGAAGAAACTTGCTTACTTGGGATCTAGACTTGATGACGTCTGTAGGATAAATTGTTGCCCATAGTGATACTCCGCCCATACCACCAGCGATAACTGTCTTCAAAAGACCTGAAACAAAAACGCATTACATTTAAGGGGCTATATTCATTAAAATTTAATTAACATACATGACAGAATAATCAAGTATAGTATAATAAAATTCAATGCATTATTAAATAAAAAATTACAAAAATGAGAACAGAAAAAGTAAAAAAACATAATTGTATATAAGGTGGATTTTTTCAAGAAAGGATCTTTAAAAATGTTAACTTATGAAGGGAGAGCCCCCATAAAATTTGCAAATGTACAATCCCCAGTGAACTGCGAAGGGTGCTTTATTTGGTGAGCAGTCCATTGATTAGCAAGAGACATTTCCTAGGATCAATTTTCAGATTTTCATTTGAAATGATTTCTCATAATCCAGAAGTTGGTGAAATATTGCTTGTCTTATGTCAGCAAAATCGATTTAGTTTCAATGATTGTAAATTCAATTGTGAATTCAACTGAGAAAATTTAATGGATCGGGAAAGTGCATTTTACCGTGAGTTTGCACAGCACTTGAGATATTGGCAGCACAATTTGCAACTGGCACAATACCAAAACGATTAAACGTATTCGATGTATACAAACGGTGTATGAATATCAAAACAAAGCTTAACTTGAACAATTTGCAAGCAAATAACTCGTTAGAGGTTCTAATATTGCTTCAAATTTACTAATTTGTTCCTCAATTCGTGAATAATTTCTTGTTCAATTTGGAATTGCAGATTTTGATTATTCAGGTTTGACGTGATATGTTGCTAGTTGATATGATGACATAATTGGCCTATTCTGCGATACAGTTTTCTGTGATACGGTAAGGGCTGTAAGAAAAATATCCAGGAACACGCATCAAGGTTTCGTCGACATTGCAAAATTCATTTGCTAAGGTGAAAGAAACCAAACGGTAGACTGGCAACAACAGAGGTATGAAGATGACTACTTGCAGAACAAAATTGCCTCATAAAATATCTGTCTAAATTTCTGTTCCGCTATTTACGAATTCCGTGGAGCACCAGAATGGTATTAATCATCCACTGACTGCAAATTTCCATCTTTTGGGAAGATCCATCTTATATAAACAATATACTGGAAAGGGACCATTCCAAGTTAATGAAACCCATTAAAGTGCAGCCATTAAACATACATGATAGTGGTATTTTTGGCTAATTGGTCCATGGCCAAGGTCGTCTCACAAAACTTCTGCCAATCCTCTTTTCCTCCCTTCTAGCACTGCGAACCTCTTTGCATCAGCCTTTGCTATCAACTCAAACCTCGATGATCGACAATTACAACCCTATCATTAACCCCCTTCATCTCTTTCAATGTCACAAATTAAGTTCTCTACCCGCAAAGTCCGCAAACCTCTTCTCCTACTGAATACCTCTAAATCTACAGGACATGACAGTCTACCAGCAATTGTTCCAAAACATGTTTCCAGGAACTCGCACAAATCCTTAACAAACATTTCCAGCTCTCCAATTCACTTGGCATTTTTCGAACCTCCTGGAAACTAGCCCACGTTTTTCCTATTCCTAAAAAAGGGGGGCAAGCCTTACCCAATCACCTACCGCCCAATTGCAATCACTTCCCTGATTTCCAAAACAATGGAGACAATCATCAACAAGAAACTTCTCACCTTCCTTGAAACCAACAAACTCCTTTCCGATCACCAGTATGTCTTTCGCCAAGCAAGATCTACCGGTGATCTTTTAGCTTATGCTACTCATGTTTGGTCCTCTGCCCTGGAATCCTTTGGCGAGAGTAGAATTATCTCTTTCGACATCTCCATCGCCTTCGATCGTGTCTGGCACAAAGTTCTCCTTTCAAATCTCCCCTTGTATTGTCTCCATCATACCCTTATAAATTGGATTAGTACTTTCTCTCAGACAGGTCTATAGCCATTAGAATTGACGGCTATCGCTCCAGTCCCAACTCAAATAATGCCGGTGTCCCACAAGGTTCTGTCATATCTCCTGTTTTTTCATCTTTTCCATAAATGATCTGCTAACTTCCACCGCTACAAATACTCATTATTTTGCTGACGACACCCATCTGAGCTCTTTATTTCCCTTTGATTCTCCACATAAATCTACTACAAACAACCTTTAAAAAATATTTCAGCCTCACCTCTCATTGACGACCTTGCAAAAATCGAGAAGTGGGGGTAGAGACAATTTTGTAAAATTTAATCAAACAAAAACCATACAGATTGTCATTTCACGCAAATAAAACATTTACTTTCCTCCAGTCTCCATAAACGGTCCCTATTTAAACCTTTTTTGCTTGTTTTTCACAATTAGGCCTTTCTGTTTCTTCCAAACTTAATTGGAAATCTTACATTCTTCTATCGCTTTAACACTCCTCTTACACTTGGGTTCCTTTCTAGAGCACGTGGATTTTTCTAACCATCATAACTCTTAACAATTTATAAGTCTCAAATCCGTCTCTCCATGGAGAACTGCTCCCATATTCGGGGTGGTGCTCCAAAATCTTCCTTGTCCTTCCTTGACAAAGTCAAATCTAAAGCCATTCGTCTCATCATCAACTGCAACCTCACCAAGTCTCTTCAGCCTCTTTTCCATCAGTGCTATGTCGCCGATTCCGCAATTTTTTCAAAGATTTTACGACAGCCATTGCTCTCAGAAGGACATACACAAAATACCAGACACGCTTCCAGTGTTAACCCTCTCCAAGTCTCCTTACCAAACGCACCAACTCAATACCACATCTCTTCCTTCCTCTCTAGATCTTGTAAAATCTGGAATGATCTACCCCCTTCCCGTTTCCTTGTCTCTTACAACGTGTCTTTATTCAAAACAAAACTAATCCTTTCTCCCTTACCCTTGTTATGGCCTAGCTATAGGCTCATAACATTTACCCAACGTCATCAACTAAAAAAAATTTAAAAAATGGGAGAAATTTTACCCTAGTTAGTGGAAAAACTCATGATACCTCGTGTAATTTGTGCTCGGAATTATTGGTCGAAAGGATTATTGGTCGAAACATCTTTCATTAACTGAAATCTGCTATGTAAAAAACATTACTGAATAACAGCGAGAAAATATTGAGAGCTCTTCGATAATTCAAATAATAATGATACAAAAACTATGCACAGCTTGCAAACCAGCAATTGCATACAACTTTCATACCCGCTGGATGCAGCAATAAAAAAAAGTTTTAACCATATAGATATCTCTGTTCAAACAAGCTTAGTTAAATGTTACTGAAATATCCAAACATTTGATACTTTACAAAGTAAACATTCGGTTTGATATTTTTTCAGCTGCAAAATTTCCTACAAATATCTCAAGCGTTGTGCAAACTCATGTGAAAGTGCACATTTCGAATCCATTAAATTTACTTTTTTAGTTGAACTCAAGGTTTAATTTAGAAACATTGCAACTAAATTAAATTGCTGTATATAGAACAAGCCATCTTTCAGCAATTTCTAGATTACAAGAAATCCTTCAAATAAAACTGTCTGGAAAGTAAATCTAGGAAATAATGTCCCTAGCTAATCAGTGAACTGATCAACAAAAAAAGAATCCTCCTCAATCTACTAGAGATTGTACGTTTGCACATTCTATGGGGGGGGGGGGCTCTCATTTAATTAGTAAACAAAATAAGAGACCTTCTCTTTAAGTAGTCCATCCTACGTACAGTTATGTGATATGCTTTCTTTATAGTTGTCGTATCGTCACTTTTAGCAAATTTGCTGTATTATGTTGCATTCAATTCATTATCATTTGAAATTTTACGTAGGATGGATTAATAATTCATTTAAACCTGCAACGGAACATAAACTGACTGAGGTGTGGCTGTGATATCTTCAAAGAAAGTCTCCCTATAAGACAGAGACAATTTACACCTAACTTGCATGGGATGAATGTAACAAACACATCACTGCTCACCATACTTTTCACTTTTCATGTCATTGGTTGAAGCCAGAAAATATTTAGTTGCTTCATAGCCTCCAAAGAAGAAGAAGTATCCTGGCATTTCTCTTGCAACTGTTGCAGCAAATCCATTGTAAAATCCAAGAAATCCATCAGCTTTAAAAGTGTCCCTCATTACACTCAGCGGACCCCTGAAAAATAGATTAAATTGAAAAAGGAATCATTGTAACAGTCAAATTGTCATATCATTGGATGCAGTTATAAGTCAAAGCTTTACCAATGAACAAAGAGGAATAAAGAAATTGAAAATTTCTTCCAAGGTTTCATATATTCTCAAAAATTTCAAATCCATTTGACTTTACAACTGGATCAACCTCACTTTCAAGAACAGAGGTAATACAGTTATAGACAAATAGATAAATAAGGGTTGAGCCATCTAAAGCAGGTTTCGAAGACTAGCTGTAATATTGTTCGAAAGGACTAGGCCATTTAATTATTGTAGGTTTTTCAGGATTCTCCTATCATCCTCAGCTAAAATATTAAAGGCATTTGATTCCAAACATTCAGTTATTCAAGCAATGTACATAGCTAATCTTTATTAATATAATTTAAAATTATAATTGACTTAAAGGGTCGGACTAGGCCATTATATTATTGGTTCCTTTCTTAGAATATTCTAACATGTTAAGCTAAAAGACCTACATATGGATGTTGATTTGAAACCCTTACTTAGTCAAGCAATAATCATTAGCATGATATCATCACTATTATCAAATTACAAATAAGGAAAATTCAAGTGAAAAAGTGAGCAGAAAATACAGATGATTCAAAACAAAGAAAGAGGAATAATGACTTAAAAATCTAGTGCTTTTCGATTCCATGGACATAGAAATTAGAAAAAATTGCTGACTGGGCCTAGTCTTTTTAGTATGTAAAAAAAGTAGTATTGGTTTAGATTTTTTAAAAACTCTGTGAATATAACTTCTGGTGTCTTTCATTCATTTTCTTGCTGTTTCTAAATTCTAAATGCATATCTAAAGTCTTTGTTTGTCTTTTAAGTAACACATAGCTTCTTTTTCTGCACTTTTTCTTTGTAGGAATTTATCAAAGCACTTTGTGTTTAAACAATGAAAATATGAGCTAGTTTTAAAAAGTAAGATCAAATCAGCTTGTGTTCTACCAACCAAATGTTGATTGGCCAAAGATTGCCCTCTTGGTTCACCTTTTGCTTGTTTGGAGTATTTTGATTGGCTTTTGAAAATCCACTAGAGCTTTCGCCATCTACTTCCATCCTCAGTTTAGTAAGATAGCACAAACTTTAGTAAACTTATAGACGTCATCTGGGCACATGGCTTTGATAGCTCTGTCTTGAGCTCTTTCCATGTGTACATCAGCTAATCAAGTAAAACTAATGTTGTTTATCTTAACCTTTTTGTATTACTTGATCTTCAAATTTACAGTACTGATTGTATTAAACAACTTTAGAATGATGTAACTTGTAATTAGCTTGATAAGCTGAAAAAAATTTTGAGTTTGAGTTCGAGTTATAGACACTTACTATTAAATGTGAGCCTTCTACTTCATAAATTAATGAAAACTCTGTACTACAAGGAAATTATTTTGTATAATAACTTAGCATTCTAACGGAATACAAAGCACACATTTGGAAAGCTGCAAATGGTATATATCTATATTACAAGCTGATTACACTGTCTTTGCTTTGAACTTTGAACAGCTTTATTATAAAAAGGTGCACCAAGAGGGCAATGCCTTTCAAAGCATTTCTTGTAATTTTTGAGTGATTCTATTGGATATTTTCATGGTTTCTTGTTTCTTACTATATGTTATAGGTTGGCGTGCCTCCCCCACTTTTCTGCAGAGGAAATAAATTTGTTTATGCAAAAGTAGAAAGAAATGTAGTCCACAATTCTGTACCTAATCGAGCCTAATATTCTCTGAAATATGCCCTTAGCTTTAGCCTTGCTACTAGGTCTTTTAGAAGACATATAATTGAACATATGAATTTGATCGAAGAAACCAGTGATTGTTCGATGTTTACAATTAATAACAGCTTGGCTGTTGAAAGCTAGAAACCTGATCTGACCCAGAATAACTTGGTGGCAGCACAAAACAATGGAGTTTTGTTTTTCTATGGCCTAAAAGCTTGGCTCCCAAAGCCTATATGTTAAGAGAAATTTATCAAAAACATCACAAAAAGAGAGATATTGGCTGTTGAAAGGAGAAGAAACAGCTGGAAAGAACTTTTCTGAGGATATGAGAAATAGAGAATAGGCAGATTTGTTCTTTAAAATTATCATCAAGAAAGCTTCAAAGTTTGATTGTATTGTTAATCCATTCCTACTAAGAAAGATAAAATCTAGATGTAATTATAAATTTTATTAAAACTCCTTTTGACCAGCGCAGTTTAAAGGTTTTTCAAAACCAGAGTCCTTTTTCGCTAAAAGCACTTTATTCCCTAAAAATTTAAGATCAGATTTAACAAAATAATATCCCAAAGATACAAAATATCTTAGCCTTTTATTTTAATAGTTGATGGTTCTTTGTTGACATTTCAATGTTAATGTATTTTATTAAAGCCTGTTTCACTTTTATTGTTCGTTATTTTATTTTATTTTCTTTGTCATCTTATTTTTTTGTCATCTTATTTCTTCATCATCTTATTTTGGTTACTTTTTGAATCAAGAAAATTTCATCAGGAGCTACATTAAGAAGGTTATTTGAAAACTTTGCAAGACCTTTCCTATATCAATTCAAAATTACAGAATTATGGGGTCTTAATGAAAATGATGCCTCAGATTTTTCTTCACTTAAAATCAATTTTAGATACAGTTTCTAGCCATCCCAAAGATGCTGTATTTCTAAAATTTTTCTTGCCGCCAACCATGGTGGTGGCCTTTCCTAAACCCTTTCGAAACTTTAGTAAATCGGGCCCCTCCACTTTAAAAAATGTTTCGTCAGCCCTGATGCCAGACATTTAAGTGTCTTTTTGGCATGGGAATGGTACACGAATTTGTATAAAAAAGTATATATTTATCTCCTAACAAAATATGTTTGCTTCCTGCCAGGTTCTTTGCAGCTTTGGTTCCAATTGAACCTGGAAACATGCGACTAAAAAACAATAGAAAATCTTACATTCCAGGTTTCAGTGTGCCGAATTCCCTTGCTGTTTGTAATCTGCATTTGATAAGTTCAAGCGGGCAGAGAAAAAATGATGCAAGAAAGGCGGCCAGTGATCCAGAGCAAGCATGGTGAAAAGCATTCAATTCTGCTGCACTAGTTCCTGTTGCAACCTGCACTAGCTTTTGACATTGACTATAGCAGAGAAAAATTACAGAGTTTTCTCCTATCTGAGCCATCAACGCTGGTGTTGCACCGGCATAAAATCCCCTAAACCCATCTTTAACTGACATTTCTTTTAGGCATTGCAATGTACTCCTGTATAAATGTGGTGAAACTTGCATCTTCACTTTAATTGTATCAAATGGTTGGCCCGCATAAACGCAAGCAATTCCTCCAGCTGACCCAGCAGTCAAGTCTATAAGCATTTCTCTCCTTACTTTTCTCCAGTCTTTAACAGCCATTTTCTACCAAAAAAGAGAAGAGAATGATGATGAGCTCACAGGCGCCTTGTAGGCCAGGTCGAAAATGAAGTACCAGTTCAGACATCATTTATTAAAGTAGAGAAAAGGTTTATACAAAAACATTTTACGTCTAGGCCAAAGCAAAAATGCATTTATTTATTACTTAGAAGGTAATCAGAATAAAACATACAAAAAATCAGACTGTAAAGACTTCCAACAGTTCTCTGGTTCATCAGTAACCTCCCTCTTACACTTCCTCTCTCTTGGATCTTCCACGAAAAGTTGTTGTTGTGGCTCTTCTGGTGCCACGAACGACCCCTGCCGTGCACATGCTTTCATCGCTATTCCCGTTACTTGAATGGGCAGTACTACTTGAAAGTATTTATCCTTTTTTCGGGATTTTTTGTCTATTGGAAAGATAAAAGAAGGATTTACAATTTAGAAGGACTTTCTAAGAAATTGGGAGGAATTTTTGGAAATGCGACAAAATATCTAGAAAGTTATGAAAAATGATTTTTGTCACTGTGTCTGTCAGAGCTTTCTCTTCTCTCAGGTTTGTACGGCTTAAAGGTCATATGAACCGAAAAACGATTTTCACATATTTGGTAGAGCTTTTTTCGCTTGTCAAGATGCCGTTTCCCGTTTCTTTCTACGACTTGAACTTTTCTAGATATGGCGCTCGAAAGCCCGAAAAAGTGACCTTCAAAAGCGATGCCACTCGAACGCGGTCAGATCAATGCTATGACGTAATAGGTTTGACACGTCCCTTCGATAGCCATTGGAACCATTGTCAGTGATGTTGATAAAAAAATCTTGCAAAACAAGATAAAAGCACGAAACTTTGTCAGAATACAGAGTTTGACACGCTGAAAATGATAGGATGCATATCTAATCTGGCAAATGCCCCCTTGTGCAATTTTTAGACTGGGGTACTCGATTCCAGGCCTTTGAAGGGGTTTTTCCATAAATCAGTTGAAGATCGCGATAAAAGCATGAAACTTTGTGAAAGTACATAGTTTGATACGCTGAAAAAAATAGGATGCGGAACCCAGTTCGCAAATTACCCCTTGTGCTATTTTTAGACTGGGGTACTCGATTCCAGGCTTTTGAGGATATTTTCCCAAAAGTCAGTTTCAAAACACAATTAAAGCAAGAATCGTGCTGCAAGTACATGACTTGATCGCTGAAGATGGGATACTGCCCCCAACTATCAGTACCCCTTGAGCTATTTTTAGACGAGGGTACTTGTTCCCAGGCCTTTGAGGACTTTTTTTTCAAAAATCAGTTGCAAAACACAAGGAAGTCCAAGGAATTTGAAGGGTTTTCCCATAAATCAGTCATGGAACTTTGCAAAAGTTGAAAATATTATGAAGTTATTGCTATGTTTTTTGAAATAATGACCTCTGCGATGCCCGGTTTGCAGAACATAGTATTTTTACAAGATCTTGGGTGCGCCAACAGCCCCACAACTAAGATGAGGAGGGGGGGGCAAAGTTACCCAAATGTGCCAGGTGCCCCAGGGGGGCACTCTGCTCATAGGTAAGTCCAAGAAATTTAAAGGCCACCCAAAAATATCAGCTCATTTTCAATAAGACCCAAGAATATCAGTTTTATTTTTATCTTGTACCCAAAAATATCAAAAATTGGAATTTTGGGTGAGATAATATGACATAGCTGTAATTTATAAGATCTGCAATTCAAAAAAGCCGTAAATTCCGTCAGGGGCCGTCAATTAAAACTTACAAAGAGTATGGTAAGATGACTCCCGACGTGACTTGAAGTGGGTAAAATAAACCTCAGCGAATTAGATCCATGAACAATACATTTGATTCGGATATGGAAATCTCTTGAATACCCAAAATATATCAGTGTTTCTAAATTTGATACCTAGAAATATCAGAATTGTATATACTATATTCGCAGGACCCAAAAATATCATTTCTGACAAATATTAAACCCAAAAATATCACTTTTGGCAAACATTTGACCCAAAAATATCCGACTAACCCCCCCCCGTATGTCTGTGTGCCAGGTGCCCCCCCTGGGCCAGGTGCCAGAACTATCAGTTTTTTCTAGATTTGCGTCTTTAAATATACCACGTCTGCATGATGTATGCGATAGGGGTGCGACATCCCCAACTCAGCATACTGGTGCACTGCTGTGTCAATCAATCGTCCTATTCCTATACTTAGAATTAACTTTTTGTTTAAAAACACCAGCCTAAGAAAAATTGCTTCAAGGTTTCTGCTTGTTTTGACCAACATATCAAAAAGTCCAACCCTAGTGGGTCAAAATTTGCGTATTCAATAGGCCCCCATAGAGCTTAATTAAGAGGTGCATCCACTGATCTATAAAACGACTTTTTTCAGATCAGTGAATGCACCATTTTAGCTCAAAAAAGAAGAAGCTGCTCAAGACAATAAACATTTCAATATTTTGTACCAAAATATATTATTATGCTTTGATTTGTACTTTGTTGAATTGAAAATTTAATGAGCTTGAAAATCATGAAAAAGTACAAAATGAGCTAATTGTATGGAAACTTGGTGAATGCTTTTACAATCGCCCCCTCCAGAAGGTCTCAATCCAATGAGGTGAATTACTAAATTAATAAGCTCCCTGGGGGTAATGCGAGTATAATCCTCCTCCGCAGAACTGATAACTACCATTGTGGCCTCGATACCGGCCATTCCTGGAGCGAACATACTCTTAAGTGCCTAGTTGCTGTCCCGCCCCCCACTTATTAATTTTTGAAAATTTTTCCAACCCCCCTGCTCTTATTAGGGCCCCCTACCAATTGATTTTGGCACTTTTGTGTTGATAACTGTAGTGAAAAAGCGTAACATAAGCTAAATATTGTCGATGATAAATAAAAGCTATATAATAGTGAAATAAGCGTACTGATTTTAAGTGCATTTTGAGTATTTAGTATATGTAACTTCATAATTTTAGACCCCCCCGGCAATTGGAACTCTCCGTCAATTAATTTTGAACATAAAATCCGACCCCCTTCCCCGGAAATTAGGCAACTAAGAGTAGGTCATTTATCAATTCAAATCGATTAACAGGGCAGAAGGAAATTGGAAGGATTTTTCATAAATTTTGGAAGGAATTATTAGTAAAAATAAGGATTTTTTCGGAAATTTGGTTGAGCAAAAAGTGGAAGCACTGGGCAGTAGGCCAGTACTCAAACTCAAACTCAAAACAACTTCCTTTGGGTAGTTGATATAAGGGCTAGGAAAAAGCTAAGTACCAAATGTTAAGAAAAAGACTAACACGGCAAATATGTTGGAAAGACCTAAACGCTATAAACAACCACCCTGTCTAAGAATCTACATTTCAATCATATCAAGCTAGGACAAGAAAAATAAATCGATATTTGCTAGTGGTCTGTTGAATCTTAATCTTCTACTTGTCTTGAATTGATGTTGCTAATCGAGCATTGCTATGCCGAGCTAGAATCTAAGTCTAAAGCAAATGAAGGTCCTGATAATAATCGAAATTTTCTTTCGCATGTCAAGTTAACTGATACGATAATATCTAAGTGACGAGATAATGCCAGCGAAAACGAACAGTTTGCTAAAAGATTTCACTCGTTCCATAAAAAACACTCTAATTAAGCGGCTCAATTTGCCAACAAAAAACAACATTAGGATATATCCAGCCTCAGATGAAGAGCTAGAAGGAAAAACAACGTGCTTTGATAAAAAAATTGAAGAAAAAATGAATTTGTTCTCCTGCTTAAAAAGCAAAGTATGTTGTATCAGAGAATCAACCTTGCTTTCAAATGTATCATGCAAAACAGTTATGAGTACCAAAGTGGTGCTGCAATGAAAATCTACTTTAAAATTTTTTAATTTTGATCCCAGAACCAGAAAGAGCATCGTAAAATACCTCTAAATTTGCAAACGCAGTTAAAGGCATTACGAATTGGCTGAGATATGGCCAGCACAGGTTATTTCCCCGTCAAACCTCTGTAATTTGGTCTTGATTCATAACTTTATCCTTTATCCGTTATACTTAATCCGTTAGCAAACTTAAAATCTTTCATTGGCCATATTTCGCCCAGTTTTGAACATATCTAACTGATTTTGCATATTGCGAGGTGTTTTTATGCTGTTTTTTCAGATTATGTGGTCAAATTTAAGAAATTTAGAAAAAATATTTTTTTATGACGTCACACTTCGGTACTATATTTACAGGTTGAATTCAGAACAACATCAAGAACACCCGTGCCTCAAATCATTGAGAAACAAGAACGCGAGCCTCGGCAGAAAAAAATTATCTGGTTCTTACAAAGAAGAGAGTATTTTTGTTTTGCTTTGGATAGCAGATTTACAGGGATTTGTTAAAAACAGTTACGGTAAATATAATGCAAGGTCTAGTCTCTTAAGAAAATAAAATTTACTAGGCCAAATAGTATTCCAGTCAAGTAATTGAAAATTCTTCCCCCTCACAAACGATTCATTTCTAAATTAAAGATTTCTTAGGTTATTTTTCAACCAGGTTGAATCAATGAAACTGTATTTTTCTTATGAATGGCCATCTTCAAAAAAAAGTTTTTAATATAAAAGGTCAAATCTAGTGATGTTACCACATACCAATCCAAATCACATGAAAACATTGCCTATGTTTGCTGACAATGATAGCAAAAATTGCCAAAACTCACAACTCAACAAAATAAGTAATCTATTGTATGTTTTGAGGTATAAAGTCAAACCTAAAGTAAATTGAATTTTTTGTCTTCCTTTCTAATCAAAACTTTCATGCTACCCTCCCAATAAATTTTCTTGCAGGCAGTAGAAATAAACGGTAGGCAGTAGAAAGTGATTTTGCTATCAGGTATCAAAATAAATTTAAGAATATATATTCATCGATTTACCATTAATAAAAAAAACAACAATCAAAAGGGGAGAGGTTAAGCTACCGCAGCTAGTATAATGTTGATCAAGAAAAATTTATTTAGACATATTTTTCAAAAGAGGAGTTCTCTAATAAGTAAGCTAATCGAGAGAGAGTACCCATTTAGAAAAAAAATTAGAAACCTAACATAGGTTTTTGCCAAACAACACAAAAGCTGAATTCTAATACAGAATTTTAAGGTAGGATAATGTTATAGATCTTCCAAGGATCCATAGCCAGCGTGAATCGTATCTTTCAATTCAAGAATTTTCAGAGAAAAAATTGGTCTCAGAAAGGGCTGGAAAGAAATAAGCCTAAGTACTTTTACCTGCAATAAAAACACAGGTTATAGGTAAATATCACAGGATAGACTCTTAGTTGACAAGCAAAAAGTCAGAGGGGCAGGGAATACAGCATGATAAATTTTTAGTCCATCAATAGGAATTACGGTGAATCAATAGGCATGGTTTTCATAAAATCCCAGATATTAGTTTTATAGATCGTTCAGAAATATGAAAATTCCAGAGAAGATGCTCATCAATTAGAATATCGTAACTAGTTTTCTCCAATTTTAGGGTTGATGTAGTCAAGGATAATTTTTTCTAGGGGAACGAAACAGAACAAAGTTTGCTTTATCAACGCTTAAAACTAATTCGCTTATATCAAGCAAGGAGTTAACTTTTAAGCAACTCTTTTCTTGCTTCATACTCAAGTCTAACTATGTTATTGGACCCATAATAAATATTTGTATCATCTTCACATAGAAAAGAAGCGACTTTGGACACATTTGGTGAACCATTGATATAAATTAGAAAAGTAATGGACCAAGAACAGAACCTTAAGGAGCACCGCTATAAAAGCTTAGAAGAGTAATTATTGATTGAGACATACTGTTGTTACCTAGTAGGACAACGTAAACAAGCGCAGTGAGGTGCCTCTGATTCTATAGCGACTCAGTTTTTGTAGATAAGTATTGTGGTCAACAGTGTCAATCGCTTTTTAAAGATTTTAAAGAAGAGATATAAATTTGTATGCATGAGCTTATCAAAGATCTTACTGAAGGTTGACAGTAGAGATACGTGTCTGTAATTTGAATTTGTTGAAGCATCACTTTTTTCAAAATATCGGAATAACTTAATCAATATTTATTCTATCAGGAAAGATGAAAATTCAGAAATGAGTCGTTTGTGATTATAGATATGAGGGTCAAGAATTTGCAATTACCTGACTGAAATACTATTTGGCCTAGTAAATTTTCTTTTCTCAAGAGACTGGATGATAAAAAACCACCAGGACAGTAGGAGATGTAAAGAAACTGTTATCATTGGAAGTATTTAGAATGCCAGAGGAGGAGAACTGGGGTTTCTTGGAATTATGTTAGAGATCTCATTGCCGTAAATTAGAAATAGATTTATACACATTTCATAAGTGAAGCTATGTATTTCGAGTTACTCTATGTACAGTCGACTCTCGTTATTATGGACACCATCAGGACCAAAATGTTGCGTCCGCAATAACGAGAGTCCGTAATAGCGGGATGAGAAAAAAATCACTAATTTATTGGTTGAAAAATTATTAAGTTTTTTTAATCAATAGCAATCGTGTAATTTTGTTAACAGAGATTTGTAGTGCTGGAGTTTATAAATTTTGTATCATTTTGTAGTTTGTAGTTTTATTGTTGTAAAAAGTACTCTTCAAGTGTCGTCTGGTGTGATTGCTTTTTCAGTGCATGTGCTGCAACTTTACTACTGAGGCATGCGAAATCACTTGCTATCGTCGCAAGACCACGCTGGATGAGAAAAACTTCTATGTCTCTCACCGACCTTGCAACATCGTGATAGCTCTTCAAGCTGGTGATCGGAGTGACTTCATGTATATCATCATTATCATCATCATCATCATCATCATCATTATCATCTGATATAACCACTTCCACTTGCCCATTTATCACTAAAGGATCTAGTAGTTCCTTTTCATTATCCATGCAGTAGCATATAGGCAGCTCGGTATCTGATAGCAGGTATGTATATATGGTGGTTTCGGGTGAAACTTCTTTAATTAGATTTTCGAGATCTTCATCGATGTCATCGAGGTCACTGAAGGGATCTGCCTCCTCGTCTTCTATCAGTGTATTGCTGGAAATTAACCCAGAATTGAAACACTTACTGATGGTTGTCACCTTAACATTATGTCATGCTTCCCCCACCCAATTCATTGCCTGTAATACGTTGAGTGATTTGCTGCTCTCTGAGGCGTTCCTTTCACTTGAGGTCATTGCGATGATGAAGCGTAGCAAAAGCTTTCTATAATGAACTTTGAAGTTTTGAATAATGCCGAGATCAAGAGGTTGCAACTCAGATGTGCAATTTACAGGAAAAAACACGAGCTTGACGTTCGAGTAGCGTCCCTTCAAATCATACGGATGGCAACCAGCTGAGTCGAGAAACATTCCCTGTTAAATTGACTCAAGATCTTATGCAGAATGTCGGAGGTCATCCATGCATTTTTTTGGCTGTAATATTGACAAGGAAGGTCCTCTCTGTGGACATTTTTCAAGCACCTTGGACTGGCATACTTTCCGATAACTATTGGTTTCTTCTTTTCTCCAGTTGCAGAGGTCATCAGGGCAACAGTCAGACGTTCTTTGGATTTCTTACCACCTTTACATTTCTTTGATTTGGCAAAAAGGCATTTGTCTGGAAGAGCACGATAGATGAGGCCAGTCTCATCTAAGTTCCAAATGTCTTGCATTTCATAACCAGAAATGATTGAGCCAAGCCGCTCTTTCCAAGACTTCACTGTATCCACTGCAACATCAGCAGATTCTCCGCAAACTTTGTGTTGTGAAAGATTGTGTCGTTCTTTGAATCTTGTCAACCAACCACTTGAGGCTTTGAAATCAATGTAACCTAGCTTTTCGGCAACTTGAGATGCAAACTCCTGGATCATTGGACCATCAACTGGAATTAGTTGATCATTCTTGTTTTTATACCACTCCCAGACAGCATCGTTTAAATCTGAAAACTGAGAAGTACGGTTTCGTTTCTTTCCTTGAGGAAGTCCTTTTTCATATTGTTCTCTTACTGATACCTTGTTTTTGATGATGTTGCTTACTTGCGTCTTTCCACACATGTATTTCTCGGCTAATTTTCTTATTCCTAAAGAACCATTAGTACTTCAACGAGAACCAGAAAATGGTAGAGACAGAAATGCTGTGGCAATTATTGAAGAAAAAGGGCGAATTGTTGGGCACATCCCCTTTGGATTATCTCAAATTGTTTCTTCTTTTTTGAAACGAGAATACAACAGTGGGGTTGCAGTTATTTGTGGCAAGCGAGTAAACAGAGGGGCTGGATTGGGAGTGGAGATTCCAGTTATGTTTAAATTTTATGGGAAAGCAGATTTTTTAGAAAGACTCGATATCCTGATCAAGAGCAGTGAGACTGCAAAAAAGGCGTTGCGTTTAGAATCAGAAGGGATATCAAGCGAGGAGTCATTGAAACGACCACCTGAAAACGCAAATCTGTCGCTAAAAATCAACACACGGCTAAAATTCAGTGGAAATAGATTGTATTTGTCTCCGCATTTCCGTAATAGCGAGAGTCCGTTATAGCGCGAATTACGTTCAGTCATTTCTTTGTATTTCAGTCGGGGATTTTTTGTGTTTTCGTAATAGGGGGGTGTCCGTTTTATCGGGGTGTCCGTAAGGCGAGAGTTGACTGTGCTATAAATGGTTACGATCATTGACTTACCTAGAGGTAAACATGACAAGTTTTGAAAGCCATGGATCATCAACAAATATCTTGCAGTCCATTTGGACTTAGACATGGATCAAAACTCATTCTCAAAAGTATTTCAATCAAAAAACACATTTTATTATAATGATTTAAGAGGTATTGAAGCAGTTTAGATTAAATGTTTACCATATGTTCTTCTTCGTGTTTTGAAAAATTAAAAACAACCAAGAAATTATTAGAAAGAAATTCAAGAAATTCATTGCAAAATAAAAATTATCCTGAGCATGAATTCAATTGACTTTGGAAAAGAAGCAAACAGGTAGTTCCGATTTTCAGTAGCAAGCAGGGAAGCTCCATTTTTTGCAAACCTACTAGGGCTGACACAAGCAAATTATTTAAGTTATGCGTAAATGAACGAAATGTCTGGACCTATAAAAACAGCAAATCATTTCAACTAAAAAATTTCTAAAAAACATTCTAATGTTCCTAAATTCAATGACACCAGTAGCTCACTTTTAAATATAAATTGATTGAAGTCAAACTTGTTATAAACAAGCCTTAAAAAGATTAGTGCCTTAAAATCCTAACATAGCACAAAAAATGTGAAACAAAAAAGTGGAGTGAAAAAAATATTCCTTTTTGTAGTTTTTTTTAAGAAAGAAGGACCTATCAAATGTCCGAAATGATTTTATACCGTCTATTTTTTAGCATAGGCAAATCTAATTGTTCCGTTCTTTCTAAGAATTGTCAGTGAAAAATCAATTAAAGCATGATAAGGCTTCGATAGAAGAAATAAGTATTATATAGTGTTTAGGTGGTTTTTAGACAGTTAACAAAATATTCATCAAACAAACATTTAAAACAAGCAACGAATTTGATATTCTAAGCAAAGAAAAAACCGTGAACTTATCTGACTCAAGGAAAAATTCCAGAACATTTTCAAGATTCGGCAAAACTTCATACTGTTTAAAGTGAATAGTTGTCAGAGAATTTTAACTAATTATTACTAGTTCACGCAGATAGCAACAAAACACTCAGGCTTCTGCAGATTGCTTCCATCAATTCAATTCCATCATGATGTCTCCTATCTCTTTTTCCTTCATTTTCTTGTTCATTCATTACAGACAGCTAATTTTCTCTGGTTTTTGTTGTGATTTATTCAAATTCCCATGCTATGAGGTCTGAAGATACTTTAGCACAGGAAAAGTTGTCGAAAACTTCTCCTTTGTGGATCTTCTAGTATAATGTAAAACCCTGCAGTCATTTTCCAGGCATTATTTTTGGGGGAAACAGTGATTCAGGGAAAAGTGAGGCACAGATTTTGTAACACATTTTCTATTTGTATAAAAAAATAATTATTTCTGTAAAAAGTATCTGAAATCAAACTTGCATGCAAAGAGGCTGAATTTTTAAACTTGGGAGGCCAGGTACCATCGCTTTTTTTTTATTTTCGGAGAACATGGGCAGTCATGAATATCTGACATATCAAAATAAGAACTGATAAGATATACAATGAGTTTTCTGAGAAAGAAAATAATAAATGATCGTTCTTATATATGTAGATCAAACATTCTGTATATAATTAAACTTCATCATTCATAGGTCCAGTCATAATTCACTGGTTAAGATGAATCAGTGGAAGTATTGATGCCTGCTGCGAGCTGTTGTGAAGGCCATAGAGGCAAGAGCCCTAAGAAAGATGAAAGACCACACATTTGCAAAGCAAGAAAACACTAATTCCACAAAGATTGACAAAGACTGACACACATTTAATTTCTCGAGCCTTTAATGTTTCTTGACTCATTGTTAAGATGAAAGTTCATATTTTGCTACTGTCCTGTAGGGAATCAAACAAAGTATCAAAATGCAAGCTTGGTAGGTGCTCCTCAAATTCTTGCAAGAAAGGCATTCTTTTCTTTTTTAATTATTTATTAATTTAAAAATTTCGAGCCTAAATATCGATATACAATCTATTCTAACAAGAAAAGGACTAGGTAAGTGGAACACTGTCACTCCATGATAGTGATTTTTCTTGACCAAGCCATTCGACTAAGGCATATTGCCTAACTTTCTTTTGAATTTATGTTCAGTGCTAGCAAGAAATCACAATAACTAACTTGTTTTCAGATTTTTTTTGGGCAAGTGGGCCCCCCATTTGATGATAGCTCAAAAATTGCTTCACCAAGGACAGGTTGTAGAAACAGTATTTTCGTTTAACTATAGTATGACCATGATTCATTTTATGGCGATTTTATGGATGAATTATGCTTTTTGAATCAAATGGTTAACTGAAAATGTATAACAAAACTATATCTCTATCAAGGTACAATATTGAAGGAACATGTCGTGGAGGAAAGGAATTTTGACGTCAAACAGTGGCAGTTCAGTGCAGGGATGTCACTTCATACTTTTTGTTGAGGAGGGGGAGGGATGGGGGTGACTGCATTTTTGCCTTGCCAAAAGTTAAAAAAGAAAAATGAAAACTAAAGAGGGTTTGAAGTTATATTATTGTTAAAGAATGATAAATTACGTTGTTTTTTTGTTCTATGACGTCACATTTTTGCTTTGACAACTTTTTGATAAATTGCTTAAGACCACTGTCAGGTTGTGTGTGGTTCTCCTAGGAAAAACTTATCTATGGCCTATAGAAGAGAAATTTGTTTCAAATATAAGAGACACAGCTAATTTTTTAAAAAAATATTTTCAATATGCATACTATTATCCCACTGAACTCATGGTGGGTTACGCTAGATGTAAAATTGCTTCACTTAAACATTTATCAAGGTTAGGATAGCGGAGTTTTGTCACGATGCCATAAAAATCATTGTGAGAAAACCACCCCACTGCATACTCTAAACTATACCCACCCCACTGATCATAAGCCCCAAAATGCTCCACCTGGTGAGGATTCAAATTTCAAAGCTCAACATGTATATTTATGTGCCTATATATAAAATTATAGGTATAAGACAGTATAGTATGTCTGTTCTGACACATGCTCCAGATGGTTGGACACACTACTTTAACAGCAAACTGAAATCCAGGTCTCTCCCGGCACAAGGCAGTGTTGCATTGTCCGGTTGGTAATGCATCTATTTTTTCCTGAGTTTCCTGACAAGCTTTTGCATCGTTTTAAAAGAGGCACAAATCTCCACCACACTTAAATCTGAAGTGAAAGAATCAATTTAGAAAGCTATTTCCTACAAACCAAACTATCACTGACAATCCCTATTTCGTGTCACTGGCAGTCGTTATTGTGTTACTTTTAGAACAGACAATTTCCAAGCATAAACTACCTTCTCGCTACAGTTATATGAAAAAAACATCACATCAGATCAATTGGGGGAAGATACCTGCCTTGCCATATCAGTTCTGCCCTGCAAGAAGGCCATGTTTTGTGGTTAGGGGTTAACCACACCCCATACCCCCCCAAGCGACGCCCCTGGCTCAGTGGATGCCGGAACGACCAAGAACAACGGGGGCAGGCCTTAAGTAAAAAGGCATTTGGGAAAAGTCCCAGCTTCTACTAATTCTAATGTAACCGTCATTTTATTTGTAAACGGGCGAAGTTCTCATAAGAAATTCTTTTCACAAATTTCGAGAAATTTTGTCATGAATAAGTCATTAACGGCGGGATTTCATGCAAATCTTTTTTACATTTACGAATGGCCGACGTCAAGAGCATATTTAAGAATAGGTCACTTTCGCCTTCTTGCCCCTCCTATCAAAGGACAAAAGGACGGTTGCCTCCGCCCCCTTTAATGAGTCAATGATTTTCAACTCAGTTGGAGTAAAGCAAAATAAAGAAAAACGTCAAAAAAGATATACAGATAAACAGGATTTTTGGTTTTTTTATGATTTTTAGAGGAGTTGCATGGGATTTTTTGAAGTGAAATGCCCCTCGATTTGAATGTTTGCCCCTGCTCTTGCTGGGTGGTACCCTGGGTACCAGAGTCATATAATTCTAGCCTGCGTCAAAGACCATAAGCATGGAAATAGAAGATAGAAGCGGAAAAGTGGAGGGGCATATGTATTCGTACCTTCAATCCTATTTATTCCCGTTCTAACAGAATTGAACGATTTGTACATATTGTAAACCATTATCATTTGATTTCTGTTTTTCTTTTTTAAATTGTTTTTTTATTCTTACTGTTATTATTCAAACAAAACTAATATCAATTTATCATCATTTCGCGTCAAATTGGGCACATGGTATGGCTCTGAAAGGTCCTTCATGATTTTTTTCTATGTTTCTATCAGCTGATCTTTTATAACTTCTTATGTTGTTCCTTTTAATGTAATTTTTATTGTTATTAATGATTGTATCTTAACAACCAACATGTCGTATTAATTGATTTGATGCTGGAAAGAAAGTTTTGATTTGATTTGATTGGATTTGATTTGATTGGATTTGATTTGATATCTCGCAAAACACTCGGCCAGGATTTTTCGCTGGGGATGATAGGTAAATATGGAAAGGGAAAAATCAAATTTTTCTTGTAATGAAAGGGAAAAGGTAGAATTTGCAAGTCGGTAAATCAAATAGGTAAATCGGGGGTCGAATAGGTAAAAACTTCCCGTATTGTTACGTTGTTCTCGAGAGTGTCTTGACACCTGAGGACATAAAACCTCAGCTTGAAAAGCGCATTGCGTCGCAACTTTTTTAACAGTTCAAAGGGCACGTATGGATTACCACAGCTATTATTTCTGAAAACAGTGACACTGTCATGGTTAGTGACGAATTTAGCTTGACCTGACTCATGTGTCCAAATATACATTCCAAAGTGACGTTAGGTCTTTGTTAGTATTCCGAGTTGGCGTATTGTACGGCCATTTAAATCCCAAGGAACAAACAATCAGATTTGATGTCGATATAATAGCAGGTCTTTCCGGATAACAATAAACCCATCAACTTCAAATTATGTAAATATTGCCTAGTGGATTCAAAGGCTCTGTTTCGAATTAAATGTGGCCTAGGCCCAGTCGTCCAGCCAAGAAAACAACGCGTGAGAATGAATAATGCAATGGTATAATCCTGTCCAAGAATTTGAATCCAACTTAGTGTGTGAGCAATAGTTACGATGGGGGAGACTGCGGGTGAAAGTCAAGAGGTAAGAAACCATTTGTTTGACAGATTTACTAATATTCCTTCAATTCCTTCAAAAAATTAAAGAGTTCTACTTTGAGTTTTTTTGTTTATATAAACAAATGTGTTTTTCATTCCACAGCGCCTACCGCTTCTTGTTCAGCTGATATACGGGACCTACCAAGATAAGAAAACACAGGTTTGTGGAAATAGTCATTATCAACTTTGCACTGGTATTTCAGTTCAGTTTGCGGGGCAGGCCACGACGTTATGGGTCTATGATTGCCGATCAGGAAATGAGTCTAGAGGCAAAAAGGCAATAACTCTTCAAGTATTAAATCTCGTAGCAGCGAACTTGAAGAATAGAGAAAGCAGAATCCCGGAATGTCTAAAAGTTTTTCGTACCCAGTGGCCGCAGCCAAAGTGTTTGTTACTGGATACCCTTGAAAGATCCTTCCAAATGGAACTAGGAACTGTCTTGATTCAACCTAAATACTCATATTTTAGCTGAACGAAATATATTTTCAATTTGTCAAGCAAAAACAATGCCAAAAATTTATGTGTTTTCAGAAACAAATTAGTGTTCAAGAAAGTGTTGCCTCCGGACATTAACACAAGGGCTTGAAACAATGTTAAGGCGGAGTTGGGGCGCGATACTTTCGTTTGTTTTGGGGGTATTGTTTTCACTGACTTTCATTACAAATTCAAGGCTTGTCTTGGAAATGAGGAAACGCTATGTAACGAAACTTTTCAGAAAACCAGAAGAAAGGAAATGCTCAACAGAGGGACCTACTTAAAAAAAGTCAAGGAGAAAACCCTTTTTGAAAAATTTAGCTTAAATCCACAGCAATCTTTGTTTTAGTCATAAAGCGAAAATGTGATTATATTTAAATTTATTAAACCTTTCTTGAGTTCAATAACCATTATTGAAAACATGAACGTGAGAACACACGTTTTATTATAAACGCGAGAGCACACTTATTCTAATCCCTGTCGTGTAAAGCCCTAGCAAAACGTCTAAACATTTCATTAAACATTTCACTCAGCTTTTGTTTAGCCATTTTGCCACCCTGTTTAGTGTTGTTTTGTCGTGTTGAGTGTTGTTGAGCAAAGTTTGATCCCGGTCAAAAATTTTTAGCGTTGTTTAGGGTTGTTTTGCAAATGTTTAGTCGTTTTGCCACCAATTAAACATTTGTTGTGATCGCGCAGGCGCTCTAGCTGTGGAAATAAAAAGGTTTTCGTCTGTTTTCGTTGGTTTTCCTGTCCCAACGTTACCCTAAAAGCCTTTATGAGACATCTGCGTATCTCGTTGTACGCCACTGTGTCTTCTTTAACAGTCAATTTTGTTGTCAATGTGCTAAAAAGTCTTTTCTTTCCCTTTCGCTTCATCCAATTCTTATTTTTATTCATTGCTTGTGCATGCAACAAAATAAACCAAAAGCAAACTTCGCTCAACTTCACTAAACAAAAGTTGTGTAAAATGTTTAGCGACATGTTTAGTCGTTTTGCCTGGGCTTAACACACGGGATCTCATCAAATCATGGACCCAAAACACCATGTCCGAACACATGAAACTCTTATTAACTCGGCTACATAATTTACTTTAACTGATACGAGATGATATGAGCGACCATCTTGCACGTGACCTCATGCTATGTTTCAAGGTTGTCAAAGAATTGATTCATTTGGGGTCTCTCCCTCTTATGACGTCACTTGAAAATCAGAAGTTCGGAAAAGTAAGCAATCCACTATCAATCCTTAGTATCAAAGCCTTAGTGTTAGGAGATGGGCGTGGTTATGATACTTCCATCAGAAACTAGAGAGGTGGTCATGGGTCCCTACATGATTTCATGTCACTTTCCACCTGATATACTCTTTTTCATACAAAAATCATTATACTGAGGATCAGCCTGGCTGTAAGGGCTTGACTATTCGTGACTATTCCCATCTTCTTGTCAAGCTAATCGAACTTTTGCACTGTATAGTAGAAAAAGTCTTGGTTGCACCGCTGCTTTGCAATGATATTCTAAAAGTTCACTTGAACACATACGTTAAGGAAGTTTGAATTATATCGTAGAAAATTAAGAAAGCAAAATCAAAAAGCCATTTCTGTCAATAATTCTTTTCACTTATCGTAAAAAATGCTTTCTTATCAACGTTACCATTAGCAATGATGATATATATTTTCTAGGAAGGGAAAGGATTGGCTCATGATAGCGGCAGTGGCGCTCCTTGTACGAATTGTGGCACAGAATGTAGCGGCTTTGATCTGCACTTCTGGAGGTAAAACTTTCTCTCCTTTTCAAACAATTACCTCACTTTTTTGACTAAAATTGTTTTCAGGGAATCTCACTTTTAAAATTTTTTTGGTACCTATGAATAGTTTTGTTACTGAAGCACAAGTAGAGATAGAATTAAAAATCAAAATGTTTCTGGTACGTTTCGATGCACGGCTATGATAATTTGAAGTTTTCAGTTATCTAATTTGTCAGGTATTGTTTTTTCAGGAAAGTTTGCAAAAATTGTGGATGTCGTCCTCAGGCTCATGACATTACAGTTAATGAAGCAGTTCACAAGGAAATTGTCAAAGAACTTTTTAATGATTCAGGGAGAAAAGTGAAAGGGTCGGGGTCAGGTTCAGGGTCAGTGTCAGGTTCAGGGTCCCAAAGCGATGAAGAACCTTCTGTAGAAAAGAGAGAGAGGGAGCTCGTAAGCAAGTCAAAAGTTGCAGCTTCTTCTATACCGGAAATAAGAATAGAGACAGTTGACTTGGATGGAGATCGTGAGAAACCTAAAGATGAGCCTAAAAGTAAGACCAGTCAAAGCCCAAATGTTCGACAAAAAGCAACTGTATCCAGTTATTTCGCGCCGGAACGCAAATCAGTATCGTCCAAAGTTGAAAAACCATGTTCAATCAATGGTGCTACAAGGGATAGTTCTGTGTCTTTTCAAAAAGCATCAGAGCAAGCCAGCATTGCCACAGAACCTAAAATTCCAGAACCACGTTCCGTTGGAAATGAACCCAAAGTACATAGCGACCCAAAAGTTGCAAAACAAAGGAATCCAGAAGCCGTTCCTGAGCCACCTCCTAGAAAAGAATCATTTATTGAAGTCGAAAGGCAGCGAAGGCTACTTAACCAGTTACCGCCTCAAGATTTCGACCCAAAGTTTTGCAGCACCTTGAACAGGAAGCAAAAGCAGGCAATGAACAAAATGAGTGACATCAAAAAGCAAGCTGCTGGTAAAGGAAAACTGTCAGACAATGACCCAAATAAACACGTAAGAAACATCTATAAAATTTTGAGCTCTTCACGCTTAAAAATCACCTGGTTACGTATTTTGAACTGATTGAACTGAACAGAAGCCTAGGCTAGGACAGTCTCTCTAAAAACCCGGTTATATGTTTTTCTAGAAATGTTAATTAGTCAGCTTTCAAAATTACTTCTGACGATATTGTATGGCTAAATTTCAGAACGTTCTAAAATCACAAATGGAAATAATTCATTGCTATTGTCCGGAAAAGTAATCCATAGCTATCCTCTAAGACTTGATGGAAACTCCTAGGCAATAATATCTTTTTATGTCTCTGCATCATCTTCTTTCTGCGATTTCTTATCTAACTAATAGCATGTGCTCTTTCCATACGAAGGTCTGTGCAGGTTGCAATGGCGAGATAACAAGCGGAGAGAAAGGTGTCAGTTCTACACGGGAAAAGGAGCTGATATTCTGGCACGAAGATTGCTTCAAGTGCAACTTCTGCGAAGAAAAAATTGTTGATTTCATTTATTTTTGGCATGAAGACAATATTTATTGTGGAAGGCACTTTGCAGAGAAGTTTAGGCCAAGATGTTCGGCTTGTGATGAGGTTTGTGATCATATGAAAACAGATTTTTTACTGCTTCATCTTTTTGTCAGTGGTCTCAAACCTTTTGTTCCAAGATATGCATGTATGAACAAACATTTTATGAACTTCAAAACGAATCATAACAGTGTCTGCAATAGTTGTGATAAATGTGTCTGCAATCATCATTTACTTTCTATGCGGATGCTGGAAACCACCCAACTGATACTTGCAGAGAACTTCACGTTCATAATTTCCATCTCAGTGATTAAGGGGTATGATGACTTTTTTGACAAATTTAAGGGAAATAACACGCTTTATTCAATAAAAAGGATTATGAGGAACAAGAAAGCGTTGTTTGTAACAGAGAGGATTCTTTTGAAACAGAAGATCTTCCACGGGGCTAGCAGCTCATGAACCACTAGACTTGAAGAAATTTAGGTGAAAGTTTTTTATCAAAATTAAAATGAAAGTTGACGTGAAAAATGACTTTCAATTGATATTCACTTATCATTTGCTTATCTATTTAGCCAAATTTGCTTTACTTTGCCTAGCTTCAGAAGTTTTGCATTGCTACCATCATTTAATTGCAGTTAATTTACGCGGATAAGTACACGAAAGCAGAAGGCAAGGCGTGGCATATGGAGCATTTTACCTGTTTCATATGTGACAAAAATCTGGCCGATACAAATTACATCTCACACAAGGGACAACCGCACTGCATGACGTGCTATCATTTCAAGATTGCAAGCAAGTGCGGGTCTTGTGGACTGCCAATTCAGGTAGGAGAGGAACGCATTTCGTACGAGAACAAGCACTGGCACGCATACCGAGAATGCTTCTTTTGTCGAGGCTGCAACAAAGATTTGGTTGATGCTGGATTTCTACTGGTAGAAAACACCGTCTACTGTTCCTCAAAATGCTCCAAAAGAGGCCTGGCCTCGTAGAAAAACACAAGAGACGAAAACTATGACATAGCCATTAATTGTGGCAGTCATTTAAATAGAAAATGTGTCTAGTGACTATTTTTAGAAGTCGTGGACCTTTGCATCTTTAATTTTTGAAATCTTTTACTGGTTTGATTGATTTAGCGAACTTATATTGATAGCTTTGTTAATTCATAGTTTGTATCCATCTATTTACAACATCACTCAAAAAATAACGTTCACGAATATGGCTTTTCATTAGCTCCAAACCTCTTTAGAATTTTAGCTGCCTTTTCTTTTCTGTCGTTTAGAAACAATGATTTTTCATGAAATTGCCGATAATAATTCTGCATATTTTGCGCTGGCAATTCATCGCACGCTAAACGTAGAATTTTCAGGCCGAAACTACCCGGATAATCTTATCAAGGACACAGTCACATCATATCCTTATCTTCAAGTGATAAGCAGTCGCTAATGGGTAAAAAAACTAGGAACCAATCAAACGGGCAATTCTTTCTCCACACCTGGATATGAGTTATCCAATGACGATGACAGGAGTGTCAGGCAAAAAATACTACAGTATGAAGATACCAAGTCTGCTTTGCTTTTTCGTGCTATCTCTAAATTTTGCGATACCAAGGGCCTAAAAGATAAAATTATCAATCCTCAACAAAAGAAATATCATGTAAAGTTTCCTTGGGATGTCTGTCGATATTAAAGCTAAAATCTTGGCTGATATTTTCAACATACAAAGACTCCAGGGAACATTCTCCATCAGGGAATCTTCTTAAAAAGGCGACATCCACTCCAGTCTACCCGCTATCGACCAATAAACGTTTTAAAGTCGCTTTTCGAAGTTTTTGGAACGGCCGTAGAGACTGAGCTACCTTTTTCCAAGAGCAAAGATTTTAAATTTTATTGCGTGCTTGGTTGATTGGTTAAGGAGGAGGTTGATTGATTTTATTGCGTGATTGGTTGATAAATTTTATTTTATTGGTTATTGGCTGTAAAGAGTGGCAACCAATCACCAATTCCATTATCCTTTGCCATTTTAACCATTGTCCCCGCGTATGGTTGTTGGTTTGCAGTCAAAAGAAAATGGAAAAAAGTTGAATAAAGTGCATTACGTTAGGCTGATCAAACTTTTCACATTCAATTGAATACAATCTCTTGAAATATTCAAAAAATAGCTTTAGTTTTAGTGTTTATGAAGGTGAATTTAATAAAAAAAATACAGCCTTTATTCTTTAAATTGCATCCTTATAATATTCCTAAAGTTAAAGCTTCAACTTATGGGATCAAATCATCCAAAAATGTACATCAATTCAGAATCCTAGTCACCAACTGGCACTGGCTTCGTACGCTTGTTCAATCTGCAACTGATAGTATCAATGACGCAATCTTCTTTATTGCTTCATGTTAGTTTGTGTTAGTATCCTTAACGTTTAAGAGTGAGCAACTTGTAGCAAGACCATTTAAACTCGAGTTAGAAGAAAAATCTACTACAAGAATCAAGCAAATGCTATCAGCACCCACAACAACATCAACAACATCACCCTTTCTAATGAACGGTGAATCGTTCTTCCAGGCAAAATACCATTTATAAATCTTCACGGCTTAGAAAAGATATGATATTTTGAAAAAAGGTCTTTTGATAGAGAATCCAGGTTGGAATATGAACATTTAAAGATAGGCCGCTTCTTAGATAGAGTAAATCTACCATTTTTTGCTGTATTAAAGTGCTGTTGGAAGTGCCAGGGCCCCTACAAACATTTCAAGATGGGAGCTCGAGCCCAAAGCCCCTACCTTGCTGGCACCTGTGGGCACTTTTCATTTGTGGGCACTTTTCACTTGTGGGCACTTGTGGATAAATCAGCAATTTGCAGTAGATATGGGAACCTTGCTGCCCCGGAAAGCATGCTTTGTTTTAAAAGTAATATTGTTTAGGTCAGAAGGGAACTTTTTTAAGCGACAACGTCTTTTTATATCTTATAAGCTCGATGAAGGGTTTTATATGATCTGATTTTGATTCAGCCAACCGAATGTGAATTTCTGCGTTGTTTCATATTGAAAATTCCCAGACACATTTCTGCCAGAGGGAAAGGAGAGTCAGTCAACAAAAGACAAAGAATGTGAACAGATGACACTACCCACAACACAAAATAGCCATGTTTAATATCTGTCTGTGTTGATAGCAAGCCAGATATGGGAAACGGACCATTAAGTAATTTTAGGCGTGTATCCTAGGACTTAGGCCTGGGTTCATAAGGTTGCACCTTGAATTAAAGCCTGGTCTTAAGAGTATCGTATTAGCCTTTTATAAACTGAAGGATCCAGACAAGCGAACAAACGAAGCGAAAATTAAAGACAAGGATTAGCAAGATGAGCAGCGTCGAGGTGAGATTCCTTTTTAACACGATTGTCAGTTTATATGCTTTCGCGGAAGTAGATGATTAAGTTGTTAAATTTGATCCTAGCCCTGTGTTTTAATCTTAAATGTTGTTTACAGTCTCGGTTTTGAATCCATTTTAAAGAAGAGTGGGGAGACTATGGCAAAACCGTAAACAACGAAACTATACGTACATAATATGAATAGCATTTTGCGTCATCATCGAGACCGCAACAGCATTCAATCATTCTTTAAATGGGTCATTTATCTAATATCTATCTTGTTTTAACTGATCACATCACTTGTTTGTAATTTTGCCTGCCTTACAATATGCTCCGAGAAAAGTCCTAGAAAGAAGTGTAGCATTACGATGTACCACACCATTGCATTTCAACGTATTGTTCCCGTCTGTGACAAACCATAATCATGGTGAAACAATGATTGTGGTCATTATAATCATGATCGCAATCAATCATTAAAACAATAATCATGATCGCCTTGATTTATTACTGGTCACTCTGGTCAGTCATTAATATGATAGTGATCCTTTTAATCATTTGCCTCAATGAACGGAGATAATCTATTTAAGTGATTACGATTTTCAAAGGTGCCACATCTAGCGTCCTTAAAGACGTTTTAACTTGCCGAATACTTTTATCTTATCACTGGTCGCTCACGTTATGACATTTCATCATATATTTAGTATGAATTTATATAAATATATCTTTCTAACAGTTAATTTAATCAAAATACTGCTCTATTAACAATTGCTATTTCTCATTGTCCTAAACAGCAAAAGTCACTTGGCCATGAGAAACATGCTGGAGCAGCCTGTAAGAAATGTGGACCAAAATGCGAGGGACTAGACCTACATTTCTGGAGGTAAACATTTACGCACAAAGTACTTCCAATTCCAATTTTGCTTAGTGTCCATTAGGGCTTCACATAAACTTAGTACCTGCGAATGATCAATGCCCTTTCACAATTTAAAATTGCTCAAAAATAACTAAGCATTGTTTCTTACCAGACAAAAACTTTAATTCGAGGTCTATTTGTAATATTTGTCTGTTTTAGCACAGCCTTAGGGCTCTCACCAAGCTTTTCAGAAATGAATTTTCCTGACACGATCAACATTTCCGCATAGATTTCCTTTCTTTTATTGTATTGATCGTTCATTCCTGATTTTCCTACTTTGACTTATTTGAAGCATAACCTCAACATTATAATAAGGCTAATATGGAGCTAAGATGATAATGGTTTTCAGTATTATTGGTGAGATATTTTCCTCATTGACCAAGATATTAAATTTGTTTTTATCGATAAGAACCTCCTAATTGTTTGGCCAAAGCGTTCCTCAAAGCCATATTCTGCATCTCTGAGCCAGATTACTTGTGTCTCATCAGTTGGTTATTCCAAATCCTTAAAGCGTAACCACTCGATTAGAAAATGTCTACTACATTCTGCATTCTATTATTCTAATTTCCAAAGAAAAGTGTGCAATAATTGCAAGTGCAAGCTTGAAGAGCATGAAGTTGAAATACCGTCAAAAACACGTGTGCCGAAGAAGTTTGTCAAAAAGAAGATCATTGTAGACGAGGGTGGCAGACCTAATTACCCTGACAAGAGGCTATCGCTGGTTGACCCAACGCCACAAGCTGCCTCGAGTCTCTCATCTTTGGAAGATCAGAATGACGCTGGCTTCCCGCCTCCATTCGATGGACTAGGCATGAATGAAGCACATAATGGCATGGAAACGAGCAACCCATTGCCAGATAATGTGAGGAACAGTTTTACGTTTTTACCAGATGGAGCAAATGAAAAGACGGTAAGTAGTGGTATGTTCAATCCATTTTGAATAGTTCAAAATTGCCAGCTTAAATAGCTCAACGAAAATCCATCAGAACCTGACAACTATACTAATCAATGTACGCTTCGTTTATTCCAGGTATCAAAGTACCTCGCAGCAATACCAGCCGAAAAGGCCCCAACCAACGAGGAAGGATGTCAATACCAGAAGGAGCAGATGATGCAGCAGCTGCCAGCACATGATTTCGAGGAATCAATGCCAGATTACGATTTGACAGAGGAAGAAAAGGAGAAGATGATGAATTTCAAGAAGAAGAGAGATGAAGAGGCATCAGGCCAAGGGGCCATTAGGGAGCAAACCGAGTTGATTGCAGCTCCTCCTGTACGTTGTTCATCTATTTTATGTCAGTAGTTTGTGATGTTCTGATATCATTGATACACTGAAGGCCTAATTGTAACTTTTATCATGAATCTTTGGCTCTGAACAAGTTGCTACCCCCTTGTATTTTAATCGAGAAAAAATAAAATGTCCCTCCTACATGCATCTTTTATGTATCATTTTTGCAGCCTAGAGCCAAGTCGTAAATCTAGCAATAAATTTACATTCATAAAGAATGATATATCATAAAAGAAAATTTATATCTAAGGCAAGTAGCGGAAACTCAGAAAAAAGGAAAGTTCTCCGAGCAAAAAAACTAATGAAAAATTAAAATTAAAAAATTCAGAACACCAAAATTTCTGTTTTTGGGATACAAAGATATATTCTGAGACAATAAAATTTTTTCAAACGCTTAGACTCAGGCTCTCATATTCTTTACAACCAGTTTCATTAGTCTTTTACCTTCTGTAGAAGATATTGTAGTAAACAACGAAGCAGTAACATTTCTCAGCTTTAGAAATTACATAGAATACCCAAAATGTTGCGGCAACAAGTAATAAATTTCGACCTTTGTCTAATTATAAGAAAGGATATTGAGTAGATAATAAACAACGGCTACTAATTTGGATTGGGTCTTTACGGTAATTCTTAAAAAACACGGAAACAGCGTATCATAAGATTAAAGTCTTATATCATATAGCGTTTTGATTTATTTCATAAAATTTCACATTAAACTAATTTTTCCATTGTGTTTTTAGAGCTGTACAGAATGCGAGAAAGGGTTTCAAAGTGGCGGTGTTGTGATATTTGCCAATTTACTAGGCCCTGAGAAATGCTGGCACCCAGAATGCTTTGTGTGTCAAACGTGCAAGGAGATTCTCGTTGATCTGATCTACTTTCATCACGAAGGAAGTATTTACTGTGGAAGGCATTACGGAGAAATTCTAGGAATAAGATGTGCAGCATGTGATGAGGTAATTACTCTTAAAACGTGAATGCATTCTTCGTCTCTATGAAAGATGGCTCAGTTCCTTGCCAGTTTTCTACTATCTCTACTATCAGTTTTGCTGATAAGATTGACTACAAATTCGAAATAAACTCGGGTTCTACTTAACAAATGCAAATTTTTGACAAGAAATGAAAGGTCGTTTACTACACTGTGCATTACTATGCACGTCACAGCCTAGTTCTGGAAACTTCTCTAAAGTTTATTGTACATTTTCTCGATTCAAGGTTATGATTGACCAGTATACTTTTAGCCAGGATACCCTAGTCCACACTACCTGGGGCTGTATTGTAAATTTTATGACGATATGCTGTATTGCAACTCTTCACATATGATATGCTTTGGGTACATATATAACTTTCCAGCATTCCCATTGTTTAGAAGTTTGAAAGATTTTTGCATTTGAAAAAGGTCATCTTACATACGTGCAGTAAATCTAGGAAGGTCATGATCAGAAATTCGTTCTCAAGAGATATATTTGGTTTTCAAGACAAATTTTACAAAAACCTACTGTTGTTTCTTTCTGCTGCGTGCATGATTATAAAGCATGTACAAAGGAGGTTGAGCCAGAGAAAAGATAAAAACAATTCACATTGTTTGGCGGTACAGAACTTGAAAATGACTTTGAAAAAGCAAATATTTCATAACATATTGGCTAAAAGCTTTTTCGTCTGACACTCCTCAGAGCATTAAACGTCAGAAATGTTTGCTTTTCTTCAAAGCCATTTTAAAACTGACCTTCTTTGTCTTACAAACAAGTCTATAGCATTATTTTGCAATGGCCATTTCGTAAAATGTACAATTGTCTTTGACCAAGAGGCTTTATAGTGAAACACAACAATAATTATGTTTTTACATTGATATCTGCTCAGAGCATTTAGTTTTGAGTATGAAAATCTGCCCAAAGCGTTTAGTTCTTATCATTAATATGTTTTCAAAGCACCTAGTTTTGATTATGACTCATCCGTTTAAAACATATGTATCAATCTTCAAGTTTATGTAAACCTACCAGTCGACAAAAATGGCAAGCTTTTAATGAACATTAATTTGTTGATAGCAGGGATATCGGAACTGGGGAGGGCAACAAGGGCACCCATCCTCCAAAAATTTTGAAAAATCCCTTTTTCTTAGAAGTTCTTTCTCCCTTTTTCTGAGACATTGTACCTGTTCTTACCTCTCCAGCTTCGAAATGTCCATAGTTGATATTTTAAGAGCAGGAATTTAGTGCTATTAAATTACGAGGGGGTTCTTGCGTAAAATGTTGCAAATCATAAACAAAAGCAGAAAACGGCTGTTTTCCGGCTTTTTTATGGGGCCTTTACCTCTGGCACAAAGGCACATGCCTGACACTTAGCTATCTACTTGAAATTCTCTATTTGTCCATAGCTGATATTCAGCGAATCATATGCTCAAGCCGAGGGACTGAACTACCACACAAAGCACTTCTGTTGTTTTGGATGCGACAAAGAGCTTGCCGGCCAACAGTACGTACCGAAAGAGGGCCATCCTTATTGCATGGAGTGCAATGAAGTTAAGTTCTCAAAGATATGTCATGGTTGCAAAAATAAGATACCGCCTGCTGAGACATGCTACAGTTTTGAAGAATTCTTCTGGCACAACGATGCAACCTGCTTCCACTGCAGTGTCTGTCAGGTCAGCCTTATTGGAAGAGAATTTGTGCCAAAGGATGGGATGATTTATTGTTCCTCAGACTGCTTTGGAAAAGCAATGTCAGCTCAATGAAGCTGTGGTTGTTTTATTTGCTCAAAATATATGACATAGTGATTCCTTGAAGAATTTTAAGCCAAATTAAAGAAACATACGAAATCACTCTTACCTGCCTGACTTCTTAGTTATCGAATCTAGTTTGTAACAAAGCCTTCATCAATTTTATTAGAAACTCAAAGTACAGCAAAACTTTAAAAGTGCAAGATATGTCTTGCTGCGCAAAATCTCAACGTTCAAATCTTTCTGAAATTGCTTCTCAATATTGCACATCCCATTGCACATCGAAGTTTCACTCATTAGCCTAAAATAACAACACTCTAAGCCACACACCAGCCAAACATATATGAATATATTTTACTGCAAGTTATATATGTATGACACATTGATTATGGTGTTTCAAGTAGATGATGTCACTTTTTGACGAAGGAATGAGAAGGCACCCAGCCACGAGACCATATACTAATCACAGCTCCGAAATGTTCTGTCTGGGAGATCAGCTGATGAGCCAGTGAAATGTGTGCGAATAAGCGTATAACAACACACTTTTTATGGGTACAAAATATAGTATATACGTATAACCTATATCTACAACCGCAAAAAAAGTTGTAAATCACACCGTTGTAAAGAAAAGCTCATTACAATTATCTAGATTAGGTATTAAAATTATTTTCCTCAGTTATTAACAAGCGCTTCTTTTTTCTTGTTTACTGTTTTACGAATTCCTTCTTATCAACAAACATTGACCAACTACTAATATTAACAGTGGTATGTCCATTTTTGTAAAATGCATGCTGATGGACATTCAAAAGCCAATAAACATAATTGTGAAGCCACCCAGTGAAAATCGTATCACAGGACTGTCTGTAATTAAAGGGTCATTCCATTTCAAAGTGGGACAAATTTCTTCATTTTGTAACCCAAAGTCTCAGAAATTGCTCATTTTTTGTGGAAAAGTGGATAACCATGAGATAAACACATATACAAAATTTTACTTCATAATCTTTTGTTGTTCTAAAAATAGAGCATTTTGAAATTTTGCTGATTCTCAGCATTTTTTCCAATGTCCGCCATTTTGAATTTAACCCAGAGGTTAAATATACCAAATAAATGCCTCTACTTAGCATCTTGATGTCAAAATCATGTTTTTGACTGATTTATGTATCAGGATTTCAAAAAAAGTTAGAAAAAATTTGTGAGACACACCCACAGTCTGTAATTGACTGATTAATGAGGAGCAGTTGTTGTCATAGCAACGAGTTGTCAAGATGTTATTCAAATTTTTGTCATGTTGCACACCTGTGATAAATTTCAAATTTTCCAAGCACGAAGCTACAGTCATAAGTAACTCTTTTACAAAGAATTAGCAGGGTTATATTTGTCTTTACAAAAATACAGCCCTAGAAATGCTAGGTACTGTAAATGCCTCTTTCGTCTTCTTCACCTTGTTAAAAATTAGCAAATTGCTAGCTGAAAAAATTTTAAAAAATATGTAAAAGCAGGAACTGATCTCTTGACGATCTTTGTGTGTTGCAATTTATCAGCATACTGCTAGAATAACGCATATAAATCAGTTTGGGACATGGGTGTGGACATGGGTGTTGGCTAAGGGTGTGGAATGTATGCTGAAAGGTTGTAAGGGGCTTGAGGGCTGTAAAACTTATATTGGTTGGGAGCTGAGGCCTGTTCTCTGTAACAATTTATATGGTCATCATATAAAAAAGTCATGATACACCTTAAATATAATTAGCAACTTTAGCAACATCTCTGTCACAGAGGTAATATTGTCTGCTGGACAATGTTGATGTTCTTGGTGCTTCAACCATCATGACAACATTCTCTATAGGTACCCAGCATATGTCTTCTCTTCTGGGCCATGCAAATGAACAGCTTGGTAAGTGTGGGTGCAAGAAATTGACTTTTGCATCTTTGATTTCAGTGTCTAATTCACCAAAAAGCCCAAGCCAAAGAAAGTCATCATACGAACAGACCAAAAAACATCCAACACGGAGCTTTTCTTTGATTTTTTCATCTTTGGTTGGCTCTCCAGTAAGACTGAACTCTGCTTCAAAGTTGGTATCAACTGATGTTTGTTTCACACCAACTTTTCATTGTGATAAAGGGATAAATTGATGGAAGCTTCTTGTTCCTGGGACGGTCCTAGCTTTTGCAAAGCGGGTTTCCATGCGTCTTCTCGTCTGTGATATCTCAATTTGTGAGATGAAGAAAAATTGAATGCCAGAGATAAAATTTGAGCAAAATTCCATCATATGGGTTGCAGACAAAATTTGATTAACTGGGGGGCGTTGTAAACTGGCTTTTGCCGTGAGGCGCTTGACTGTCCCACCCATTGGAATCAGCAGCAATGCTCATTGCATCCCGTGGTTATATATCATCGTTGCAATGAAACTTCAGCAATAACAGAAGAGTCATTATGCTTTATTTCTGATGACTTGGAGCATGATGTGAGTTTTGTTCATGATGTCATGGAAGGTACTGCTACCTTCGTCAAGGAAAAAAATATCCACTGGCATATCAAAGATCCATTACTTCTCAGATGGCTGTGCAGGCCAATATAAAAACAGCAAAAATTTTCTAAACTTGTGCTACCATAGAGAGGATTTTGGAATTGATTGCCAGTGGAATTTTTTGCAACCAGCCACAGGAAACCCCCATGTGATGGAATAGGTGGGACAGTCAAGCGCCTCACGGCAAAAGCTAGTTTACAAAGCCCCCCAGGTAATCAAATTTTGTCTGCAACCCATATGATGGAATTTTGCTCAAATTTTATCTCTGGCATTCAATTTTTCTTCATCTCACAAATTGAGATATCACAGACGAGAAGACGCATGGAAACCCGCTTTGCAAAAGCTAGGACGTCCCAGGAACGAGAAGCTTCCATCAATTTATCCCTTTATCACAATGAAAAGTTGGTGTGAAACAAACATCAGTTGATACCAACTTTGAAGCAGAGTTCAGTCTTACTGGAGAGCCAACCAAAGATGAAAAAATCAAAGAAAAGCTCCGTGTTGGATGTTTTTTGGTCTGTTCGTATGATGACTTTCTTTGGCTTGGGCTTTTTGGTGAATTAGACACTGAAAGCAAAGATGCAAAAGTCAATTTCTTGCACCCACACTTACCAAGCTGTTCATTTGCATGGCCCAGAAGAGAAGACATATGCTGGGTACCTATAGAGAATGTTGTCATGATGGTTGAAGCACCAAGAACATCAACATTGTCCGGCAGACAATATTACCTCTGTGACAGAGATGTTGCTAAAGTTGCTAATTATATTTAAGGTGTATCATGACTTTTTTATATGATGACCATATAAATTGTTACAGAGAACAGGCCTCAGCTCCCTACCAATATAAGTTTTACAGCCCTCAAGCCCCTTACAACCTTTCAGCATACATTCCACACCCTTAGCCAACACCCATGTCCACACCCATGTCCCAAACTGATTTATATGCATTATTCTAGCAGTATGCTGATAAATTGCAACACACAAAGATCGTCAAAAGATCAGTTCCTGCTTTTACATATTTTTTAAAATTTTTTCAGCTAGCAATTTGCTAATTTTTAACAAGGTGAAGAAGACGAAAGAGGCATTTACAGTACCTAGCATTTCTAGGGCTGTATTTTTGTAAAGACAAATATAACCCTGCTAATTCTTTGTAAAAGAGTTACTTATGACTGTAGCTTCGTGCTTGGAAAATTTGAAATTTATCACAGGTGTGCAACATGACAAAAATTTGCATAACATCTTGACAACTCGTTGCTATGACAACAACTGCTCCTCATTAATTAGTTAATTACAGACTGTGGGTGTGTCTCACAAATTTTTTCTAACTTTTTTTGAAATCCTGATACATAAATCAGTCAAAAACATGATTTTTACATCAAGATGCTAAGTAGAGGCATTTATTTGGTATATTTAACCTCTGGGTTAAATTCAAAATGGCGGACATTGGAAAAAATGCTGAGAATCAGCAAAATTTCAAAATGCTCTATTTTTAGAACAACAAAAGATTTTAAAGTAAAATTTTGTATATGTGTTTATCTTATCATTATCCACTTCTTCACAAAAAATGAGCAATTTCTGAGACTTTGGGTTACATGCCTGTCCTCCTTTGATATGGAATGACCCTAAAGCAACGAGACAAGACTTTCATTAACGATGTAAAAATTTGATTGAGGATCAATGCTTGAAGATGGTTGCAGAGATTTTACGGTAAATGTGTTCAAAGAATAGTTGCAACTGATTGAGATGGAGTCAGCACGTGCATTATTAAGGGTTGATTCCCCTCTGCGACATTATATAAAGACAGAGAGGGAATGCAATCCTGCTTCGCTGGCATTTTGAAGAAAAATCTTGACGAAAGACATAACATTTGAAAGTTATTTAGTTTAATGAAAGTAAAGTTATTTAATCGCTAAGGAACTGTTATAACCTTTTTTGCTTGCTTGTTTCCACTTTGCAAACCACCCCCACCCTATCAATACTTCACTTTAAACCTTGCCTGCATTGGACATTGGGAGTTTGCTACTCCTTCTCCACAGACCTGGCTACGGGCTTGGTTCATGGGCATCCATTTTATGATTTTATGTGGTTTTAATCTCATTTTTGAACATTCGTTTGGGAGGCCAAAAATAGCCAAAATGAGGCCGGAGGCCAAAGGCAAATTTACGTAGCTAAACATTATTGTAAGCCATCACAGTAGGCCATTTCGCAACCCTGTTCAGAAGCTTCACCTTATTGTGCTAATACCCCAGTTTTATTTAGTGGCATCACACCTGGTGTCGTATAGTCTCTACATAATGTTTGACCCATAGCCAAAGTATTGTTCTCTTGTCTGAAGAAACTAGGATGTAGGACCATCAGCTTATTGTCTCACAAAACTACAAGTGACAAAAAAACAGAACTAGGACCTCTTGATAATTTGTGATTCATCCCAAAAACAACAATTAAAGGTGCTGCCTCTCACCCTTGTAGTGAGGGGCACCATCGATGCAGTGAATGGCCTCATTGAAACTAGGATTTGCTTTATACGCATTGAACCTGGCTTTTTTCACTATGGCACTCATTTGACTCACATCCGCATTTTTAAGGCCTATCAAACCTGTATAGATACTTTCATTAGAAAAAAGCCTGGCAAAGGGCGTCTCCATGCCTTTATTAATACAATGAGCGTTGAACGTGCTTCGTGGACTACTAATTGATGTCAAACGAAATGTTTCAAAATCTACACAAGGATAGTCCAAGCACTGACTGGTATCAATTGATTTGTGTTGGCAGGTCTGCCAACTATTGAATAACCAATTTCTGCTACAAAGTGAACGTACGCCTGTTAGCAATAATGCCATATCAATGCAGATGCAGCTGAATGTAAAAAGGGATCTCTTGTTATTGCATTCTTTAACAGCAGATACTTTGTTGAAGATTTGACCAGAAAGATCTTAGGTTTTTCAAGACTGTTAAAGAATGTTCGTCAAATACTTCTCATAAGAATATATCTAATCTGCAAGCCATGAATAGAAGGAACCGACCCAAAGAGCCACCAGAATGTCAAAGAAAGAGAATAACTTCTAGACAGTTAAAGAAGTGTTTACTGCAGCTACAATAGCTTCTAAGGTTCTCTACAGCAGTAATAGAAAAAGTGTAAGGAAAAAGGGATTTCGTTTCAAGTAACAGTCTGAGCCACCAAATGTTTTGCAAATTACAGAAGGAGATTCTTACCACCTGTTCTGTTTTTTTAATATGCTATAGAAGTAAACATCAGGTTAATCAGTTCTTGGCGAGAATCGTTTTGTATAGCAGCAATCAGTCTGAATGCACTTAGTCTTTACGGGCACTACTTAGAATTCAATATAATGAATTGCAAGAACGTGGGCTATGCTGGACTAGGCATATAAAATTTGCTGCACTCATCTTTTAAGATCGCGAGTAAGTTAAACACGAAGCATCACTTAGACGCACCGTCTTCAAAAAAGTTGTAAGCAACTAGGCCATTAAGGTTTGATTTCCGTTTTTACTCTGTACCTCTGCTTTTGGTTACAAAAAATTTCTTTTAATGTTCTTTTTTCAATGTTTGACTTTTTTGTTTAATTTATTGTTCTTAAACTGAAAAATTAAAGTAAAAGTGTTGTTTAGCTAAAGTCTTTTTATTGTTTACCTAAAAGTTGATATCATATCTAGCGCCACTTAGATAACTCAATTCAATTCAACTATTTGTATACTACACCTTTACGAATGGATTATATTATAATGCTGATATGTTCATGTACCAAAAAAAGTATGGAATCATTTGTCTTGGGAAGTTAACGAAAATGTATAATTATAACCGTAAACCTAATAATACTTACAAACACAAAATTGCAATACTTTTAGAAATACAGCAGGTGGATTACAGTTAAATAAGATAAATGTTTAACAGCTGTACTTTATGAAACCAAAATGTTCCAGAAAATTTTACCAAGGCATTAACCTAGCCCAATTCTAGTGATTTTCCGAAGGGGAGGAGTGATAACTCTCATCTTTCCTTCCAGCGCGTCTGACAACGATTTTCAAAAAGAAGTCGATGGTTCTTGCCCCTTGCCGACTCATACCGATAGAGGCCCCATTAAATTTTGCAAATTGAAATAAGAATTTCCTTAGCAGATTATCAAAATCGAAGATGAATTGTTTCAACCTGTGTAATGGGTACCGAAGGGGTAGTTTTGGGACTTTCTAGCTCATTTGTCTTCACCTGAACTTGCTTTCACCTTATTTGTAGATTTTTCAATCAATTAATTACGTATGTATGCCAACAAATTAATAGTTTAAATCTGAATTTCTACTCCTACGTCTTAGCTGAGGATGATAGAAGATCCTACCAAAACGTTATTTTCTTAGATACAATCTCGGATAAAACCATTTACGTCGCTATAATACGCCAGAAAAACCTCTTATCGATTACCACGTCCTAATTATTACTGTTTATGTCAATCAATACTTTGTCTTATATTGAGAGGTCATTGTCAAAATAAACGTTATGGAATATCTGGCTCTGTTTCCTCTATTCTCATCATAAAGGTTTTGATCCGACTGCCTTTGGCAAAATCTTCAAAATCTCGTGCGCCTCGGCCATGGCAGTATATTGTTTAAAATAATGGAAAGTTGCTAAGGCCACGGTTGGCAGTGCTGGGGGGAGAGGGGAGTCAGGGGGGTCACTGACCCGGGGGCCCTTGGCTTTAGGGGCCCATAAAAATAACTCAATTGAAAAAAGTTTCTAAGTAATAATCCAGCCTCCCAATCAATATTAAGATAACATAATATTAGAGACAATAATGACAAAGGTCCATGAAGTCATTGACTGCCTCAGTGTTAAATATAATCTTGTTAAGAATTTCTCATCTTTGTTGGCTAGGATTTATAAAGTTCAAAAGCTTCTGAATGTTAACAAAAAATGTGATTGCAGTGCAACATACAGGGCAATATGTATGTCATACAGATTTACACTATGGCATTCGCATCTATTTGCAACAGTGTGTCGGTTGTGGTCCAATTTAGTTAACGAATTGAACGTTTTTCATTTTCTAAACTTTGAGAATTTCTAAGAAAATTTCATTTTCGTGCATTATGCTGCTAAGATATCAGTTATGCTCAAATTATATTGAACAGCGGATCAGGTATGGTAAGTATGATATTTGATGCGTGCATTGTATATCGATTGTATTTAAGAAGTGCAAGGTTGAATGAAGCAGTGCGATAGGGAAGGTAATTGTTGGGGAGACGAGCAAGAGAAAGTTTTTTGAAAAGTGAGGCAACCCTCCGTCATGGAGTCAAAGAGCATGCGCACAGAACGAAGTTATTATTACGCATGCTCTCTGAATCCAGGACGGAGGGTTGCCTCACTCATTTGAAGACTTTCGCTCGCTCGTCTCCCCAACAAGTAACCGAATAAACAGTTGCCTAAAATATTGAATGTACTTGTGATAAATTATATCTCTTCCATTAAATATCCCTAAATCTTGTGCCTATCCCACTTGTTTTTTATTCTCAGTTATTTAAACGTTTCATTTTGTACCTGTAATTTTCTATTTCTTTCTAATTCACAGGAGGGGTGAGAAACATGGATTTTCCGACAAAAATCTAACAAGCTTCTATATTTTTCTCATAAATTTCAACATAACATAACGACATCAGAACTGTAAAAAGATCTTTTGATATATTGAATATTCTTATGTCTATTTAGAAACAAATTTTTTCCCATCAAAACATAGCATTTAGATAAACATGTTTAATTTTTGAAAAGTGCAGAGGTTTTCCGAAAAAATAGCAGTTTAGCTCTACAGTGGTGTTTTTGCTCCCTCTGACCCCCTCTATCTACACCATTGCCAGCGGCGCAGTTTAGCCACCATGGCAATTTTAGCAACCAAAATAGCCACCCTAGCAGTTTAAGCAACCATAATTTTCAAAAACTTCTGGGGAGCATTCCCCATACCTCCTAGAAGCGTCTGCCTTAGGCATGCTTTATGATTTAATTTTTTTGTCCTTACCCGGGGCCCATAAATTCTCTCCGCGGCCCTGACGGTTGGTGTGTCACAAAAAACTTGCGCTGCAGCCCACAAATGTGGCATTCTGACATATTCCCCGCCTTTACTTTTTCTATGTCCCCGCCACTACACCGTTCTCCATTTATGGTAAATCTGATCGGTTCTACGAAGGACAATGATTCTGTGATGCCATGCGGTCTGCTTATGTCACCATTCCAATGAGACAACAATGACAGGAAGCGAACTTATTAGTCACCCTCTGGAGAAGCCAGACCCAAAATGGAGCGTTAGTCAATTGAAAGAATTTGGGAGATGCCAAGGCTTTAGAAAGTAAGAGAACGGCATTAAAGAGTACAGAGAGGTTTTCCGAAAAAATAGCAGTTTAGCTCTACAGTGGTGTTTTTGCTCCCTCTGACCCCCTCTATCTACACCATTGCCAGCGGCGCAGTTTAGCCACCATGGCAATTTTAGCAACCAAAATAGCCACCCTAGCAGTTTAAGGTACTTTACCACTCCAAAAAGGCAATTTTTGGGAGAATTTCACAAATCGAGATTTCATTGCAAAAATGTTCGATCGGTATTCATCTTTCAGTGTACGAGAGGTTTTGGCTATATCTCTACCCGTTTTATTATTAGAGAGGATAAAGTGCGTCATGGTATGACTTTCAGTTGGTTTTTATTGCAAATGTTGGATAAAAGCTCAAGAAAAAAGTCCGTCCCATTCGTGTCAACTTCGTCGGTTTCAGGCAACCTATATATTGATGAAAAGCTAATTTCTCCTCTGTTCGATATCATGGTAAATTTAGGATTGTTTTTAGCTTTTTCTTTTGTTTTTAACTGATTTTCATTGGCCAAATCTTCTGGATCTGGATTGTTCTAGTCTGCCATTTTGACGTTGGTGTGATTTGATTGGTTCACTTTGAGCAACAAGCTCTCCCATTGGTCAGGCTGCCTATACTGATCAGCTGACAACAGTGTTCCGCCATATTTTGTTTTGATAGCCACCGAAGTGAAATTGGAAAAGTTGTAAAATTTAGAAGTCGCAAGCCATCTTTAGGTCGAAGAAAAACTAGAAATTCGCGGACCAAAGTTGCTACGGTTATAAAGGGACATGATAAAGCTTCACAAGACGTTAGCACTGTTATAGGCGTGCAAAGTCAATGTGATGTTTCGATTAGGCCTTCCTCATCGCGATGCGAAGATGAACATTTTTGGAATTGATCTCGATATATCAGCTGCAAAGGACACTTCCAAGAGGGATACTGATTGCTATTTAGTTATTCAAAAGTTAATTTCAATCCAGCTTTTCAGTCACATTTTAGACATTGGGGTTTCATTTGACGGATCAAGGTAGATAAGAGGTCACTCCTTTCATAATGGCCTAATTGCAGTGATAGATTTGGAAACTGGCCTACTTATTGATTTTGAGGTCTTATCAAATTTTTGCATAAAATACAAGATTGCTGAAGATGAAGATCAAACCGAAGAGTGGGGAGAAAAGCATGCAAGAAATTGTTCAAAAAACTACAATGGAACTGCGAATGCAATGGAGGTGGATGTGCCACTCTAGAGAAAATTCTTGAGAAAATTTTTGCAATTCTTTTTCATTTAGCCTCTTCAGATGCCAATCCCAAGCATACACATTGTCCCCCAGGTGCTACTTCTTGGAGTTTCTGGCAGAGAGACCTTGCAAAAAGCAACAGCCCTGGTAGTCACAAGGCTCATGATACATTGTCACCAGATGTGGCAAAGAAAATTGTACCAATTTTTTAACAGCTTTCGGATTAGGATTTATTGAAAATATGTTCTTGTGCTTTGACGCAAGATAGAAATGAATCCTTCAACAGTGTTGAGAATTTGCCCCAAAGCTATTTATGATGGAAGACATACCCTGCAAACAGATGTCTCAATGGCTGCTTGCCAATTTTCAAAGGGAGCAACATTTAAAACAGTTCTTTGCAAATGTTTAGGTATTAAAGCTGGAAAACACATTAGAAAAGCATTTACAATAAAATCTGTCCAGAGGCTAAAAATTACAAGAAAATGTTCCTTTGAGATAGCAAAGTAAAGAAGAAAAAGACTGAATTACAAGGGTACTGCCAAAGAAGTTCAGCAAAAAAAGCAAAAAGGGGAAACATATGCTGAGGGTGACTTCGAATGAACTATAGCAACTTTTCATTAACGTTCATGTTTGAATTTTCTTTTTTGCTGCTATAATGATATTTATTTGATTTAGTAAAACCAACAATAAGCTTCAACACAAACTAAATACCTCAAAATTATAAAAATCATGGATAGTAATGAACTTTTGACAACATTCACTAGTTTTGCATTGTTTTTTGCATTCAGATTTTTTAAAAGTCATTTTGTCGCAATCTGTTTTCTGTGTCACTGCCCGACTAAGTCACTGCCTCATTTCATGATAATTTAATCTATGTAGTAAAGCTGTATATCAATTTGCTCACTATAAACTGAATAATGCAATAAAGATGTCTGTTTTGATGTATATTTAAAATGAACTTTCAAAACATGGTCTATAAGAATAATGTCATGATGAAATTTTGAGACGCCTGAGTTTAAGTTGCTTTCAAACCAATTAAATGTCAGAAAATCAGAAAAAAATGACATTGTTGCACTAACCAGCTAATAAGGAATGTGTCAATATGAGTTTTATGTGAACCAAAAGTTCTTGAGCAAAATGAGGCATAGCCTAACAGAAAGAATAAAATTTCTATTGTTTGTAGGTTTCCATGGTAACGATGAGCCACACCCAAAAACCAATACCAAATTTGAATTCCCAATGTAAAACTACATATGTCTGTAAATTTGTGAGTCAATAGCTTGCAAAACAACAAAGTTCACATCTCTGAGTGGTAGAGTACCTTAAGCAACCATAATTTTCAAAAACTTCTGGGGAGCATTCCCCATACCTCCTAGAAGCGTCTGCCTTAGGCATGCTTTATGATTTAATTTTTTTGTCCTTACCCGGGGCCCATAAATTCTCTCCGCGGCCCTGACGGTTGGTGTGTCACAAAAAACTTGCGCTGCAGCCCACAAATGTGGCATTCTGACATATTCCCCGCCTTTACTTTTTCTATGTCCCCGCCACTACACCGTTCTCCATTTATGGTAAATCTGATCGGTTCTACGAAGGACAATGATTCTGTGATGCCATGCGGTCTGCTTATGTCACCATTCCAATGAGACAACAATGACAGGAAGCGAACTTATTAGTCACCCTCTGGAGAAGCCAGACCCAAAATGGAGCGTTAGTCAATTGAAAGAATTTGGGAGATGCCAAGGCTTTAGAAAGTAAGAGAACGGCATTAAAGAGTACAGAAAGTCAAAAATGTCTGCATTATCGGTAAGTATTGTTAATTATTGTTATTAATATGTCATTAGGTGCTCTTTAATACTACAGGTTTATGGTATCAAGACGTATGTCTGCCGGCCTAATCTCAATACAATTGATAGTTTGCTTTAATTCTGTTTCATTTGAGCTTTTTATGGTAGGCCCGTCAACCAACCCAGTAGATCATTATACGGACAAAATAATGGTAGGAAATCAAAGAATATAAGGCAGGGGGGGCAGACACCTGGGTTGGCGAACATATTAGTACGACGCAACGCATCGCACTTACTTTTGAAATTATGTTTTTGCCTTCCCGTACATGCTGTGTAAGAGCCTCGTTGTACCAATTTTTTGGCAAAGAGTCAGAGGCCCAGCAAGAGGGGATTTGCCGCGTGATAGCGTGCAGAAGTCCAGGGATATCTCTTTCTTCCCAGAATTTGCTTAAAAGGAAGTTAGCTAATCAGACCCCCTGGATGTAGAGCAGTACTGGCACTGCCTTGCCAAATGATACAAAAATAATCTACAAAATTTGTTTTCGAATAATATTACTGAAATTACTAAAAATTAATTTCCTTTGTTTTGTGATAATGTTGCATGTTTGGAAGATTGTGGAAGGAAAAGTCGTGTTCATCATATCGCACCCACCGATTGTACATAATAAATGGTGCCACGGGGGTTCTGCTAATTTTTTGGGCTTTAAATTGCTAATTTTCTTAATTTTTGGGCCATGCCCCACTCTTCACTTTTTCGGAAAACAACATAGCTTTTTTTCAAAATCATTTTTTATGATTGTTAAATCTAACCTTGCCCCCCCCCCAACTTTCCAACCTTCGTCGGAGCCCATGTACAGGGAATGATGTATCGAACTTTGAATAATACTTTTATCACTTTTTTGCAAAAAATGTAATTGTAAGAAATCAGGAGGGCTGTTTTAAGAAATCTTGCATTTCCCGTCTAGGGCGAGAAATGTTTCATCGGTATTATAATACTTCTGATTTTTTATTTTCATATGAAGATATGAAAAGCTAGTAGAAAACTGTGTCTGTGATAGATTAATTTGAAATAAATTAATCTAAATAAATTTGATTCAATGCAAAGTCTGTCATCCTTAAAAAATTAGGAGGGGTACGGTGGCAATTTTTAGAAGTCACACACAAGACCAAACCCAGGAGTACACCACGTATACTTGCATTTGTGTTGTGTAAATGAAACTGCTCACTCACTAGGTTATAGGGGGTTGTCAACTCAGAATTCGTCCAAAAAAACATAAGCTCACTTGTTAAGGGGCCTGGGACCGACATAGGCTGAGCCCCTGAGTCCCCTCCGAGGCACCCCTGCAAAGTTATGAAAGGAAAACAGGAGGCTGGTTACCGTTAAACTCGTCTAACGAATCGTCTGAATTCGTCAGGTCTCTATAATTGAATAGCGAAACCCCCGTGATAATTTGTTCTAGTCAGACGTCAAATAATCCCTTTTGTGTTCGATTATCGGTAATTATACTTGCAAGCCTGTGAAAACAAAGTGCATAGTATTTGGTGTGGATTTGGAGAAACCTAGGCTAATTTCAACCATCCTAACTTTTGAAGTTTTGTCGAAATTTCACAAGTAATGAGAGAGTGAGAGATAACCTGCGCATGTGCACCTCGAATGAACATCAACAGGTGATCAAGCGCTAAATTCAAAACCAACATGGCCGACTCGTATCCACCCGTCGTCAAGTCAGAATTCAAGGTAAATTTGCTCATTTTCAAGTATTTTAGACTTTTTGCATTGCATAGTACTTCTAACAATTAAATATACAGCTAATATACTAAAGAAAGAGACTGCAGTGCCGAATCCTTGGCTGTTCGGAAATTTGATCCTTATCAAGACCGACCAAAACAATACCATATGCCCTATTCTCGTGCCTGCAAGTCAAGTCTGCATGCTTGTGTGAGCACGCTTAAGTTACATTCATTGAAGTAAATAAGATCTACAAACGTTGCAAAACTGTAGAATATTTACTGTTCTTTCATAACAGTTCACACGGATTCTCAAATTTTGCAAGCGTTTTTAATAGCGACTTCAGTGCTGCTTGGTCAGCAGAAAGGAAGCCATTTGTTTTGACATATTATTTAAAAGGTCTGTAATTATTAGCAACGTGCCGTCTAAAACGAAACATGCAATTTGACTTCACATCTGCAGCTTCGGAAAGAAATGTTCTTGGCCTGAAAAGAATAAGATTAGGCTCTCAATTCGAAGATGAAACCAAGTGGTTACCAGAGATTATGGTTTAAAACCATCATGTTCCAGACGTAACCTATTTCAAACCCCCGTCCCCCAATTTCATCATAATTTCCTAAAAGTGTTGGTATTTGGCGAGGTCGCTGTTTGAAACCATAGAAATGTTTGAGTTAAATCTCAAACCTTCCATATTGTTGTTAAACCCGCCTTATTGTTTTCTTCATCTCCAGGTTTAGTCATATGGTAATAAGGAAAGCCCAAGAACAATATATACCAATGCAAGCTCATGTTTCGATTCTTCGTTGTATTTTTTCGTTTTCTGTTCTTCCAGTTCTCCCAGTAATTAAATTGACCTATATGAAATGACCTGTGGAGTATAAACATAACCATCACAACAAAATTGATGTTTGCATGTCAATTAGACTGTTGCTAAAGGAGTCGTTAAAATTTCATTGCTTTTTTAATGACACAACCACAGAATACACAACCTCGCGTGTACGGATATCTGCTTACAGTTTCCCACACCAACTTTGCTAGACAAATTAATTATTGATCTTATGAAAAGTTATATGATGATTAAATCGACCAATATTTGAATCATTTTTTACCAGCAAATCATAAACGTAACAAATTCATGCACATCAATACACAGACGCATTTTTGCCTTTATCAACCAGTCTACATTTGATAGAGGTATTTTTCATCCTGTTGGCTTCTTTCGGAACAATCAAGACCTTATTAGCACACAGTTCAATTTCCCATTTTCGTACAATCGCCAGGATACTATGGACTGCATTTGTTATTTGAAATCAGGAATTTAATTCTTTTGCGAAATCTAGAACAGGTGGATTGCTCCCCTAAAGAGTGCACCTAAAAATTCACGGTGGGATGCCTAAAACCGCGATGTATTTTGAGATTATCATTCTTCACAACGGATAATCCTTGCTTGGGAGCTTGTTTCTTTGTAGGGTAGCTGGGTAACGAGGGAATCGCCAAGTTCCCATTAGGAGGTCATCGTTTTCTATATTTTTATGAACCAAAACCTGTGTACCGAAAGAAGTCCAAAAAAATTGACCTGGTATGGTCGTAATCGTTTGAATTCTTCTGTTTTGAACGACTTTTCTTCTTGTCATCTGCTTCGCAAAGCCATTTTTTTCTTGACACAAACCCTCCTGAAGCGATTTGCCAGGTGTGTCGTGCCAGGGAAGCACAGGTCCAGGGAAGAACCGAAAATTCCCACCCTCCCGGGTGTAGGATGTGCTTTTCTCGACACTTGAAAGAAAATAAGACGGGTTATAGATGTATAGATAATAGAAATAGATGTATAGTTTGTTTTATTCGACAGGAACCCCCGGTGATTTTTCTTTAATTACATTCGCTTTAATGACACCCATTATTTTTAAATTATAGATCTTTTCACATTGAGCTAATATATGCTTTTTCTCATTACATTCGGTCTTCTTTAATAATTAACACCTGTGTTGGATGAGTCATTTACCCCCCTTTCTATGCTAATAAGGCATGTTCGCCAAAACGACCTTGGAAGTTCAATTATTTCTCAAATATTTACATAAGAACGTTTTTGTGGAAACAAAAAGTATTGAGCGGCCAACTCCACCCCTTATCCTCAGTCCGATTCCTCCTTCTCCGCTGCTCCATTTCGCCCCTTATCCTCAGTCCGATTCCTCCTTCTCCTCTGCTCCATTTCGCCTCTTATCCTCTGCCCCATTCCACCCCTGATCCTCTGTCCCATCCCTCCTTTTCCGCTGCTCCATTTCGCCCCTGATCGTCTGCCCCATTCCTCCTTCTCCCTGCCCCATTCCACCCCTTATCCTCTGCCCCATTCCTCCTTCTCCGCTGCTCCATTTCGCCCCTGATCCTCTGCCCCATTCCTTCTTCTCCCGGCCCCTTTTTTGGCCCCTTCTCCCCTGCCCTATTCCTTAAATTTGATTTAAGTTAAAACGAGTTCCTGTAATGAAACTAATTAACAATTTCCCAGAGGGATAGACCTCTGTATGCCAAAAGAGGCTGCAACTACTCTGCCGTAAAATTTGGAACCGTGTCCCTATCGTTATAAGAGAGACATTTCCTTTTGCTTCATTTAAACGAAAAGTGAAAAAACACCTATCGAATTGGGAATGCACAAAACACGAAAATAAGACCTCATGGGAGATCAGTCATTATTTTACCTGTATTTTAAACTGTATTAGATTAGAAGTAGCCGAAGAGGTATTTTGTATAAATGTTATTAAATGAAACATTAAATCTTCTCCTGCTCTCCTGTCGCATTCTCTCCAGTTCCCATGCCTCATCCAGCGGCTACCAGCCAAGCATGATGAATTACGCATCTTGCAATTGAAATATCGCATCATCCTTTTTAGATAGCCTATTCTGAGGGTTATAAGAAACTCGTTATGAAATTTTAATGTTTTTTTCGGACGAGAAATATTTTCCACCAGTAGGATTCACCATGGCGAACATATTATAGCTGTCCTAATCCAGCGGTGTAAAGCTAGGGTGGCTCAGAGGGGTGCGCCCCTTTTCCTACTATTTGCTTTTGTTTTCCGATATACACTTCTCGAGGTCCCCATTTTACTTTTCATAGTAACGTTCCCTGTCAACAGATCTAATGAGTTCCAGTCTGATCCAGGTTTGCTAGAGAAAGTAATTGAATTCATGTTATTCAAATGTGGATGAATTAAGACAGGTCTCAGGGACAGGTACCTTGTAAATGCCATCAGCCCGTTTCTTATTGAATTCTACAACAGGTGGGCAATTGACTGTCTAAACTAAAGGCTATAATACAGCATTTTGTACAGGAATTGGCTTGCTAACAACGATCTTAAGTGGGAAAAAGTTAATCGAGAGAAGTTAGTTATTGTTAATCTGGCTAGAAAGTAATTCCAATCGTAGTTCTGATATTGGTAACATAACAAGAGACGTTTGACCGCTCCTGGCATTAGGTAGGTAGGAACTGCTACTTGAGTAATGTGTAGGACAGAGCCAGGGTGTATTTTTAGGATGAGTTAATTATGGTTTGTCAAGCTACAGTATCGTTAATCTTTTTTTGTGATGGAGTCCCGAACATTCTTTGCTACTCCGGAGGATCATATCATTTTACTCTGATTGAGTCTTGCAAGTTTCGGTTAGTTTTTTATTGTTTTTTTAACAGAGCAACATAGCCCACGAAATAGGAGCTGGGTCAGCTTGTCGTGTATGTGGACCAAAATGTGATGGGCTTGATCTACACTTCTGGAGGTAGGCTTTCTAAATTCATATGAACACTACATCTTACCTTTTTACATTTTACCTTAGCTAAGTTACTCCCCAAACTTGCATTTCGCGTACTTATATTACTTTGTTAAATATGAAAATCTCCTTATGATATATTTTGTTTGGTTTTCATTTAAGTGTGTACAAAACTGTTTCTTGCGCGGATATAAGCTAGATAGAGACATTTTTAAACTTCAAGAGAGTGCCGAAAGGCAGCAGCTTTTGTACATGACGTTATTTAAGAATGACAGGGGTTTTCAGACCAAATAAAATATTGAGGGATTTTCAGACCAAATGAGATTGTTAAATGATTCTAGTACCTCATACACAGTACCTGAAAGCTTTTTTTACTGACGGAATCTATTTTCGATATACATTTGCAAATTTTTTCAGGCATATTATAACTTAAATTATTTGTTCACACGGATAAATGGCTACAAAACATTAATTGCCAAGGTTCCCTTAGTTACCTGATCTATCACAAAAATTGAACCAGGGATCGTAAAACGTTTCAGTGTTACACTGGATTATCACTAATGTTACACTAAGTTTGGAGCATTTTAATTTGTTGAATACCATTGTACATTTATAGCCTGTACTTTAACTTATGGCTCTACTTTATAACTTTATGCACTGTTTTCTTTTAGAAAAATATGTAAAAACTGTAAATGCAAGCTTGAAGATCACGACGTGAAGATTGAAGAATTCGATATTCAGCACGAAATTCTGAAGAACCTGTTGACAAATAGTGATGGAACAACAGTATTCCAAAGGTCGAAAAAAGCCCTCAGCAATCTAGATGCCCCTGCTGCTGAGATCGAGGCTGCCAAAAAGAATTTTATGTTCATGCCTGAAGGGAGCACTCGAGTGACGGTATTGTGATGTTATTTTGGTTAAGAGTGACAAGTTGATGACGTCATAAAATCTATTTTTAGATTTTTTTTAAATTTGAAACACACGATAAAAAACATGATGAAATACCTCTTTACTTGCAAAATCAGACAATCCTGTTACTGATTTTCTGAGATATGGAAAAAATTGTTTAAAGATTGCTAACGGATTGCTGTTACTTGGCTTGGTTCACAGGTTTAGAACCAAATGCAGCGATTTAATGTTGGAAAATCTGTACTCATGTGGATATGTTTCAGATAATCTGTAACTTATCTACCTGATTTTGCACATTTTGAGGTATTTCATAATTACCCTATTATACAATTATTTAAATAGAGGACCCTCATGAAAAGCACCTTCGAGTGACTGAGGCCTTCCTCTGTAAATATTTGTATTATTATTATTATTATGTGTCGGCAAATTAGGGTGACAGGCCAGAATGGGAGGTCAACAACATGTCTTCAAAAGAGAGACAATTGAAAACTACGTGATTTGAACCCAGGCCAAGGTGAACCATTAGTCTCCTCCAGGTATATATCACATGGTTTGGTAAATCAAATACAAATTTGGCGATTTCTCAAATCTAGCAATATTACGGAAAGAGGTCTTAAAGTGAAGAATAAATGGTAGTAAACCCAAGAAAAACAGAAAAAACGACACATTTTTACAAAAGAATGGAAATGAACATCCCAACATTCATTAGCAGCTATGTTTCTTCTTTAAATGTAGTTTCTTCGGGAATTCAATCTTTGACAAAACAGAGTTATCTTTTTACCCTTTAAAATATTTTTCATAGATAACAAAGTATATGGCATCACTGCCCAAGGAAAAAGCTCCTCATTTGACTGAAGAAGGTTTTAACTATCGCCAAAAACAACTAATGCAGCAACTACCAGCTCACGATTTTGATGAGAATTACTGTGATGACCTCTCTGATAAAGAGAAGCAGAAAATGAAGGATTTCAACCGTAAGAGGAATGAAGAGGCGTCTGGACAAGGTGCCATCAAAGAGCATACAGATGTGACAGGAAAAGTTTGGGTAAATGATTTTAAACCTCAACTCACTACTAGAGATTTGAGAGAGGTCTTTGATCTTAAGGATCGTGGTACAGTGTTAAACCAGAGGACCTCATCTTTGACAGAGACATATTTTCAGACAATGAATTTAGTATTCAAAGGCTACTTTATCTTTCCTGTGGTTCAGTATAAAGGGATTTAGAACAAATTTGTCCATTTTATCTCCGCTTTGCTGTCATTGAATTTTTTGCATTTTTGCAATTGTTAAGACTTCTAAACCTGAACGGTTAAGCCTTAGACGCTAAAAGATTTATATCTATATTTTTTCTTCACTTGTATTGCTTCCTTGAATGCGTTTTTTTTAAATTTTTTTCGTTGCATAGGAGTTACAAAAACGATTCAAATGAAGTTTTCTATTCACATTGCTATGTTCTAGGACTGCTCTAATTGCAATGAAAAATTGCGCGCCGGCGATGTTGCAATATTTGCCGAGAGAGCTGGACCTGACAAATGCTGGCACCCAGAATGCTTTGTATGTGACACATGCAGCGAATTATTGGTTGACTTGATCTATTTTTTCAAAGACGGAAACATTTACTGTGGCAGGCATTACGGAGAACTGACAAGAGTTCGTTGTGCAGCATGTGATGAAGTAATTCTACTTTCTTTGTTATTTTGCTTTCAGTTGGATGTCAGTCTTGCACCAAACATCCTGCTCCTTCTTAAAAGGGTTACCTCTTTAGCACATAAACGTAGGAATCAGGAAGGCAGGTGCCCCTACTTTTCAGAAACTGTTTGCATCTCATGGAGCTCTAGAGCTAGAAGGATTATTTAGGCCCGTAGGCTAGAAAGACGTAGAATAACCCTAACCCTCTTGCAAAGTCACATTGTTTGTAAAAATACCCTTTGAATGTCTTCCTAGTTTCACACATGAGGCAAACACTTATTTTGTAGCATTAAACCAATTTTACTACTCGACTTAACTCTACCTGTGCATTGTGAAATCTTCCAAGAAGGCATTTGAATGATATCCAACAAATAAATCAGTGGCCATTTCTTTCATTATGTTTGTGTATTATCAGTGGCAAATATTTTCATGATTTGCATAACATCCAGACAAGGAACAAAGAGCAATACCATCTATCTAAAGTAAGGACAAATTGGGGGAAGCAAGTGTCATCCTATCTGTTTCTTGATGACTGGAATAAACTGGACACAAACATTAAGTTGGCAGGAACTTTTAATATTTTTAAACAAAGGTTTTGGACAATGGAAACTGATTTTATCCACAATGATGAAACTTTTTTTTTTTTAATTTTGTAATGTTTTAATAAATCGATATAATTAGTTAAATAGAGGACCCTTATGAAAAGCACCCTCGAGTGACTGAGACCATCCTCTGTAAATATTTGTCTTATTATTATTATTATTATTATTTGCAATTCTACGAGAGTTTTCCGCCTGTTATCTTTAGATTTTCCTGGTGAATGCCTCTATTCTCGCATTTACTTGCCTTAATACATATTTATGATTTTTTTGAACAGTGTCTTTCTTTCGTCGAAAGCTTGTAATAAAAACATTTTTGTGAAAAAAAAATATTATATCCGTTATAGGCAGAAATATTGAACGTCTATGATCAAATATGTAAAAGTTTCTTATTTTTTATTTCCTTTATCTTTCTTTGCCATCAGCTAATTTTCACAAAGGAGTACACACAAGCAGAGGGACGCAGTTGGCACATAAAGCACTTCTGTTGCTATGACTGTGACAAAGAACTCGGAGGACAGAGATATGTTGCCAGAGAAGACCACCCTTACTGCTTGGAATGCTACGGCCTAAAGTATGCTAAAATTTGCAATGAATGTCAAGGCAGAATACCTCCTGATGCTAAACGTGTCACTTATAAAGAATTCCATTGGCATGCGAGTGAAGCCTGCTTCAGCTGTCGTAAATGCAAGACCAATTTATTGGGAAAACAGTTCATTTTCAAGAATAACAACGTGTTTTGCTCTGTTGATTGCGCAAGAAGCTAACTGTGCTTGGAAAGACAACTTCGAAATATAATTGTTTTTAGATAATCTGTATTTAGGCAAGAGGAAGAGAAGCTTTCGAGTGATATTATTTATGCAACCATTAACAGAGGTAGAGTTATATGTAGACTTTTACTGTCTGCTTTCTTTTTACAAATTAGTACATTTTCGACACTGCACGAAATAAGCTGAATCCCCTGGAACTACTCTGAAAATTAACTGTCAGAATGAAAGTAACTAAGTAACCAAAATTTATGCGAAGTGGAGATAAAAAATATAGCTTGCTGTTGTTTGAGAATTATCATTAACAGTAAAGCTTTTATCAATGATTTCATAAAAATCTTAAGAGAAAGTTTTTTTCATGAAAACGTAAAGATAGCCATAATTTTCCTACTTAATCATATATTTTCCTTCATAGTCTTATAATCATATTTTATCCTTTACCTTAAAGCTTATTGATTGAAACGTGTGTGGTAATTTCCTCTTAAAAAACCTCATTTTTTGTTGTTTTCCAGTATGAAAGCTCTATCACCCAAATTGGTTTCGTATTGAACCGAAAACTGTGGCTTTTCGTACAGAAAAAACTCCCTAACATCTTATGTTATCAATAAAATGACCTGTTCTTGTCAAGGAAGTTTAGGTCTAGGTCTTTTTTGAAAAGGTGCATATGATCGAAAAATGCCCTTAACAGATGCACTTTGTTGGCCTTGAAATCTAGAAAGACAATTACCCCAAGCAATAAGGTAATAACCAGTCGATCATGCACTTTTACTGGTTAAGCCATAACAAGATCCGTCTAGCTTTATTTTACAATTTTTTTCGACTTTAAACAAAAAAACTACACACGGACAAAAGATTTGTATTTATGCAGAATCTCTTTTCTTGAAAAGTAACATACATTTGTAGTATAAAATCGTTGTATTCAAATCAGGCCAGTAGCCAAGGGGTGGCATGGGTGGTAATGCCACCCTGGAGGAAGGGAATACCAGCTGTTTGCCACCCCGAGAATTTGTCTCTTAACTTTTTACTGGGGTTTTTCGTCGTTTTCATTGGATTACCTTAGCGATTCATTGGATTACCGTAGAAATTTGTTTGTTGGGGTCTCTTCTTATCCATGTTGGACTTAAGATGGTGACTGGCGATCAATTAACTTTCGCTGCTAAGCAAAATCTTGAAAAGAAAAATTGCTGAAACGTCTGCCTGCAGCAGGTCTGGGAAGTTTGCCACCCCTGCTCCACAGGTCTGGCTACGGTCTTCAGTCAAATTGAAAAAAAGAGAACAGTTCGTTTCTCAGTCCACTTTTGATCTTGAAACAATGTACCTAGGGAAGGGGGCTACCCTGCAGGGGCAGGTTCCCTCCTGCCCTCTTCCAAGAGAGGGCAAGCAGTGTCCATAAATATTCACTCCTTATAAAAGATTATACCTACACTACCAGGACAAAGTAATAACTTATTTTGTTGTCTGATCAATGGCGCGCAAATAGCATAGGTTCCAATTTTGATTGGCTGAGCGATCAAAATTCTCCATACCGCATTAGCCAATCAGAATTCAAGAATATGACAACAAACGTGCCTCATAGCTAAATTTAGGTCTATTTTGGACGTTTTTACCACTACCCACATAAAATAAACGTGTAAAATGTCCTGAAAGATAAACTGAATTTTTTTTCAAAAAATTGAATCTTTGATAAATTTATGAACAAATTGCCGTTGTACTCAGTAAAAAATTGTCCGCGATCGTTAGTTACGAAGGCTTGAAACTGTCCCTTTAAAACCCTTATATTAGTTAGGGGAAGGAAAAACTTAAAAAATTACAGTTTTTAAACCTCAAAAGTTGCTTTATCCACGTAATTAACAAATGTGAACTTATCTTTACAAGCCAATGTTATAATCTTTTCTTGTCGACATTGATGCTTGTGTTACTGACGGAAAAAATCGCTAAAGAAAATCCAGCCCATCTTTCTTTTAAAATAACTACAATTTTACAATTTCTTTTTCGCTCAGGTACTTTATATATACATTTTAAAGGCTTGAAGGTCGATGAGAAGCTCACGTCAACTGATGTTCACTGATAGCGCCTGGTAAAATTCGACTTTAGCTGGCTTCATGATCAGCCAGGACTTAGAAGGTTTAGGGTAATAACAAACATTTGGCACCACTTTCAACAAATTTTCCCACTATGCCAACAGAGGTTGTAATTTACCGGCTGAGATCAAATCGTATGCAGCTTGTTTCGTGTCGTTTGTTGACATTGACTCCAAGAGTGGAACTGTAGCAAGCGCTTAAACAGGCATGGCTGCTGGATCCTCTTGTGTTGTACCTTCTTGTGATTCAATCTCTGTTCCATCCATTATGAACAGTCTCGCATTTTGATTATAGCAGTTTATCACATAAGTTGCAATACATATAACCCTGACATTTTGCAGCATGACATTTCTATTGAAAGGGTTAAATACATTGTCAGCATCAACTAACAGAACAGCATCACATTCATTTTCATCAAAAATATCTTTCATGGAATATGCTGCTGCTTCACAACCTGCTCTTTGACCAGCACATGAAAATGTCCTGCGCTGTCCATTATTTTTGTCCGAAATGTACTCATGACTACTCTAGCAATAATTCGTCTCAAAACCTCACCAGCACCAATTGGGCGTAAACCAGGATTTTTTATCCAATGGTATCAGCCTACAGGCAAGGAAAGGTTCCAAAGGATTGTCATCGTCACAGAAGCACTTTGAACATACCTTTCTGGTCACTCGAGCTAAGGAATCACACAAGTTGAGCCCCATTGTACCAAAAGCAGCTGATGTCAGGATACGTCACCATCCGTCTGCATCAAAACTCGACGAACCAGCTGCACCTTTTTACATCTTTTGCAGACTTGTATATCTGAAAAGCATCAAAACAACCATACGCATATTCACCAACCGAAAATTCCGGACCTTGTAACAGGAGATTTTCAAATTTCTCTTCACTATCTGGCTGTTTTTTAAGTAACTGCAGAGTTGGGTCATCCAGAAGTAAAATACCATTACTTTGCGCATCAGAAAAAAACTTCAGAGCAGCGTTTATCTTGCCATTGATTATAAAGCCATTGAATTTCTTGGGAACTGTCTCAATGTTGTCCGCTCGCCTATGTTGGCTAAAATTGGATTGAATAAAGCGAGCTTTTCTGACAAGTTCATCAAAGCTTCCACTTTTCCATAAATCAAGCCTTTTTCTCAATTTCTCCATATGGTCTTTGCTCTTCGATTTTTTGCTAGGTTTCTGAAGCAGAAGTGATGGCATAATAATCATTGCTTTTAATGCAATCAGATGTAATGGACCGTCATCAACCCATTCACTTACTAGTCTACATCATTCTTCAACAAATTCCTTTCCAACTTTACCAGATGGAAACATGAAAAGATTTCGTTTCCAGTAAACAACTTCTTCATAAAGAGCATTTATTATTTGACTTGTATCACTTAACGATAGAAGACGCCACACAGCTAACTCTTCTGAAAGAACAGCCTTAGGGAATGCCTGCGTAACGTTCGACTGAAGCGACGTTTGATCGATCGAATTGACGGCTGAATTTCCAGTAGAATTAGTCTCCAAAACAGAGATGAAATTATCCTGAGAAATTGGCCAATTTAATAACAAATCACGGTTGAGATTACTCTCCTGAACTTTATTTCGGCACCATCTCAAATATTGATTCAAACCTCTTTTGTTCTTAAACACTCGGGAACATAAAGTACATGAAAAGTGTTCTTCAAGAAGCGCAGTAGTGGAACTACAGGATACCAAATCAGATCTTTCTACTGACCGTATAATACCAGTTTGTCTCTGAATTCCAGCGATTTCTTCATAAATATTGTCATCAATAGTAGATAAATCACTATAAATGGTTTGTTGAGACATCTAGATATATTAAAACAATGAGGAAACATGAGTAAACACGATCAAACCTTTGGCGATGAATGAAAACTTGAGCATAATGAAAACAAATAACGTCCAGTAAACCAAATTTGCAAGAATATATAATTATCTTTAGACAAATTCGTATAAGCAGCAAAGAATCCGGCATAAGATCATGCAAATAAGTAGCAATTTTGCGCACATGAAAAAGCACGTTCGTTCACTACTGTCCTTTCAAATAGAAAATTGTATTGTATGGAGAAATTTGGTCCCTCAGCCAATCAAAGATTTGGAGCCTATGCTCGCGCTAATAAAACTGCAAATTCAATGAAGCGTTAATTCGAATATTCCATTTTAAATCAGCAATTCAAGTAACTTTTAATTAAACAAACATCTTGTGGAGGTGCTTCTGGCTCTTATAAGTGCGGAAAATTGCTTTGGAATTGATGTTCAGTTCAGTTCAGTTTTCATTTTTAATGATGCACAATGATGAATTTGTTTGGACAAGTCAGTTCTTGTTTGGACCTTAGAGAATCTTGTGGATTTCAAATCAAATCATTTTTGTTGGCAACAAGAAATATTCGCTTATTTTAAGGTTAGGTATTTGTGATGGCCGAGGAAGGACATAGAGTTTGCAGACTTTCAGGTAAATTTGAGTAAAAATGGCCTTGTAAGGGGGATGTCTTGCTTTTTATGAAAAAGACAGCCTTCCTCATTTTCCTAGCATTAATTTGATTCCACCAAAGAAACTGTTATGCATTATTTTGACATGTTTCACTGCATTAACTCGCACGTCGCTAATTTATGATTTACCAATTTATATAGGCCTAAATGTACCAAAAAAGTTATCCAAGTTGTATTGGAGAATTTCGAGGCTAAAAGAGTCAGAGCTAATAACTTCATCTGTTGTTTCCTAAACTTTCACTATTTTGCTATCATTTTCTTTAAAAAGTTGCAAAATCTTTAGAGTCGAGAGACCAGTTACACGAAGTTTTATCACAACTACTCGCTCCTTATCTTGTCATTATCTTGAATTTACCACTGCAGATATTTTTCTTATAGCTGTAAAATTTCTTACGTTAATATTGTAACTCTAAGTTTTTCGAAATCCTCAATAAATTTTGAAGAATTTGATTCCTGGTTTAGCATGATTATGCTTGTTTTTGAGGGAAATAATTCAGCGTAAAGTTAAAAGTTTACAAAACTTCAAATTTTTTGGATGCCATTTTCATTAGGGTGTTGCAATACTTTTGTCCTGGTAGTGTACATATACTTTTCAAGTATTGTCTGTACTTTGAGGCACTTTTTATCAATCCTTCGAAAATATTTTCCAGAAATTTTCTTAAGTGCTGATCCAACTTTTCATCCTGACTTTTCATCCACAAAACAGTAAGGTAATCTTTTGAATTTATTTTCATTTAAAAGCCATGGAAATTACGCAAAAAATTTCGTTGCGAAAGCGTTCGTTTCAAAAACCCTTAGCGCTAAACTTCCGTTAAAACCTGTCGGCTTAGGCCCTTTGCTCCTGTGAGCCGCCATTTTCAGCAACGTTTCCATACTTTTGTGACCCCAGTGCATTTCAGAATATTCCTTGCAGTCATTTTTTGCAAACATTTTGCTATTTTTAAGACATGTTTTCATTATGTTTGATTAATTAAAGTCTTCAAATGGAATTCTTTACTTTATGAGGCATCATAGACCCTGGCTTATTCCTTGGAAATTAAGCAATACTGTAAAAGTCCTTGGAAGTTAAGCAATACTGTGAAAGCTCCCCAGCCCCCCTACTGGCGCCGCCCTTTTACGGTATGTCAATCAGAACATTCGTTACCATCTCAGTTCAGTCTCGTAATCATTGCTAAAGAATTCCTTAACAATCACTGGATTTATTTCCTTAGCAACAAAATGGCCGATTGACTGTTCATTTAACGAAAAACGTTGGTCAATTTTATAGTGGCTTGGTCTGAAAAGCAGGCAACTATGAATGGTTTTTTCGGCGCGAATGGTGAAATTGATTATTCTAAATGGCAGAGGAAAGGTCTCTCTTCTCCACGGGTAACTTTTACTGTTCCAAGACTGGACGAAAATGGCGGCAGTGGCCTGATGGCAGAAGGACGACGGGCAAGTGTAAACAGGTCGAGAGATTCAGCTAAAGATACTCAAGGGCTCTACAAAGAACGCGCAGAAACAAACGTCAGGGTAAATTCAGGTGGAAATGAGAGACGTTATTCAAGTCTAATCGACTCACCTGTTGACATTTTCACTAGAGCTGAACTTGAATCGGCTTGCTCATCAAGGTGTCGCCATTTACCAAAACGCAACCTAAATGACACGAAAGTTACAGAGAGCTACGAAAATGTAGAATTAATTCGAACAATAAAATTTCAAATCAAAGCAAAACGCCAGTGTATTCTTGAATATAAAAAACAAATCTTGAATTTGATAAACGAGAATGTGAAGCTGAAAAAAGAAATTCAAGATAATGAATCAGGCACTCACGACCATGTTACGTTACTTTTGGAAAAATATCATAAGCTTCGAGGAGCTATGGGGAGAATTAGTCAAGAGCACGTGAAACAAAAGACTGCAACTGAAAAATCTTTCACAGAGGTGAAGGCATTGACAAAGCATGGTTTGTCAGACCTTAATGAAAAACTAAATCACCTGCATGCTGAATTGTTGAAACAACAGAATGAGCTTCGAACATTGAATAATTACAAAAATAAAGAGTATCCTGAAAAGGTGCTGAGAATCAATAGTTTGAAAAAAGAGCTTGAAATGCTGCAAATGTTGCTCAAAAGGGACATGAAAGAAATGGATGAAATTATTGAAGTTGAGGTAGCAAAATACCAAGAAAATGCTACAGGTGAGGAGTTTGCTGTAATTAAACGTGCAAGAAGTCAAATTTTTGATATGATGGATGCTGGTGTCAAAGAAACTGCAATGCAGAACATGAGGCTTAAGAGGGAGATTGAAATTCAGAAAAGTGAGAAAAAGAAATTGGAACTTGAGAACTTAGAAATTGAAAGAAAAATAAAGAAACTTATAGAGAAAAAGAATGAAATAAGACGTAAGAAGTATCCAGGTATCTTCCAATCAACAGAGAAATGTCTCCCGGATACGGAAATTGAGCTTTCAATCCCAAAAAAACAGTTTATACCAATTTAGAGATGACAAAAGAAAAAGAAGCATTAATGAAAATGTTAGCCGAGAAGCCAAATATTTCACAAAACTGATGCATTGATATTTTCATGTTTTTTACAAATGCATTAGTTTTAGAATAATTCAATTTTGATATAAGATATGGTAATATATTCTACCAATATAAAACTTTTAAAATATAGGGATGTGTAAAATTTTATTATGTAAAAAAGGTATATTTTTTATAAAAACAGCAAATTTAAAGGTTTTGTCTTTTGGTAAATAACTTGTAACACAAGATTTGTTACTAGTGGATCAGATAACTTAATGTGCCAGGAAAACTAAGCAAAGTTCAACTTAATATCTTATATCATATTTATCTTATACCTTGTATAAATACTGACCTTGTGAATAAGATTTGTAAGTGACCTTTTACTACTCTTAATGGAGAAAGAATGTTTTATTGGTCAAACACAAAAAAGTGTATTAACAATTCCTCCACACTGAAAAATGATTCTCTGTGCTAAATGCCTTTGTTTTGTGTTATTTCATTTCATTTGCTATTTGTACTGTATAAATATGGTTTATTTCTATATTCTATATTCCATATTCTAATTATTTTACAACTTTCTGAAGAGATCCACCAAAGAAAATCTCTATAATAAGGAAATCTTTTATGGTCAGCAATGCATCACACAGACCTTATGCCAGCAATTTTGAGACAAAATGATCTCTATATATTTTTATGAAATTTTGCTAACACAATTCATTCACAAAAATGCTCAAGAAGACACCACTCAATAAAGCTTTCTTCCATTCCTTTGAATTCAAAAGTTACTGTTACTATGGAAAACGTAAAGTGAAAAATTATATTTCTTCAAGAATAATAACAACAACATACATGTTTATACAGGGTAACTTCCTTATTAGTACAAGAAAGTACCGTTATTAACAAGGTCCCTGTTAAAACAACAGGAAACAATAGGAATTCAAATGCAATAAAAAACGCTGGGTGCAATCAATAGGTAAATCGTTTCTAAGGAATAACTTTTTAGGTGTTCCTGGTAGGCATTTGAAGGGTGGACATGCAACTTTCAATTACTTTTTTTAGAAAAACGCAGAATCTTTTCTCTTTACTTTCATCTGCCTTGTAGTTAATGATTTTATATGCCTTCTCTTGGAGATTTTCAAACTTCTGTGCAATTTTATCAGATATCTTGATAACTGGAGTTAAAATTGTAGAATCGTTGGCAATATTTTTGCACAATACATCGATTTATCAGCAAGCGCTGGCATTTATTTTTTCATTCGTGCTAAAAGTTCGATTTGGGCTGTAGCTTATTTTTAAAGCATCTTGTGTAGGTGGTCACTCTACCCTGGGTACCAGACTCACTATATATACAATAGAATACTTTACATAGTGAGTCTGGTACCCAGGGTGTGGTCACTCATGTTCCATGAAGGATCCAGTGAAAACATGTGCTTAAGAGGTCTAAGCGTCCCTCCCCTAAAGAAAAGCTTTTCATGTTTACCATTCTCCCTTTGCTAATTTAAGTGATATATTTGTTGATGTAGCTAGGCAGAAAAATTAGAGGGCTGGAGGTCTTAGCCCACAAATATTTCTTGATTGCAATTTTTGCAAATTTGTTTCTTTTCCCATTTGAATTGAGTATTTATTAGAAGTAACCTGTCTTTGTATTCTGTCACGTTGCCTGCCTTGAATGCAGACCAAGAAAATTGATAGAATGTGCACATTAAGAAAACATGGGGGCCATGGAATGGGCTTGATGCTTAAAATGTAAGTGGATCTTAATTTATCACACCTAAGTTCTCTATGCCTATCGATGTATGCTCTATCTCAATATAAACAACGAGCCAATTCCAGATTCAGTTAAATTATAGTCAGTTGGTTGAATTGTTTATTTATGTGTCCTGGACGATACATACCAAATTTCTACAATAAGTTTGAGCTGCAATAAATCGATAGATTGGAAAGCAAATTGTGTCAAATTTATACTAACCTTTGATCAGTGTTGAAACTGCCATTCGTTGTTGGTTCAGAATGACAGAATGTTACATAATCTGAATAACCAAGAGTTTTGAATCTCGTGGGACTCTTTTTTCCGTGAGCAGCTGAACGATTTATGAATCAAGAATAAGGGACACGATTTTTGATGACAATTGCTTAATACCAATCCCTACGAAAAACAAAAGTGAATTTTGTGGAAGAATTTAAAAGCATTCTGGGGTCATTGAAATACACGTAACGTCGTTTCAATGAAAAATAAAAGCCCAAATTGTTGCTCAAAGCCGTCAATGCACCAAGGTAGACAACACCGCTAGCAGTCGATAGAAAGCTAAAGTATTCTACCTGTTTTTTAAAGCGCAACTCCCCTGATAAGGCACACATTTGCCTCTTTATTCCAAAATATTATATTGCAACTAAATCTAAAGTTCTTGTTATAAAAAACCTAAAAAAGGGGGTGCCGTGGACTGAAAGCGAAGGATAGCTGTGTACAAGGCAGACAACCTTGCCTTTTACGTCTTTTAAACGTTTCTTGTTGACTCTGGTAATACCTGGTTGTAAAACATTCCTTTTTATTAGAACAAATAAACTCTTCCAGACACGAAATTACGATCTTAGAAACAAGAGAAATGTAATTTATTCTTTCTACTTAGATCTTGCGACAGAACAGAAGAAACCACGTAACAGGGAGAACGCAAGCTAAAACTTTAATCAGGTATATTAGATATACAGATTGCTTCCAAATTTTACACCACAAATTTTGAAATCATAAAATACCACAAAGCTATTTACAAAAAATTATGCAAAAAATATTTACTCTAAAGTTCCTTTCATACGACCCCTAATACATTACGCTCAAAACAATAACTTAAGATTATATATTCATTATTAATTTACAATTGCCTCCAAAATTAAAGAAAAAATGTATTCTAAATGTACAGTTTGATTGCCAATTATTGAAACTTTTAAGTTACAATAGTTTTGTAACAGTTACAATATTAGTGCACTTTTATTTTTGTCATGATAATATTTATCTAGCAAATAATAACAAAGCTTTAAACATCCTGATGCAGCTTCTGCAAATTCACGCTCATGTCATAAATAAACTTCCTATATTTTGATATCAAACGGGTCGTCGATATCTGTTGTTGGTGGAATTTCCATAACCGGGGGAGTTTCTTCGAGATCAAAATATTTTAAGGATTGGTATGCATTTGGTCCGCCGGTATCTTTCGGAATTATCTTCAATTTTTCATGGCGAAGTCTGAAATTGATACAAAATTTATACCTTAGATATGAAGATTGCAAAGGGGGAAGTCTAAGTTTGTTTTACGGTTTAAAAGTTTTCATTATAAGATAACATTCTTATTGGCTAAAACAAACTACGACAATATTTCCAGCCGCTCTTTGACTCTAATAGTAAGCCTTAAATTTCAAGCAATTTGAAATCCCCTATCCAAGGTTTAGATTATCAAAGACAAACTTTTAGGTTAAAAAATCTCACAATTTGTTTCTTGCAGCTTAGAAAACAATGATATATTCAAATAAAAAATGACAAACCTTTTACCCATGGCTTTTGATGCAGGGTTTGTTTTCAGCATCTCTGCAATCATTTTATCATCGATTCTGAAAGATAAGGAAAACATGGTTTCAACCAGCTTGCAGAGAGAGAATATTTAACGCTTTTTGGGTTCTATAATTGAAACATATTTCAAAGTATTCTAAAGAATGAGACAAAATGCCTATTATTTGAAATATGAGAATGAAAACCACATATGAAGTTCAAGTAGCCAGGAGAAAGGTAGTGAAACATGCTTTTTTGTTTGATACCAGAAACAAGGCATTCAAAATTTTAAAACTTTTAACAACTGCAGTCTTAGGCAGACGGTGATACGGTTTAGCACCCCACAGTACCCCAACCATAAAAGCGGGGAGAAGTGAATAATGACTCGATTAACATTTAATTATGTTTATTTTTAGCTCTTGTCTAAACTGCTGTGTCCTGGGTTATCGATATGTAGTCACAACCACTATATTTGGCCTCATACTCTCGCAAAATGGAAGAAAGCATTCAAGAAATAACAAATCACTCACGAGAATCCGTTTTTTGGCTTTTTGTGATTGGTAGATGTCATGTTTGATTTCTGCAATTCAAAACATAATACTAAAACGTGCATCCGTAATATTCTCATGTTTTCAAAGGAAAATTTACCATTTTTATAAGAGAATACTTAATAAAAATACCAGAGCTGGATTTTCAAAAAATAAGAACAACGTGATAAAATTCCTCTCAAATGAAAATTCCAATCGTGCAACTAAATGCAAAACTGCTAATTAGTGATCTTGGAAAAAATTACAGAATTTAGTTGCAGAAAAATCAACGATGAAATAAGAACAACAACTAAAACACTAGAGCCTCAAATTATCAAAAAGTCAAGAACATCGAGAAATTATCTGATTCTTTTAAAAAAGAGTGTAAAAATTCTTTCATTCGCTGAAAAAATGAAGAAACAACGTAACACAAAAAGAGCAGCGAGACAACGTAAGCTTCTTGATTAGTGAAAACAGACAAGCTGGTATTTTCAGAGATTATAAGAAATAGGGTATTGTATAATCATGGTATATTACCATACAAAAAATGTCTTAAAAACATCAAAGTGTTTCTTCAAAGCAGAGGCTTAAAAAATGTAAAAGTATACAAGTTTGACATCAAGAAATGCTTAACATAAATATACACAAATAAAGAATTAGGAATGTAGCATATCCATAATTGAGACAGCCTTTAGTGAATGATTAAACTTGATAATGAATAACAGGTCTGTTCAAGCACATTGTGTAACTTAAAGTCGAACTTAGCATTCAGGTTATACACTACTAACCGTGACGTCATCTAAAGCAGCGGCATCCTTGCTGTCAGAATCAGTATTTTCCTCTGCTTTTAAAGACGTTATTGCAGGGTTATTTGGAACACTGAGTGGATCAACCAAAACATCGTACGGTGCCATGGGATGTTGGTATGACGACGGAGAGGCAATGTCCCATGAATTAGGCTGACCAAAAGTGCCTAACAGAATAACACAGCTTTAAAAAAAGTCAATGCTTATTGCGAAGCACAACGATGATAACTTTTTTAGATATATTTAACTTAGCCCATAACAAGATAAAGTAAATAGAAGTCTGAAAGATAACAAAGAACCTTCCCTTTTCGTCAAGTTGCATATAGTTTCAAAACGACAAGAAAATTGATTTTCATTAGTGAGCCTCCTTAGACTCGCGGTCAGCTTTCAAAAATTACTTGATGCCAGTTTACTTTTTGCCAATTTTTCTACTCTTTAGATTAAAATCAAATTGACTTTTATATAACGCATCTCACTCACAATTTCTGGGAGCATAATACTAAAATCTTTAAAAACTATTAAACAGAATATTCTTTATTTACAGGATAAATCAATAACAAAGTAAAAGCTATAATTCTATTTACTATAAGTGTATTTACTATAAATCTTGATTTTATACCTACAAGCCGTTTCCTACTTTTTTGCATTTAATGAAATACCGAATTGAGGTGCTAGGTTTAAATCAAGTGAATTATATAAACTCGACTGTGCAATGGAGAGCCTAAAAATGCCACGGTGAACCTTTCTTGACCACCTGGTGCTTTCTTTCCCTATGCTTACATCCTAAGAAGCCTATTTTGAAATCACTGCTTAAACACGAGCAGACTTATTACCAACAAAGTGCCCATCCATCGTCCACAGTCGAACAGTGCAGTCAGTTGAAGAGGTGAGCAGCAAATCATAATCTTCTGCAAGTTCAATGCTGGAAGAGAGCAGTCAAAGATCAGTAAAAATTGTTACGTTCATGGCCAAACACATTTTTATTATTATCACTGACCAAAAGAAAAAAAGGTAGTAAAATTGCATCCATAACCAGAAATGCCAGTTTTGCAGAGAGTTTCTAATCGGAAAATTATCTTAAGTTTCGCATTCATATTTTTGTTTGGCAGTTCAGCCAAATATAAATTGGTCGAGGAAAAAACATTCCTTTTCAAAGCAGCAGTGCAGAAATGAGAGCAGTGCACAAAACTCGAGGAGGTTGTTGAAGCCATGCTAAATTCAAGTCAAAATACCGATGAAATCAAACTATTTTAGCATCGATTGTACAATTTGCAAAAAAATGTAAATACCTAGTTATTGTCTGAATATTTGATCGCCATTTTCGATTCACTAAAAGGGAGTAAAAAGTGGTAGAAAATAGATCAGACATTGATAACTTAAACTATATTGCGACCTAAATAATTCCTAATTGATTTCCATGCCTTTCAGAATTAAGAGCGATGTCTGGTTGAGATACAACGAGTTGGACCTTTTGAGCAAACGTCTATCTTAAAAGGATTTTACTTTAGCTATTTCTTTTCTTCCAAAATTTACTTTTTGGTATGATGTTGAACCAAACAGCATTGCACAATCAAATTCAAATTGGACACTGACTTTAGAATAACCATTAGTCAAAGCTATTATCAAAACAAACGAGGAAGTGCTTTAACGAGTCACAAAAGTGCTTCAAGCAGCTCAATTTTAGAATAAAAATATTTTGGGTAACTGATATCTAAATATAAAAAAATACCAGCTACAATTGACTTCATTTTATAGAGGTAATATGTTCTAAAAATAAGCGGGAAATTCCAACATGCAAGAAAGCAGGGGCCAACGCAATGACAAGAAGGACCTCGCTCTTGAAATGGTCTGTATACAATAGGTGTTCCAAATTAATCTATCATTCGTGAAAGCTTTCTATCATCTCAGACAGCGCTTATGATAAAGAAACAAGCTCTATCGAAAGCGAGAGAAAACATTGTAAGTACCAGGTGGGCTTGTTGATTCTGGACCTTCCATCGCATAATCTTCTACATCCATGACTGTTATAAAACCTATTGAAGAAAGACGAGAAACTAATGAGATCGAATTTTTGTTTTATCATATTTTAAAAAATTCCTTAATACCACCGATTCTACATTCTTCCTCTCATGAAGCATACAATTTACTATTACATAAAAAAGCCGACGTAGAACTTTTAACGCACTTATTTTAAACTTTGTTTTTTCTATACAAATTTTTTTCATCAAAACTTATGCTCTTTGGTTACAATCTATTCATGACAAACCTGCATGTGACGTATTTTTTGGTGAAATTCTCAGAAAATACTTTGGACTCAAAAAAACACAGATAAATCGGCTCAGCTTTTCAGTGAAAAGCTCAAGCAAATATATCTTAGGACTGTGAAATTTTGTGTTAGAAAAATAGTTAGGAGAATATAAGGACAAAAATAGCTACTTTGATTCAGATGGGTTTGTTGACTCTTTTTTACACCCTAACCTAAGGAACCCTGTCTTTATAAAACCATCATGCCTGAGTGCATCTACTCCAAATAAAAAATATTTTCTATTGTGCTATGTAATTTCCAAAATTGACTTCAATTGCTTCACTAAAGTTGCAGAAAACATTGTAGTTGTATTAAACATGAAATCGACAGTTTTTACTAAATATGCGACCAGCAAATGAAAATTTGCAAACCAACCTTGGGAATCTCCAGTGACAAAATGTGTGTTGGTTGAATCGACTGCTATCGACGTAACAGTTCCACGATGCGACTAAAAACGAAAAAAGACGATTTTAATTGAATCTATAAAAAACACCATCACTAAAAATGTATATAAATTTTAAGTTATATCAGTGATAGTTACATTTCGATACGTAGCTGATTATCATAACATTTTTAGCAACAATTGATGTCCACCAAAGTCAAGAACTAAATCAAAACTATTTCAATCCTGTTGGGTTTTAGTTGGTTGAAAAGCTTCCTATGTGTGTTTATTAAAAAACAAAATCTAATGTTTAATGATTCCTTTAAAGATGCCAGAAAAATCACCACAGAATATATAATGGAAAGGAATACTCTGACAATAAAATAGTTACACGAATGATCCTATCATCATTTCTACAATGGCAGCCAAAAGCAGTTTGGAACATTGAGACTGCTCTTGTGATAAAGGCATATTTTTATCACATTGCTAGAGTAAACGGAAGGACGAGCCGTGACAGTTTTGTCATGGCTCCAAACTTGCACGCAAACGGGGTATCAAGTTACAGTAGAAGAGTTTGATACGGTGCAAAGTTTTCGTTAGCAAAAATATGACAACATAAAGCCAGTTAACACTCAAAGATGTTTAAAAAGACAATAAAAACATTTTACCGCGATAAACGTCGAATATGGCTTGCTAGACGAGTAAACATTCCAGAAATAAATACGACCTGAAAAGCAGTTTCGTTTTGTTAGTTAAATCGCATCAGATGCTAATTTCAAATGTAAGGAAATTATATTTCATTCTTACACAGATGACCAGTAACGAATGTCCTGAAATGTATTTTCTCGAATGATTTTTCGTTCTATTTATATGAGAATATATTTGCCTAATTATTGATATTGTATTACTATTCACTAGATTTCTCGACTTAGTCCAAGGGTAAGCCTTTGGAACCTCAGAATTTAAAAACAGCACGTTAAAGTAGAAACATGCCATACCAGAGTACTTATCGTCCAACACACGCCAGAGTATAAATGTCGGATAATGTCCAAAGGTAAGCAGAAAATTTAATAGTCAAAGGGTCTTATCCAACTCTCACTTAGTGTAAGACATGGATCGTAATTCAGTTATCTCTATCTTCCATGATTACGTGTATTTTAGATGCAAAATCAAAAAACATTTTTATCAATACCATTTCGAAATATCTAAGAAAAAACGTACCATTTGGACCATTTGAGATCAATGCAGCTGCCATCTTGTTACCGCCTCGATTTCCAAGGAATGCTAGTTGATTCACGACCATGGATCCATCCACTTAAATCACAAAAATTGAAAACATCACTCAAAGCCACCAAATATTAAGATCAATATGCCAATATTAAAATAAATAACTTGTAAGACAAATCAACTCCAATTTTTAGAATAGGCGATTACTCACGGAAAGATTCTCAATTATACGAAATAGATGATATGGTTATGAATGATGATGAAATTTTCATATTTATCATCAATTTATAAAGATTGTAAGTACGAAAATCACGAAAACTTTAATCTACGAAAAATCTTTCTGTCGCTTACAGATACTGCTGCGAGAAGAAAGCTTTCCATTTGCTGTTGGTGCATTTAGTCTGCAGAAAATGTGACCAGAGACCATGTTCCAAATCAGAATCTACGTGAAAAGATTCAAAGTAAAGGTTTATGAAGTCTTCAAATTAAAGAGATGTTACTATTAAAAACCTATTTGGTAATTCTATCGTTTGGAAATCTCTAATAGGTATTGAGTCAGTACAGAGCTTAAGCTGGAGTGTCGTACTCTCATGAGTGTTTGAAAAAACGTTGTTATAATTAATTGAATAGATTGTGCGAAGAAGATTGGTATGTAATCAAGTAAAAAAAGTTCGTTATGCATCTATAAATGTATGCATTCCAAACCTGTTTCACAAAAGCATTGACAAAAAGGGGCTGCCTCAAAGCGAGCAACATTCAGCATCCCCTTCTACAAATGATATGTGGATGATAACATATTTGCCAACAACAGTGTGACAAATTATTTAGAGTAAGGATTATTCACATTTCTGAATTACATCTTGATTGAATAACGGTTACAGGGAACCACACAAACTCTGCTTGGGAAACTAAAATCATGCTTCAATTCAAAATTATAGCAAACCTCTCCATCATAGCTTGATGTCGCCAAAAGATTCGGGGGGCAGAATGCAACTGCCAGGATATCTTCACGATGCCCACGATGCTGCAATCGAAAGAATGCCTCTTCAAACCAGACAAGCAAACAGAATACCATTAAAGTAATAGCAAAATGCAGTAGAAAAAACAAAAGGACATCTTTTGTTCGCTATATTTAAAACACAGTCCAACGCTCGTACGCCCATTTTACTTGCCATGCTGTTTTAAACTTCTTCGATGGAAATTTCAGAGGAAATTCAATCGATTATCTTAGTAGAAAAAAAGAAAAGAAAAAAATGCCTTCGACTCAGCAAATTATCGTCATTCTCTCTAATGATGGACTAATGAGAATTCTATTTTATGAAACTAACAGCAAAGTTCCCCTGCCCTGATTCATGGAAATATGTTTGAATAGCAATATGATACATTCCACTACATTATAGACTGTCGACGTTGTTTTGCAATCAATAGTTTACGGTTATCAGAAACAAAGAAGGGAAAGTGTTGATTAAATAAGTTACCTAGAAACTGTACTCACAATATCGTCGCTCCAAGTGACACATGGCCTTTGGACATGGTGGAAATCTGTTTGATCGTCCTGCAAGGACGTCACAAAATTATTGCCACTTAACTATAAGGATTCTTCTGAAAATTGTACCAAAAAACCTACTCGAGATTTAACCACACGGACAAGATACAGCACAAGAAAATCCTAACTGGCAACAGAAAGAGAATTCACAGGACCTTCTGTGTGGTTCAATGAGGCTAAATGAATATGTTTTTCTCAGAATCAATTGGTAACCGCACAGCTGACACGAAAAAGGTCGTTGAAAATTAAGTAAATATCAAGTAACTTTTTTTAAAAACAAATCATTTTTGTTTTTGGGATGTTATCCCAATTGTTCACCAAAACTTGGAGCCTCATTTGAAATACAGCAGAAATACTAACAAACTACCGAGAAAAAACTTGTACCACACGATGAAGGAAATTTTATGCCTGAATAAAGAAGTCATGCAAATACCAATCAAAAGCTTCATGAAAGGTTTTAATCAACCAAAAACAAAAAAAACAAACAAACTTTCAAATTAAACGCTGAAGATATTTATATTTTCAAATGATGAAACATAACTTTTACGCTCATTATAAGCAAAATTTTTAACAACAAAATTCTAAATAAAGAAATTCCAAAATTATAAATATCCTCAGGATGCTTAATAAATTGAACGCTTTTATTAGACAGGAATGTTCCCAAGCTTTTCTCCCGAAACTCTGATTGAATCGAAGTGTCCTACAAATTTAGTGAAGATATATCTCCTGGCGTAGATATTAATGCAAAAGATTTGATGAAGGCAATATTCTGTATAAAGTGAGGATAAACAAATATTTGGAAACAATTCAAAGACGATTTCAATAAGAAAATGTTTAGAGAGACATTTTGCCGTCGGGTAGACATTTGGCTCGACCTTTTAATTGTAAAAAGGAGATGAAAGGGATGAACTTACAGAGAAAACATTCACTCTGCGATCCCATCCAACTGATACAATATATCTGAGGGTCAAAGAACATAAATATAACGATGCAAAAATAGCGAAGAAAATATGAATGTTCACAACCTAGCAATTTGGCCCTGAAACTTAAATTCCTTGCTACAACTAAATATCATACAAGCATTATACATACAGAATAGAGACTCCATATAGCGTAAAATGCTAGGGCCAGAGTTATTGTCTCTTGTAGGAAGGACTTTCGTGAAATGTATGGATAAATTCATTTGTCTGTTGTTTTTAAGTGTCCGTAATTGGAAGGTGGCATTTAAAGCAATTTGTCAGAGTGCATCAAGACAAGTAACGGACAATAACTTGTAACTAATTGGTCTGTGATTCAAACTTATTACTGCAAAATCTAATTGCCTTGGCTTTTGTTTGAATTTTATATGTATTTAATTCAGCATTTAAATATATAGCCTGAAATGCAAAGCTTGAAGTTTGGTATTTCAATAACCAGATAGTTCTCAATAAAAAGATTTTAAACTCTGAATATGAAATCAAAGCAGGCATCGAGATTTGAATTGCAATTAGGAGAATTATATAACAAAATTATCAAACACTAGCAATGAAATAATGATTATATTATAGCAAACCTGTTTTTATTTATTATCACGTAGCATAGTGCTGAAACCTCATCCAAATGCCTTTCTACAAAATTAAAAACAATTTTTGCAAATCACTCGATTAGAAATACCTTGTAAACAAGATGAGATCCGAATATGATAAAAACAATTTTTGAAAAAGCATTTTACTTTGGAATGTTTTAAAGTCCAATTTCAAAAAGATATCTTATATTCCTAGCCTTGAACCTTGATTAATCATGTTTGGCGTTGGAATAAACGAAAATAGTATTGATATCGATATTTGCTAAAAAGAATGATCGTAATACTTGCACATGCATGTAAATAATGAAAGAATGTACACAAATATATTTTTAAGAAACAGATGAAGCCTTATTTTTATACGAAAAGGGCAGTAATTCCTTTGTCGTAAGTAACCTCCCCTGAGGCTAGTGACTGTGTGGTCAAAATGTTATCCTGACCCTGCGTTTAACCACCGGGTCTTCTCTATTCGTAAGAAAGCATGAATTCCACGGACCGGGTCATCATCACTAACTGAGTCGCACAGCCATCAAGATTTCACAGTGAAATTCAAAATACCTTTCTCTAAAACTCTCAGACAATGCCCATTGTTATAATTCCAAATTTTTAACCTTCCGTCTCTTCCACCAGTTATCAGCCTAAAATATAATTTAATCTTTTACATAGACGACATGATGAAGATTGCTTTTATAAACAATGTAATAGGATATAGCTTAATTTTTTTTGGAAGACCTATTAACATGAAAACCTTAAAAAAAACGTGATACCAGGAACTATGAAATATAGAAATAATATAAAATTATTATGATTCTAATAAAATAAAATAAAATACAGTTATGATTATGATATATAATATAATATAATATAATATAATATAATATAATATAATATAATATAATATAATATAATATAATATAATATAACCTTCTCTCAGTTGAGTCGAAAGTCATGGCTGTAATGCCATTATCTCCGTGGGCATTAGAAAATTCGAAAACGCATTTGCCGCTTTCGATATCCCACACTCTAACAACCTATGATAAACAAAAAAAAAGCAATTTTATTTATGTGCAATCTAGTTTCCATAGCAGGAAGAAGCAACGAGTACCAGACACTAAACAATCCTATTGTGTCCTTATAAATCGATGCTTGCATGAAAGTTACTTTGTCAGAAAAAATTATACACAAAATAGAAATCGATGTGAATAAAAATACCGAATCCTAAAAATGCTCTAGCCAAAAAAGAAACATCAGAAAAATGTCTGTCAATTGAATATATAACTGCATAAGAAAATTCAACATCAACAAAACTCAAATTTGATGCGAAATAAAGTTTGTGTGGGAGATGTCACAAATCTGGTCAACAAAATATTTTTCAATGATGTTTCTCAGTGAGAAAACAAATTCGGCTGCCACAAAATGCAACAGTACATTTTTTGCTGCAGGTTGGTCTAGCGGCATTGGTTCAAAAGAAAATACTTTCTGGCAAAAGTACCCTCTTTTCCTGATAGGGAAACCAACACGGAAGATACTAAAAGTAGGTTAACTTTGCTCTAGGGCTGGGTCTAGGTAGAATCCTCTATCATAAATAAACCTCTTTTCCGTTTATTTCCAATGTAATTGATTATATCGAATTATTCTTAAGATCGAGGAAAATGAAATTGATCGAAAGAAAACGCCATTTCAACCGTTGATAAAGTAATTTTTACAGCTGTCTGTTGATATCGCTGTCAAAGAAATACTGCATATTTAACTCGATGAGAATGCTTTCCCAACAGCGGTCGGAAAATTTCAGTAAAGGGGAAGCAGAGATTGCTTCATCATAATTGTGACTCCCTATGATACTTTTCACAGCGATAACTTCCTCAATGGTTATAAAACCCTCAGAGTACAAAAATTAGTCGAATTTAACAAAGATTTACTTAATAAAAATACCGAATGTTTTCGAAAATCGAATTAAATTCGTGTTAACTGCATTTTAAAATAGCCATTGCATCCTAATTAATTCATTTGTTACCTCCGATACTTCAAAACACAAAATACCTTTTGATTAAGAAACACATTAACGGAAAACTGATTTTGCTGCAATTAGTCAACGAAGTTTGGTAGACACCACTTTAAAAAATCACGTTTGATTTGAAAAAAAGAATACCTCAAATATGCGTATATTTATGGTCTCAGACACTCACCGACGCATCAGATCCAGTGACGACTTGTTTGAAACTTCTATTATACTTGACACAGTTGACGCTTTCCTTGTGAGTAGTTGTCATCTGAAGGGACATTGGCCTGTGAAGAGATCGTCAAGATAAAATGGGCATGGTCGAATCATTTTAGGAGTATAGTATGGAAATATAGCTACTTCGTTGAATAATCTTGCAGAAGTAAGCAACTCCAGGATGACCAAAGAAGGCGAATCTTGCATTCTTAAACCTAGTTTTTTTATAAGTTGTTAACACACAATTATATAGGGAGATGGAAAGGCCGAAAATGTTTCAGTTCACTTGACAGGGAAATAGTGATGCTGGTAAGAAATCTTTAAGTTCCAAACAGAGAAAGCTACAAAAGATTTAAAGTATAGTCACCAGAGGCCGTTTGCAACTTGCCGAAATTTGATGACCGAATTACGAAAAGTTTAATCACCATCTTTCCATTACTGGATAATAGAGTTTTGACTCGAAATTATTGTCGAGAATTTATCAGGATTCACAACCATCAAGTCTGACATTTCGTAAACCTTGTCAGGATCTATATTTCTAAACTTTGAAAAATTTGGCACATTAGTGAAAATGGTCTGCCGCTCAATGAGCTTTAAATTTGCATTAAAAAAAAGTAAATTAGTGTAAATCTATTCTTTCAGACCATTCGAAAAAAGCTAATAAAAGGATGGGTCCTCTCCTTTACTTGCGAATAAAGTTCCACAAGGTGAGATGCTGTAGTAATGCATACGACAAATATCAGAGACTTTTATGAGAATCATTGCCATTATCAAAATCCTTCACTTATTTGTGTATCAAAACCGAAGAGCAACCACTCGTGTTTTAATAAAATGGTAGATCAACGAATGTTGGGATGATTTCGGTAAACGCTGTTCATCAACTCAAGAAACATTTAAGAAATCAAGGAATTCAGTGATTGCTAACCATACCACAGTCCATATTTTGTAATAAATTCAATTCAAATACATAGCAGCACGGTTTCAAATTTCACGCCATTTGACATGACTTCTGATTGGCCTTAGCTAAACACGTAAAAAAGACACCTTTGTAAACACGGAATCTTTATCTTTTTTATGTAAACAGAGTCGAAGTTGGGATTTCTTGAGATCATTATTGTGCAAATCATTTGAAAAAACAAAACAAATAATTTTGAGAAGGATTAGGTGACAGGTGTCAATTGAACATTCTCTATTTTGATGTGCTGCAAATATCAAGAATTTGATTAAAATAATGAAATTTTCTAAATCATCTTCAATCAAAGACGTCATTACCTTCCAATGTTAACAAACATTTAAATCTTTATTAGGCCTGAAGCGTCTGCGCAAGGCTTAATTATTCATAAATCTGATAATTAAATTCTGCTTAAATTTTCAAATATTTTTTGCTCTTCATTGATTACAAAAGCCATTACTACTGAGGGTCTGTCAACTATTTCTTCGCCGAGTCCGCCCGCCATTTTATGACGAGCCAGTTCACCGCGTGATCAACTCCATTCACTAATTACCAACGCCAAATAATTAAAAGCCTTTCAACCCTGCCGTTGTTAAAACTCTAAAACTGGAATAAAGGCTCAATTTGGATTGTATTTAGTTTTATATACCCTCAAATTACGTTAAAGGGGACCGCCAAGTAGCTCAATAGGGCCGAATCGACCACAGTAAACCAACAGCGTACACAGAAGATTTGAAACACTTAGATGGAAAGAGCGACTTACTTATTCTTAACACTTAGAAGAGCCATACCGTCTGTAGCCACAGCCAGTCCACGTGATATTGGATTGTAATGAATAGCTGTGGATAGATGACATATAATCGTCGCAATAAACTGATTACTAATTGAATACTCTCACTGATCCTATCTTACGTTAAGATAACAAGGCGCAGCTAAGCGTAAAGGGAATTAATAAACAGATGAGCTGTGCCAATTAAAGCAGGATCAGCATGCTTCAGTCTGCTGATCGTAGGAATTAGGCGACGACTTAACGACCTTGAAACAAGCCTCAGTTCACAGCGGGAAATCTGCATTTACTTCAGAGTTTATTCGTCGTTTGCCTTAAACATCCTTGATATGGATTTGAGATGACTTTATTTATTCATTTGAAAAATTGTTTATCTTTAGGTTTCTTGTCACATAGGTAGGCAAAAATCCACTTGACAGTAAATACAGTTTGATTTATTTAAAAAGGTTGGATCAATAAATTTCTGGTGTCATACAAGTAGCTAAAAAGGATGTTTTGTGATAGAAGGACAAAAAAGAAAATCAAGGGAAAATAAATTGTGAAAGAAGCAGATATATGTCCTTTTAGCAACATTTGGAGGTAAGAGAAAACAAGGAAGAAATAGATCTATCTGTTTATTCTGTTTATTCGGCTAACACAATTTTTGAAGGGAAATGAGTCTAAAAGTACGGGTTTGAAAACACAGTTGACATTTATGATGTCATGCAGTCTTGTTTAGTGGAAGAGGGGTTGCCGCTTAAAAAAATTAATATAATGAAAAATAATTAAAAAATTAAGAGATAGAAATTATGAAGATTCGAAAACCAACTCCTTTCAACTAGTTCAAATTGAGAATATAAATAGAGGCAAGTAAAAATTCAGGAGAGTCGCACCAGATGTTTGTTTACTAGAAGCTAAAAATGCAATGCAATTAAAACTAAAACAAACCTGCTAAATCGCCTCTAATTTTGTGAGTTTTAGGACGAACAGTCAATAAACAGGTCTGATCGTGTATATCCCAAACCTAAAATAAATCAACAAATTTTTGAAATAAACCAGTTTTGTCTGTTGTTCCAATTTATGACTGTTAGAGAACAGGAAATCTCACTTTCGAAGCACAGATTTCAATCTTGAATCTGGAATCAATACGGAATCTTTAGGAATTTAGTAGACTAATAAATGACATTCGTTTAGATTTTAGAATTGTATACAAAGATGGCTGTGTTTTGTATATCTGCTACTTTGAATTGAAATAAGACCTATATTGTGAATCACAGAAACTTTAAAGTAGGTACGAGATTCAATTGTGATCTATTATCTCAATGCAACTAGAAAGAGTGAAACCTCTTGAAATGATGGTGAGGGGAAAGCTGGACTGGAGAATGCTTTTAAAAGCGATAGAAAATTAAATGCTTATATACCTTGATAGTCTTATCATTTGATATACTGAACAGGCGGTTATCTTCTGCAACCACGAACAAATAGAATATTGGAGTCACGTGGCCTCGAAGAATTCCAATTGGTTTGCTATAAAATCATATGCAACATAAATTATCATAGTAATTAGACTATAAATGTGTGTCGAGAGTATTTATAGATCTTAAAAAATCTTTACTCTCCATGTTTCCATTTTATAAATTGTATTTTGAGTTATTTACTTTGTTAACGAATCCATTTCTAGTTCAGCTGGAGTTATCTCAAGTATATCAGCTTCTGATCAATTTTATCAAAGACGAATTAAGTTTCAGTCCATTTACTTTACTGAATGGGTAGAAATTGTAAAACCGTGCCTGACTATTACGAAATATAACACAACCGACAGAGGGGAATAAAAAGGTTCCGAAGATGTTCCAAAAATTACTCCTCTTGCAAATAACAAGAATTTAAGGAAATTGAGACAAGAAACCCAGGGTTGTTGGGCTGCTGCAACATAATTAGTGCTCTCAGGGAAGGAAAAGATAGGACTGATGTTGATGTTGCTTGTTGCTGCTATTTTTATTTTAGAATCAGGGTACTTATTGTAGTTTTATGCCAAAGGATAATGAAAGTGATGAACTCATAAATTTACCTTGGGACATAAGGATTCCACAGTCGAATCAATCTATCCATACCTGAATAAGAAGTGCAGAATGATTTTTCGATAATGATGCATACCTAAATCTAAGCCAGGTATTGTATTGAGAATGCTATTGTGCAAAGATAATATCATTTATCTGTTTCTATAATACCAATACAAGCCTTGTCACACAACATGATAGGTGTCAGGTGTGAGAAAAGATTCTTATCAAATACAAACAGAAGAAATATAATAATCATATCAGAACTTCCAAAGAGCATTGTGAGCAACCTTCTCCATACAGCTATCTCGACCACAATTTGTTAATGCTCAATCTTAAAGAGCCTAAAAATCAAATAACAATAATTCAAGAAAAATATAACGAAAGTATGCAAAATACGTTCCTTCAAACAGCACAGCAAAGATAGCAAAGTTAAGGTTCCATAGCAGCTTAAAACATAATATACTTGAGCCCTCTCAAACGCAAATTGGTGCTAGGATAGCTCTGTGGTTAGGGTCCGTGGTTCGAGCCCCTGCGTGGTCAAACTTTCTCTCAGAGTGAGGAGAAACGCCAGCTCTCTGTATTTTCAGGCGTAGGAATCACGAGATGTGGTCACATCGAGTGGAATGACCAGGACACTGTTCGATAAGCATAGCTTCTCAGTGTCAAAAACTATCTTCAGTAGCAAGGGAGCAAACAATGCAATACCTCTCAAACGCAAATGAAACGTGACTAGAATGCAACTGGTTATGACATGTTATTAAGAAATAAGTGAGAACTTAGTAAGTCTATACATGACTCTAGGAGGATCTGATTTGTAACAAAGCCATGAAAAGCAGACATCATTTAGTCACACAAAAGCAATTTCAAGGCGCAGATACGAGAGAAAAACTTACCCCCAGTTGCAATGATGTTCTTCTCTTTGCAAAAATCAAATGTTCTAACTCCCTTGTAAACCTTAAAAACTGTTTCATCGCATTCTAATCTCCGTTTTGGTTGAGAGTCTCGAATTGGTGGCAGGTTAGCAGGCTTGCGGCCAGACGAAGCAAAAGTCATCTCTTTCAATGACGTTTCCACATGTGTGCTGCCCAAGGTTTGGCCTAAGACATATAAAAAAAACTCAATTTTAGTCGTATATACCACTGTAGAGCTTTGAGGAAACTACAAAATCTTTGTAGCTGTAGTCACTGTTTTGAAAAAAGATATTACAAAAACAAAGTTGCAAGTGTGCTCATAGCTATAACAAATAGTTTTATTTTATGCTTTTAAAATTGCATTCTAGTAAATTTCTAACAGATATTTTGAATAAAAATAACATTTGAAAAAATACTTTCCTTTTTTGGGAGGAGCTTTAATTGGAAGGTCTTTAGAACGAAAAGCCTATCACTTCGCTAAATTTATGACGAAGCCTAATTTGATGTTGAAATGATAAAAACACCAATGGCTAAACATAAATTTAATTTTATAGCTGAATTTAATCTGCTTTTTTAACAACGTCGGTTGCATTTGAACGAAACTGTTTTGCTGGACAGTAAAAACTGATTTAAGTAAAAGATAGCAAGGAAATTGGTGGGAATAAATGTGTAGATGAGAAGCAATAAACATTTTGAGGTATCGTATGATACAGACTAATCAAAGAGATTTAGACCCTGGTTTTGACTTAAAGAAGTTCATTCTGAAAAGGGAACAAAACTGGCGACTTAGGCAGCCTTTCCACTAGCCTGGGTTTAAACAAAACCGGGTTAAAAGTTATCCGTTTTTAAAGTTAGTCAATGGAAACGGCAATTTTCTACGACCCGTTATTAATCCGTTTTTAATCGTTCCCACAAAGCCGGGTTAAAATGTATTCGGGGTGAAAAGTTGTAAGAGAAATCAGTATTTGCATTAATAATCCTTCAATTTCCATCGTTGTAGGCCAATGGAAGCAACATCGACATCGAGGACTTTGCTTTTCGATTTTTGGCGCCATCTCAATTCTTAAACGTTGCTGTTGTTGCAAGTGGGTCAGAAGTTATCCGGGTTTCGGCGTTTCCATTAACTCGCAGGTGGGTCAAAAGATACCCGGGTTAAAACTGACCCTCTCTGAGACCTATTTTCAAACTTATCCGTTTTTCAAGTGGGTTAGTGGGAACACGACGCAGAAACGGATAACTTTTAGCCCGTTTTTGTTTTAAGCCGGGCTAGTGGAAAGGCTGCCTTAAAGTAGGTGAAAATTTCTTTAAAATACAGCGATGAGAAAAGCCAAATACTTGGTATATGAATGGTAATATTAATAAAAACAGACCTATGACCAGCGAATGACTAGCGTCACTTGAGCAGGAGATAACAGCTCTTATAGAATCGTAATAACGAAGCTGAAACAAAGTGTTTTCGTACGTCGATTATAAACGATGGAAAAAGGGGCATCCTACATAAATATTTGTGCAGAAAGAAATATGGAATCGGAAGCTGTAGTATGGAGTGGTTGCAAAAATCATTTTGATAATTGAACTATCTTTAGGAAATGTAGTATTTAAAAGGAAATGTAGAATATTTTAAAGCCACGGTAACCAATCAACCAAAGCTGCGATGAACAGAGAAAATCGATGAATAAGAAAGAGAGCGTTTTGGCTGCTAAGATATCTACAAAAATTACAAAAGGTCAATTACAAAAATTGGATAGCAAAAATATACATCTCTGTTGATGAAAAAGGGTACTCATTCGATTAACTTAATATCACTTTTACTTTTATAATAGATTGTTAATGTATCATCTATAAACAGATGTGGAAATAGATCAACCTTGAAAATTTATTGCAGTTTGAAGCAGTTAAAATAGAAAAATACTACAAACGTGTAACAAACATTTGAAGGATGCAATTAATTAAAACATACCTCTTGTACCCAGTCATTGTGCACTTTCCATCTGGAAAAGATGATTTTAGCACTAACAAAAGTCCATTAATGTTTATATATCATTCCATTAAAACTTGTTTGGAGCAAAATCAGATATCATAAATCGGAAATATTTCGAGAAGCAACATTTAAATCCTACAACAAGCAAAAGCAATACTTGGCAACAAGCAACCAGACAAAAATACTGCCTGACGCGTGGCAGAACCTCTTACCTAACGAAGCTTATGTGAGGCGAATTCACAACACTGAAAGAAAGAGAAGGAACATTATAAGCGTGGAAGAGTAAAGATCATTTGTTTCATGGCGGCGCATAAAAGGCATATAAGATAATAAATTACTTCCATTAAGGTTTTTTGTTTACAATTTAATAACAGTTCAGTGATTGAGTTTATAGTCATTCATAAAATGCCATTATCTGTCTCTAGAACTTTACGTTCAATAAAGTTCATCATAGACAAAAACTTAAAATGCTTAAGAAGTTAGCTTATAACATATTTAAGAAGGGGTACGAAATTTTCACACAATCGGGAGACACCAAAATTAAAATCAAGTCGATCAAACAATTCACATAAAGAAATATGCAAGTCGATCCATACAAATTCACAGCTAAATACGGCTATTTCGAAACAAGTTCATCAAAATCAAGAGCTATAGAATACACGCAATTAATGGCAAAATTTCGTTAAAATGACTGGGAATTAAAAACCATTAATCATTGGGTGGTTAGATGTCATTTGAGCAACAAAAGATAGCTAAAATCGCTAGTTCCCAGACGCAGACAGTTTATGGTTGTCACTTCTGGCGACCCGGAAAAAATGGTAAAGATTCCAGACGTAACAGTTTCACAAAAACAGCCATTTCATATTGCTAACATTTATTCAGAAAAACTAAAACCTTCTTCATATAATAATAATTAACACTGATCATACTGCAAAAGTAGAGAATTGAGCAATATGATGAATTCGAACTCAGGAAAATAATTCAGCAAGAAAAAGTGTTCTTTTGTAACGCAAGTGAAAAATTGAAATGATCTTTGTAAAGTATCTTACGGGCAACAGATAACAAGTGCTAGGTTGCCAAACCACAAGCAAACTATAATGGCTTAGAGAAATTACAAACGATTACATCTCCATGAAGCACAATTTGAGCTAACCATAGGTCGTTAAAAATTTCTCTGATCTTGTACAAGATAGATCGAGGAGCCAACCATACGATAAAACATTGATTTCTCTCGAATATCCGGTCAAATACAAGGGCTTTACTAACTTAATGCTGTCGGCATGATTTTCTTTTAATATACAAAATTATGAAGCTTCCCACGATCATGTGTAGGCTTAAAAAACGTGAAAATGCATGTTTGGCAAGGTAACAGCAAACTTCATAATGAGATTATTCGCTGTATGTTGAAGAGAAATCAGACTAAATAGAGTAAGTGGAATCTCTATACAAAGTCTAGAATATGATCTGAAACGTCGGCAAAATACCCTCGAAAAAGGTCACTGCACTTGTACAGGGACTCACCTTTTCAAGAAACTACCAGAAAAGTGCATATCACAACTTTTTTCATCAAACATTGGTAAGCAAGAAAAATTGCAAAGTCAAAGGTTTCTTCAAAATATAAAATAACCAAAGTTTTTCATATGTGAAAAAAGCTATGATCTACTGCTCTCGAACCTTTCATGTCTAACGAAATACAATACATACAAACAGTACAAACGAAATACAAACAGGGTTGCAAATTATCAAGACCATGCTTACAAATGAAAACTTAGAAGAAACAGGATGGATATAAAGTGAAATTGGAAGAGATTCTCCACTGAATGCCTTTTAAGGTTTTGTGAACCCATTATGAATCCTTTTGCCTTTTCATTTTCTTTCTGTTGGCTTTAGGAAAGGGCTTCGTGGAAAAAAACTAACAGCACACTTTTGAAGAACAGAACAAATAATGGGTATGTTACTTTGCTTTAAAACTAATAATTACTAATACTAGGGTAACGTAAATAAAGCAAAAGTTATTGTTGCATCTAATTTGTCCTTTAAAAGAAGCTGCATTTGAGTATTTTCCAAAGGACTTTCAAAAGAAATATTTCCTTTAATCATAAATACTTTAAAAGCTGAAACGATTTCTTTGATTGCATGGTTCGATTCTTTTTCAAGCCATGGTTATGGTGTGTAATTGTGGCTTAACGGCACAAAGCAATAACTTGCATAACAAAACTGAAGTTTGACTCTAAAGAACTCGTCAACATAAAACAACCAGCTGAGTAAATTAAGTACGAATTTATTAAGCCAATAGCAAAACTATTACGAACTGGATTAGAACTTCGAAATTTTCTTGACTTCTGAATCCCCCGATACTTCTCGTTGTCAGTTTGTATTAATCCCTATTTATATTTTCTATTGATATAAATTCCATTAAAAAACAAGCATTTTGTAGCATTGGATTACCTATCAATACTCGTACTTGCAATCCCATCTATTTTAGGCATCTTTTTCCAAGTCCGCAGCACCTCTCCAACATTCTTTATGATGAAAATGCTGACACAGCCCTGAGGTTGGCGAGGAATGATAGATAGAAAACTGACTTTTGCTTAGCAATAATTAAGAATAATCAGAAGCAATAACGAACAATGGAATAAACAATGGAGTAACATGCAGTTGCAAGCGAAGTGGAAAAATGTCAACTTACTAACACAACTTTCTATTTCCTTCGCATGGAAAATCAATGGCAAATATAACTATAACCAACTTAAAACTATTAAATCGATGCAGTAAAGTTATTTAATGTATACGATGAATGAATTAATGAATTAATGAATGAATAAATGAAGGAATGAATGAATGAATGAATGAATGAATGAAGGAATGAATGAATGAATAAACGAAGGAATGAATGAATGAATGAATGGAGGAATGAATGAATGAGTGAATGAATGAAGGAACGAGTGAATGAATGAAGGAACGAGTGAATGAAGGAATGAATGAGTGAATAAATGAAGGAATGAATGAATGAATGAAGGAATGAATGAATGAATGAGTGAATGAATGAATGAAGGAACGAATGAATGAAGGAATGAATGAATCAATGAATAAAAATATAAATGAATGGATGAATGTATGAATGAATAAATAAATAAATGAATCAATGTATGAATGAAAAAATGAATGAATAAGGGAATGAATGAATGAATGAATGAATGTATGAAGGAATGGATGAATGAGTGAATGAATGAATGAAGGAACGAATGAATGAAGGAATGAATGAATCAATGAATAAAAAAATAAATGAATGGATGAATGTATGAATGAATAAATAAATGAATGAATGCATGAATGAATGTATGAATGAATGAAAAAACGAATGAATAAAGGAATGAATGAATGAATGAATGAATGAAAAAACGAATGAATAAAGGAATGAATGAATGAATGAATGAATGAATGAATGAATGAATGAATGAATGAATGAAAAAATAAGTAATACGTACGTCACTGTCACCATATAAAACAAGGCATTCATCAGGAACAGGACAACTAAGAAACGAAAAAAACGTACAAATAGAATGATGAAAAAAAGAAAGACCAAATTAAAAAAACCGAAGAGCTCCTCTTGAAAAATAGTTGATTTGGTTTACCTATAAACGAAAATGGGTTTGCAAAATTTGCTTAGACAAAGGAAGACTGTGCAGATATAATTACGGGCAACATGTCAAGACCTCAATGTTTATGATTTTACACGTGTGTCGTGGACTTCGCTAACACGTAAAGAAACCATCCAAGAAAACAGAAATAATCTTGAAAACCAAAGATTTGACCTATGGAAACAAAGTATCAAAACTACTTGAAAGCAAATAATAAAACAGCATTAATTATTTGACAAAAAACTTAAAGCATTAGAAAAATTAAATCATTTCTAATCTGTTAGTGATGTTTTAAGCCAAAGAACATCCTATATCATGGTATTTTTTAAATCTCGTTATTTTCCCTACTCAATTACAGCTGTGATGCAGCTGAAAGTTCGTTGCATTTACACACATCGCTTAAGTATACTCCGTATCAGAATGCATAAAATATTCGTTGAAAATACATACCAGTAATCCAGCCTAAGCGGAACTGTTTCCAGACTCGATATTTGACAGTAAGCCTCGAATGTTGAAAGTTCGTAAAACTGGATTTCTCGATCCCTAAACAAAAAGGACACGCACTATTCTTATCGATCACGTATTTCGCTGTTTGTTAAATTCAGAAACATAAGAAACATTAAACAATATTACCAATACAGAAACATATCATTGCCCTGAAAAATCGGAAAGCTCGTTTTGCATAATGGATAAATGACATTAATAAACATGATATCTCCGTAGCTGACCAATTTCAAAGGTCTTTTCTGCTATACGAGAGGCCGATGACATAGGAGACATTTGCATAAAAGCAACTACTTTAGAGCAAGCTTTGCACAAATTCAAACACTTTTTAGCATGAGCTACTGGCTTTTATATCGTATTTAAGCAGGTTGAATTTATGAAAATATTAAACAGAAAATATTATTGAAGCTTTCATTTGTAAATATGCTTATTGTATCTGTCAATAAATTTTTGCAATTTAAATCCTAGAATCATTCAGTGTACTTTAGGCATCTTTTGTTCTATGAGGCATCAATCAGTGGTGAAGAATCTTTTAGCAGCTTTCTTAAAGTGCATTGATGATAATGGAAACTTTGCAACTTCAAACTGCAACAATAAATGAACTATCAGCTATTTTGCAAAAACGAAACAAGACTAGAAAAAACCATTGCAGGGAAAGCTCAAGCTGTAATATAAGCCTAGATGCAGTTTCGACATTGCATACACATTTTACTTAAATTCAATATAACTTAAATATTTGTTTTTCAAAGTTTCAACTCTCACTGGCGTATACGTAGTCTCAAACACTCAGTACTGAATTGAGGCAACATAACACATACCCTGTTGCTATGATGAATTTATTGTATTGTGGCATCAAAATAAAGTCTGTTATCCATTTACTTTTCTTTCCACCGCTTTCAATCTATCAAAAAATGCTCTCTTTGTTAGTTTTAGTTTTACAAGAGCAAAATACCAATATCAGTGGATTAAAAGCATTTGAAGTAGAGCAAGGCTTTATTGCAACGTTAAGGGTGAGTGGCAAGAAGGCCATTATTGAAGACACAATCAAGAAGGGGTAAGTAACAACACAAGGCGAAAGTCAATAAGCATAGTCAACTTTTTAAAACCCATCCAAAAACTACCAGAATTAACGGTTAACAGCAATAAACGCTAGGTAGAATTCATCTGCAGTCTATCTTTGTGGGTTCTCCAAATTCTGTTTCATCGCAGCTGTGGTTTGGCCCTTGGTCCTGGCCCTTCAAAGTTCTTCTAATACCACACCCAAGAAAGGGGAAACGAGAAAGACGAGTATGGGTGACCAATTAGGAGCAAGGGGGTAACAGAAGACAGGGGATGGGGTAAAGAAAAAGTGTGACGAAATGAAAAAATAGTCTTTCGAAGAATGATAATGATTAGAAAAGAAGCCAATTTTCTGTTATATGCAACATCGCTCGATAAAAATATAATTACAAACAAATATCTCTGAAGGTTCAGACAGGCTCATGCCATCCTACCTGATCATGGCCAAATACATGATCAAAAATCAGATATAAGAGGAAAATTAGAGGTGATAGAAATAGCAATTAATTCCAACGCAATAAGTTTAGTAAAAATTATACAACTTGTTGAGAAAGACAATTATATGGTTAAATTCACAACCAATTCAATTTGCAAAGACAAAAAAGAGCTCTGTGTTTGTGAGCAAAGATCATATGAAAATGTGTTATGAATGTGCCAATAAGAGCATGGTTTCAAAGAGAAAATTAGAAGGGTAACTTTTAAAACACAGCATTTTCAAAAGGCAAGAAAACTTTCTGTGCATCTCTAGGAAGTAAAGAATTATTCCAGATTTTAACTCTTCATGGCTGCATGTAGCACAGAAGAGGAGGGGAGCTTTCAAAGAACTATCCAGTAGCTCAGATAGGTACAACCAACAAATCAACAAAAATGAACACAATCAATTAACACCATCAACAAAAAGATTTATAACAGCCCCAGCAACGTGCAAGTAATTTCACGTATATTTTGGAAGCTATTTAATTACAATTTCAGCAACAACTTGATATAATACAAATGTGTAAAAGTAGTGAATACAAAAAATAATTTTTCCAATGATACGAATGTACATCACAGCTTTTTACAAAGTGAAGGACTGTAAATCCTCGAATTGCCCCCCTCGAAACCCCCCTCTCGAAAAAGCCCCCCCCCTCGAATAAGCCCCTACCCTAGAACTAGAAATTTCCAATAAACCCCCTCTCTCTAATACGCCCCCGCTGCTACCGTAAATTCTCGAATTGGACCCCTCCATTTGATGATTTTTGCCATCTGAGGTTGCCTATGGCGTTTTATTGAATTACCACAACAAATTTATACTTTTATTAGTAATTGATTAAATGCTCATAAAAAATACCTACTAAAATAAACGAGGTCTTTTAATAATGTTTTCCTAATGTCTACAATAATTTTATAAGCCCCCCCCTCATATATGCTCTCCCCCTCTTAAAAGCCCTAATCCAAAAATATCAAAAATAAATAAGGTTAATTAGCTAATTCGAGGATTTACGGTACTGGAAAACGAATTCGAAAACGTTTAAAATTGCCTAATGAACGTCAGAAATATTAGAATGAAATTTTTAGTAAACACCTTGAATAAATATATTGAACTTATTCATTTATCATTTATTGCTCCTTAAAAAAATTGTTAGCAAAGTTCCTTTCTTCGCAGATATTTATGACAACAGTCTATTCGCTCAGAAACAAAAATGTCGGCAAAAGACATTGGTATAACACAATAAATATTCCTAAAACCGTTGGCATCTTATCTAATCATAATTTCACTCTCATATTGTATACTTTAAATGCCTTTCCAGAAGGCAAAGTAACAATCAGAGTTTTTTAATATAATGCAATTGAATAAATAATTCTGTAAAAATAAACTTTATGAAAATAAATAGCGAACCTGTTTCGTACGTTTGTGTTGCATTGATGGCGTCCAGAAAGAAACCATGCCGTCCTAAAATGGAACAGCTTAATCTTTAGTTTTATGCAATACAACTTTAATTACATTAATGATAAAACTTTAATCGTTTTACTACATAGCAAAACTTTCATCACAAAAATACAGCTACTAGCAAGCGACATTTTCTCACTGTTTATGTCTCCTCTTGATTACCTCTTTTAACTAACGATATTTTCGACTCAGCTAAAAAATTATTGTCCAATATCTAACTCTAATGATAATAAATTCCTGACTGATGAATTAAAAATGTCTTATTTCCTGATTTTGTCATTATGGAAAGTTTGTAATTGCAGTGTCACATATTTCAAAGAACGGCTTACAGTTATGGGGTAGCAAATAATTTAATAAACAAAGCATTCTTGTTGCAATCATTGTCTTCATAAACCAAATATTATTTACTATCATTTTTTCATCATTATAACAGTCATTTATTTATATCTAGCTTTTTTATAACTATATTTTAAGAGTTATAGTTTTGCTTGACTTACTTTAATATTTGTCAAATTATAGAAATATATGCATAACTGCTATATAACCAACATACAATTATTACACTACTTGGACAATTGTGACAAATTAAATAGCAAATTTATGTTACAATGCAATAATTTCATTAAGAAATATAATATCACACAGTTGTGAGACATTGATACGTTGTGAGATACATAATAATATGAGTAAATAATAACGTCCAATTGCTATTAAAAAAAACAATAAAGTTTACAATAAACGCAAGTGAAAAATTTTGGAAAAATATAAGGTTAGGTAAAAAATCGGGTTATGTGATGGCCAAAGTACAACTTATGAATAGGAAGCTCCTTTACCTGGCTTACACCGAGAAAATTATTGTCACTGGTGTGGCAGATCCTGAGAAGAGCATCACGATGTGGAGAGTTGGCCAACTGCGCTGGCAAATGGAACGCCGTCTAGCAGAAAATCATATTCAACTTTGTTTGTGTGTAATCGTCTTCCCTCTACATTGTTTGCAATTTTAAAAAATACTAAACGACTTTCAGTGATAAATTTTAGCCGCTAAGTCATTATAACATGAAAAGCTAGACAAATAGTGAGAATAAATAGTGGATGTCTTGATGAAACATCGTATATAATTTAATTCGTGGATTAAACTTGGCGAAAGCCATTTTGAAATGTCAATCAAAAAAGAGATTTTTTACATTAACAGGCAGATGCAAATCCTATCATGTCAGGTTTTATGTTAAGTTGAGACGAGATGGGGCGGATAGAATAGTCCAAGGGAGATTGACATGGACATGAGACTGAAACGCTCTACCAATGTCTCCTTTGAAACAAATATAAAACTGTCGAGATCTGGAGTGAGTTATGCCTTAGTTAAAATATTGATAAAATTGAAACGCTAGTCAAATCTAAACTTTGTTGGGATGATAAATAACAAGATTAACAAAAATATGATTTCCTCTTTATTTAATAATGTTGTCCATATATCAAAACAAATGATCGAAACATACATTTCATGGACAATACTTGATATGACGATATTCAGTTATGATATTAAAGGACTTTCAAGGCTTTGAAGAACAAGTCTTGGGTCACATCTCTGCCTATTATCAAAGAACCTGTCTGTAATTGGAAAATACGATACGATTACAGGTTTGATCTTGGACAAAAAGCCGAGTCATATCAAAGGATTTCAATGTGAAAATTGGAGCGAAACTCTTCTACAAACTCATTAGAAAGACACTAGAAGGATTTAAAGCAAGACTTATCTTACATGCTGTACTAAGAAACCATGATGAATTATTAAGGGAGAGGAAAAGTTGGTGCCAAAACAAGCGGTACGATGACTTGTCTCTAATTAGAGAGCAGTCGCCAAGCACAGATGTATAGTCAATACGGGTCATTTACCATGAATGAGCCCATCAAATCGAGCATTAACCTTACAAGGCGTGCCGGCTTACAACTTGTATTTTATACGAGGAACATCCCACGTACATTCTCAAATTAATAATTCATAAACACAATAGCAACTCAATATCTTCTTTCATAGACAAAAGCGACTAGGCCACAATAAAGGCTGAGGTATTCCATGAAAAAACAGATCAGGGTAACTGCTTACTTCAAAATTTGTTATCTTCTGTGATGGGCTTTATAGAGGTAATCAATTTGAATTCGTAATGAACACTACAACGATTCTATTAGAACTATTGATTGTCAAGAATTCCGTAAATACTATCTGTTTACAAATTTTAAATTCAAATATGCATAGACGGGGAAAAAAGTGTGAAAGAAATTGTGATGAGCTATAAAACTTGAAAAAAAATCTCCTTTTATGATTTTCTCTTTTCCCTTTGACAGTCTCTTGGTGTAGGATTTCAGAAATTGTTTGATATATAATATACCACGTGACGTAGCAGAATGGCTACCTTTGAGAAACGATATAAGTGGCAAAACAGTATTTTGTTGGAGTTTGGTGTCTGTTGGAGTTAGGTGTTGGGAAAGACAATGAATGTCGCCCAAAGCAAGCTGGGTATCTGGCAGGCCTATTTCTCTAAAACAATGCACTATGTCTAAGCGGTATCTTTCAAGGTTGCCTCTACAAGAAGAGCAGGTACGGGTATCACTCGACGCCAACTTTACGACTGGTGAAGGTTTTCAACAAAAAATAACTCGTTCAGCTTCAAAGAAAACATGCCCCTTGCTACGTGGCGTGGGATGCGAAAAGAAAAACATGAAGCGAAAAGACTGGCTAGCTTTTGTTAGAGTGTCTAGTATAATATAAGGAGGCGCTTCACTAGAACTAGATTTATGAGAAATTTATGAATCGATTGAAGTTATTAAAGAGCTTCTACACAAAGAATTCAGGTTTTAAATCTTGAAGAGGAAATGGTTTTAGGCAAGCATTTTGCTTTGATCTAGACATAATGCAATATCTTCACCAAAGAAGAGCAATAGCAATTCATCTCAATGACTGCCAACTGTAATTAACAACTTTCAAATAGAAGATAAGGAGTGCTGGTCTTAATACTGGAACGATAAACGTAAAAAGAAATTTTTGGATTGCTTTCAGAAACCCTGAAGTTCAGATACCATGAAAGGCTTGCGGCGAATAAAGGTCTGGACTCCTGCCGAGATAAGATGTTCATATAGTGAGCACCACATCAAAGAAAGTAACTTGGAAAGCGAAACGGCGCAAACCAAACGACCAAAGAGGATAAACTACCAGAAACCAGTTAACAGTTTAATAAAAAAAATATTGTGATTTGCTTGTGTGTTTTATGTGTGATCCCAAGGCCACGTGAGCCATAAAAATTTGGCAAATGTTTGGAAACCTTTTCTTTGGGAATTCCCTAATATAAATATCTTTGCAAAGCTTCTTTTGCATTAAAGAAATCATATAGATGTAAATATCTCACAGAGTCTGCAGCTGCAAGCACAATTGACAGAGAAGTCAATAGAATGTGAAGTTTAAAACGATTTCCTCTTATCCATCATTCAAACTTTTATCTTTTTATCATTTACTATAAATTTTGGGAATGGGGTTCTTTGGTACAAATGTAGCAAATTGAAAATAGCTTTGCCTGATAACAGATGTGAATATCAATGGGTGAAATGGGCAGCTGATGAACGATAAACAGGTTTCTAAGATATAAATCTATATAGAGCATAAGAATAATGGTGAGAAATGAGCGGGTAATTCTAGGCTCGTTTTAAAAAGTTTTGATTTTCAAGGGCAACGTATCAATTTCTTAAGAAATCATCAAAGCAAGGTGATTGGAAAGCACTTATAAGGGTTTTCTCCTTACTCAAAAAATCTAATCCATGCTCTCACTTTCTCCATCTCCCTCTTTCGGAAATTTTGACGCTTTACAAAAAGTTACCTTGCTGTTGGAATATGAGATTTAGACGTGCGATTAGAGACAACGTACTTAAGCTTTTTTCTGATTAGCTGTGTAGCTTGAATAGCATAGCATACGATTGATTGAGCAAGAGATCTGTTCACCGTGTCAATAATATGTCTGTTTATCGCAGCAATCAACCCTTCCTTATTGAAGAGCAGGAATGGCGAAACATTTAATAATCTTAACTGCCAACGGCAACTGCCGATGGTCGATCAGCAGATAAGATACGTTAGACGGGAGAAATGAGGCTTCTTCCAAAATGGAACGATTAAAACAGGTGCTGTATTTCAAAGTGGGTGACCAAACTTATCATTTCCAGTCACCCAGAACCAGTAAACCCATGGCTAATATGCATGGGATACAAATATGTGATCTCAATCATACATTGGCAGGTTGATGCGATAAAAGTATCGGTAAAATGATATCACAAGAGATAAGAAACCGAAAAATTCTCATGGGAATTTTTTGGACTGCCTGTAAGGAAGTGTGTCTGTACTGTTACCAGTTTATGCAACAAAGAGGTGCGAATTGTTGAGGCTAAGTATTCAACGCACGTGGCACAAGTATAATGTCTGGTGGATACTTAGAGGAGCTATAATCTAGATATCTGCGTCAGGACGAATACTAATTGCATGCGTTGTTTACAAAATGAGACTGAAAATGACTCTGTCTCGATTGACCCTGTTGACTAGAGCAACAGACGAACACCTGCGGGTACACAAACAAAGAAACAAACAAACAAGTGCTAGAAATAGGCATTATCAATATGAGAAAATAGATCTTTGTTATACCTCTTTGGCTCGAAAATAGGAGTCTTCTTTTTCTGTGTATTCTAACTGCATGTATGTACAAAACTCGTCCTAGAATCAAAAGAAAATTCTTACTTTTATCGTCACCTTAAATTTTATGTCGACGATAAAATAAATAAGCCAATACGAATTAGTAGCTTTTTACTGATTGCCGAAAATTTTACGAATTTTCGTTGTGCTGGCATTTATATCTACAATGCTTGAAAAACTTCCCTATTTGCTACGTTGTGCTGCAATAAAATATGAATAAAACTAGGGGAATAAAACTTATCGTCAAAAAATTGCAAATAGTCGAAAATTTGCAAGATGATAAAACTGTGTACAAAAAGGGTTGTACTTTAATTAGTCAACTTGAATGTTGTGCCAGATTTACATAATGCTTATTGCCTATTGTCGAGAATCTCAATGCTTTTAAGGATACTTTTACAATTTGCGAAATCCACTCTAAAAGTATTTGTGAAAGCAATTTCCATTAGCAGACGATTTGCTGCTAATCTTTTTCTTTCAAGCCCTGAAAAACTTCCCAGACATCTCCACAATACAAGCAATTAGCAATTTCTAATTACCAAATATCTGGCGGGTCATTTCAACATGTTGAGCCATTCCAAATATTACTCAACCATATCTGAGCGTTTTGTTTACAAAATTTTGACTTCCCTCTCTGTAAGGAACCAGTAAGCGGTCAAGCCTTATCACGTAGCTTGTGTCCCATTTTTCACACAACTTGTGTCTCGTTAGCAAGAATATTCGCTTTGAAGACATGAGCCCGCATGTCTATGATTCGTGTACATAAAAGAAGGAAATGAATTGTTACATTAATGGCTTCAGCCACGTGCACTCTTTTCTTCTCTATCAAAGTCAGAAACGAGCACATCATGTGCTAATCGCTTTTATTATCACTAGCCTGCAAATTTCAGGGTGGCGAAATTTCATCATTAGCTAAATCGTATCTTATCACGGAAATAATGAGGTAATGAGAAATTGACGAGACACAAGTGTTTCAGTGTATAGATTACGGCAAAATAAGAGATTTGAAACAGTTGCAAACAAATCATCATATGTCTCAAGTGACAAGCAGCAAGCAATTTTTCTTGCTTAAAAATATTTAATGGCGAGATAGATTATAATCAGGTGATCAGAGGTTGCAGATTCTTGAAGATATCGAGCAACAAACTACTATTTTTAAACCATTGAATAACATTTTAAATCACTTTTAAATAAAAACGATAGGCAAATAATAGAGCGAATTCTTGAAGCCTAAGTAGAATTTCAATTACAAAACTGCGTGGAAAACGTTATGACTGTTAAAGTCAAGAACGTAATAGCATATTATTTCGAACGATTTTACATTTCAACTTTACTTCATTTATTTAACAACACTTCATTCAACTTGTCTTTTGTGAATAGGTTAGCGAAAGTTAAGTCGTTTAACCATCTTGGTAAGTTTTGTTAGTCGTGCTCTGTGTTGTCGAGCAAAGTTTGACCCTGGTCTAAAAGGTTTCTGTTTAGTGGTTTTTAGCACGTGCTAGGTTTTATAGGCAAAATGTTTAACATTTGTTTAAGTAGCGCAGTAGCTTTGGAAACTCGTTCCTGTGTTACTCAATGTCTTGAGAAAGACAATAGTGACATATACATCATCTAGTTGTACACTACTGTGTCCTCAAAGCTTAACCTAGCTAATAAAAGGTTTTGAAAAATCCTTTCCTTTTCCGTCACTTTATTATGCTTTAGCTTTACCCATTTCGTTTTTTAAAGTTCGTCTTCGGTTTGCTCCATTCTAATAGACCTGGAGGAGCCATTTTATGATTTATGTCCTTCATCCTTATTTAATGCTTACAACAAAAGAAACAGATACAAAGGTTCCGTTCAAAGTCGCCTATGCTCTCACAGACCCCTAAATAACTTGCCGTTTAAGACATTTATTGAGGTTCAGTTCAAAGTTTAGTCGTTTTGCGACCAGCGATAAACTTTGCTGAATTTGATCAAACGTTGAGTGCGCTGAGTGCAATGTGTAATGAAATGTTTAGTCGCTTAGCAAGGGCTTTAAATTGGCCCTTACAAGACCATATAAACATACCCATGTTATATATCCATCTGAGGTTGAATCGATTTTCATAAAGAGAGACGCCACCTGGTCCTCAGTCTGCAAACAAAGAGTAAATGCATCTAACAAGCTTTAAGTAAACGGGACTGTATGTATAATTGAAATGAAAACGGAGTTTTAATTAAGAGTTTTGCAGATTGGAATCTGAACTTGAAGTGACTGTGACGTGTAACCAGAATTGACAGTACCAGGCTCTGGCCGGTCTTTACCACAAAGCCAAAAATACCCCCATCTTGTACCAGAGAAGACTTTAATCGGATCGGCTTACGACAGAATTTGTAAAGGTGCACGATAGAAGAAACGCACCATGTATAGCTAGATAGTTACAGAAGCATCTTTCCTGCAGATTTTGATTAAACAAGCTTCCCATAAAAGAAGTATCTAAGAATCCCTGAATAGTATGGACCTATCTGTATCATTACATCGTCGAAGAAAACGCCAAAGAATTGAAAAAGAAAGAATATGCACTTCAGTAAGGCTAGGTTTATCTTTTGATATGATATAACTCAAAATGATAGCGACAATTGAAAAATCTTACAGCTCCTTTTAGTCCAAGGTAGTGACGGAAAACTCCTTTGAATTCTGCCAAATCCAATGTTCTACTTGCATCTCCACCTGCAGCCTAGGATAGAAAGTAGCTTTTGTGCTATGTCCACAGAGATGTGAAATATCAAACATTATGTACATTTTATTGTTTGATATGCATATGAGCATATGCCAGACTATACATGTAGGCTTGAAATTTAGCATGTTTTATGGAAACCCTGACTTAGTTCTATCTAAAAATAAACATTTACAATTTCATTTCTTAGCAAAAATGAAATACAAATATCTGCCAAAAGCATTTTTTTTAGAGCTGAAAAATTATTCCTTTTGTGTACAAGGATAAAGAAACCAAATGCTCAGTAATTTGGAGATATGACACAGTCACTCACTTATAATGGTTTTGATTCAACTAACGAATCAGCAAAATGCTCAGATGAGTTTAGTTTTTACATGAAACATAATCTCTATCACAACCTGATGATATACATCACTGTGTTTCTATACTATTTTTAAAAAGCAATTAGCTTCTATTAAAAAGATTTTAAACACTTTGCTGTTTGCTCAACAGAGTCACCATCAGAAAAAGCTTCACAGTTTCATAATTCAGACCCTAAAAGTTCTCCCGCTAAAAATTTAACTGTCTTCTCTGTTTTAAATTGGTGCTACTCATATTGAAAACTGGATATGATAGGAGGAAGAAACAACTTTGGAGGTTCAAGTCAGTTTAGACCATTTCATATTTGTGGAGGGTCAAGAAATGGTCATACTTTCATTAATTATTTGCTTCAAATAAATGGTCCACATCCTTGTTTAAAAGAAGACAATGCTATATTGAAGAAGTTTGCTATGATAGGTAATAGGGACGCAGTCAGCTTTGATATTGCGTCAGAAGATCCCAATTTTGACCTTGATAATGTTTATGCTGATAACTGGCATTAGAGAGATAAAAATATTTAAATTTAGAATAGCTAATACTTTGATTATAGCACATCAAATGGGAACATCAAGGATAATGTTTATCATGTCTTGAGCTGTGTCACAAAATCATTCAAATTTTATGTCTGTGATTGAAAATTTATAAAATTGACAATGGACTTTTTTATGAGCTGTCTAGTAAGCCCCAGTACACATTTAAACTCATCCCATTGGAATTGAATCTATAAAGTATTTGCATGTTACCTCAAAAGCATTTTTCATTTGATGGAGATGTTCAAGAGTAATTTTCTCTTCTATCTGCAAAAGAAAAAAGACATTATTTTGAAATATTTTGTCAAGGTAAATACTCTATAATATTAATATATATGACAACAAAAATTTTTAAATTAATTTTTAAAATTTTTAAAATTATGCAAAATTCATAGTCAAAAAGGAGATGGTAAATCAATTTATATAAAAAACATTTTGTTGCCAAAATTTGTCAAAAATAGTTTTTGGAACACCTTTTTGGTACATTCTTATTTTACTTACACTTTTTACTACTCAAATTTTAACTATATTACAATTTTTCTATATAACTTACGAAAAGAAATTGGTCAAAAAGATATCTAACGAAGCTCATTTTAATGCCGCTAATATTCCAAGTGAGAAGCAATTGATTTTGGACAACTGAAGCTGACATCAATGGCCACAAATTCAGTCAGTGTATCACTTTTACCAGACAGCATCACATTAAAATTCATGATTCAATTATTAATGAAAACCACAGTTCTCTACAATTTGTAGCAATTTTGTGTCTCTAACCATCCATTCTGCAGTTTGCAATTCAAAATCTTTTACATTTTCACAGATTTGAGAATGTTTGCTTCAAAAGATGCTTTCAATTTAATCTCAGACCAATTTGGTCACTTTGATCTCATCCTTAATTTTAAAATTTAACTTAATTCATTGTTCTTCTTATTTAAAGAAGACTGACATAATAATAAAGACTTTAACGAAGGCCTCTTTAAAGATGGATCCACCACTTGTCAACTGGAAGGACACTGATCCTCTTTTCTTAATTCTGGGTTGGATTAAACCCAATAACTTTTAAAGCATTATGTCCTTTCTTTTCTAAATGCAAATCTATTTAGAACAATTAGATTGCAAGATGTACAAGTTTTTTTACAAAAATTAAATAAACAGACATGGGTAGCATTGCTACTTCTGTTTGGTGAGTTTATTTCACAGACTATCAAAAACAATAAGAAATGGCAAATGACAAAGAACAATGCATTCGTTCATCCTTGCTCCCAAGATCTGCACTTTACTATAAGAAGGCCATGGAATAGCAGAGGTTCCAAACACAAGAATGATCAAGTAAGAAGGATCTAGCAAATCAGCTGCAACGTCAGAGAAGCACCACTTATGACAGAATTTCAAAAACCCTTAAACTAAACTTTAAAAGTGGCTGGAAATTTTTCTTGATTCTTTTGCAATAGTGAGACACAAAGAGAGTGAGTCACATCTTCAGCTTAATTGCATGAAAAACTACCTAGTGCATTCATAACCTTCTCTCAATGCAATAAACTGGAATAATCAGGTTACAAAAAGCACCTGCAAGTCCAAATCGTGCAGGAAAATAGCTTTTTTATCTCTGACATATATCTCGTACAATGTGTGGCACTAGCACACTAATCTCGAGTATCATCAGGCATTTTCATAAGAAACCAGACTGGATGTCTCAGTGGTTTGAGTCCCAGGCTACAGATCAAAGGTTTGTGGTTTAAGTTTCTAAACTGACCAAACTTTCACCCAGAGTGGCGGGCAGGGGGGGGAGGGGGGGGAGATGCCAGCTCTCTACAATTCCAGGTGTAGAAATCATAAGGTATGGTCACATCGAGAGAAAGTACCCACCCTGTGAAAATATTATTTCTTAATAAAAATAATGCTGACCCAATCACAAGTGATTATTTGCATCAAATTAAAATACCTTGTTACATTAAAATCTATGCATAGCCCACACCTTAAATCAAATGTCAAATGACAGTTGTCAACTGGAAGTGTATTACTTCAACAGAAATGAGGATGGCTTGATTGATGCTACATCCCTGGTCACCAAGATTGAAAACAAACATCATTCAGGCAATGTGTAGCTGCCATCAGTTTGACTTTTCAATGTAAGAGCTGTGAAGGGGGTGTTAATAACATGTTTGGATAAGGCGCTGGCTCTTGTATATAAGGAGAAAAACTTTCTTGAAGTTAGAGTGAAGAAAATAGAAATGCATAAGCTTTTCAAAACAAGTCACATAGGACCTAATTACCAATGCAATACCTTCATCGTTCCTGCTTTTGCCCCCGCAGTAATTGGTCTCCTTATTTTCTGTGAACTTGTTAAAAATGATGTATCAGTTGGCCCTATGGTAGCTCTTCTTGTACTATCATTTTTCAAGTCGTGCTTGTCAACTCCTCCATGCACCTGTCTACCCTTCACTCTGTTTACTGCGCCCGCACCTCCTGGCTTTTTAGTTCCTGGTAATCTTTGAGATGTTACATAGGTTGGCTCAAGGCCAGGTAGGGATTCTTTGTTCAAACCCAGTGCTGTATTAGGCCTGATATCATCCAGGATATGACTGACTTCATGACTTTGGATGATCCCCGAAGCTGTTGATGGGCGGACGTTTTTGTCTTTGCTCCTAGGCATGTTTATTTCAGTTCAAATAGGCCTTTGACGCGCAACAAGAAAAGTAAAAATATCTATTTCATAGGTGCAGCTGAGAAGAAGTCATGCAAACAACTTGCAATGAAAAAGATGTCTTAAGTGACAAGAGGCAGTTCCACTTTATTACCAAAATGGTGGCAGCTAGTTACTTGCTCGATGATTAGGCCAGAACTTTGGAGTTTGGTTTCTGTCGGCCATTACTGCAGCATGTCGAATGTTTTTAGGAGACTGGAGCCTAGAAACTGGTTGCCATAGCTGGGTCGTTGCTGTTGTTATTACTTTGAAATTGTTGCGGCGCTGGTTTTATCGTGTTTTTTTACATGAATTTCTGAAGTCTTGCTCAGCCTCAAACTTGTAATTATGTAACTAGCATTGATCTTAAATCAACTATGATTCAACTTGTAAATTTAGTAAGAAGGAAGAAGCAGAGTTTAAATTTTTGATACTGTCTTTCTTCGCCATCATAACTTGTTCGGAAATGAAACATGCGAGAATACAAGCTTGATGTTCTGGGAAGTCACGCTTGCTTTGTTCGCTCAAAGAAAACCAGATAGGTAAAAAGCCAAACTGTCGATAAAATTTGAGCCTTGATTTCAGTACATGATTTGTACATAAATAGACTGTGTCTAGTTAAATCTTCCTGGTGTCCTTAGACTAGAGCATTTTTTCTTACATAGCTGGAAAATTTGCATTTCTTAGGATTTCCATAGCCATGTTTTTGTTTATGTTCCTAAATTTAGCTTTTTTTACACGATAATATAATGTCTCCTAAGGATTCAAATCTATCACTTCGCAGTTTCTTCAGAAAGGATTTTTCATCTCTCGGCGTTGTAAGCTTCTTCGTTCTGCCAACCTTTGGTGAATTTCTTACTCTTCTTGTAAGGAAAAATTTTACGCACCACAAAAGCTGCACCCATTGAGATATTCACAAGAGATGCAATTCCACGAAATCCTTTCGTGTTATTTTGCAGAAACCAGTTTTCAAGCGCTTCTCGTAACTCAGTTCATGTTTCGTGAGTTGTTTGGCGTAAATAAAAAGCATCGAAACATCAACAATGTCTTGTGAATATCTCATGAAAACAGCTGCCGTCCTTTTTTTATGAAAAAGATTTTTAAGAAGTCTTCCCACATATGTTGCATAAAATGTCTTCGAAAGTTCGAAGCTTGTACCAATACTCTTTAAACGTAAGTGTAGCTTCTTTGGGTCTGATACGCGGCATCCAATGCTTGCATACATATTACGAAGCAGTACTGTTTCTTTGCTTTATTGTTGTTTATTTATTTTGCTTTGGTATTTATATAGCTGAAAATCTATACAGTTTATACATAGTTATCTAATCAGGATTTTCAACTGTCCTCTCCATCCCCCGAACTACGTAAGGCCATGACCATCGTTCAGAAGAATTTTCAAGTGAAGGAAGCTTTCGTCTAAGCAATAAACTAAATGCTTTTAAGAAAATGGGTATGATTTGAGCAAAATAGCTTGCCCCTAGAAATCTTCCTTGTCTTTACACATGTAGAATCACACATGTAAGGTCCCTTAGTAATAAGCGATGTCGCATAAAGCAACCACATAAACCACTTCACAAAGTGGGAGCACAATTTTACTGAGAATTCGATAAACATACTAACTGATGCTTTTCAAAAGCATTTTAGCGACACTTTTTGCACATTTTACTAAGAAAGGCTTGTTTGCAGGTTAATTTTCAAAGTGTATTGAAAACTAATAACTACATGCAATGAGAAAGTTGATCAAACGTTTTTAACAAATCTAATCCAAATCGGTTACAAAATTCACTTGAACGACGAAATAAACACCATTCATCGAGGAAACAGTCCAATTGAACTGTCCTGTGACTTGAAAAATAATATTTATGGCCATTCTTTCCATGACCTATGAAGTGACCCAAAGTCTAAAATATATTTTGTAAAAGAAGGTGTCCAGATTATCACATAATTTTGCAAAGCACATCCATGCAATGTTGTGTCGTTGGAGATGTAAAAGACGATTATCGAGCAGAGACCGACTTTGCCATCCATTGTCGAGTGATAAAGACGTGCTTATCAGTAACAAATGATTCATGAAAACATATTGACGATGTCCAGATTAACTGCTGTACTCTCTGCAATATGAATTTACTTGAGTTATCAACCATGTGCCTATTAGATTTACAGTTTGAGGATTGTTTGTGATGAGCTGCGAAAAATTTCATTTTAGTATAAAAAGTCACATTCTACCCACCTCATACTCGATATAATTAAAACTTGTTGCTGCCTTTATAGATTTTAAAGAACAGCTTAACCAAATTTTCTTCTATTGCAAAGTTGTCACTTTCCAACGATAAATATAAAAGCTTCTTATTTCTAGACAAGTTCAATGTTTTATAAATAACAGATCAATTAAAAATTTTAAAATATAAATTGGACAGTTCTTTGATAGTAACAACTAGGCACTCGGTTTCTGCTAAAGGAGACCTTGAGTCGTGTGATAGTTTTTGAAAGTGACTTGTGGCCACATTAATATCGCATCTGCTTTGTCATACATTCAACAGGTGTACCGAAGAAGGCCAGCTAATATAGCACTTAGCAAAGCATTTAGTATTCAAACAAAGCAGTTTGGACAGGATTATCCTAAAAGTCTACCACGGATATAATATAGGGCAGATATAATCCATGTCTAGTGTTTGTTAACTGTACTAAGTTTGTTTATTTTTTATACAATTGTTGGAGCACATTGATTATTTTTTGTTGAAGACCGAACAAAGATCAACTGATTTTGTGTATATTCTACATTGAACTTTTAAACTCAATGTAGAACCAATGAAAGTTAAACTGTTCTGACTGCCCAATTGAACCTTTGAAAGTTAATAAAGTTTAAAGGTGTTTGATGGGGGTTCAAGAGGGTTCAAGAGGGGTCAAGAGGGTTCAAGAGGGTTCAAGAGGGTTCAAGAGGGTTCAAGAGGGTTCAAGAGGGTTCAAGAGGGTTCAAGAGTCTCTTTGGGATCCAATAACAGATCTCTGATTAATTTTTGCCCTGTGCTCCATACAACGTTCTGATCGATTCCTGTCCTGTACTCTATACTCATAAAAGATGGAGTGTAGCTATTAGTAGTGACCTCAGAAACCTTTTTATGGATTTCGGAAGTACAAAAAAGTCTAATGACACAAATTTCCAGTATGTTTAACTAACATTTTCCACTGCTATGATCTGTTCCTAATTCCAATCCCCACGGTTGTAGAATGTTCCAAAGAAAAGAAAGAAAAATCAACGTTATCTCCTTAATCAACGCTATCTTCTTAAATTAAACCTCTAAATTCTACTACCACGAGCTGCCACAACTCAATCTCAATGCATATATAATTAACTCTAACTAATTATGTCGCCAGCGCAGAGATAAATTCCAACATCCCAAACAACAGATACGTATAGAAGTCTGAATCTGTGAGACTTTAATGGAGAACTTGGTTCAAAAAATTGATAGCCTTTGTGCTTTGACGGCCTCTTTATCATGCCACAGTCAGTTTTACAGCTGATGATCCAAAGAGATCAAATCTTTTGGAATGGCTGTGCCTACTAAGCACATTCGCATTAAAAAATATATGGCAATTTAACCACAAAAATGAGTATGAGTAAACTGTTGTCATAAAAGGGCCGTCTTCATTCAGAGAGATCTGTCGAAAGCCTTGAAGGGAGGATTTGAATCTAATTTTCCGGACACAGCCATCCATCTCAAAAGTGTTCTTAGAACCCTTTTTGCTACACAAGCAGTTTTTAACCTCATCGATCTATAAGGAATTTGCTCCCAAAGCAGGCGCCACCTTAGCAAGTGACCGTCTTATCTCACAGTGGACATCTGAAATAGATTCTTTTGGCTATAGAAATGATCAGGGTTTAGCTTGAACATGTTGAGGCATTGTTCTTTTAGAGAGACCCGGCTTAAAGTTCCGCTTCCATTGCGGGTGTACCGTAGCCGAAGGTGATTTTATAGGCTTGATTCTATGCAGCTGTACGCACCTACCTAGGTACAGCAATAATCTTGTTTTTATAAGGGACTTTGATCTATAATTTTTTGTAGGTTTTTTTACGTTTGATCACGATTTTCGAACATGAAGAGCTAGTTAACTCTGCTCAACAAAGACAGCAGTCTTTCATGTAAAATATTTGCAATGAGTCTGCAGGATCTATTTACCATATAATGTGACATTTTTTGTTTACAAATATTTCAAAATCACATCTTGAAGAAGAACATGACACTTACAAATCAGATGCAAATTTAAAATTTTTCTGACATCCGATTCTTTCAAAGAAGATATTCCTAATGTTCATAAACAGGTCATTTCTTTTACAAAGCAAAGCAATTTTATGGATATTGCAAGTTGCCTCGTATATATGGATATTGACTGAACTTTCAAATAAATGTTTGGATTGCCTTACCCTCAGGAAGAACTGCAGTCATGATAGGTATCAGTGTGGTAATCGTAATTCGTAAAAATTTTGATTTTTGATTGCAAATAATACTGTGTCATAGCTCCAAGAAAAGGACAATCATATCGTTTCTATTAAGGCTTTTTGAGGACCTTGTATCATAAAAAGATGGAAAAATAATTTTCTACCAAAATTTGGAACCAGATCTCAAAAATGTTTTTGTAGTTCTGTTGTCGTTGTCAATTGAAACCAAAATCAAATGCTCGATTTACCACTAACCAAATTTTTGTTAAATTACAAAGATTTTGCAAAGCATAAACTGAACATCAATATGGGTTTGAATAATTCCTGGCCTGGTTGCCTCCCTTCTGTGTTAGCATTAATAACCTCCTATCAAGATTAGTTAGCTTGCTGTTTTAACTTTCTTTCGGTATTAGAAGTTAATTCAAGCCAAAGTACATATACTTAACCCCCTGGATCTTTAGAAATCCTTTCGTCTATAGCATTAAATATGCAAAAGGACAACAATCTCGCTTGGGGGCCAACAAACCATTTTGTGACACCAGTTGTATAAATTTAGACCTAATCATATTTTGAACTACTATATAATGCCTTGATGATGAAAAGACAGCGACATGTATGAAGCTTTCCTTTGCAGACACCATGCGCCGAAACAGACAAAGTACTTTATAGAAACTAAACTCGGTGACTCAATATCAATAAAACGAGGCATCAGAAGCCATACTAGGCCACCTTGAACTGTACTTTTGATTAGTAAGATTTCTCAAGTAGCTGAGTTGTAACTATTGCTGTCCATGTATCCCTTTCCCTGAGCCTGCCAGAAATGCTCTCATCTTTGTATGGTGAGCAACCTAAATACCTCAAACCAAATAACTGTTTATGATGCAGTGTATACGTACCTAGTTTATAGTCTTAATACCATGTGAACGATCAATGTTTATACAGTATGCCAAATATGCAAGGAGAATCTGTGCATGCTGAAAAGTAACAGCCAGCAGCGATGCAATATAGTCAATACCTCCCTCTCTGCTCTGTCTTTCTGGAATTAACCGCTTGCTTGAAGATGTGAACAGTTGGGGAAAGGATTGCATAGCTTGGAACAATTTCCTAATTTGCAAGAAAGTTTCCGTTTGAGAATCAATCAATGCAGCTCAGAATCATTTGATTTGATCAGTACGTGATCAGTAATTTTGATTTTATTCATGCTTCAAGAAAATTAGGTTAAGATAGTATTTTCCTCATTCCTCTAGACGATTGAGCATTTCTGGGGACAAAGAAGTTCTTTTTAAGATCTTTTCATGCATCATACATAAGAAATGGTCTGTATAATGATCTTTTCATGCATGATGTTTTCAAGGTGTATATACTGCAGCCTTTTAAGGTCCATGAATACCACTCTCGTTCTTAATGAGGAAATATCAAAATATTCACCTTAAGCAGCTTCTTAATGCTCATTAAATGTCAACACAAAGATAAAGTGCTTTGAAAATTTTATCAAAGCATTACACTCCATTAATTCAGCAACGATCTAATAAAGGAATGATAAAAAAATAAAATTGAATTTCCTATGTTACCGAACAATTTATGAATTAGATAATTAATTGTCATGCGCAATCAATCAGATATTAGTAATCAGATAACTGGAAGTAGGAATGTCACTGTAGCAAAATATATGCAAAAAATTAACTATGGAGCGTAAACAAACATACTTAATTGAGGAATTGAAATAGGTTCTGTCGAACGATAGGCCTATAGCTGGGCAAGAGGCTTATCTGCACACTCTGTGCTTTTGAAATCAATAGAAAGCATGTAATGGTGGCTGCCATTACCTCTCAATGTAACAGCTAACGAAAACAATAAATTAAGCCGGCTAAAATTAAACGAATTTAATGACGAGGATTTCAGAGCCCTGCTTAAATCTGCAAAGGAATAAGATGACATCGTGCTGTTAATTATTTTTTCTATTCTTTTGATAAAAAAGAACGAAACTGTGCGATCTGAGTGTTTATGTATAATTGTTATTCCAATTTCCTCAATCGACAATGCTTCGTATTGAATATAGGCCAGTTGCATTCGGAAATATCCTAAACATAATCTTGCTAGCGAATTAACCAATATCTTAGTGCAGCGATTAAATTGCGGAATAAAACAGCAATTAACAAAACGAAACACATCCCTTTATCTTTTTCTTTGATTAACGGATCAATTCTAAGCCCTTCAAATCATGATGTCATTCTCTTAGCTGCGCTTTCGGCACCGATTGGCCACTTGGGGGCCTAACAAAATTATCCTGCGAAACTTTAAGAAGATCGTTTTGATCCAATTTCTGAGAATTCAAATGAAAGTCACCTTTGGTTGCTTGCATTATTACATTAGGAGGCCCTCTGCTGCGTGTGCGATGGGCTCGATGTCACTTTACTTATCTTCTAAATCTCAAAAGTACAAGCGACCGAGTCTTATAATTGCTAAGTTGAATCTCATAAACCCTAGAACAACGAAGAGCTGCCAGATGACCTGAGATAAACTGAGGACGGGCGGGGTTTCCGAGTTGCAATTCTAGGTTCCCTTAATCATATTATTCCGGACTGTCTCGGTATTCCACCATTTTGTTTCCAGGGACCTGATAGCACATCCAACCAGTTTAACCTTCGCAACGGCGTCGTGGCTGGGGGGGGGGCAGGGGGGCACGTTTCACTGACACAAGCTGCTAAAAAGACTTCTCATGCACTGAAAATCGTCTATTTCTTAGGATATGAATTATTAGTCCTTTTGCGAGTTTTACTGTTCATCACAGATACTGATTATTGATGATTATGATTATCCAATATTCGAATACGGATGTTCACTTTTCTCTGACCGACTTATTGAAATCAGTAAAAGTGATGCTGCAAAAGATACATATTGTTTGCCATGTCTTTCTGAATTTAAAAAACTGCGCATGCGCTTGATGACGTCATGATTTTATCTTGAACCTGTTTTCGGAAAATTTGCATGCTGTGCCCCCCCCCATCCTTAGAGTCATTATCCACGACAACCCCTGCGTCTTTGTCTAATGAGGTTAAAATTGGAGTTGTCACACTTTCCTTGATATAAACAGATTCTTTTCCACATTTCACAGTTGAATAACGCGTCTTTTTTTCACCAATATAGAATAGGATTTTCTTCATACCTTCCACGAGTCTTGAAAATAGCAATGCCAATGTCACATTCTGCAAAAGGCAGTTTTTGCTTTGCTTCGGCCAGAAGAATGCCCGTTGCCAACACTGGCTTGATAGCCTTTTTTGGATTGAAGCTGACTGCCCTAGTTGTTTAAACTTCAAAATCAATTTGAAAGCAAATGGCATCTAGGTCGATGTCTTTATTGAATATGTTGGATTATGTCTTAGGCCATTTCTGTTTATGACAAAATGTTTATTCAAAGGAATAGAGCAACGCAATCTTTCAAATGGCTTCGCAGTTGCTGTCTTCATGGTGGAATACGACCAAATATACAGTCTAGTAGATTTAATACAAGTAGTGTTCAAAATAAGACAAAATAGAGGTTTTCAAAAGGACAATCTAGTACTTTGGGGACGTTGAGGACGAAAAAAATGAAAACATTCTACGAAGGGGAGTGTGACGGGCACTCTCAACAGTGATACTATGCTTAACTATCTAATGATCCATTTCAAGTAAAGCAAAGCAATTCTTGGCATCACCTAAATGTTAGGTGACTATCCAAAAATTACTGAGAGAGTGTGTGGCATCAACCCAGTGAGTGCTACTAGGTAGCAGAAAATAATGTCTTTCGTTTACAGAGGTGTCTTTAGTTTTGTTTTTTCACGGAGATGAAAGTGTGTCTAAACTTATATCTTATTTCAAACTACATTATGGAAAGCAAGTGATTGCCATGTCGCTTAAAGTTATGCCTTTAGTTTTGTCATTTCATCAAATTTATGAATGCTACATGTTTACGCTTTTTAATCCCCGAAATCGAAACATCATGACATTTTAAACAACAAACTTCTATGCTAGCAATGGTCGGCAATTAGAAAGAAAAAGTGATCACTAATAACTCTATCACTCGGACTATTATTCTAGCGGAGTCCAAAGTAGAGATTACTTGCAATGGTTTAGTAACTGGGTCGGTTTGATCAGCAAAAAGAAGTATAACACGATGAAAAGATATAGCCCAGCTGGAGAAGTAATCTTCCAATTGTTAAAGCAGTAGGAAAGAGTATCTTACTAAAACACTTTGAACAAAGCGCTAGCGATTCTCTGTTAGATCCAGTTATAACACAAACATATCGCTGCTACCGCCTATGTTATAGACTGCTTCACTGAAAAATGTCATGCGTATGGATCGAATTAATGTCCATGTTACAGACGCACACCGACAAGCTATTGTTTGAAAAAAGCGATTAGCGGAACATCAAATATTCCCTTTACGTATACAGATGTCCTTTCCTTAGTCATATTAAGAAGGGCACTTTCTTGTCAAAATGACAATGACAACTATTGCATATGCAACGAGCACGTTGAACAGTGGGTTATCTGTCCTTCTCCTTGTCGAATGTGAAATGACCTCATACAGATCTAATTATGATAATTATGAGCGGATGTGATGGCAACGATTATTGCGAATTCTTTGATTGATAATTAGTGGGATATTGATGTGATGTTGATGAAATTCACTACTATGATGGGGCTGCTGTGGGGCTTATGGTGTGATTGATTACAATTATCAAAAGATTACAAACATATTCATAAATCTAATTGTCTGGCAGTATTTCAATTTGATTAGCTTATCTAAATGATTAGCTTTCTCTTTCAAAGACATCTTCAGACGAATTAGTTTAGCTAGAACGGAATCGTTTCCAATCTTCCGGAACATTTCTTAAAAGTTTGCAAAATTCATCTGCCAAAGCATTTAATTCTTTGTTGTTGCTGTTCTGACTGGATCGAGCTTCTTCTGTCAATAGATACTTATGAATTGTCTAGAATTGATTGGCTGTCATCTAGAATTGATTCCAACTCGCACGCCCATGTTGAGACCTCGTTGAACTGCTTAGGATAGGGCCAATATCATTGTCCCAGCATTATGTTTTGGTTTTGCTTTCTTTTGCTTTAATTTGAAGAAAATGATTGATTAGATTCCCGAAAAAGGTTAGCTTTCGAGGTCAATAGCACATAAAACCTTGATCTTGATTTCAAAATCTTCGCCCTTAGTTCTCTAGCTGACATTTCTGTCTGATCGATCTCAAACTAGAACTCCCTATGCTTTGTACAGTAAAATTGCAGCACTGTGTACCTCTGTTGCGCATGTAGATGCAATGTTTTAAGACTCTCAGATTTGTGTCCAAGTATGAAGGCTCGACGCAGGCTTCCTGAATGTGTTATGCGGGGACAGTAGAACCATGACTAGAACGCTCTATCCAGTCCTTTTTTGAAATCAGTAGTTGAGAAGAAAGTTGCATGGACCTTCGGTCTCAGATAACATATTCGGACAAAGGGGCTCTTGTATATACAGAGATATAGCCTGACAGCCGATTAAGCTGAAGAGAAAGTTGAAAGGTGGCGTTGCTGAATCAAGTGATAACCTTTTGCTGGCATAGTTAATTTCGCGCTTATATTTCACGCATAAATATTATGGTGACCTTCTGTCAGTTGCCACAACCCTGGACTGTGCGACATTAATCTGCTTTGGTCTTCGGATCCTTTGACTGGGCCTAATGTTCGTCCAATTTGCCGTGGCGTACTTACATGGGCATCAATAAATGATGCGGAATTCAACATTACCTTTTGCCACTTCTTTTAGACAAAGCTTGACAAAGCACTTGACGATCTTTGAAAAACGGAAAATGAATCAGCATAATTCAGTGGTTTCATTGATTTGCCAGAGTTTAGAAACCTATAAGAGAAGAAATAGCAAGACAATTATTTAAGTATTTAAGCTCCACGTTTAAAGAACTCATGTCCCACATTACGTATAAGGAGTGTAAGTCTTCTTATGATGTTCTTCAGATATCGAGCAAAATCGAAAACTTAGCCTAAATTGATGAAATTTCATGGAGGACTTGGCCAAGGATGAAATAAAAACAAAAGCTTATCCTCTTTATCTCTCTCTGCTATGCAAGCCAAAGTAACTCTAGTACCAATGTACCTATTACCCCGTGCAAGTGCAACAGGTAACCTATAGTACTACGTTCTAGAAAATATGCTCAAAGTGCCCTGGATGCGAATACTTGCCATTTTAAAATTCTATCGTTTGTTCAAAAAAAGTTATTACCCAAGAGCCTTATTGAGAAAAGCGGCAAAAACGATCTATTCCTCGTTGCAAAATGTCCAAGGTGTCGTAACACTGTTGTGTCCATTCACAAATGCTTTATACGACCATTGCGCAACCACAAATTCTACCAGCTGGAGGGAGACTTGAAATCGAAAAACATATCTAATAAAACATCTACAATTACATGATTTTATTGAGGCGCTCTCATGTCTGTCCACATAGGCTTTTAAATCGACCCTCATTAAAAAGACATTAGGCATAAAGCCGTCGACTATTAATCTTCTCAAAATAAAGACTATTCATGTATTCATTGAGGCAAAGGTGTCAGTTTGCTGGTGACTCTATCTAAAGTACGTTGACTTTTTGATTGCAAACAAAGAATCGTTGACGAAGTGATATGGACAAATGTTTACTGAAGATCCTACCTACTGATACATGGTGGATTATCCTAACGGAAACCATGATCCCGCTTAGACTCGAGCGCGTTAACATTTGTAAACTCAAACAATCATCTGCAATGTAACAGATAGCCAGTGTATGGACATTTCGTCCATCGACGATCCATCTAAGCGTCCTTTAATCCCATTTTAGCTACATTGGCTCCGTGTTATTCACATGAATATAGGCTGGGAAAACCGTGTCTGATAATAGCACTTCGTTGGATAGTCTGCCTTCACAACATAAGCACTTGCGAGCAAGTCCAGGCTTAATCCACCCAGCATTTCTACGGCTTGTGTGAAACCGAAAATCAACGGAGAACATCCCCACCCTGTGTGTGTATTCAACGGCATAACACTTTGTTATTATAGCTTAAGTGACAATGTACAATAACCGTCCTTTCATGGTAATATCAAAGAAGCATTATCACTATGTTTGTTTTTCTAATAGGTTGCTTCATATCAAACAAAATTATGGTCATGAGAAACATAAATATGTTTGGGGATAATGAAGAGATAGGAGAGTATTGTCAACTTCAACGATGGCAAGTTCTCTGCAGTGATGTATCAGGCTTTTTACTTGTATTTCGCTCAAAACAAATGTCATCAAACCAGATGTTTGGCTATTACTATCATGAAAACGAATGGAATATTCTAAAAACTAATTACCAAAAGACAAATTAATCCAATCATATCATCGTTTGCAAGTAACGATTTTTAAGAAATGTATGTTGCAATAAATTGCGATAAGTTGTAACTTTGAAATTGAATTACAAAATTATACAAATAATGCTTTGATGTGTGGAAAAAGAAGATCCAAAGAAGGTCCTTCATCATATTACTGTTACATATCATCATTCATCATTTTATTTAATCATTTCTTTAAAAATCCTTGAATTATTACTTTAAAAATGAAATTGCTCATTTTCAGTGCCTTAGGCTTCAGGTGAAAGTCTTGAATAATAAAGCAAAAACTACCGGTGAAAACTATTTCTAAGATTTCGAATCTCAGTTTTGGGTTCAACAAAGCTCTAGTTTCGAACTTAATTTAACTTTCTTTCAACCCATACACCGACTTTGAAGATCTATCAATGAAAAGTTCACAGTTTGGATCTTGAAAACTTACTTTTCACTTTCTTCATTTCGTTTCATTTCGACAAACATTTAAGTTTCTAATAATAAATTTTTATTTAGACAGCAAGCATTTAGTCTTTCTCTTTACCGGCTGTCAATTTACTTTTGATTTTGAATGAGAGTTACACGTTAAAAAGTCACAGTTACACGGAAACTATCTACGCCTTGCATGCCTCGTACCAACAACAGCCAATCGAGACTACTGCCAACATTGATAAGAGGCCACCAATCATCACTGTGCAGTCAATCTTAAATTACCAATAATGTCAATGAAATTCAATCTGTTTTCCAACTATCAAAAATACATTGTCATCTAAAGTTTCAGTATCTTCCTCAAATAATTCGAGCCGTTATGTGATTGAGTTAACTAAGTTACATTATGATGATGATTTATCCTCGTGAAGTTTGTTTATTCTGCAAAACTTTTCGGGAAATGCTTATTGCTAAATGCGTTTGACAACTGCGTTTCCAAGAGAATTAATTTGAAACATTGCGACTTTTCAAGGAACACGAGACTGCACGTAAATCCATAGTTAAGCAATAGGCCTTGAAGGATTTATCTTTGGTAAAACGCAAAATTCCATTTGATTTGCGACGATTTCAATTTAACAGAGCCGAATGACAAGGATGCAGTCATTGGAGTAAACAAAGCATGTTCCTATAACGACGGCTATCAAAGACTGAGGGTAACCTCTCAATGGCGTTTTTCTTTGGCGGGGAAAAACTTTCAACTTCTTTGAAGGAGCTATTGACCTACGTGCTTTAATTTGCATGAAATACATATTCCTCTTTTGGAAAATAAGTTTTTTTTATTTTGAAATTTCTTTAAAAGTTGTCTATGACGAGCCTATGATTTCTGAGACATCTCCTCCAGTTCATTGGTTCATTGAAAAATTATTTGAACTTGTTACGCAATCAAACTTTGATTGGATAACTCGACTTAAATTAGTTCATTGCTATACAAAAGGCTGTTGTTTTTTTATACAATTGTCCTTGCCAAATAAAGTTACTAAAAACAATTTGCAAGTTTGCATTCGTCTTGCCACTACATACTTGCTCTTTGGAATGACTGAAAATTTTTATTTCCTCTTGCCTGATCATCATCTGCATTCGACCTCCACTATTGCATTTACAGTTATGGCGACTCTTTCACTCTATTTTGGCATTGAAAAGATCAACCCGTAGAGAAAGCAGCTGTAGCCTAATTTTTTTTAGGACCATCAAGGCATAAAATTATTCGTTCAAAAGGGTCACATATATTCCGCGAATAAGTATACGTGTCTTAAGTTAAGGAGGAACGCGTTTCTTTTTATTAAAAATTTTCTGGTGAGAGCCCCCAGCTAATGGTTGCAGACTGGAGAAAAAAGGGTCATCACAAGATGATTTTAAAAAAAATCTATAAAATTTTGGTCTTCTAAAGGTGCTGCTGCTGTTGGTCTTTAAGGAAAATTCAAGCCAACCAAAACACCTTTGCCAGCAAGCTGTATTATACTGGTGGAGTCTTTATCACTTGTTGGTATAACTTGTGAAAAGTACAGCTTGGCAACCGGAAAGCCTCTAGAATAGCAATCTAACCATCGTCAAAGATAACGATCAAAGACAATTCTTCATCCAATTATGATATAAGGTTTAATTTCGTGTTAAAACCGCCGATATTTTCGACATTGTTTTATCTCAATTTTTTGAGAAACAAAGAATGAGAGGAAAAATGAGAGTGTCAGCATTCAAACTAACGCCTTTTACTAAATAGGTACACAGGCTACCTTTCAAATTAAGGCAGTCCTCTCCCTTCAAGCAATGTTTGTCATAGTGGTGTTTCCATAGGAAGCCAGAGCTAGCCTCCCTTGGAAAATAGCAGTAAACTTCATTTTAGTCAGCCCCTTCGTTAAGAATTTCTGGTGTCACCTCTGGTTAATTACTTTAGAAAAACATAAGAGCGCGAGGAATAGTGAGCTTTACATTTTGCAGCAAATCCAGGCAATGTCATCTCTGGAAAGATGGTGGAAGGTGGCTCGAATTAACTTTGTTGCTTTATCGAGATAAAATTGCTCGAATAGGCCTGAGATTCGATAAATTTTGCCTGTTTTGGGGAGTTGCAGCCCATGTGCCCCTGTGTCTTCTATACCTATGTTCAGACGACCAGATATTATTGCTGGTCGTTGTCAATGGTTTTCAACATAAACACACGGTTTTGTGGGCAGTGCTATGAAAATTTAGAGAAGCTGCCGCAACCTGACTGAGACATGCGCAGGCGTTTTTCTATTTTTGGGTGATCTTTTACAAGAACAAGAAAAGGACCGATTCAGTCGCCCATACGATGTTATGTTAGTGCCGAATTATGATCAATTGCTTCCTTTCATTGTGGTTATTGTGCAAATTAATATTTTATGACAAAATCTTGGCAAAGAGATGTGGCAGTTTTTGCGAAACTGACCAAAATAAGTTATATACCCTTAAGCAAACGTAGCAAATCATTGCCATAATAACGGATAATTCCAATGTTTTGTCGTTAAATGAACGAAGTAGAAATTATTACCTTCTCAATTTGAATAACTGCTTGTTTATCAGTCTCGCAAGCAGACGTTTAGATGTCACACAATGCTTTATGGTGAATTGCCAATCAAACTGGCCACAGAAAGTAAACCGATTTCATTACGTTTCAAGACTGGTGTGGTTAATTGAATCTTTAATCGCTCTTATTCAATTTTAGGTTGATAATTTGGGGAATACTGTGGAGCCTCATCCGCTTGTTATATCTTAAGTGTTTATAGCATTTTTCTTTAATAAATTTAAGGTAAAATGAGCTGATAAGGACACCAAAGCTGAAATACTTTTCTGTACAATTATTTGATATGCAAATTTCAATAATATTTCTCGCAGTGCAGCATGGTCTATGCCTGCAAGACAGCTTAGAAGCCTAGGCTTCATGGTCTATACTTGTGAATTTAAAACCAAGCTACGATGCTGAGAGACCTCGCTCTAACGAATATAACTTCATTTCTTTCATTTTTGTGACCAGAAACAGGGAACTACAGTAGATGCTCAAATAGGAGTAACTGTCATAAAGCAGAACAGAAACGCCAAACAGCAATTTGTGAGGGATTTATTTTAAAATGAGCTTGGCAGTTTTCTTTCTTTTCTGATTGAGTCTGTATAAGACGTCATTAGATTATCCTTAATGAACCCTCTCCATACATCCCAACCATGTTACATGTTGAACAAATCTCTTGAGAGACAGGCTTTGATGTCTCTTGTGGCATAATGGCCAAGGCAATAAAACTGAACAAAAGCTGATCCAAAAAGTTTAAAAGTAACATGTCTGTATAGGCCCAATTTGAAATTTTGAATGACTTGATTTCATTGTGAAAATTTTCATTTGAAATAGGCCCAAAATTTACTTTACGGCTGTTTTTAAATTCGTGCTAAATATTTTATCAATTTCATTTTTCTCCACTTAAATTCCAGCTTTAATGGGGGTCTTTGTTATCTAAAAAGCATCGTTAGCATAAAAAAGTCCACAAAACAAATGTTAGTAGAGTTACTAGCAACATCACATCTTTAATCTTTATTATAGGTGTGCCATTGGTAATGTCCACCACGAAAGGCAATTTGTAAAGATCATCGTATATTTTACTTTCTCTATTAACATAGATTTGAGACCACAAAAGGAACCACTTTGCAGATTGGAGAGACAATATAGCAATAATTAACCGCAGAATGCTATACAATGAGGTTACATAATTGATCTTCAATTTGTCTTTAAAATGTACCAAGCCAGGTATGACCATTCTGAGAATTTTGATCGCATTAAAACTTTGTAACTGTAAGTTTGTGTCACTGTTACATTGTTTCACTTACAGTGTCAAACATATTCAAAAAATGGCGGCAGCTTTTTAGTTACTTACGTTCTAGATCAATGTGCAAGTAAATGAGCAGGCACGCCTATCGTATTACATGTTGCAATGCATAAGTAAATGGATCATACATTTAAAAGAGATTACAGTTTAAAGAGCGACAGAAGGGTAAAAATACCAACACTAACCAACGATTAAGACAACAAAGGGATACTGTAACGGGTTTAGCATGTGCAAATTGAATTATTCTCTTGCATAACCCACTATCTTGCTTAAATTAGTTAGGCTCTGAGAGAGTCAATAATTGTTTATGGAACATCAAACTTGAAAAAAGCATTAAGATACAAGGTAATGAAGACATACCAAATGTCTCCTTGGCTAAGTATTGTGAGTACTACCCCACCTGAAGTTGTTATCATTTACCCTTCCTGGGGGTATATTTCAGAAGAGCTATAAGTTGTTGCCATTAGAAACGGAGGCCGAAACTGCATGAATACAAAGCGCATTCTTGCTTCAAGAAAATATAAATTTTAAAATACAGGTTTGTTGACCATGGAGGAGTAAACATTGTATAATTGTTTGATTCCAGATTACATTATCTAGTTCTACCGTAATGACATGTGAGCTTGAATTTTATATGCTTCTTATTCTACAGAAACCCTATATTTTTGCCACTGTCTGCGGTGATATTAAGAAGCTTCGTATTATTGTTCCGACGTTCGAGTTACAAGACTTACTTCTGTTTTCTCAAACCTAATCTTAGTTAACGAAGAACGAAAAGAAAGCTTTTTTGAAATGTGAGATTGGAAATCCAAATCCTTTAAACTAGAATGATTTCTGGTTGCATTTAAGAAAGCATCAGTTAATAATCTTCTCGATCTTCTGTCCATTCACGATAATTGATTAAGCAGCGGGTTGGTCTACCCTCTTTCCTCAGTTTACAGCGTATATAATTGTCCCTTGTGTAACAGTCTGCTTCAGTTATGAGTTATCTTCCCAAAAATGACAGTTCAGATGTAAAAAACGACAGTTAATACCCTTTTAGGCCCAGGTATTTATGAATGTTGACCGTACAAATACTAACAGGTCCGGGATTTCGACGATGTTTTAACAAGGGAGGTCCTCTTTCAACAAGAAGGTACTTTTGTTTCAATGTCTGCTGCTTCAGATTCATCGAGCAAGTCATCAGGTACTATGTAGAAAATCACGTGATGGGATAAATTTCTATAAGCTGCTAGTTAACTGTTTCGATACAACTGAAGTTTTAAGATAGCTAAATTAAAAGAAATTCTAATCATGACAGCCGACAACCGTGATTGGTAAAGCATTTAGGTCAAAGTGTAAAAGAGAACCAAATGTCATAACCAAATGAAACAGCATTTGAAACAGAAAAACGGTCATGCCCACGCACATTTTTGCTGTTAGATGCAGGGAACAAATTTTATTTTAAACAAAATGATTCTATTGAAACAATTTTCAAAAGCTAGACAGTCATATCAGATGGTCGAACCTGCTTGAAAACATGCAACATGTGACTCTTGATAATTTCTACTTGCTAAATCATTTACCTGCGTTAGTTAAAGAGTTTGGTTGCCTGAGTAAATTTAAACTGCAGTATTGGAAGAAAGCAATACGAAAATTATCTAGTATAGCTTTTTCTCTTTAGTCTTACTCAAATATTCAGATAGCATTATCTTGACAAAATACCGCCAACTGGTCTAGATGGCTGTGTGAATTCATAAAAGGCTGTTTTTGCTGTTTTTTTCCTCTAAAAGAAGATGAAGATGGAACCTTCCGCCTTCACACACTTTCAATAACCAGCAAATGTTTCTCATCGAATAATCAACATACCATCTGAAAGACTGAATTCATAAAACCGACCGGCGTGAGAGCAACAACCATGACGTTTTCTGACAATTGCATCTTTACTGCTTTTAAATAAATTTATATCAACATTTCCAATTCTATACAAGTATTTAAGCATGATTATGCTCTTCCTTTTGCTAACCAAAAAGGTCGTATAACAACTTATCAGAATAACAATAATTACAGCCTATAACGATCAAGGGTATCATAAGAAATAACTCTAGAACTGCAAAAAAACACATGCGTTGATAGTCAGGAGAGTTTTTTAAAGGTCTTCTGAAATTTTTTTAGAGAAAGAACAAAAAAACATGCATGAAAATAACGGAAATCTCACGAAAGAAGGGATAAATAAATCTTGCAATTAAACCAACATTAACTGAATTGACATGAAGCTCTGAGTTTGTCAAGATCCATAATAAAAAATAAACAAAATTTGTCGAAATAAACGTTTTTGATAATCGAATAATTGTTTTATTATAATGTTGTATGACTTCGCAATTGTGATACGTTGTGATATGATCTGCGATGTTACCCAAAAGTCTACCTACTAGAACTAATTCAATCACAATCGTTCGGCTCTTTCTGCGTAAGTTATTCTGATTTTAAAGAAGCATTACTAAAGAAAGCTAAGCTGAAAGTTTATGAATCGTCTGGAGAGAATAGTCAGTTTACGTAACGAAAAAAGGTTAGGTACTAAAAGCAATCCCTTTTTCTAATTGGAAAACATGTTTTGTGAATCCATTTACAGTCGCTCTGTGACAACCCAATTATACAAGTTACATACTATAGAAGTACAAAAGGATCATTAAACAAGGTCGCTAATGCGGAATGCGTATGCCTAGAAATTCAATGTTAAACAGAAAATCTGGGAGAAATTGACTTTTGGAGTGAATGGCAATTTCAGTCTACTAAAACGGTTGCCATTTTTTCTGGACGCATTTAATGATCTTAGCATCAAGTAGCGCTTCAAGCTAAAATTGAAATTTGCAGAAAAATTAAATGCTAATTCAGGTGTATGAAAAATTGTAATATATCACGAGGTTATCTATAAAAAAGAGCTTAATAGTGTGCATAAGTCAAAAGCATAAGGAACTCCTTATTCAGGATAACATACTGCTAAAAATGGGAAAATATGAAATCTGACTTGTTTTTTCTCTATCAATATTTCATTTGAAAAGGCAAAGCTCGTTAAGTTGATATTTAGAACTTATCACCAATTCTTTTTTATTAATTCACGTTTTAAATGTAGTTTGAAATTTTTATAACTCCCCATTTACTTGCTCTTAGATTCATTTAGAAGAAAAACGAAGAAAAAAATAAAATAATTGCTAAGAAGTAAGGAGCACTCAATTTAGAAATTGCATTACTGAACCAAAATTTTTGATAGAAGTATTCAATTGAAGTATGCATTGCACTATGAATTGGGTTTTACTTGTCTAGGTACCTCGATAATACTCTCCTCTATTCAAGACTATTGCAAAAGGAACAAGAATTATTCGGAGATTTGCGTCTGATGTCAGCTAATAGCCATGTCTTTCATTCAGGCCATTAGGCAGTGGCGAAAGGTCATTTGTCCTAAGAGATAGTTGACCGAGAGACATTGATACTAAATTTACGAGTAAGTAATTTGCCATAGGAATCATAGGGATCTTTGATTGCAAGTTCATGCGCATGGAGATGTGAGTGGGATTTAATACCTGTAATTAGAAAGTTATGAAAGCTGTGTATACTGGGTATGAAAATTGCCCGATTATTTTCGGATGTCTAAGTAGATTATATTTGGTGGGCAAAGTTCTCTCAAGAAGATACCAAAGCTCTTTTGATTTGCCGCCCCTGAACATACTTCGCGCTTCTGACAAACAGATTAACTCCAAAGTAGGCTGTTATGAGCTGTTAATGATATTTCGTACTGTTATTGTTTTCCGAACAAATGTTTGTTCAAACCAAAGTTAAAGAACCTTGCACCATAAATGTTTCATTCTCCAGAAAAGCATGATCGCTTTTAGTAATGTTGAGGCGGGTTTTCGGTAAAGGCTAATTTTTCAGTCAGTATGGAAAAGTTTTCTTGCAACTCAAGTCTAAATTTCCCGCAAAACCTGGTCAAATTATTTACCAATTGTATTTGTAGAGAATACGCGGCGTTTAAATCCGCAAAGAGAATCTCCTGCAGCGTACGGTTTTGAGTGTAGGTCGTGCATTTCTATCTGAAGTAATTCCATTGTCTGTTACCCTGAAAGTCCTTCTGGTCAGAGCCAGACTCGGAATCGTACATTTTCCCAGCACATTTAATTGTACGGCTGCATGGAGCAGCGTCACTAGCGACATCACTTAATTTCTCTGACTGTTAAAACAACGACGGCACATCAATATCATTAACGCGTGCTTTAAGCCAGATTGTATGAGCACTGGCTGGTATGAACCAGTGTAATTCCTATTATTTAGGTTTGGTGAATATATTATGCAGAGGTTTTCCCTTTATTTAGACGTTGATAAATAAATACAGTGGGATATGCACAATAACCTGCTGAGTGATATGTATTCTTTGGATGAGAATGCCTTCACTGAAAATCTCCTTCACAAATCTTTTACTTTCATTACTAACTTTGAGTGTCGCCTCTAACAACTTGCAGGTTGTGAACGTTCTTTTCAAATTAAACCATAAAGAAAGTACGTGTAATTTGCAAATGACAATGAATCTTCTTATACCAGCATTTAAAAAGGCACCAGTTTGCGATTGAGAGTTCAAATGTTTCTCTCAAATTCATTAGCAACTGTAGCAGTTTGTAATGAAGAATTCAAAAATTTCCACCTTAACATCGCTCATACTTTAAAGCCGTTTTAAGCCTTTTTAAAATGATCACCAATCATGTCAACGAAATTCAATTTCTACAAGGTAAACAAGAAATTTACTTAGCTTTAATATATTCGGCATCAGAAATCATATGGGCATAAGTTAAATTGAATCCCATACTTTCTTTATGATTGCTGTGCAAGTCAAGCCCTAAAAGAAATACAATACAGACATGTATATCTAATGCTTGAACCATTGATGCGATCTTGATCAAAAACGCTTTCGACAGGCCCTACGTCTTCGTCCAAAATAGCTGCAGAAAATTGCTATTTATTATCAAAAATTTCGAGATAGTCAAGCCAGGAGCCTTTAGATATCCCGAACCAGGCAAAAATCATCACTTGGTAAATCATGATTTTACTTTAGATACCAATGGCGACATTTTCTCACAGCAAGCGTCGCCTTTAGACGAAGATGTCTCCCTCTTTTTAAAACTCCCTCTCTTTGAAACTGTTCAAATGAATAAATTTGTTTCTAACGCAACTTAAAATAAATAAAAGCAGGAGATGAAATGCTATTGTCGGCGCTTATGTTATAACACCGAAGGGAGTGCTAAGTTTGGTAAAAGAGATGGGCATATGAATGCATAGTCCCACAGAAGAGTAACTCCGCGATGCGTAATTTTCTAAAACTATTCTCTGTGCATGGCAGTAAATACTGCAGCTCCCAAATTCATGCGTTAACATTAAAATTTTGAAGCATTTTGTGCAAGCTGAAGTAAACTTGCTTTATCGATTTACAATATACAAATTCACTTAGAAGAATGAAGAATTTCATTGATTTCAAAACTTTAAACTAACAGTAAATATCAAATTAAGAGATCCTTTTTTTCAGAAAAGTAACAGAAGGTTACTAGTAAAATCAATTTTCATTTCAGCATCAAGCTTTGTTTGCAAGCCAGGTATCTAATTTATTACGATGAGTTTAAAATCCTAAATTATGTGTCAAGACAAACACTTCCTAGTGTTTCACTTTTTGCAACTAAACATTTTCTGTAAAGAAGGCAGTGCCAAAAAGATCTTGCACAAGAGTTATTTCGAGCAGATCGAGTAAATATAAGAACTAGCTAAGAAGAATCAGTATCGACTACGTTTATGAAACGTTAAAGTTAACCATTATCGGCAGATGCATTTTCATGCGAATTAAATCGTACGGCGTCCATTGATAGAATGCACCAGCATTTTCAGACAAAACACAAATTATGTTGAAAAAACAAAAATACATTTCTTTCACTTACTCAGTTCTTTGACCAAAAGCTTTCTCTCTTTGTAGCCATTTCTACAAGAAATATAAAAAGAACAGTATATGGCTTATAAACATTTATAGAGAATGACCTGAAATGAAGTAGCAAATTTAACTAAGCCAAGAAAAACATGGCTCAAAAACATTTGCTGCAACTAGCGTGAAGTTTGTTGAGATGTAGAGAAATTTTAAACATAACTGCGTCATATGTTGTAGCAAATAATCTTGCTACACCTTACTTGTTAAAGACAGGCAATTGCACGCATTGATGTAAAAGGTAGAAAATGCGAGAAACCAGTCAGTCATTGTCTGCAACATCGTCAAATCAATTCCTGTTCATCTTAGTTTTAGACCATTTCACAATTTAGGAGCCTTGTAGTTTAAGACAGTTTGACATAAAAAAATAAACATGATTCTGAGAGTCAACTTCATCTGAAGATGATGAATTTAGCAAGCAACAGTAGATGTAAACATTTAATGCTTGTACTTTCTTATTTACATACATATCATGTTTGATATCACACCTAAACTCTAAGTAACTTTATGAAGATATATATCACCTCGGGGACAGTGTTTCAGGACTAGAAAATGTCACTAGACATTCACTTTCGAACTATAAACCAGTTTAACGACAACTTTGTCGATAATCATCAAAAAGAGCTTAATGAACCAACAACATAGCAATTACCAAGCAAGTCTCTCAACTTAAAAACTTACAACCTAAGGGAAAGGAGCACATATTGAGCAAACATCAAAGGTAGCTGAGGAATATACACTGTCCTATTTAACGACATCTTAATGTCTTAATTATATACATCTAGAAGAGTCTATTAACGTTTACAATCGGTCTAAGTGACAGTCACAAATTGTATGTGAATGGTTCGCTTGTAAAACAGGATTTGTATTTGAACATGAGTTCCTTTGACTAAAGAGTCTTATGTCCCGTGTTTGTGAGTGTTGGGGCAATACATGAGGAAATACATGGTGGCGATGGCAATCACAATAACTGTCTGAGTGAGAAGGCAGCGAATGAGGCAGCGTCGTCGCAGTGCAATGCTGGTTCATTGGCAATGAAAGATGCCTTTGCTGCGTGCAGCTAACGTGGCATATCTGCGAGTCGTGCACATTACGCGATACCTCGATACTGCTAGCCTTCTTACTACTTTTGTCGTTGCCAATGATTCGATCAATGGAGAAGTCAGTAGATTTTTTGGACATTTGGCGTGGCTCCTGGTGAGCTACATTGGTTTCTGAATGAACGCTATGATGGTGATACCCTGGATCAGGCATGTAATACGGAGGCCAGGAGTGGGAGACTTGGTAATGCGAATCGTACCCTAATGGTAGATCTGTACGTAGGATCGGGGTACGACTCGATTCACACGGGGCTCTCGAGTGATACCCATAGCAATGCATCATGCTTGAAATTCCTGGAGAACGAGGCCTTTTAAAACGTTTTCTTCTCCTTAAAAAACTTCCGTGGTCGAACATATCTTGACTGGCTGGATCCAGGGTCCAGTAATGCCCTTTTCCCGGATTTCCTGGTTCTCGGGGGATTTTTACAAAACAATCATTTAGCGATAAGTTATGCCTTATCGAATTTTGCCAAGCTGGGAACCTTTCACGGTAATACGGAAACCTTTGCATAATGAATTCGCATATCCCACTCAATGTCAGCTTTTTCTGAGGCGAATGTAATATTGACATAGTAATGAGTGCTATATAGGAGTATGGTGGCTTAACAAGTTTGTTCTGTTTGACATTGTTAGTAGAGCTTGATTCAGTATTCGCGTTCCCTTCTTCATCAAATTCGACCTCCTCATCACTGCGACTTGCTGTCGAGCATTCACTTGCCTGGCTGTTCCTTCGCGAGTTTTTCTCGATCATCTCAACGCAATAGTACGAGTCTCTGCCTTCTGAACGGGATCCAAAAGATTCTACTCTTTCAATTTCTCTCTCTTCGTTTTTGTCGTAAGCACTCTCAGTCACCGAGCAATGACTAACCATTATCAACAACTAATATTCTTGTATGGTAATAGATTCCAAATGTAAATATTGGCCTTCAAAGTTTATTCAAAGGTGCTTTAGTCTCTCACTTGTGATACTGTGCCCGATTGTCTTGAACACTCTTTCCTAAAGACTGGCGCGAATTGTTATAGCTTAGAACAAAGTTGACCCATGTTGTTTGTTGACCGTTTCGCCGACCACCTGCCTCAAAAGCAAGACCGCAAGGCCCTGTGATATGCCGCCCGTCTTTTCATAACACTTTGGTCTTGTGCAGGCAAGATGAACGCCTTGGCCACTTCTATAGTTCCAATTTCCAAAGTAATACCAAGATAAAGCCGTTCACTCTGCTTCCGGATCGTAGAGCCCTGTTTATTTATGCATAGCTTCGAGCTATTGAGCAAAGAACGCTTTACAAAGGCACAAAGGGCAGACTATAGACAAATCTATTCTTACACCCCCTGCGGAATACGGAATAGTTGAACCTCGGACGGTCGCTAAGTCTTTACCACCGACCAGGCAATACGGCTCTCAGTCAAACGCTATTTCAGTGAGTGGAGTTCCTTTCTTATTGCAGTTTGCATTGCGGTATTTCACATGAAATACTTCGTTTTATCACACTGGTGTCATGATCACGTTTTTTCTTCGTAATTATCGACCTTAGAGTATTATCTACAAGATGCGTTTTAGAGTGTGCAAATACCCTAGCAATTCATATAATGGTGTGAGTACTTATTCGCTTATAACAGAAAATCAAGTTTACATAGAGCATGTACATAACACCATGTCTAATAAAAACCACGTCACTGATCAAAAAGTCATGTGGTAATTGAGCATTCATAAACGGTTTTACTTTATATTTGCTAAGGGTAATGAACCAGTCAAAGGATTCAATTTATTTAAAAGACTTTCAATCCGCCCCGACACCTGTTCTTATATGACCGTGAAAGACTTTGAACTCACAATTTCAGAAGTTTTCCAACCCTAGATGTGAATAATCTCGAAACTGCTAAAAAATATCCTGAATTTAATTTAGGCAAAAATGCTTACGAATTTGACCTATTTTGTTTCTAACCCAGTGCTTTTCAAAAAAGATATTAAAAACCTATGTACCAGCTTGCCAAATTTCCCACCCGTGTTTCTGTTCTGGAAAACGTCTGATATAGCAGTTCTTTACTGAAAAATAACCAAATGTAACCTAATAAATCAGTTTTGGTATTACTAGAGCTTTGGATTAATCAATTTACACTGGTTAATTCTTAATTCATGCAACCAATCGTTGCAAGATCCTGATATTGCAAAAACATTGGGTTGCTGTTTTATGAATGGCTGTGTAGTGCATGCTTCTTACGTTTTCTATACTTCTAATTGGATGCATGATTACATATACATATTATACTTATACTACACACACATTCCTATATGTTTATGAATATGATTACCCGAAAGAGAAGTTTCTGCAAATTTTTTGCTTTCACTCTTTAAGTTTCACTTGATAATATTACATTATACAATACTAAAGACCAGTATGAAGATTTTAGCCATCTCTTGATGTTTTCTCACTAGCCAAGGCATCCGCTTCTTCTGTTTTAGCTAAAAGGATTCGTCAGAGCAATGTAACAATTCATATGCAATCATTATCTGGTAGAAGGATTTTTATTTTCCGCTTGTTTTTTTACTTATTTTACTTATCAAGCCAACTATAACAGGCAAGTTCTACTCTTTTTCGTTTTCTTCCTTTGGTTTTATATGATAATTTTTGCATTTTAAATTCTTAATCAACCTTTGGAAAATTCAAAAGTTTAAACAGAGCTTTGGGTATTTAAGTTGGCTCATCAGACCCATTCAATTCTCAAAACCAGAATTGACAGTGTTTCTATGAGCCAGTTAAAAATCTGTACAGGATTTCAAGGCCGTCACCTCGTCGACTTTGCAGCAGTGGCCTTTTGATTAACAAGCCCAAAGCAATATCTTATCCGAAGCTGAAGGCAAATCAACATCCCAGGTGCCTCGGGCTTGCGCTATTTCAAGTCTCAGAGGCGACCCTTTATCTGGTTTCACTGCCAATGACGTTTCAATGAGAACCACTGCTTTCAGGAAAATATTTACCTTTATGGTACTCAAAAGACACGTCAGTAAATGCTGAATTAGATATAAATAGTTTATGAATTATGACTAAAGAACGCAAGTACCGGCGTTTAAATGAAGACTTTGCATGCTTTTTTAACTGCACTTGGAATTTGCAAAGCAAGTAACAATGAACAGAAATGATTTGAACAACTAAATGTAACAGTAAAATTGGTCTGTTTCTTATGAATGCCAATTGATTTCATTTGCTTGAGACTTTCAACTGGAGGCTTTATTAAGCTATAATCATTACAGTATAGATGTTTTCATAAGGAATATATTGAATTCCATGGTCCTCCTCAGACAGAAAATGTTAATAGTTTGGTGTCAATCACAGGGGATGAAATGAGATTATAGTTAGTTAGTGTATTGTCAGCCTACTGTGATCACTCCAATCAAAGTATTTCGAAACTTTTCTATTCATTAGAGCTGTAAAGACGACATGTATTTGAAGGACAGCTATGTTTTGATTAACATTTAAAATAAGTAACTAACCACGTGACAAATTCATGGTTTTTCGTTCGAGTGCTGTGAAGTGTTACTTAGTAGAACACAATGTTTCTTTTGAATTACAAGTGATGGGAGGGCAGGTAAACAAATACTGGACCAGTTTGACTAGCTCAATTCTTTAATAGGCTACACAGATTGTTTCGAGCAATCATGCTAGCAAATCACCCGTTGAACAAACAATAACAGACAAGCACATTGCAATGCTTCTCGTATCTGCAGGTCTCCGCGACGCACGGGAACTTGCGAGTGATAATTTTCAACTCGTGATTAAGGCATTAAAAGTGAAAATATCTTCATTGTTCATCACCTTAAATCCTACCAACAATTAAACTGATTAAGAAAGAACATTTTCTTTCAACACGTGATCTTTGCCATAACCACAAGCCTCTTTCATAGTTTTTTCAACCGGTGGATCTACATGAATGACGGTGCAAGAAGCTGTCTTTTTACTTTCTGAATTCAAAAATCATCCTTCATTTCCTGGTTTATTGGGCGATGTTCTTCAAAAGTTTTTTCAAAGAGCAAAGATGACATGGCATAAATTTTTGGGTATGGTTGTTAAGTTAAAATTAACAGCCCGTCACGCGATTCTTCAAAGATTTTCATCAATTTAGTTTGCATTTCTTGGATTTGCCAGCGATAAAAATTTCATGCTCCTAAAACATTTTGCAAAGAAAGCAAGGGTAAGAAAAGTCACAATTATTTACTAGAAATAAGTATTTAATTGCCAGCTTTCCAAGTTTTCGAAACACGTTATGCCAAAAGAAGTACAATCTCACCAAAGTATGCCTTGCGTAGAATCTAAAAAAACAAGTTAAACATCATCTCAGTGGTTATTTTTAGTAGCTGTACCATGAGCATAGTGTTCTTTTGCAAGTAAAGAGAAACTAAAGCAAGGAAACTTCGTAAAAAAGGTTCATCAAAAAGGCGCATGTCCAAAAATGGGTGTTTCGTGGAAGAAGGAAAACAACCAGGGTGGGTTTTCAAGAGAAGCTCTTTCCAAGAGGAGGCTTCTTCAAGAGGAGACATCCCTGTTTATTATCTAGTATGGTTGAGTTCTATTCAAAAGTTCCGGATTTACAATAACATGTAGATTGTTATATGCAGATTCTAAATGATTTAACCTGTTACCACTGCCCTTTATAATGATTTATCCTGTCGAAGAACTTTGTCCTTAAGCAACTAGCAGTTCACGAGCATTCTGCGGAAAAGTAAGAAATATGTTTAAGAGCATTGAGGGGTATTCGCCTACAGCATGTTTAGAGAGGAAATGAAAAAGCTTTTGAGGCAAGAAAAGAAAATGAATATTGAAGATTTCTATTATTCCCATGTCTAAGGCATTTTCCGGTAATATGTTGTTACACTTTGATTTGTTTTTGCAATTTCAATTTTCTTTTCCAGCCAGACACTAGCAGCTAAAAAGTAATATTGACTATAAGACGATATTATGAGCTACCCAAAGAGATAAGATGACAAAGTAACTGGCTGATAGCGAATGTAGTTGTATATCTGTTTTAGTCTCATTACGCAATCAATTTTCTTTGGCACTGGCAAACTTTAATGCCAAAAAACGACAAATTTAATCGTGGTTATCTGTGACGATCAAATGTTGAGGCCTATTCCAAGGCTCCTCCAAAGTTTTGCAGTATCTTTCAAAGAACTCTGCCAAGGTTTGATTGAAATTATGATATATTTTCTAAAATCAATTTGCAAAGAAATTTAAGGTAACAGGGTACCCTATCTTTTCTATTTTAATAAATTCACAAATTTTCCTCGTTTATCACATTAGCCTAAAAATGAAGTAAGCCTTGATGTTAATGAGCAAATCATAGCTTCAATGGCTTCAGGCTTTTTCATAGGGATGCAAATAACCCCGTTTAGATGGAGTCTCCGTTATTTTGTTAGGATTTGCCAGTGGTTTCAAGGTGAAAGCGATACGATATCGGTTACTGTTATTCCAAGGATATGGAGAAACAAAACCAGGATTTTGATTGTTTCCTTAATCCGTTCTTTTCTATTAGCAATACACTCGACTCGTGTTGGTTTAAATGGAAATTAAATGTCTATCCGAAACCATTCTATCGACAGCAACGAGCTCTATTCTTGGGCAACGCCACATTAAATATTTAGCTTAAGATGTGAAACCTTAATATCGAATATTCTTGAACATACAGCCCAGGAATCTCAACAGATATAATTAAGAGACAAAATTTCAACCTATAATAGATGCAAAACGTCAAACATTCGACCTTTGGAAACCTTCAAATCCAGCAGTCAACTTCTACAGTATCAAGTTTGTAAATCGTTTTCTATTCGTAGTTATGCACACAGGGTCACAACTGGTGATGATAAAAACATGATGTTAAGCTACGTCTTCTTAAAACCAAGCATAGCAACAACATCGATGAACATACAGAAACTCAAGTCTGGAAAGATGTGATGCATGTTTACAACTGTCACTTAACCTTTTGAAAGCCTAATAAAGGTTTTTCATCAATGCCACATGCAATGAGGTAAATAATTGCTGTCTTCTTCTACTTGACTCCTATCATGAGAAGTAGCGTAGGAAACGTTGAAACGCCATTAAGCAAGGTCATCAATAATCTTTTAGCAAGCATGTTTTATGAAACATATTCTTTTGAAGACAAGCTTTTATTCTCATTATATCAAGCGACCTTCATATCGAATTGGCCAAGAGGATAAAACATTCTATAGTTTGTGTACATAGAAAAGTTCAGCTGTCGTCATGCTAATCTTCTTGTTAGACTTTTGACTGGCACATCTAACCAATGAAATTTGATACAGCCAACATTTCATCAAGGGCGACATATGTCGTTTCTTGGGTACACTAGGCTACCTGTTGCAAAACCAATTACTTTCAGAGGACAAGCTACGGTTTGGAAAATGTTCCATTTACTTTTGGTCTCCGAGAAATCTTAACTTCAATGTATCAATAATTCGAAAGTGATTTAGTTAAAGGAATTCGTTAGAGGAGAAAGAGAATTTTTGCTTATCAAGTGAAATCTTTGAATTAATTGAGCTAATCTATTCTCATAGATCTGTAAAGCAACCTTTTTGCATTGCCAGATTGCTATTGGCTTTTAGTACCATAAGGGGGTGGGGTTTCCCAACTACATGTCTCCTTCTCTCATTTCAGCCTTTCAACTAATTTTGTGGTTTAAATCACTTTTCATTTAAGCTTCCTTTACAGTTTTAGCTTTAACTTTAGTAAAATTTCCACCTCATCCCCCTTCCCTCCAACGTCCTTCTTCACGTTACAGCGGAGAGGAAAGGAAACTAAATGTTACAGTTAGCAGAAGATGGCAGAGTCACCACAACACTCTTTGAGAAAAAATCTTACACTTTAACAGTCACAACGCCTTACTGATTGTAAGATACCTGGAAACTGACCCGACCCTGAAACTATATCTAAGCTGTGGCATCGTTGGCTACTCTTTATCAAATATTTGTCAATTCACTTTCCAGCAAGAAAGATTCAATTAACCATTTAGAATTTTTTCTTCACCAGTAACACTTCTACACTTCATTAATAGAGATATCATATACTTAGTTCTTTCAAACCAAGTCATTAGCTAAGAAAATTTGAATTTTCAAAGCTTTAATTTTTGTCAGCAGAAGATGGTCATTTGTTTGTTGAATCGTATTTCAAAGATTTATTGCTTCACAGTTTTTTCTGATTTTATGCGTAATTATAATATTGGCAGACGCCTCGGCAACGTATCTCAAACTCAATGGATATAAAGCTATAGAGATGGGTTTTCTCGAAACATTCCAAGTGTATTTTCTCGTGAAAAATATAAGCATTCAGATTTCTGTCAAACAGTATTTGAAAACATTCATGTATGATTTCATGGATTTGGCATTAATTAAAACCCATAACTGTCATTTTCTTTCCAAATTACTTTAGCAATGACTATGGGCTTAGCGCCATGGCTACATTGAGTTTTTATAATTACTTAATAGGCATTACTCTCGCTTATATTGCTAGTAAAACATTGATACAGAGTGTTTAAGAAATGATACCACCATGTTGCACATTCCCAATTATGAAGATTTAGAACCATTTGTATTGATTTAAAAACCTTGAAACTTCCACTAAAAACTATCGATTTGTTCCAAGTTGGCTCACTTTTTTGAGCTAACTACAAAGTTAGCAACTTAATCACGTATTATTATAACCTTCACCAATGATAAACAAAAGGCTCTGTCTGTTCTCTGGGTTTACTAGCCATATTTTGAGAAGAAAGATAAGCAGATTCTCGTTTGTAAAGCCACAACCACATTTCACTCAGCTTTGTTATATGCAAATAGCATCATTTTCTCAATAAAAAATGGTCAAGTTTGCTAATCAAGTTATCATATGGCTAGCGAGGCTCTTGGACACCCAGTCAGCGAGATAATTCGGCCATTAAGCTGGTAGTTGCGACTTGCCTGCTATCAACTTGCTCCGCCTTGTATCCTATGTTGTAATTGTCAGACGTAAACATACCAAAAAACCTGACTGTCTGTCAGCTTGAATTGTACATCGCATGTCTTTTGAATTTTTTACACACAAACCATTTGTCAAAAGCCTTATATTCATGGTACCCCAGTCGTTGTCAGAACATATAGTCCCCTGATATACATTAACTAAGAACTGATCAGCGAGTATTTAAACTAAGAGGAAAGATAAGGAATAGATGCATTTGATGTGAATTGCTTAACCATAATTCTAAGATTAGCCGATTTTTCAGCTATGTAGAATTAATTAGTGAATGAGTAAGATGCTCCGTTTGGAAATTTTGACTCCTTACCAGCGCCCCTGCGCATATCCATTGCAACTAGCTAACTTTGAGCATAGATAAGTTCTATTCTAATCAGAAAGTAAAATTATTTAGAATGAGCGAGCATCAACAAAAAGCATTTTTGAATTTGGGTTCACTTAATTAAAAAAGGACGTAGTAGAGTTGATTTATTAACACAACTTCACATTAAGTGCGCTATATGAAACTAGTGTTTGAGTTAATTGTTTGTTAGGTACACTTCTGAAACTTGAAAACCTTTTCTGGGAATTTGCTATAAGTGTGAAGAGTAATCAGGTCATCAACATAGCAGTTCAGCAGCATCACCAGAGATAAAGAGCAGCAACAACTTCATTGAACAAAAAATTAGAGATAAGCTTACAAAGTGGTTTAGTTGTGAATAATGACAGATAAGCCAAATTGATTGCACGTTGGCAAGCAGAAACGACAAATTTGAGGCATTAATACAGTGGCAAAACCAACGTAACACAAACAGAGTCAAACTTTAGGATAAAACAACTCATCAATTCAAAACGTAAGAAAATCCATTCTAGAGAAGTAAAACTCGTTCCATATTTTCAAGATTATCGACGATTTAACTGCATTAAATATTTGATTAATCCTCGCTTGTTTGCAATGTGGTGAAGTAAATCTACACCTTAGATAAACCGGAATTATTTGTGTTAACAAGAGTCCTAATCCGCCGATCTATTTTAGCAGTTCACGAAAACAATCATTAGCAAAGTAGAATATGATCACGGAATTAAAACTTAAATTTGCAGCAAAGCCAAAATCAACAAGGGCATACTTAATTTAATTTAACATGCTGCTTAGTCAATAAAATTTGGTGGATTCTGAAAGCACTACATTCTGGTTAGCACCTTTAGATAATTGTAAGCCCATTTTCAACTATGAGAGACAGCAACGTAGTAAAAATTATTGCTTAAAACTCATTTACCGTCTTAGTAGAATAAGATCAGTAAAATAGACGACAAATGAATTTGGCAAATAATGCTGGCTGTTAAAACTTCCAAGCTTAGGAAAAGCATAAATGACAACCTAATGATTTCACAGCTTTTCAGGTAGGCAAACTCGATATTATTCGATTATGGTTGCAAATCTGTGGAAGTTAGAAAAATCAATTAGAAGACTTGATCTAGATTCGTCCTCTTGACTGCTTCTGTTTGTGCGGATAGTGCCATGCCACAAGATCTTTTAAATGCGTGCAGATGGAATGATGCGTATCACCTTGATTTCATGTTCGCATGTGCTAATGTGAATAAACACGGATGCATTGTTATTATATTGTTATTATAGGTTAGAAAAGAGCAATTCGGTTCCTGCGTTACGCATGAAAGCAATACAAGAGGTTAACAAAATTTAGTTACTTGTTATCCCAACAATTCTGGGCTGCAACAATACCTTTATTTATACCACGTCTGTGAGTTGTCTGCTAAATGAAAGAATCGTTATCACGATAATCAATGGCCGCGCCAGCCTCTAAGCTCTGGGGGGAAAACCAGAACAATTTAAGCCACGCCCTATTAATAACCACCAGAAAATACCCTTTTACCAACAGGTTCCCTTTTTGTCCGAAGGGAACGCCTAAGATTAACTTTTGTTTGAAAATTGGCAGTTTGAAAATCATAGGATTACATCACAAAAGGTACGGTGTCAAAATATTACCCCTCCCCCAACATTTTCTTATCAAATTCAGACGAAATACAAAATCGATTCTGCTGAGAACTGGGGGGACGTGTCTCCCCAGTCCCCCCCCCTTTCCGTGGCGCCGCTACTGACGATAATTTATTTACTGGTATTACATTTCGGTGTCCAGTACAAATGACCATGCTGTAAAGTTTACTTTTTCAGTAAAAATCACGAAGGTTGTCTGAAAATATAACATTTTGACTGGTAGTCATACGTGTATACATCGTAAACTGCCGTTCTCCATGAATTCTCGCATAAAAACAACACAAAAATAAAGTTCAACCCAAAAATTTTCGTATGTTTTCATTTGTTTCTCTATGGATATGAAATAAGAAGTGAATTATTAAACCAGCTAACGGCTAGTTTTGGCATATTTCCAGAGAAAGAAATCCATCATTGAAATAATCAGTTTGGATCATGAAAGAATTTGGGATAAAACTGTCTGTTCGAAATATTCTTGGATAGATATGTAACAACCAAGCCAAAAAAGTTTGACTAGCATGAATTTACGCCAAGAAACGTCAACAAACAAGATATTCTAAGAAGCTTCTTTTAACCATTCGATAATAACTAAAAATTCAATCTAACTTGAATAAAGCAATTAATAGTTAGGAGTATCAACACTACAAGCAACGACATTCTAAACTAAATTCGATAAAGTTTGAAAGTTAATGAAATATGAGTATTTCTTGATGCGATGATGAGTTTTTCTTGCCGGAAGCATTTTTCAGATCTTGAAGTAAAAATCATTGAACAAGAATTTCCTTCAACTAAAAAACTCTTGAACTGGAACTAGAAAGTTTGTTGTTCAGGCTAAGTCCTTGATAAATCACATAATCAATTAGCATATTTTTCAATACGAATTTGCCTCATAGAACCTTCTCAAAGCAACTTATAACCGTCCTGTTATTATTCACTCAAAGCGTGTTGAAATCTGCCTATACGGCATCGAGCACTTAATGGCGGAACGGTAAATATTATTAAGACGTGAACTAAACTTTATCTACGATGTAGCTAGAATACGCTTACAGATGAAAACGAATCAGTGATATCTTTCACTTTCGCTCATTTTTCCCACAGAAATGTGAATATGTCAGCAGCGCCAAAGTCAAATGTTTAAACATGTATTGCAATTTAGTGATAAACAGACTGGTTCTTCTCTATATTCAAATGTTTAAAGGAAAAGCTATCTACCTCGATGTAAATTCAGGAAAAAGGTTTTTGCGCGAGCTCTCTTTGAATATTGTCTACCTATACGGTATATGGTACCATACCTTGAATATGGTACCATAACCTGACAAAATACAACTGGTAGATAATAACAAGAGCTAATCGTTATTTTAAACATTGAGGCAAATACGTTTCAAAAGCAAAACTGTTTATCAAAACGTGGCTCAGATAAGCGAATTGTTGCAAAAACTGTTATGGAACAAGCGGTATGTTAATGATATCTAACTTAATGGTTAGCAGCTTTGATCAAAATATTATCATTAATAACATAGCTTAAAATCATTTATGTATGTTTCTACATTCACAAGGAATCTTGGAAAAAATGTTATATTGCTCCTAGAGGAAGCATTCATTAAATAATATTTTTCTTTAAAAGATCAACACTTCTGTTAGTAATCAAACTATGTATAATGAAGTTTGCTGTTGTTTTACAATAAAGAGGCACAATTTACTGTTTCCTTCAGCTACATATGTAAAATGTACAGATGTAATCAATAACTTCAGGTTCATGATCTGTTTGATATTCTGCTGATATTTCCAATCATGGAAGAGACTAAGAAGACAAATGAGACAAAGTAAAAAAGATTATTGTAAGCCAGTATATTATGAAGTGTACTTTGTCCCGTTGACAGTGCAATGAATACTTCGAAGTCTACACCATGTCCTGATTGGATATAAAGGTTGTATATTTCTAAACTGGGAATTTACCTCATTCCTATCTTGAAGCAACTTTGGAGTTACTTACTTTTTACTGCTTCATTCAGAAGCTTATATAGCAACTATCAATTTAGGTCTTGTATCATTTACTTTCAGGTTTCATATAATCCAAAAAAGGTGTAGAGAAAATTTTTATATCAATTTGTACAGCTGTACTTTTTGTAAATTCACTATTTGTTTTTTCGTACAGCAAGACATTTTCTACCAGATGTATGATACATTACCAAAGACTATAACCTTAATTGGGCACTAGAAAAAAGAAAAGTGGGTGTAAGTTATTGCTTTAGCAACAATGTACAGATCTATAAACTATTATTTCAGTCAGAAACTGCATTAATCTGTTACCTATTTGATTATGTTGAAAATTGTTTATTTGTGGCATGTCAATTCTCTTTAAGCCTCTAGAAGTTCAGTTACTTTATAACATTTTTACATCTGGAAAGGGTACCAGCCTCTAGGAAACTCTTATTTGTCTTAAACCAGAAACTGTTGGGTGTGTTGTGCGTGGGTAGGTTGGTCTACAAGGTTTTATTCAATGGCAATGTTTTAACAGGGAAGGCATACTAGAAGAGCAAGCAAGCAAATAGAACATTTAATTTTTGAGTGACAAATAAGCATTTTATATCCTTACAAAATGTAGCACTAGATAAAACAGCATGATTGAACACTTAACAGCTTTACAGAGGAAGATATTGCGAATTAGTGCAGCAAAATAGGGTTCGCAACAAAAGGCCTTTGAAATTTTATTGCCTTCACCGCTGACAGGTTATGTCTATTTAAAGAAAAGCATTACTACATACAATATGAAAAATCACAGTAAGAAAGGATATCAGAAATAAATACTGCATTATAAAATTGAATAGTCTTGAACAGGTATTAAAACGACATAGAGCAAAATTTGTATTGCTTTTAAATAGTAATAAATAATTCTTAAATATTGCTATTTATTGAATAAGCCAAATGCATTGATATTGGGCAAAAAAGCCAGGTCAGTTGGCTATTCATGTAGCAACAGCAAACATACTAATAGAATCAGAGGAAATCTTGCAAATTTTATGAGCCAAGTCTGTTTTCCATATAAGAAAAATTAAATTGAAAATCAAAGGTAATTTATAGTCTTTGAGGTTTCTCTTGCTTATTAATTCTTAGAATCAGATTTGTCAGTCTATTCTAAAAGGCTGAAAGACGAGATCCTTCGACTGAGCGCATCCTTTGAGCGATCCTAAAGCCATGGGTGGCCTTTATGCAGTGCTAGCGACACAAAATCAAGTTTTTTCGTAATTATACGATTTCAAATCATATCAATTAGGAAATATGCATAAATTCAACGGGTTCTGTCTAATTTGGATTAGTTATGTCTTCATCTTCAAGCCTTCCCGTGTCATATTACTAAGCATATCTGTCTAAGAAGAATGTTCCTTGAGAGATGCTATATCCGTTTAGAATAATTGATTAAACCGTAGAGTTTAACTTGTTTTATAAAAACCCTCTTTCAATTGGATTGCGAAACCTGCATTGGGTTGTATACCAAAACGCTGTGTTTTTTTTCCGGACAATCATTTGCAGTAGAGGTAGCCTTAAAAAAGCATGTGACCTCAAACAGAAAAAATGTCAGTTTTATGAATTTTCGTCGCTTTTTATCCCTTTTAAAAACTTTTGGTTAGCTAACTCAGTTTTCCTTCGGAAAGCCTTGATAAGGCCACGATGACCCATTTCATATTGGCTGTTGACCTTTTTAGTTGGTATAGTATGATAAGACCCACGGAAAAGCTGTAGCAATGTTCACTCAGGGGAAAGGAGGAAAAGGCTTAGAGGAGAGGGAAGGTGAATCAAGATTTTGGAACTTTTTAAAGAAAACAATATATAAACATTGGGATAGCAAGGAGCGTTCGAGTGTTTACAAGCTCTGGAAATGAACAATGAGTGGGGGACAGAATTCGTGAATTTTTCAAGGACGTGGAAAGGGTTAGCACGGGAAAAGTATCTGCTATTTTGGATGTGTCTTAGGGCCCCAAGGGTTGATTTAAGCTCTGGTGTCCTGGGAGCTATGTTAATGGGGATGTCTGGAATGAAAAATATGAATGTGTCGGCTGCTATACATCGATAAGAAGTAGGGTGAAGGTACTGTATAAGATTGGAGCTTTTGATAAGGCGAATAGCGAATAGCTTATCACTTGATTTTGTCGTGAAGACGCTAAAAAGTAACGGAAAAGATGAGAGCAAAAATCCAGAAAAAGACAATTTATAAATAGTGAAGGAGAAAAAATGTGAAGGCTAGAAAACGCACACACTCTGGAGGGGAGCAGAACAAAGTTTTTTGAGACAAGCTTTATCAATAAACAAATGGCAAGACTTCCAAATAAGGTTGAAAAATATACTATACAAAGACCAAGTTGATACAGCAGGAATGTTGGGGTTATATTTACGTGAAATGACAACTTGGCTTCACTTTTATCAAACTTAGCAGCATTGCCTTAATCTCAGTTCTCAATTATTGCCAGACAATTAGTGAGAAGTGAGGCTGTGGTATTTTGTTGAATAAGTGCATTTATAGAAGAATCGTGTCGCGAAGATAAGTGACATCAGTCAAATAATAAATACTTCCAGAAGTGGAAGAAAGTGAAAGAGGATGAATAAAATAGGAGATATGACAGAGCCCTGTGGAGCATCGGCATTAAAGAATTCTAACGACTATGGTGCTATTAACTATACACCAATGGACCTGCAATCCCATTTATGACGGTTTGGTGCGAAGAAAACAAAGGAGGTTTAGAAAGATGATCTTAACATCCAATCAGTCAAAAGCTTTGAAGATGTCAAGAGAGGTCACTCTGTTCTCACCAAGGTATTCTAGACCAGAGGACCAAATATGAACAGCATAAGCAAGAAGATAACCAGGAGACCTTGCTTGATGGAAACCATAGTCGTGATTGGAAAGGCGTTTCAAAGGATGTAAGGAGTAGTTTGGTGATGACAGTTTCCATTTTTTTGCGAGATGGGGAAGTGATGATGATTGGACGATGCAGCAGCGCTAAAATATTTGCATATGATTGCAGAGTACGGTGGTGGAAAGGGGAGCTGCGGGGGCCCAACTCGCTGTTTTACCGTGGTTCTTCAAGCTCCTCTACTAATTTTTTCGAAAGTTAATGGAGGCGAATGCTCAGACCAAGGGGTGCTGGAAACAGAGAGCTGGAAACAACGTATGCAGACACTGACCTCTCACAATCTGCAGAATCGGGCTTGCGAAACAACAATCCTGGCCAAAACATTTTCAGGGCATCATAATCGTGCATTGGGGTGCACCATGCTCGCAAGACTGCTTTCCAGTTTCTTTTTTATCCATGCTGCTCTGCTTGACATTTTCGTTTTGGTCTGCTGGGACACAAAGGTTACATTTGGTGCAACTGCATCATGGACCTCACGAACACCATCCTTTTCTGAAAGGAATCTCACAATGTTAGATGAACTGCCCTTGACATTATCATTAGGTGCCAGTCTGTTACTCACGAAATTCTCCAATGCAAGCAAACTTTCGAACCTAATTTATTGAAATTTCTTGTTTCAGAGACAAACTAATTCATCCGACTTTGGCGACTTTCTCTTAAAAGAGCACTTTCTCGAAGAAAGAACCTTTCTTTGGCCTTCATGCAGCTTTCCAAGGTTTTTAATGAACTGTCTAGCTTCTGGACTCACTATGGTGATGTCATCTGCTTGTAGTGCTTTGTGGAATATCTTCAGCAGAAACACAACACCAAGAAAGCAGATGAGGGCCTAGTTATCGTTGTTTGTTATGAGGTTTTCAAATGCTTCCTAAGCAGTCATCTGTTTGATATACCAGGAAAGATATTCTCACCAAGAAATAGAGTACATCGATGAACATGCAGTGTTAATTTCTACTGGTTACGTCAAGAAAAGTCTGTTTTTAGAAATCTTGAATTTTGACCACATATCCTAAAAGAACACTATAAATTGCTTCTAAATTTGCAAATTCATTTAAGTGTGTCAAAAACATGGTGATATGTGGCCAATGAAAGGTTTGATGTTTGCTAAAGGATTTCTGTTATCTTGGCTCTTCTTCAGAAAGTTACCAATGTTATGATGTGATTAATGAAAAATTCTATTGTGCATTGTCAATAAACCTCAACATGCACTGATCATCAACCAAATCAAGTGATTGCTTATGCATTCTAAATAATGTTATTCTTTGGTGGTGCGAGCTGGTTCAGGGAAAAGAAAGCTGATCATAGGATATATTGCAGAAGATGGAGCTTGCTATTGACAATCTATATACAACGTATATAGGTCTAAAATAATCTTGTTTTTGAGAAACAATATAGATCATTATAACGATCAGAGAAGTATTCAAAGGAAAGTATCTGCATTATTGCAGAGAAAAATTGCTCTTGGGTTTGTAATATGCAATAAGAGTTACACCCAGCCCATGAAAGTGTAAGGCAACAGCAATGTACATTAACCAACTATCTTTGATGTGCATTAACTGAACGGACGAAGAAATGATAGTTCTCTGGTTTTAAAATCTTCTATCAAAGAGAACGTTACAAAAAGTTGCATCATTTCTACTTACTGTAATATGCCTTCTCTTTTTCAGTTTTTTAACACTTGAAAACAATCTTTATCTACCTTTCAATATTTTTGATTTTTGAACGAACAAATAGGATAATTTTGTATCATAAGGGAGTGTTGAAACGTTAGAATTTTGTATTTATGAGGAAAATCTGATACAGTCTAACAGGAATAAAATATTATTTTTAGCTAAAAATATACTGGAAAACTCTTTGGCCTGCATCCAAACGTTCTTTAGCCTGTATCCTCGGCCTGCATGCGAAAATGAACGTAGAAACACTGTTGCAGTGCAAATATCTAAGCTTGATTCTCGTTCCTTACACGTTTGATGGACATGGAAAAGAGGTCTCTGATCATTCACCTACCTTCCACATCTTGGCAAAACATTAAATTCTTGGTAACCAACGAAAGTGTCTTGACTATAGTCATGGTTTTTCTTACAGTGAAACAATTTTAATATAATTTGATAATGAAACAAGTAATTTTGTGATTATTGCCCAACTTAGGTTGTATTGAATTAAAAGTACAATTTTCTATGCAGTCCATCTAGATGTGATTGAAGATAAACGGTTGAAAAATACACAGTGTAAAAGAGCGTTGAGTGTCATGCTGTGATCATGAAATAAGATTGAGTTCATAAAATTACTCTGTTAGATGTGTTCCATTCATATATTGAATGTACCAATGTACATCGCGTTAAGTGGCTTATAAAGAAATTATTGGAAGAGAAATTGCCTTTGTTGCGGCGTTCTGCGCAACCGCAACGCGGAAGAGGCTACAAAAAGGGTTATCGCAACAGGATCTGAGGAATATGATTAAAGTGAAGGGGGCTTTGTTGTTCCTAATACGCTATCTTGGACAAATCATCTAAAAGGAGAGAAAAAATCTTTGCATTGCGTAATAGCAAAGCCAAACTATGTTATAAAATATAATTGTTTGACAGTTAAATACATTTCTTATTTGATTGATTTTGAATCACCTTGGATAGAGAAGGTAGCGATGAACCAGCAAGACCTGATGGAATGGATTAACGGAAGCGCGGTTCTGATCCGCGGCAAAATTGATATTGATTAAGAAGAAGCTACAAGGCAGAGAGAAGGGCCGATTTGTTCACATACTTCAATGTCTATGGTTTTGAAAAAAGCAAACATTTAGTAAACTAAAGTTTTTCGTCTGACACTCTTCAGAGTTTAAAACGTCAGAACATAGATCGAAAACTCTACGCTAAGAAATATATATACCCAGTTGTGGATCGAAATAGGCCAATCAGAATATATATTTCTTAGCGTAGAGTTTTCGATCTATGTTCTGACGTTTTAAACTCTGAAGAGTGTCAGACGAAAAGCTTTAGTTTACTAAATGTTTGCTTTTTTCAAAGCCATTTACAAGTTTTGTACCACCTAAAGATTGTATGCATACTTCAATGTCTACTTGCATTCAAAGTTCCAAAAGTGCAGTCAGTGGCAAAATGTTCCTCTATTAAGTTCTTTTCTGAATTGAACCAAGGTTTTGTTTTTAGTATCCTCTTTTCATTTATTGCTACATAAAACTTGATAAAAAAACTTGGTTTCGTTTGGTCTACTCTGTCATAACTTAATTTTGCTTTCTCCATAACGTTTTTTTTACAGAAGTGTACTTCCACGTAAGAATTATATGGCAAACTATCCGCAATCGTTTTTAGCACTGGCCTAGTAGAAAGACAGCATAATTTCTATAGATACAAAATGATGAAATAACCAAAACTATCGTATAATTGTAGCTTAGACGCGGTAAAAGAGCTTTACCAGCTAATTTTACAAAAATTTGAACAGTATATGCAATTTGGCTGATTTGGTGATACTTATGCCCATAGCTTTTCAGTGGTAATTGCTTCATGACTTCATTAAACTCTATATTCTATGCAGAGTAGCATAGGACAATAACACTTTTAGGCACCACCAAACCTTGTTATCAGCGCTGTTTCCTTAAGGACTAGTTAGTGATAAAGCCTGCAAATGAAGCAACATTATCAAAGGGTGACATGTACTGTCAACAAATTAAGGCTGTAGAGCTTGGGGGCTCAGGGGTGCTGAACAGTGAGCCCCTTTGATGTTCTCTACTTTTACTGTTGATCTTGAGACATTTCCCGCGAGGCCCCCTTGCTCTTTTCATAACAACACACTTGTCAATGATAACTCAAACATTATCTGATTAAAAAGAATGGACGGACGGACGAGTAGAGAAACACCCCTTGATCCACATGGATGGACGAATAGAGGAGCACTCATTGATCCACAAGAAGCACCGTTTCATCTCTCATTTATGGTTGTTCATCATCCATTCTTTAACACTGTCAACAATCCGAATAAGAAAATTAACTCAAGAATTTGACATTATAAAAGACTCAATCAGAATGTTGAAATATTGTTACGAATGCCTTTTGCAAATAACAAAGTATCTACAACAAAAGAAAGAGATAAGCGAAGGATTCGAAAAAATATTCAATGAGTATTGGAAAGCAACATTAATATTTTGAAGATAATCAAAACAAAAGCAAAGAAATAAAGAATATCCTTTCACAACAGTTTGATAATTAAAAAAGAAACTTAACACTTTGGTTTATTAGTTTCCCTGACCAATTTTGCTAAAAATATTCAACCAGAGTCATGAAGTCCTAACTTATATAGCCTAACATAAAGAAGAGAAAACTAAAAGAAACAACTCAAGCTTATGAATTGCAAGACATGGGATCAAATTAAAAGTTTTAACGCATACAATTACAAGAAGCAAATCAAGCAAACATAGTTAATTGTGGTGAATATAGTGCGATAGATCAAAGTTTGCAAGCCAATAGAGTTTTGGAATTAGATGAATTCAGCATATCCATACAATTCAAATGCAGAACTAACTGCATCAAAAACACGCATTTCTTTGAAATGGATTTTGCATTCGATGTTATCAGTCAATCGTAGCAACAGAAATGCTATTAGCAATTGTTGCCTCGCTTTAATAGCCGATGGCATGGCCTGCTTGGAAACTGTTATTCAGAAATTTACTCAGATTAATTAATTAAGCATCTAAAAAGTGCCATGGATTCTTGTGTCTAGGGAGAACAAGTCGGAGTAATGTTATTTAAAGAACAGACACACAGACACAATTGAAGAGAAACACGATCATATCATCTCTTGTCCTTGCGTTCGGCGAAAATGCTGACTCCAACACCATGACAATTACTGAAAGTTTTTTCCATTTCAAAGGCGCCTGTCTAATCAGTCATTCGGGAAATGTTCACTTTAGAAGCATATCTTTGGCGGACATCTGACGGGTCGAAGAGACTCAATAGTTAGCTATAAACAGAGACAGACAATCTAAGCTTGGAAAAAGAGGAAATTTAAAAAACCTGATATATTGTACATAAAGAGCTAAAAATGCTCGTCCTTATGGCACCATTCGTACATCAAGTTCTTTAAATTGGCTGCATGCTGCAGAGCCACATTGCCGTCATTCAAATATAAATGCCGTCATTCAAATATAAAAGCAAGAAGAGGCAGCGGCACTAGCACTTTATTGCCTCTAAATTTGTACTTGAACAAATAAAAATCTAGTGTTCTGCTCCTCTTAGAGCACATTACTGGAGTTGCCATTATGGTAAAGCTGTGACAACATTGATACTGTCGCTTAGCTTCTCGTGATGTTATACCAACGGTTCTGTTTCAGCTTTTAATTTCTTTGAAGCTAGCAAAATAGCAATGAAAATTAGTCTTCCAAATAAGTATTTTTGGTGAAAGATATTCAACAAATTGAGAAATTTAGTATTTGAAATACTGTTCCTCAGAATATGAATTCAGACATAGTTTCAGTTTCAAATAAACAGAAAATTCTAAGATACCTAAAATAATTTCACCATTTCCATCAAGTTCTTATTTATTTTGCAGCTTTCAAATACATTATACAAAAGCAAAAATATTGAAAAAGAGCCTTAAATTACAAAGTAATAATCCTTATTCATACTTTCTTTTCTGATATATTAGTTTTTCCTATGAACCAAATTGCATTTAAATGCTTTTTACTATTTTTGAGACTTAAAAGCATATGGAATCTAGTAAAATTTCACAAAATAATCGTGCAACATAATAGTTATTTATATTAGTTTTCTTTTACTAATTTATATTTCTTATTAAAACAAATTTTTTTTGGTCAGGAGACAGAATAGAGAACAATATTTCAGGGAAACACGAGCTTCGAACTCGATTCTTGCAGCACTCAACAGGAATTCTCCTCCAAACTCTACAATCTCTCTACAACAACTAATTACGTCTCATGGAGGGCGACTTATATTTCTTTATAAAACTAAGTTTTTCTCTTTTTGGTCAGGAGACAGAATAGAGAACAATGTTTCAGGAAAACACGAGCTTCAAGCACGATTCTTGCAGCACTCAACAGGAATTCTCCTCCAAACTCTACAATCTCTCTACAGCCACTAATTACGTCTCATGGAGGGCGACTTGCTTTCACTTAACCTAGCAACTCTGGAAATGAAACTGCTGATACCAGAGGAAAAACGCAGGTGCAGCGATGCGACAGATGACATAAACTAAATGTCAAATGAAGCATACATATTGCTCTTACATTTGGAATCACTGACATAATGGCAAATTCTATGACTATAGAAACATAGGGACTTTGAATATCTTGGGAATGTAGCTTAACAAGCAGATTGAGAAACTTTGATAGTTATTACAAAAACATTTTAACAAGTGACTAAGCAGTTTCTGCATCCAAGAAAAGATGATGAGCTACTTAATCGAATTTCCGTCTTTTCGTGCTAGCTTAAAGATGGATATCTGTTTGCAATACCCGAGATATTTTTATTGCTGCCTTGCATAAAACGGAACTTTAAGCAAAAAATGGAATATGGCATAGTTATGTACGTTCATCTAACATTCATTTAAAGGTATCTTTAGAGGTTTAAGTAATGAAGGGATAAGGTAGAACCCCTCCTTCCCCTCTATCTGACTCTCTGAAAGATAACAAGTTGAAGAACTTGAAGCAAAATCTAAAAGAAGGCAAGTTTACTTTGGTTATTAATCAAAGACACTTTTGATAGACTGTTCCAACAGGTTTGAAATGCCCCTTGAACCAGTAGAGTACGTTTTCCATCTGTTGAACATTCATTGCAAATAATAATAATGATTCGATGGCAACGAATAACACAATACAGAATAACAGAAGAAAATAAACCTTAGCGAATAAAAGAGATCAAAATAAACTGAATTAGAATATTATAAGATGAATTCTACCATATACTCATTAAAGTGAACAATGCTTGCATCATCAGAAGCATTGCAATTAACTCAACTGTAACAATGTTGTTGAGTTTTTTGTTGATTATGATTAAAAGTATTTCTCAATAAGTTTCAGAAATTTGTGAGGGTATTCTGAAAGTCAAGTTTTATTGATTTTGCATTATGAAGAGCAACGTATCAATATGAAACACTTAAAAGATTTGGGCAAAGCTTCACGTAGGCTGGCACTTTGAGTAACAAAACCAAAGGCCTCGGGCACCTTGAAGAGCTGTTTGTTTCCCTGTGTTATTGTCCACCTATCTAAACAGTAGTTCCTGCACGTAGCCTGTTTTGGTTAGGGTGAAAACCTACAGCCGCCATTCACCGATTGCTAACTGCATTGCTTAAACTGGCTATAATGTTACATGTATTTCCAACTGGAAACATTCCCTACGCAAATTAAGCAGATCAAGTGCTAGCTCGTCAATAACAAAACAGTAAATTTACATTCAAATTTCGTCATCTCATTTGGTGTAAAGGCTGTTTCAGTTTCTTCCGTCTAAGCGACGCGACGCACTTAAAGAACATCTCTTTTGAAAAAATGCCGCATTGCTTTTGGACACGTTGCGGTATACTAGCCTCGTTTATCTTGCGCTTTGCGATACGGCCTAACCAAAATTGCAGATTTTCGCTCTTTGAGTTAATCACATGCAGCTTCTAGACTTAGAGAAGGCGCTTTAGTCTGTTGTTTTTTCGTTTGTCGGAAACTTGCAAATCAAAGAAAATGATATCAAAGACAAATTAAACAACCGTTTCTCTTCAAAAAAGGAGCAGAAGCTGTACTTTCAAGTAATGAATATTCAAGCGAGGGGCGCCCAGTTTTCATTTACGTCGCTCTAAGATTTTCGCTGTGGATATCTAAGAGGCAACGCCGTGACCCGAAGTGAGCGCGAGCCATAACCTCAAACACGTCGGCGCTCTCTTTATGTACACAATCTCAAACACACATGGACATACTGATCATAGTAACCGCCAATACAATCAAAATTATCGTAAGAAAAGCCAGCTGACGATGTAGTTCTAGACCCGAAGTTTATTAAAACTGAAGCGATTACGAACTTATCGCTAGGATGCTCGTTTGGTCTCATAAACGACAATAAAACCTGCTTATAATAGCTTATCTAAAATCTTTACCATGTCAGTAGCGAAATTAAATTGCTTGAAAATTAGCAATGACCAAATAGCACGGGCATGTCTTCCCTGTCATTACCATTTCTCAACATTGCACAGACAAAACATTGCTATGCCTTCATAGCGGCAGTAAGAGAAGAGCAAAGTGTAGCACACCTGCAACACGAACATTCAAATCCTTGGGACTCTTCAGTTCACATTTTACGAGAAATTTCGAAATGAATATCTGTTTTCATTTTCACATTGCTTGTAAAATTTGCAAGATATAATTCCTGCAGGCATAATTTTTCTTTGACTCTTTAATGGCAATCGCAATCCAACATATTAAACAATAATATTTATTTCACACCTCGTAATTCTCATAATTATCAACCCGTGCTTATTTCTATACAATGACTGTACATTTACAATTCCTTGTGCTTGTTTGCTGTTAAAAACGCGTCTTTTAGAAATAGTTTATTTTTCACACTTAATGAAACCTGTCTGCCAAGCATAATACTTTGATTGAGATACACAAAGTCGCAATTTACCAGATTTATTTGATTAACACCACTAATGTGTGAAACAGAAACAGTGATAGCGAAGAAAATCTGGAAAGCCATTTGTCAACCTATCATTATTTTGTCTTTAGGTGAATGACAAATTGTTTAACCTAGTAGCAAATCATACAGGCTAACTTTTAAATTTCGGTAACAAATGACAATTGTTAAATATTTCGAACTGATCTGCACCTAATACAAAAACTCCAGCTTTATTCTTCATCTTCAAATACAAAAAGCGCTCTATTTTGAATTGTTCTACATATATTAACATAAATTAGAATTCTTTGGCAATTACGCTGAAGCAGTGAATTTTCAACGATGTTTTGATAGTGCCTGATATTTAAAAGAAATATCCCCTTACATTTCATTTTCAATAGGAAAACTTTGTGTCATTGTAACTAAGACCTACCAATTGTTGGCTACGATATCCCACCTCTGTCACCAACAGATTGATGGTTAGTACATACTCTTAAAGAAATGTCTAGCTATTGTACGCTATAGAAATCAAGGTCTCAACACTTATGACGACACAGATAACAATCGTAAAATCTCAAAGACAAAATGCATTAACTGAACATACAACATTTCATGTATTTCATGAAGGGCTTGGCAAACGTTAAGCAAAAGTTTTTCTAAAAAAGAAAGACTCCGAGAACGACACTTGGTGTTTGTTAAATGAGAAACGCGTTTGTTTCAAATCGAATGATTATGACTAGTTGATTATTTTGAATTGCGTTTATTTTTGTGACATTTAGCTAGCTTCTAAATCGGGATAGTAAGCACAATTGAGGTTAGCGTGGAGCTGTGCATTGAACTTCCCGTTATGGTGTTCAGTCGCCATAACTTCTCTTCAGACCAGGTCTAATTTCATTGATTATCCAGTTCGTTAAAGCTTTGATAGCTAAACTGCAATACGAAAAATCCACTATGTAATTTTGTTAATTACTGTGCATGACCTAATTAGACACGGGTTGAGATGTCGGCGGTCGTATGCGATAGCAAAAGTAAGAAGCTGTTCGCTATTGAAATGGAATTAAGCAAGATCTTACTCACCAGACTGCTATGAGAAATACCGACCGATTATGCGCGTCCTGTTCACTTCTTCTCTTGACCCGATCATCCATTCTCTATAACCACAATAGTTCTATTAGGATTACGAATTTCTTTTTGCCATCACTTTTCCGCCTGCTATTTTTCACCAGTGTAAGGTTTACTTCAAATGGAAAAAGAACAATTCTTGAAAAAATTTCCCTAAACAAGCCTTAATTAATTTGACATCGCGGAACGACCTGAACATAGCAATTTCGCCGAGCTTCTGCTATCAAGCCGTTCTTAATTGGAGATGCGAAGAAAGAATAGCATAAAGAATAAATAAATTAGCATAAAAACCAACAATGAGAAATAATCAAGGTTAATCAATTGAATTATAACATTAAGTCTTGCTCGATTAAAGTAACTTAAAGAGTCGACATTGACACGGACAATTTGCATATAATAAACTTCTTTGAAACGCCATTTGCTTTTGATGCTTGCGAAAATGAATGATGAATGATCTTTTAAATAAAAATTGTAAATAGCACTAAACATCGCATTTATGCTCTATTCCTATGCTTGTAACTATCAAATAATATCTTTATTGGTTCGATAAATAACTTAAAAGATTGCAATAAGGGTTCTTCCATTTTAAATACATAATTCAATACATTATATTTTTATTTAGTATCTTTAAAAGGAAAATCTCACACAGCATAAGAAAATCTTGAAGGAAGTCACAGTTTATTTGTTCAAGTTGTCCCCGTCCCGAATAAATACCCAAAAAAGGAACGCTTCGTGAATAAAGCTAAATAAAAACTTGGTAATTTTCCGCTAAAAAACCGATATCAAATTCAGTTGCATAATTGAGTAGGTAAAAGTGATGAACTGGCAAGCTTCACAAGGGCAATGTACAAGAAAAGGGTAGAGACATCGGGGACAGTATATCTAAGTAGAGGCCCTTTAAACTTAAGGGGAGACTTTTCGTCTCGTTGATTTTACGAACAAACCAAAATCCTTGTGCAACATAAACTATAAATATCACTGGTATAAGACAATCACACATAAAAGCATAACCGATAGTAAAATAACAGTTAAAGACTTCGAATCCCAGAGTAAACATTCCTTTCGAAAGAAGTTAATAGAAACGGTTTAACATAGTAATCCAGCAGCATTTTTTTCGAGTTCCCCAAAATCATACTGTTCTGGCATGGGCGTTACGTCATTGAGTGCAGTCATAGCTTCCAAAAATTTAAAATAATAGGGAAATTGACAAGAACGCAAGAGAACGAAATCGCCAACACAGTATCAGAATAGCAAGGGGGAGAGGGTGGTAGAGACTGTGTAGAGACAGGTGGAAATTTTACCTATTTTCTAATCTTCAAAAATGCTAGAAAAGAGAAAAACAGTCTAGAAAACAAACTAAAAGCTTTGAAAAATTTAAAATGGATGATTTTTGCATAATTATATAGCATGAATGGGTCATCGATAAACAAAAGAGGCATTTGCATTGATGTTGCTACGGTTACATTATCAAAGAAACAATGAATCTTTAAATCGTGTGGGAACTGTAATTTTGTACCTATCAAACATTTAGAGGTCCTTTAGCAGTTGAGAAAGTTCAATTTTCACCATAAAGAGTACATATAATATACAGAATAACAACAGGACTGAAGAAGGAAGTGTCGTACCCAAAGTAATTTTTAAATTCATAAAAAATCTATGTGAAATCAAATGCTGATGACAAAGACCAAATGAGTGAATAACTTTTAGTGACACACAAAGAAACTCGACCAGTGAGGTGCAGTTAGCAATCCTCTCCAAGAAACCATATTGAGAGAATTTTCCCCGTCCTTGAAAGACTGTTTTATTCGACTGATTTGAGACTGTCGGGTAATCCAAATTCAACAGTACTCGCATACAGAAATTCAGAAAATCCTCAAAATGCCCCCTTCCCCTAGTATGAGCTCTACCCTTTGGATAAGCCCCTTCTCTAAAAGTAAAAATTTCTAATAAGCCTAGTATGTCAGTTGTGCGCATGATCAATTACACATTTAGCGGCGAAGAAAAGAGCTAGATTAAACGAGACATCGACGAAGAGGCCTCCGAAGACAGTGAATATGCAGCCAACTTTGTTTAATTCCAACTCGTGTATTACTTGAAGTTTCACTAATTTGAACAAAATTCTCAGAATTAGCTGTAACAATGTTTTTGGCTAAAATATATTTTTGTGTTTTGATTCTTATTTTGGTTGATATTTAAAAAAGTGATATTAAGTTAGGAAGAGTATAAGTAAAATTGAAAAAGAAATGAATTTGAAAATTGTGAGGAAGCCAAAAAATGTGCTATGGCCACTTGGTTGGAGAAGAATTTTGCAAGGGCTAATGTGAGGATTTACGGCAATATGAATCATCACTATGATTTATCTTTTTGTCATTGATTTCAACTTAGTTTTAATACAATTGGAAAAAACATTGATGGAAAGCAAGATCTAAGAAACATTGAGAGAAAGTATCTAAGATACAACTGAATTCTATAAGTTGAACGGAACAGTTAGTTCCCAAGGCAAATTATCAACAGTCTGCAATCAATTGTAAATGGTTTAATATCTATCTTCTCAATATTAGCACATAAATAATATTCATATTTACACCATACAAGGTATTTACAGACGAAAACACTATCACAATAATGTTAATACAATTACCAATGAAAATTATTAAATTAATGTACCTATTCCATACCACGACTAGTACAAAAAGATTGACCTAACAAGCCAGTGCTGGAAAACGGTCAACAGAAATTGCCCCATCGACGCAAAGTTCGATGGATTCTATTACGATAATTAACTTACTCTAAAATATTAAAACCCTAATATGGAATTTTATATACAACACAACATCACGTGTACCAGTCAGTTAGTTCATTTCGCCATCACCACTGACAGTTGGCAGCACAATGACTGGCTCAACATCAGTTAAAAGAATTTTACTAGTGTCGTTCTTATGTCGTTTCTGGTGCTTTCTAAGCGAGCTAGGGTCTGTATACGACTTATCGCAACCTTCGAATTTACAACGATAAGGTTTCTTTTCTAAATGTGTTCTGGTGTGCTTAAATCGATCACTTGAATTTGCATAACTTTTATTACAGCCCTCGTAAGGACAAGTATAAGGTCGCTCACCAGTATGTGATCTGGTGTGGATCTTCAGATTATCAAGTCTTGCAAAGCTCTTGTGGCAACCCTCAACCATACAGACATGGGGCTTTTCACCCGTGTGACTTCTTAGGTGAGTTAGCATTTTATACCTGAAACAAATAAATTCACGTTAAAGGAAAACCTTGACACATGTCAAAGATACAAAAATTGTCTTTTTATGTTAAGGTTTTTGTAATTTTTCTTCTCCGGGAAGTTGTAAGTAACCTATTTCTTTGCGATGATAGCAATTTCACCATAGGTAATTTCATTTTCAGGAAATCACCCACGGCCATGGTAAGCAAAGATTGCCATTTTCCCATTCTTTTCTCATTTGAACCTGGGCTCAAGAAGCACCAAGCTTAATCACATATTACCTTTACAATACCGAAGCATAGTTTGAAAAATGACCAAAGAAGGGCAGGATGAATAGTCTAGAGTTATTTGTGCTTATACATAAAATTATCTTTAGTCAATTGTGCTTTTCTAGAATATTCACTGTTCAAAGTTGACTTCCATATCCAAAACGTGTGATCACAATTTTATATTTTAGTCATATTCATATTTGAGTTCATGCAAGTAAAAGCTAGATGAATATTAAGCTATGAAAGAGATGGAAAGAGAATGCAGGTTCCTTACAAACTGCGGTCAACGAGGAAAAGACAGTCAAACTGCTGAGTTTTATAGAATATACGATGGCGCACAATAAATTGCATGATTTCTTGCCAATGACGAGTTCACCTTCCAAAAACACTACATGGCCTAATGGTATTTAATCATAGATTGAAGTTAATGCTTTTTCCCTTTTGGTCTTAGAAATACAGCGTATCATAAGTATTTGATTAATTCGAGGGCTTCCTGACTTCAACACGCCCGCCTACCTTGCGTCAAATATCTTGCCGTCCCTAGCACAGCCTCTCCATAAACATTTGTATTCTTGTGGTCCAATAGGCTTTGCATGTTGAGTTGTGACATGAGCGACTAGATCCTCTTTTGATAAGAAGTGAGTATTGCATCCATCCCAATAGCAACTGAAGAGTTGCGGTACAGTTAACACCTATGAGAAATATGAGAGCACATTCAACACCTATGAGGGAAACTTTTAAGCACTAAGTGAAATATTCTACCATATCGTAAATGACTAAATCTGGATTTCCAGATCAAATGATTGGGCAGACAATACTCTTAAGGCAAATCCACTATTTAATATCCTGGCAATAGATAAAATTCTCAATCTCTGTACCTCAGTGGTGTGGTCGTAAATTTTTTGGAAGTATACCGCAAAAGTAAAAAAACAGTGTTTCATTAGTTCTTTTCAGAAAAATATCATATTTTTGCTTTTTGTTGAAATTTCTATCCACTCAGTGATCTTCTTTGTCCATTATCTTGCTTCCACTTGGGTAAAATGGTTTGCCCATTGGCCACTCATATTTCTCTGAGTTTTCCACAATTTCAAAACTTTTGGTGCGTGCTTTTAAACCTAAGCCTTTGGTGCGGCAGTCTTACTCGTATTAAAACCAGATGTTATTGCAAGTAGTATGACTCCATCAATTACTCTTATCTTCAAATTTAAGCATTTATTCTTCCCCATGAATCCTGCAGCTCTTTTTTCAATTTTCCTATTTGTTTCGTTTATCATTGGCTGACTTAGGTAGCCATATTTATTTACTTCGTCTATGATCTGGCTCTCTTTTTGACCAATGAACAATATCAATATCGATACCGCCTATAATCACAAACACCTTCGAATTACGCATGTCCAGTTTACATGAGAAAATGTCCCAAATGCATTCGCGAACTCTTCATACGACTTCCATCACTTTCATACTCACTGGAACCTTGGTTGAGGCAAATAATGTAAGCCTAACCAATTTATTTGCTATATTGTCTAAACAAAAAATAGCTTGGTTTTTCGTACTATCTAGAATGGTACTGATGCAAGAAGCAAAACGCCATTGTGTGCTTGGGTAGGTAGCATAATGCCGCAACTCAAACATCTTAGGTAGAATCACGGCACAGCGTTATGCCGCATTACCCTACCATTACACCATTGCTTCGCCCTAAAACTGTTTAGGCCCATGAATGACTGTCACTGTCAAGCAGGGAAAATTTCTCATTTAACAGATTGCAGTTTAATTTAATCCATTTCTTCTGTAGTTCTGATGGGAAAATGCAGTTAATTTTGTAAATCATTGGTTCTACTTACAATGTCAAAAAATCCTAGAGAGATTCTTTCTAAATAAATCATCATAACAAATTTGATAAGGGGATATTGCCTTTGATGCCAGCATGGTTTCTGTCACTGTTGGAGAAACTTAAAGCAGCAAGTGGCAATTAATTTGAGCATCGGTTCAGTTTGGAAACGTGACCCAATAAAAAAAATCAAACAATACCAAGCTATTTTTTGACATTTTCATAACTTGCGAAATTTTGTTGCTACAATTTTGATGCTGCCAACTCAAGGGTGTTGCATAGTTCTTACTCAATTCTTAGAGAGTATTGCTACAAAAAAGAATGGCAGAAAACAGATCCGAAGGTCAGGAACAGCAATGCCATGGAGGGAGGCTCAAGGGCTCAGCCCCATAAGGTTAAAATTCATTGAGATTCATGGGGCTTCACCCCCTCAACAAGGGACCATATGTTTGGTTGGATAAATTCTGTGTTGGCATAGATTCACTGTGAATGAGCAATTTCTTATCAACCTATTAGAGTTGGTGAACACTTTCAATGAATTCTGGTATATTGAAAACAGACAAAAATTCTGGTATATTGCAAACAGAACAGCCCCCTCCTAACTAAGAACTATGCAACAACAAAATATCCTGGTCTTGGGTTTTGAGTCTCTTCTGTGGCCATGTCTTTCCTATAAGGAGTAGCATCCCTTCCATGACCTCCCCCTAGGGCGCACTGACTAGAAATTGCACTGCTTATATAAAAAAAATCTAAGAACAAATTAGGAACAATCCAGCCTCAAAATTGTGAAAAAATTTGAAACAGCCAGCCTGAACTTCAACTTACTTTAAAAAAAGGTGCAGAGAGAAGAAGGAGTTTTGGTTCAGAGAAACAACCATGAAACAATAAGCAAAGCTTCTTAGCACCTCTAAACTAACTTAAAAGCTATGTAGCAACAAATAAAATAATACCAGGGGCAGCTGGAAGGATTAGCAAAATATGTATTCAAAACTTCTGGGAGTATGCCCTTTGAGCCATAACTATTCATTTTTAGGGAACACTTTTACATGAGAGTTAAAGAATTTGTGCTATAAATATTGTTAATAGAACTTTCAAAAGCAAATGGCAAACTCTTGGGTTATGCCTTCTATATTTTGGCCTGCTTCAGACAACATAAAGAGCTTTTCAGCAATCCCAAAGAACTTTGCTAACCCATGATAAACACAATTGCATCCTATGACTCTAACCGTTTGTTTTCTGGATTTTTTATAGCTTGTCTTCATTGCTTGTTTTCTCACGATGTTTGGTTAATTGATAACTCTCCCTAAATTGAAAAGCAGTCGGTATGTAAGAAACTTCTTCTCAAAATGCATCTCTGCCCAGTCATTTTTCTGACGTCTAAAGGCCTGGTATAAAAAAAAGTAGCAAAAGCCGACAATAAAACTCAAGTTTATGGCAAAGTGACCAGCACCCCCAAGGTATTGAGATTTCATTTCAAATACCAGGGGAACCAACAGCCCTGTCCCCCCGCTAGCAATTTTGTTACCCAGATAAATAAATTTAAATAGAAGTTGATTTGTCATAAGTGTGTGCTACTCCCATTGTCTCCTTGACCTGCACATACTCAGGAAAAATTCCTACAAGGTGCCTTTTCTGTCTTCATATTTAATCAAAGGGAAAGTCGCCTATCACTTCCAAAACAGAGACCCTGTTCATGGTTCAGACAATTTCCCTGACAAATTCTTAGAGAAACCAGATCTGCAACACCCCAGTAATACAGTCTGTTGTGCACACAACCCATATTCTATTCAGAAATATATGTAAGATGTCTTTGAATAAGATGTAAGAGGTTTGCTAAAGGTATTCAGAATGAGAAAATAATACCCTCGCTAATGTGTTGGCTTGTTTCGAGGTGGTAATACAATAAACTCTGACGTCAGACCAACCCATGGAAACAAAGCGAAGGTATTCAAAATCTGAGTTGAATACCAGGACCACAGCACTGCAGCTTCAACAAAGAACAACAGACTCAGGATTTCAACAAATATTGCTGTCTGTTCCTATTGTCTAATTTGCAAAATGTCACTTGTTAATTCTGTTTCTTTATCAATTTCATTGATTGTCTTCACATTTATAAATCTGTCGTACTTTTTCATAGAAAAATAAAAGATACGTATGGATACCTTGAATACCCCTCTCCACCACCCCTGAATAAGACTAATTTTTCACTGCAGTGGTATGAATGGCTCTCATAGGAGAGTCAGAGCACATGCCTGGTAGACCATATATAGTGCAATCATGTGGCTCTTGCTGAATCCCCTGCTTTTCACAGGCTTTTTTTTGGTTATTCATAATTTAATGACAAGTTAATCATCATTCAAGCATGATACCTGTTGGGCAGATATAACAGTTGCAGGGACTTGACAAGTTGCATTCTGTAGGGAACATGTGCTATACAGCTCAACTTGAAAAAATGTTGGTTGATTCTCTGTCAATGATGCTGACAAGTTGCTGATTTCTGTAGGAACAGCAGAGAATTCATAATGTCCTAAGTCAATCTGTTTATCACCAGCTACTGCCATATTGTTCTAAAATTGAAAAGAAATATTCATCATTAAATCATATAAAAACTGAAACTTTTTGTGACTAAAGTCTCGACTTTTGTGGTATAAAAACAAAATTCTTTAATGCGAAAAATAAAAGTTATTTTTTCAGGTTATTTCCTAATGAAAGTGAAATGTAGCAAGGTGGTCTGTGGTCTAATGAGCCTGCAAGAATCCAATTCAGAATGTGATGACATAAAAAGTCTTTTCAAAGTTCTTCTAAAAAAGAGTTGTAAGGTTTATACCCTAAACCCTACAGTCTCAACAATGAGTAGGAATCCTGGCCCATTTTCCCTTAAAATGCTTAGTGAATTTCTAAATAAGCCTAATGAAATCAAGCAACAGAGTCACCAGTTCTTAATCTTAAGCCCAACATTGAATGATCAGTTTTTCTGCTGACTAACCACTATGTTTCATTGTTTGGATTTGGGGTTGAATAAGTAAGCAGAAAGGCTGTTGTGGTAAATATAAGAATATCAAATAACATATCTGAACAGTATCGCAAGGAAGTGTTACCAATCCATGGTAGTTTCAAATAAACTGGCCACTTTTTTGGACCAAACTTTTGAACAGCCGAAAAACTAAACGAAAAAGCCGCCATTGTGTAGACAGAAGGAGTTCGTTTTCTTACTTGGACTCCATTGGTAATTTTTCTTTAGGCTCCCGGCACTGATTGGTCAACTATACCGGTCTTGTGCTTGCGTTTTTCTGATTGGCCTATTTCTATCCACAACTGGGTATATATTTTCCATCATGTTCTTTCGAAACCTTATTCTGACGTTTTATGCTCTGAGGAGTGTCAGACGAAAAAGCTTTTAGTATGTCGTAAAATGTTTGCTTTTTTCAAAGCCATTTTCAAATTCTGTACCGCAAAAAAACTGTTCACAAAAGTAAGAATATTAAATAACATATCTAAACAGTTTTCTCAAATTGATAAAAATGGTACAGTTTTACATTTTACTTTTGAATGTAGTCTGAAATCAACAAGACATGCAATATGTTGCAATTGAATGAATATGTCAATGAAAGGCCTGGTTTTAGAGAGTAAAGCCTAGCGCACACTAGCGTTTATTTGTTGCCAGCAATGGAAATTTTGTCGCTGTCGAGTAATTGTTTTCCCCCGCACACTTGCAATCTTTTCTGCCTTGGCCAATGATTTTTGGTCTCCACCTCATAATGAGCCTCAATAAAAAAGGCCAAAAATTAACAAACAAATATTTTATAACCCATGCATGTGCCTGGACATCCTCAAAAATTATGGGTTGGGAAAATTTAGACAAAACCAATAAAAAATATTGCCAGCTTGGATTAACTAACCAGGCCACATTTAATGGGAAAAAAATTTGGCCCAAAATTGTAGATTTAGCTTGGCCTAAATTAAGCTACTTATTTTATTTTCTTCTCTTTTGTATGTACTGTAGAGAACCCAACATATGGGTATTATGCACAATTTTTTTGTTATCTGTTTAACTGTTAGTTGCTAGTAGATAATAAAACCATAGGAGATTTTTCGTTTTATGGGCAACCCATATTGCTAAAAGGATATATCAGTGGAAGTGCAAATTTGTTAGTGCAATGAGAGAGAAATATTTTTCGTGTTTATTCAAATAAGTTTATAAATAATTAAGAGCAGTAGTACCCGCCCGTGGCACCAAGAGTATCACAAAGTTTAGCCACGGCAGCAGCTTTTGTCGTCCTATTGTCATATTGACGAGAAGATATGGCATACAGGCAGGGTATCTTGTGCCACAAATTGACTGACAAATCCTCTTTATGCGCTGTCCAAGAGAACGAATATGTTTCTTTGACCTCCATCTTGTCAACTTTCTTAAAAATCAACAACACTTTCCATGTTCCTTGAAAACACTTTATGATTGGCTGATCAACAAGAATTTGTTTCTGCACCCCGCACACTTGCAATTTCAGTTTTTTGTCACTGGTGACAAAAACAAAAGTCTAGCATGCTAGATATTTGTTTCTGTTGCTGTCAACAAAAATCCTGTGATGTTTTTCTCTGCAGACTAGCAATTTTAGCTGCCAGCAACAAAAATCACCATCGCTGGTACAAAAATTGCTACTGTGCGCTAGGCTTAAGAAACAAATGTAGCCAAGTTAAAAATAATTCACAATAATCTCAACAAGCTTGTAGTTGAAAAACAATTTGTATAAGATGAATCCTAATCTTCACTTGGATTAAGTGCTATAATGGAGCTAAATGACAGAATCCTTTTGCAAAAAATTCACTGTGAATGACAAAATTTAGATATCAGTGCCTCACCAAGTTTGAAGAGAGACCAATGTTATTTGCATCTTGAGTAAGAACAACAATAGAATCACCAGTATTCAGAAACTGAAGATTTGACCCAACTGATGGATTTTGGTCATCCTCTGTACTCAAATCATCTGGTGCTCCCTCACCATTCAATGGTTCCCTTTCTTCAATGGATCCATTAGGCAACTCAATTTCTCCATCCTTACCCATGAACTTGACATCAAGGGCCACCTTGTTATTATCCTTTATCCCTTCATCAATATCAATAGGTGCTTCTGTATCCTTTTTTATGAAACAACTTCCATCTTCACAATCAATTTCAGTATCAGGTTTACCTTCATCAGGCTTTTCCTGAAATTTTGGGCCACCTTCACATTCAAAATCAAGACAATCTTTTGGTGAATTTTCGTTGTTACTGTCTACCGTACTGTTATGACAAGTCTGCATAGATTTACTTTCATCATTGTCTATTTGCAAGCAATTTTCGGTTCTTTTAATTAGAGCAAGGTCGCCACATAGAGCCACAGATGGGCTGAGACTAGAAGTTAGAGATGAACGATGTTGCGTTTCATCGCCGTTCATTTTCGAGCTTGTAATTGACACTGCTAGGTTACCTGAATTCGAAATCGCACAGTTATCTCCTGGATGATATCCTGCAACGTTTATCGACCCCAGAAGAAAATCCTTCCTTTTCTTAGTTGTCTTAGCAGACTGCATATTGTCGTTTAGGCCATTTGACGGCTCGACGTAGTCGATTGTTGTTGAGGCTCTCGGGCAGTTGTGCATACCTGTAGAATCATCGTGTACAGCCTGTTCGTACTCATGGTTTTCATAGTCCAAAATGATGTTACTATCAAAAACCTTATCTTGTGAAAGCATATTATAGCGCTTTTCCATTTTCAGGTAGATCTTTTAGGTCCCGCATTCTTCCATTTTGTCGGCACAAATCAAAGGCATGAACAGATGTTTCCAATACGAGATCGTCTCGTTTTGAAGTTTGAAGGAACTCGCGAAACTTTTCAGCATAAAATTGTCAGTTACAAAGTATATCTTGCATACATACATTGTCAATAATTATCACAGTGCCGTCCGAACGAAATTCATGTTTAGGGGGGGGGGGCTGCCCATTGTATTCCTTCTCATTCCGTACACTGTTACAAAGGAAACATACTACAGGTTGACAATTATTGGGGGGCTCTAGCCCCCCCAGCCCCCCGGTACCGACGAGCCTGTATTGTTATACTACACTTTAACTACAGTGCAACTAAGTATAAATAAAATAACTCACGGCCCTTTTCAACTCGACTTGTGGCAGAGAGGAACAGAGAGACAACGACTTCTTTCGTCAGCACTTTGAACAAACAGCAAGATGCTTCTCCCAAAAAGCCTCCCTCTTAAAACTACTAAAGTGTATTTATAGATACAAGCATTTTACAAGTATTAATAACAACCAATCAGCTGAAAACACGTAAGACCTAAAACCAAAAGAAGCATAGATGATTAACAGTGAAGTTATCCGGAAATAAAGTGTTTGCCAAATATCTATTTTATAGCCTACAATAGTCCGAGTTCAAAATGTCAAAGTTCAAAAACTAACATCGTTCGATTTGGTGTACAACAGTATCACACGTTTTATTAGGCTACAAATTGTGAGCAACCCAGATACTCTGATGAAGCCCTATATGCTGGGGCGAATTATTAGTGCTTGAAAATGGCTTTGAAAAAAACATACATTTTAGAAAATGCTGAACCTTTTCGTCTGTCACTCTTCAGAGTATAAAACGTCAGAACATAGATCAAAACAATACGCTAGGAAATGTGCCCAATTGTGGATCTAAATAGGCCAATCAGAAACGTGAGCACATGACTGTTGAAGTTGCCCAATTATTGGAGCTTGCCTATTAAAAATGTTACCAATGGAGTCCTAAGGTTAAAGCGAACTCCTTCTGTCTACAAATTTTTTTTAATGTTTATGTAGATAGATTCCAAAACTGCTAGATGGGACGACGATCGGGCTTTACCAATAATCCGAAACATGTCGCCATTATAGTTTTTTGCATAATCTGGGTTTTCCAGTAAATGCTGCCCGATTGCAGAATCGCCTTTTATAGTATGTTGTTATAATTATTTATGCAATTTAATTCAGAATCCCACGGACAGAACATCCAGCGTTTAAGCATACCCTACAAGTTTTAACCCAGATACTGTCCCCAGAGTTATTTGGTACAACGAATAGCGCAAGACTTAAATATAGGAGCGTAAGTTTAGGGATAGGGGATTGAAACATTTTAACGAAAAGGAAAATGCAATGTTTCCTTAGAAAATCTAAAAGTTTGTTTATGGTTCTGTAATCCCTTGTGTTCTGCTAAGAGAGGGTGTACGTAGGGTTCTACTTAAAAATGCTGCATTAACGTAAAAGCTATATAAAGCCCCCAGATGGTTATTTATTTTTGTCAGTCCTAAAGGGGCTTATTAGAGAGGGGGGGGGCTTATTAATAATTCAATGTAAAAATGGTTATAAAAATGCCCTTGTGCTTTTTTTGTTATGAAAATCACCCGTCAAGAGACCCACTCCATGCACACTTTTGCTTGACATCAGGGGCTCAAGAGGGGGGGCTTAAAAGAGAGTGGGGCTTAATAGAGTTTCTACGGCATGTGAAAAATAGGGCCTCGTAAAGGAAAACTTTATTCTTAATCATGCAAAAGCAAAGCTCAAAGCAATTAAAATATATTGATAAGGTAATTACAAATGCAAGACGATAGAAAAGTTTAAACAAGTATATTATTTCTTTGTAAAGACCAGAAATGAATCGCCCAGAAAAACAAAATGCAATGAGATCAGCTTTTTACAGATCTTATCGATATGAGCATCAAACTGATTTTATCGATATGAGCATCTTCATCTATCTGAACACCAAGCGAAGTAAAATTTTCTCTATTTTAATTGCAAATTCTTTGTCAATTTCTAACTCAATTATACTTAGAACAAAATTCTCGAGGAACTTCCAGTCTAAATTGTGGAAATACTTTGCAAGAAGAAAAACAGCACTTCTAAGTGACAGAGTGTATTCACTTCAAAGTATTCCGGATCAGCAATCCTATTGAAAAATTCAAGAATTTCTATTGGCTTTCAGGTATTTCTCAAAATCAGTAATTTGTTTTTTGAATAATAACGTACCCAGTTTTGCATTTAATACATGGCTTCACAACCTCACTGCTTTGTAACATTTCATTAAGCATTTTTTCAGCAACGGGATTACTTTATCGAGCTTTTTTAATCAAAATCAGTCTTTGCAGTTTAAGAACTGATTCAAATCCTTTTGTCAAATCGGTTCAGAACTGGCAGGTATCAAACACATTTAAAGACACAAAAACAGCAATGTTAACTTCCAGACGGCATATGAAATTTAAAGACACTGGTTCATTCATTTATATTTCTCAACCATCTCATAACACATACAATTAACAGTTGCAGGTCCTAATACTGTCATAAATACAATGTCAAATCAATACATGACCACCATAAACTATCTGGAAATCACGTGGGAGTCTCGTTGGCCTAGAACTTTTTTCCAGATAGATAAACGCCAATTTTACATACTATTGGGACGCTGATTATCAAGAGAAACATGACTGGCTTTAAGCACGTATCTTGTGTATTGAAATACTTCAACGGCACCAAAATGTATGGTATAATGCTAGCATGATTGAAAGCAACAGCCTAAGATGGTCTCTATGACAAAAAGCACAGAAAAACCCTGCCACAGAATTGACAGGTATCTGGTAATAAAAACTCTCATACAATTGGCGAGAATTGAGATCAGAAGCTCCTCTGCACATGAAATTGTCAGAGTGTTGGGAAACGCCATGGCTCAACATGGCCTGAGGACGAATTTCATCTCAGTGTCTGAATGAGCAAATGCCATTTTCTGAGTCTATAGTACGACGGTGCATCTCAAAAAATAAAAATGATTCAATTCAGAAAAATGTGTTTTATAAAGCTAGCCATTACTTTTCTGTCTATTTCTTTTTTCTTTAGAATTCTCTGCATCCGGTTCGCTACAAAACTTCTTCTTTAGGCGTTCAAATATTCCCTCATTCGACTCTACATCTTCACTGCTTTTAGGCCCTGAAATTTAAAGTGAAACATATTGAAATCAAATGGCACAATTTGGACATAAAATCATCTTTTTCATCAGTATATTGTCACAATTTGCTTTAAGTTTAGCTTGAAAAAATTTAAGACCTCTTTTGTGCTTGCCTGCTCTATTGCTGTTCAGTTAAAATTAAAAGGAATTCTGGAAAATTCTCTGATCGAAATTCGAAAAAAAGCACAGAGGCTCTCAGCAACGCTTTTTCCTATTTATGAATTGATACCATACATTAAATTTCCTCCCTAAAACATTTTCTATGTCCCTCAACTATTACGCCAGGCAAAAAAGGAATGCTAAGACAGTTTATAAACAATGCAAACAACGACAAGAATTCCGTGGCCAGTCAAAGAGCAGCGTTAAGAATGATACAAATTTGTGAGAACATATAATTTCTGTTAGAATCAACATTTCAGTTTATACATCTGGTGGATTACACAAAAGGCTTTCAAAATTCTACTTTTTTAAAGACTGATAAAAAAGGAAAGAATAAAATACTACAAAAAGTAAATACCATTCTGATACATTAGAAAATGAAAGAGACAACAACAGTCACAGTCACAAAAGACCACAACAAGTGTCACGTCACAACAAGACCATAATGACAACGAACGTTTCATTTTTTGATACTATATATCATACGATAATACTAAAAATAATCCAATTAAAAAAACAGGGATAATATTGAATAATGTTTTTAAGGCTTTGTTTTTCTCTTTTTCGTAATCTTGCCATGGGTGTTCATTTGTTATAAGGTTGACCCAAAAATTGTATGGTTTACTTTTTCTCTTTGGTCGTTCTACAAAGAAAACAGATTATTCACTCCGTAAGCAGCTTGTCCTTTTCTTTTGAAATCTACTTTGAATTTTCACACTGAAGTCTGAAGCCCACAAACTTTCAAGATACACGATGTTAGAAGAGGTAATCTTTCAAACCATTTTATATGACTGAACCGTACAAATCTTTTACTTTCTGATGTTATCGTACCGTAAAAACTTTATGCACTCGCCATACCACAAACTACTCAGGTTAAAAGCATTTTTTCCACAAGGCAACATAAAACTTTACCAGGGACAGTTAGCAGATAAAAAGGGACAGTTAGCACTTAATAAAATATGAATATCAAAATATACTTAAACGATCATAGCATGATTTTTTCTCAAATCCTGATGGTAAAATGTTTGAAAAAACGTTTACGCCCGGCAAGCAATTACCAACTACCAAGCTTTGTCAGCGCACAGTATTAGAACTGAAATCAGCTAAAATGGTTATACGTACTGTTTGGGTCAACTCCATCAACGGTTCCACTGATCTCATCGTCGAGTTCAGCAAAAGCTGTGATAAGTGCCTTTTGCTTTTCGGTTAGATACCTACGTAAACAGAAAAGGACCGATTGAAAATTAGGCAATCCACTTGTTTCACATTGTCGACACCGTCTTGTTAAGAACGATGCCAACGATATTTTTTTCAAAGGTTAGATATGCGACTTTCAATTAGCCTAAACTAACCGCTGAGAGATGCACCTTATGGCGCATTTAAAAGTCTGATAGAGTCACTGTATTTCATTTATTGTAAAAGAGTTGAATATGGGTCATTTTTTAAAAGTAAATTAAACTGAATTATTCGACTATACTGCTTGTTTGGTTTGTTTTGTTAGATTAGATCCTACGTGTTATACTGCTCTGCCATTTGATAATAAGCTTGATCTTTATTTAGACTTTTTGACACTTGCAAATACACAATGTCGTCTTTGCATAAACCCTTTAAGGAAATTCGAATAAAAATGATATTTTTACTTACTTTGGTATATAAATCTTGACATGAATGTAATGATCACCTCTTCCGTAGCCATTTAAACGCGGTATACCTTTACCAACCAGTTTTATTTTTTGATGAGATTGAGTTCCTTTTGGCAGCTGAAAAAGATACTCATAGTTGAAAACGGCCCTTTACAGAGGCGAACCTCTATTTGGAGGACAGTTCTGCTTAAGTGAAAGTAAATGTGCGATTCAAGTTTCAATAATATGTTGGATTAGCTATCCATATTTTATTGATTTTCCTTAAGAATAGTTGCAACTTTAATCCATATTTCAGAGTTTCTGAAAAAAGAGTCATATCAAAGTCATCTTTGTCAAGTACGATTCGTAATAGATGGTGTTTTGTGATTTGATAGTTTACAAAGCTGATTTCAACATCATAACATCAGATCAGTAATGCTCATGATCATAATCAACTCCGCTGGTAGAAAAAGGTTTTCAAACAATTTAAAACAACACCCTTAGCTTTTGATTGCTTTTTTATATCTGAACAGCTTTAAATTGTTATGGAAGATAGATGTTTAGATTTATGACTTGGAAGCTATGTAAAATACTGCAACAGTCCAGACCAACCAGCTTTCTATATAAGTAGGGCAGCATTGTCAAAGGTTTTCTTAGTAGCAAAGAAAGACTGGGGTGACGAACATACAAAACCAAATCGACTTCCAAACTTTTGTTTTATTATTGCCCTTGTGTTGGAGGGTTGGACTTGTGTTGCAATAAAAATACTCAAAGGAATAATTGATTAAGGGGAAAGAGGTGGTAAAGAAAATATCATAGTTATGGCATCACTAATGCTGTATAGCTAAAAAGAAAGGTATGTTATATTACCTTAATTTCCATGTCACCTTGAAGTCCAGGGATCTTCATGGTTCCGCCAAGAATGGCCTACAGAAAACACAGTTATAGCAACAAGGTTCACAGAATCTATTTGACAAGATCATATGGGAAGTGCCCATGATCCAGTATTAGCTTCAAATAATAAAGTTTAAATGATCATAACTTCTGTCTTACAAGAGTGCCAATATCGCAAAAATAAGCCATTATAAATAATGATAGTATATAGAAAATGCTTTTAACAGAAAAACATTTCAATTGTCACAAAATTCAACCTGTCGAAACGTTATCTTGGGAAGATAATATTTATAAATGCATGAAAAAGAATACAAAATTATCTTTAAAAGGGAAACTTTCTGTAATTTTCTGTAATCATACGCAAATGTGCGCACATGAAAAAGAAAGGCGTCCGTTTAAATAGTTAAATAATAAAAGCTTAAGAACTGCTTGAAGTTTCAATATTGGTCTTTATTAGTTCAAGCTTAGCAAACCCACACTTGATTTTGAACAATATACAATTTACAAAAACCAAATAGACAGCTAGAAAAAACATTTTATCGGAGGGGGGCGGGTGGTTGATTGAAATAAAAAGGAGTATAGACCGTGAAGTTTGCTTAGAAAACCGCAGACGTTTGTTCTGGTGTTTACAGTGCCAAAAGCTACGTAACAACTTGTTACCTGCGCAAAGTTGACTGAAATTGTTGAGTGGACATCTGAACCATCTCGTTCGAAAATTTTACTAGGTGTTACCTGCAAAGCAGAAATGAGCCTCAAACAAAAATTCATTGAATTTGAATTTCCGCGTTATTCTACCTCCTAGTTGCTGTTTATTGCAACGATACCTTGCAAGAAGGAAATAAGTTTTAATGAGTACATATCTTTATTTGGTTAAAGTGGTGTTAGTTTCGAATAATAACGATCAATGTAAGTAAATTGTAACAGGAAAATTTTTTTAAATAAATAAATAAATAACGACGTTTCGAGCATAGCCCGTTATCAAGTAAAATAGAAAAGCAATGATAAAACTAAAAAACGTTAATGGAATATGGAATTGGACACATGCAATAGAATGACAGATATAATAGCATTGAAAAGAAATATATAGAAAGAGCTAAAAATTATTGTATTTATATACATGCATATACAAATATATGTATATGTATATATATATGCATACTAATATGAAGAAAAGAAAAAACAAATAAAAAGGAGGGGGGGGGGGTTTATTGAAGATACGTAAACTGTTTATTAAGTCCATAAGGAAACAAAGTTTCATGTTTAAAAATGATTCGTTTTTCCAATGACTTTCTCTTTGCACTGTTCGTTGGGGCAAACAAGAAGCCAAGAACTGTGATAGATTTGTATATGAATGTATATATATATAATTTTTAACTCTTTCCATATATTTCTTTTTCATGCTCTTATATGCGTCATTCTATTCCATTTGTCGAATTCCATATTCCTTTAACGTTTAGTTCTATCGTCGCTTTTCTATTTTATTTGATAACGGGCAATGCTCGAAACGTAGTTATTTATCTAAAAAAATTTTCCTGGTACAATTTACTTACATTGATCGTTATAATAGCATCATATTGTTCCGCATGCAACCTAGTACATTTAGTTTGGCATAGATAAGAATTGTTGTCTATTCCATGTGATAAACAAAGCGAAACAGGAATGGAAGCAGCTAATGTCGTTGAATAAAATAAAGCGGAGAATGGAGCTAATGAAACTATCAAATATCCATCATTTGAGAGAGATCTGACAATGTTTGTTCATCAAAGGAATTAAAAATATTTCTAACCGTAGAACATGATCAGCCAAAGCTAAGATATAGCAAAAAAGCAATGCACCTTATCTCTGTAATTATCAAATAACACAGTGAGAAATGTCTTACTTTAAAAGTGACATATAAATCTCCATTCGTTGTAGGAACTTTGATTACCAAACCATCTTCAACGCCTGTAACGAAACGATATTACAAAAGGTGACAAAGTGAGGGTGTAAAGCAAAAAAAAGATAAGAATTCTTTCACATGCAATAAAGTTTTCTGAAATATACGGGTCAAATCCAAATGATATAAAAATAGGAGGATAAGAAAAAATTTGAAAAAATGGATCAAAACTTTACCTAAGAATAAAACCTTTATCTAAAGTAAAGATAGGACACTATTGGTAATCAAAAATATATTATAACAACAAATACTATTTATTTTAAGAATAGTTAGTTGGTATGATAAATTTTACTTTTGTTGGTCTAAGAAAACTAGGGAGAAGTGTATGTGAATCACTTATTCGAAGTTTCTTTAGATGGAAAACATTATGACATTATAATGAACATGTACATGTTGATTCATAAACTGTATCTTCGTTAGTATTTCAAATGGATGCTTTGTTCGGTGACAAACAATTTTGCTGTTAGAAATTGGGTTTTGTGTGCCTTTGCCAGTCTGCACGACGAGAAGAAAATGAACAGTGCACTGGCAGTTGACTATTTTAACCAGTGGTATCTTCTTTTCAGAATTACTGAGTATACTGAACGGCGCATTCAGTAAAGTTTGGTCACTTCATTTCAAACACAAACCTGCTGGCACTGGGACGGTTATGGTTCTCGTTTCCATCACTGTTCCAGCTCCTTTGCATTTGGTACAAGGATTTTTAATCACGTGACCGTGTCCACCACATTTTCGACAAGTCGTTCGCATGTGAAAAAATCCAGTTGAGAGCTTCTCCTGTCATGGAAATTACCAAATAATAAAACAACTTTAATAAATAAATTACACGACATTGTTATCGAATCAGAGATTGGATGCTCATCAAGCAAGTACGAAAAGTTCTGATCGCTAAGGCCCCTTCGGTTTTTTAAGGTACCACATTAAAAACGTTATTTTCTAACAAAAGAAATGCTCTGTCATGGATTCATGATACAAATTGAGATAAACCGAGCATACCTCCCCGGTACCATTGCATTGTTGACATTTAACATAGGTAGAGCCAGGCTCAGCACGCTTGCCATTGCACCGTGAGCAGGTTGTCTCCATTCTTATTTTAACGTCTTTATTTACCCCGTTGACTGCTTCGGCAAAAGATAAATTCAGCACGTAGTTCTGCAGGAAGAAAAAATCATTCGAGAAATAAGCAACAAAAAAATTAAAGAGATTAAATAAATTTGGGAAGTTGCTCGAGGTTACCCTGTGTTTTGAACAAAAAAATTTTAACTGTTATTTGGAAAAGCAAAGGGTCTCTCTCATGGAACTTATGGATGTTCTTGTGAAGAGATAAAGCCAGGGAATCAAAGTTGTTTTGAAGGTTTTCATCAACCGAAAAGGACATGAAAATTATTGACTGGAGGATGCGTGGAGTTTCTGCTCAGTAATATATTAATACAAGATGCTTAAGACTTTCTTTGGTCTTCTTTTTTAACGATGGAAAAATATCATCATTGCGCTAACAAAATATTATACAAAAATGTCATGGTTAATGTGAAGATAGAACAAGATAGAAACACAACATTAAGGGATCAGTGAGAATTACATATAAAAGGGATATATTGTTTGCTATTCGATTGTTACATTTTCCCAGAGTGCTATTGAGGAATGATCGTGTAGCTTGTTGGTTGTTATTCTCTTGAAATCTGCTCACCGTTCGTTGTTTGTTTGTTTCTTTGTTTGTTGGTTTGATATTACCATTTAATGCTTAATTCGTTTGATACTGTCCTTCTGTGCGGTATTTGAGAATGGATAGGAAATTTTGGATGTATGTCCGAACTCCAATATATTTCGATGGAAGATAACTTTGTAGAATCAAGCTGATATAGATCTTTATTAAAGAATAACTGTACGAGACCCTCTAACAAATAAAAGAATTGATTCTTCAGCAAGACTGTGTTTTAAGTAAGTTCACTCGTAAGAAGCTTACTGTGGCTATTCTCTCATTCTCCGCTTTTTAATCCGGTAAGCAATACAGAAAAAACACCTACCTGTGTAGCGCGGGCGTTTTCAAAACCAAACCCGCCAGCTCCACCTTGACCAAACTGACCAAAAAAACTTTTAAATATATCATCTGCATTCATGTTACCGAAAGGACTTTGACCTCCAAATGGATTCTGTCCTCCGAAAGGATCTTGGCCTCCAAATCCACCTTAAAAACAGGAAATTCAAAGTAGCCATTTTTTCTAATGTTAAATACATATACTATGTGGCTTGCAGATATTGATAAAAGATAACAATATTTTCGAAATATCAGATATATTTGGCAATCAGTAACTGCTTTAATTACCAATAACAATCGACTACTTCAAATGAGGTAGCTGTACTCTTTAAAGTCTTTATACTCCAAAAACCTACATCAAATATCACAAAGAACCTAGTGAGCACGTTTTATTTTCCCAAGTATTATCATCTGCTAATGCGATGCCAATTCCAGAAGCTGTGGTTTTATTATCTTCAACACAATGAAAGAGGTGAACGAGAACCTCTTGTAAGACCTCTTTTAACACGTAATCATCTATGTGCCAGAAACTCCATGTCCTTCAACAAGAGTTAGTAAGACCAAACGCAATGAGATAAATCTATACCAGTTTTCCAAGTAAATAACAATTTCATTCTCAAAATTTTTGTTTCTCTATCATAAACTAGCCTGAATTCATGGCATACCGTAAAAGCTCTATTTAGCCCCATTCTCTTTTAATCCTCCTTCTCTGTAAAGCCCCTCGTTTCAAGCAAAAATTTAAAATAAGCCCCTGTCTATCAAGACCCTCCTTAGCTTCTGATGTCAAACAAAGAAAACATACGCAAAGAGTGGGTCTCTGGACGGGTGTGATGATGATAAGATTATGTGCATTAAATACAGCCCATATAAAGATTTCCTTGTGCGCCTTAGAAGTCTAGAGGATATACTGATGCTGTTGCTTTTGAGGAAATCCCAGGGGACGTAATTAGTTCAGACGATGTCCCCGGATTATCAATTGATCCTGGTAATGCTGATAAAGATGAGGACATAATAACTGATTAATTTTTATAAACTTCCGAACTGCTAACAAAGGTTTTTGAGAACATTTTTATGACATTTTTATAACAAAAAAACTTTTTACTTTGAATTATTGATAAGGCCCCTCTCTAACAAGCCCCATTCTCTTTTAAGCCGGCAATCTATGACTGAAAGAATAAATAAGCTTAGTAAGCCCCCCCCCTGGGGCTTAATAGAGTATTTACGATTGATTTTTTTACAATCAAGCAATACAGGTAGAAGGAAGACCTTTATATGTTTCAGTATGTTCTATCATCTCCTTTGACAAAGAAATAATACTATTATGTTTGCTTAAGTTTTGGGTGATCCAAACATGATAAAGCTCAAGGAGGCTAAAGCTTCTGAGTAGGAAAGCACAATGACATAGAAGTGTTTATCAACTACCCTTTCCAATTACTAACCCACATTTGCAATTTAGAAAAACCCCTGACAGAATTAAGATTTTGTTAAGAAGGTCATTGACAGCTTTATACCAAAAGTGATAAAATCTTTTTTTGGATGGCAGGGGGTAAATGCAGATGCAGCAACTCTAGAAATGTGATTATTTGTGAGCTTCATAAAGCAACTATAAAGCAAATATAAGACAACTTTTACTAATGAGATCGTTAAGAGAAAACAAGAAAATGACAAAACTTACCAGCACCAGGATCTGCTGTTCCAAATTGGTCATATGTAGCTCTTTTTTGGTCATCACTTAAAATCTACAAGTACACAGACATTGGATGAACCCGCAAGTAATGCGACTGACAAAACAACGTTTAAACAGAATTAGCAAATAACTTGGACTTAAAATAGCCTAATTTACCTCATATGCTTGCTGAATTTCTTGGAACTTTGATTCTGCTTCTTTGCCTTTGTTTGTATCTGGGTGATATTTCTTCGCAAGCTAAAAGAAAAATCAAGGGTTGAAATAGCGATTGGCTTAAATAGTGGTGGATGCATAGATTGAATAGGAACCTATGTGCCTCACATGCAAAGTCACCATTATATAAGTAACATTTGGCAATGTGGTTTTATTCAACAGAACTGACAACCTTTAATGGGAACATGGTATATTAAGGGTGAGGATATAAAGCAGCTTGGTACCACACTCAGTCTCACTTTAATTGTAATCCAAAACCTGAAAAGTACTGGATAAATGTAGCTTTTAAGAAGAAAGAAAGAAAGAAAGAAAGAAAGAAAGAAAGAAAGAAAGAAAGAAAGAAAGAAAGAAAGAAAGAAAGAATGTGACACTGAACCTATAATCTGAGTTTATTAGATAAAGCAAATTCAATACAGCATTCTATGAATTAAAATTTCTAAGAAATGTTAAATTACCTCATAGTAAGCAGCCTTTATATCTTTTTGTGTTGCATTTTTTGGTACTCCAAGAACATCATAGTAACTTTTTTTACTATTGACAGCTTCAACATAAAAATACAAAATGTCATTAATTTCATTCTAGTCGAAAAGTACACAGTCTTTTCATCACTTTATTTGCAACCAACCTCAAGAAACTTTTGGCATTTTTTTAAAAACAAAATATTTTGCAACAACCTAATTCTAAATGACAATCACTATTTCCCCAGTAGTATTGTGGTTACCAGGCAGTGTAGTAAGAAATATATTATTTCCTTGTTATAATGTGATATTTTGACATTGAGCATCTTTGCTTTGATCATTCTATTCAAAATCAGCTATTCTAGCCTTGATAAAGTTTTTACTTAGATTATGAATTAAACAAAAGTTATCATAATTAAAACTTAGAAATAAACTCACAAAATAAACTATATGGCAGTATCATCTTGAAAATGCAAACCTCTGAAATTATCACTTGGACTTTCATTGATTAATTCAAGTAGTTCCAGTGACAACATATTGATTCCATAAAATGTGTATTAAAAAAACATGGATGGCATAGTACACCAAAACTGACAAAAAACCAGCTGTTACCTGAAGTTTGGAATGAAGAGGCCAATATTTGGTTCAGAGGATAAATCTTTTGAAGGAGAAACCGTGAACTCAAAAATACACCTGTGGAAGAATTTAAAGGCTTTCAAATAAGAATAATTATCGAAACATAAAAATCAATTCCTCATAACTGTCTTTATCTCAAAAAAAGTTGATATGGTAACAAGTTGATATGTATTAGTCAGATCAACAAGTATTTCAAGACTGAATTTTGCAAGTTCAGAAATCTATAAAAACATAACTTTTATTTTTCTTTTATTAGCTTACATGAAAGAATAACAGTGCCAAAAATGGGCTCATAATGGTCATCCCTTTCCAAAACATTAAAATTCTGAAACAGGTGACCAGGATTTTAAAAAGACTCTGATCCAACTTATAAGAGAGGTGATAATTTATCTTCATATCTCCTACTGTTTGTAAGTAAGGTAGTTGTTCTTGAGGCTCAGTGACAACAAGAGAAATGTTTATTTATCTTCATATCTCCTACTGTTTGTAAGTAAGGTAGTTGTTCTTGAGGCTCAGTGACAACAAGTCTCTATAAATTTCAAGAACATTTCTGAAGATCAGCATAAAATAAAAGATACATAGCATTTTTCAGCAGCCCTGCTATCTTCTTTGCCATTTTAATTCCTTTTAATCTCTCACTCAACAGGTTTAAAGTTATAACCTGGGACTCCTATGATGATTTCATTTCATTTTTCTGAATATTTCATTGTTCCTTGGTTAGACCTTAACATTATTCCATTTTTCTGTTTCCTTTTTGTCCACCTGCTATCATATACAACATCAAAACTTTGTTAGTATTTGCAACAAGGGACTTAACTGGAAGTTGCCTTATTGCTATCAATAACAGTTTTGGATCCTACCTTGATGCAACCCCTTCGTTTTTTATTTCAGTTGCTACTTTTATCATAGTTTAGTATATTTTAATTTACTTTGAGATGGCTTTCAATGAACTTTTGATATCGGCATTTCCATTCCCTAGTCTCTTTCCAGATCTGTGTGCAATGTATGCACCTCTGCTGTTAACTATTAAATTGTTTTCCAAAATTGAAGCCCCTTAATTTTGATTTTTTTCGTAAATAAATCTAGATTTTCATTACAATCTATCACTGGTCATCATTAAACTATGTCACTGGCCATTTTCATTGTTGTTTTTCCCTTCCTTGCATTTCATTTAACTTCCAATCATGAAACCAAAATTATATACTGCTGTGAAAAATTTGTCCATCCTTTCATGAAGCAGATGATCTATTTTCTGGATGATATTGATGATAGTTCAATTTTTCACCTAGATTTCAGCAACCCCAGCAAAATTAAAGGGTAAATTTTGCATTATTCAACTATAAAAACCTTTTCAACAGCTGGGGCAAACAGATTCCTGATCACCTCTGAACTTGTGTTTTCACATCTGCTGCCATATAATGAATCGTTGCTCCACTAGTGGATACAATTGTGCAGATTCTGTACCTCAAACATTTTACGTTTGAAATTCTTGTAGATAAGACAATCCCTTAAATTTTACTAAAATAACTGTTGCAATTGACAGCTGTCCTCTATATATTCTAGATTAAAAGTTTGTGATAAAAGGTTTTCTCACTCTTCCAAAACCCCAGCTCTTCACCGATTAACCCAAAAACGAATATATGGCTTTGTTCGTGATTATAAGGGGGCAGGGAATTTTCATAGCTAGGCGACATTGAAAACTGACAGAGCGGACGGGGAAATAAGGGTGGTGGTGGTGGTCGGTCAAAACTTAATTAGTTGCTACCCCCTTCTTATAACAGACGATGGTTTTGCAAAACTTAATCAAATTAAAATTTTCTAACATTGATATTGTGCACGATTGTTACCTTTATTATTTCCTGATGAAATTGTTTGATTACCATATTTTGGCCTTGCAGATGCGACGCCACACAACGCCCGTTGTATCCTGACCAGCTTTCTGGCCTTTTTTGTGCCGACGCCAAAACGTCTCTGTAGATCAAATACACAGAACCTTGTCAAACATGCCATTCTGATGATTTGTACTACAACAAATTCCTTTCAACCTTACCGCTACACACTTTGATTACTATTTTAGGCTGCACATGGTCGCCCCGAGCAGAAGTTTAGGCCCTCGCAAAAGAGTTGAGGATGATGAAACAGCCTCACTCTGCTCATCATGTGTACGAGGTAGGCCCATTGTTCACAATATTTTTACCTCATTGATTGTTCATAGTGCCGTAAGGACAAATGGACAGCAATGTCGTCACCCTGAGAGGTTTTAAGCGTGACATGAACTTCTGAATAGGAACTATATAATATAACAAAGTGTATATGCATAGCATATATATATAAGTATGAAAAAAAAAAATACTAAAAATACATAAAGAGTGCAACAAAGAGTAATTTCATTATCTAGAATAACAGCAAACATTGATAAGATCAGATACAAATCAATGTTACATTTTGTCCCTCTTTCTTTTTATTTGTCAAGTACCTCAATCTTTACCTTTGCGGCATTTCCCTAGAGAGGAATTTGGCAAAGCAGCTTCTGAGATATCACATTTTTCAACAAACCCACCTGCACCGGAAAATGTTGGCATTGAAGTATGGCAAACGTTTCATTCAATTTCGGGCCGAATTTTACAGCACCTCTAATCGTCGAAATGGTTGCAAAGAGAAAGGGAAAATTGTTATAAACAAATAAAAAATAATGTTTTTATTACTTTTTTATTGTTCATTAGCAATAGTTAATTAAAAAGAACGACACGATACTGTTTGTTATTAAATTGATCTTAACCTTTTTGCATACAAGACTTTCTAAGATAAAATTACGCAAAGTTAATCTTTTAAGAGTAATGCATTTTCATTCTGGTCCTTATGACGCAGTTTTCTGTTATGTTGATGAATAAGCTCTCTTTGGCCTTTTTTCATTTAGAAATGATCCTTGTAGTGTATTTCATTTTCATTACAGTTCACTTTTGTAGCGGGGATGCATATAAGTAAATAGATTCGCTTGTATCCGCTTCCTTTACTTTCTTGTTGCCTTCTCAGTTAGTGCTTGAACTTCAGTGTTTATCTTGAAGTAGTTAATTGCAACTACGAAGAACGATAACAAGATTGATTCCTAGAATCACACTATCTCTCTGCATTCACCCAATGAAGGATACCTGCTGAGACTGTTGCAGTTCAAGGGCCTCTCTTTCTTTCATAGTTATCCTGTTTCTCTTTGTATTCCCTGCCACATCTTCCAACTGGTCTGTTACACAGTGTACATGACCGTTTTCCTCTTCCATGGCGGCATCTAAACATTCCAGCACTGAAATTACAAGAGTCATCTACAGCTGGTTTAACAATGATACGTCTTATATTTTTTGTTTTGTCAGTAGTTTCGGTCAATGACTCAGTTGAGTGACCTTCTATGAAGCTACTCTCGTCATACCATTCGTCACCTGATTCCTCGTCCTGGTCATATACCACATGCTCAAGGTCATTCTCAGAAAGCAAAAATACATTGTTTGGAAGAAGGGAGTTCGCTTCGTCCTCGGTGTCTTTGACATTAGTTTTTCGTCTCGGGGAATTTTCGTCACTAAAAAATAAAAACAGATCCACTCAAGAACAATATATTTATTTGAGATATTTGCATTTTACAGGATTCGTACAGGAAGCAAGTGGGGAGTCAAATCAAATGCAAGTAAGCAAAACATTTTAAGTCGTATTTTGCCATACATCTGATATTCCAAAGGTATCAGCAGGCACCAGGAGCCAGGGGGTTGTATCTTTTTCACGGAAAAATAATGTAGCCTCAAAGACCATGGTGGCAAACTACATTAAATTTTGCAAACTTGTCTAGAGAAACTTGTCTTGTCTAGAGGCGTCATTCCTCTCGCTTCTCCCATTCTCGTGTCTCAAGGTTTGATATTTCTGTGTTTCAGTAGGTACTTTTGAGTAAAGAAATCTTTTCGTTTCTTTAGTTTTACTAATGTCAGCACCTATATCGAAGCTGACGGAAAATGCAGAGCACGGCTCATTTTTCCACTTTGCTTGCGAGAGAAAATCTTCACTCGTGCTTTGCTTACTACATTCTTCATTAAGCTTTAACTCTGCTGATTTATGGTGGCTTGAAGCCGTTCCCACTTGAATAACCTCCTTCTCCGCTGAAATGCATCTGTTGTCTTTGTAACCGATCTAAAAAGTGAAATTAAACAATGAATCGTGTAAACAGGACAGTGAGCACTTATCTCAACGTAATCAGCTGATTTCATTTTATTCGATTGAAGTATTTTAAAGCAAAAAAAGATTAAATAGTAGATGGTTTACCTTTGAGTCTTCTTCTGTTGACCGAATTTCTTCAAATTCGCTAGTGTTAGATTCTCGTCCCACACTCCATTTTCTTCCCATAGCTTGCTCTCTTTGATGCGGAGGCACAAAATGTGCATTGTTCTTCTTTTTAATACATATATCGGCCAATGTTTTGCGATGTCTGCTTCTAGCAAAAGCTTTTCCTGTCAAAAAAATTTTACTCCTTGCAATTTCCTTCTTTTCTGGTAACTTATCGCCTGTTTGCAATGGTGGTACTAATACACCTCTTTCTGAATTTCCTCTAGTGGTACCCGTAGCTTCTTTGCACGAATTCTCAGAAATGCACCACGATAACAAATTACCCATATTCACGTGTTTTATACAAAAAGCTTTAGCTATTTTGTTTCTCTTCTTAATATTGACTGTTCTCCTCTTTCATCAATCACAATCTGAATTAAACTTCTTTCTTCATTCGGTTTTATGAAATCGAGATTATACGTCATATTGATCAAACTTTCGTTAGGACGTCAAATTGAATCTTACGAAAACTTTGTGTGCTGAGAAACGTTTGATCCTAACTTTGCATGATATACACGATGAAACGAATGTGATATTGTCAACATCCAAACGCTTTTAGTGCCACATAGCAAGTTGACACGATTTCTCAATACAGTGTTTAATCAAAGTATAGTAATATTGCTAAGAAATATAAAAAAAGACAAGTGATCAATAATTCAAGCAGATAATGGTAAATGGCGCTTATATTGCGAAAAATACAAAGCAATTGCGACTTCACGGTGTTCTCGGCATGAAAACAAACTTTTCCGGAACAGAAACCCTGATTCCCTTTCATGTATATTACAATTCAATTGGACGTTCTTTTATATCCTTGTGTAAATTTATATACGTAAGAAAACGTAAGTAAGAAAGTAAGAAAAACTATAAAAACTATCATTTAAGTCATCTACTGTCTGTCACCCAAAGGGCAATATTAGAGGCTTTTAAAATCAATTAGGCAGAGGCTACGATAATCATAAAATAATTAATAAATGAAAAAAATGATAACAGGTAATTTATTTTATCATTCTACACATGCCCAGTTTGAGCAAAAAAAATGAAAAGAGACAGTTCTCAAGGAATGCTCCCTTTAAATTGCTGTCCCCACCTCAAATCTTTACACAATTTCTTTGTAAGTTTACACAGACCTCTAAGTTTGTAATGTGCATATATCAATATTGACTATATAAGTGAAATTTGTGCTTGCAAAATGATATTTATATATTCATTTCACACTTTTCGATCTGAAATCTTCAGGAAAAAAAACATTTTGATTCGCTAAAAAACTAAGAGAGATATGGAACATTGCGCAAATTAATTTTCTATTCCCTGACAGAAGTTACAATTACAGTTACAGTAGAGGAAACATTACTCCCTCAGAAAAGCATGCCATAGACATCAGCAAGTCAGTTGGGAGACACTTGGTGAGCAACTATTGCAGGTGTACTACAAGGATTAGTCCTTGGACCTCTTCTAGTTTATATTTATATCAATGATTTATTTTTGACGGAAACGGATAATGCAAGATGCAACTTTGCTGATGATGCAACAATTTTTGCAGCTGACTGTCAATTAGATAAAGTTCTAGAACGGCTAGAAACTGATGCTGTTGCTGTTTTTTCAAAGTGGTTTCCTTAAAACATGTAAAATTGAATGAAGGAGAGCGTCAACTACTAACCTTTGGGACAAACCAAGAAGATATTAAGATCAAAAGTGGGGAGGCGATTGTTGAAAAAAGCTCTGAAGAAAATTGTTGAAGGTGATCATAGACAAAGATCACACGTGAAACATCTGCAAAAGAGACATCCAGTATTTCCGTTTATGGGACCCGATAAACTGCGTCTTCTAATGAACAGCTTCATAAAGACTCAGTTAAAGGCAATCTGTCTCGTTGTGGATTGGTTAACGAGAACAATAGCTAGAACAATAGCCTAAACACAATTCCAGCGCTCCGCCATATTTTTTACAATGCGATAAATTAAAGGGGGACTGGAAAAAATAAAAAATATCTTTGTTCTTATAATCAATCAACGTCGTAACAGATTGCCTTTAGGCTACTGCCCTCTAATCCTGATGTTCCATGACATTTGGTCTAAATGCAAAACTGAGTAAAATCCAAGAAACAGCACTCAGAATTGTTTATATTAAAGACAGTCAAGCTGAATACAAAACTCCATGTGTAAAGTGATTTGACATCCATATCCATAGTGAATTTAAAATGATTATGATTTCAGTTCAAAAGCAGAGGTAATTTCTTCTTCTTCTAAAAAAGACAACTATCCTGTCCACATTACCTACAATCACTGCCAAAAGTCTTGGAACACTAACGTAGGTTTACAAAGGCAAATTCAGTCACCCCTCTCTTCTCCTAGGAGCAATGTTGATTCACTATAGAAAAAAGAAAGGGGTTGTGGAGTATGTTTTTCTTAGGGCTTGTTCGATATTTTTCTTTACTTTAAACATTGTTTTGGGGGGAAACTGGGACGGAAGTAATAGTATTCAGAGAAAACAAATGAAAAATAGAAAAGCACGGCGCAAAGTGTTGGGTGTTCCAAGTAACTTTAGCAGTGATTGTAGGAAGCATTTAATAAAGAAAAGCAAATTTCACAAGATGATGCCCTTTAAAATCCAACAAAAAAAACAACAACAACTGCATTCCTTTCACCTTGGCTTTTCAATCCTCTTAACAACAACACAAAAAATATTTGTAGCAATCTTTACATTCTTACCAACGACACAAAAACAAACAACATCTTCAATGCACCACCACTATTGGCTTTCCACAGAGACAAGAATTTGCTATGTTACTATGCAGACGAACATACAACATGGCTGTCTATTAGTAATATTTGGAATCGGAACTCGCAGTTTCCATCAAGTGATTTAGTGATAATGTAATGGTACTGAATGGAGAAAAATGCCAACTTATAACCTTCCTAGTTTACCTTTACGAATCAAAAACACATGAAGTAAGAATCAACGAAACCACTGTTAAAGAAAGTAAAGCACAATATTACTTGGTATTACACTGGATCAGCAATTGAAATTATGACGAAAACATAAAGAACTTCCGCAAATAAGCAAATAAACATTCTTGTTGCAAGAATTGCCTCTTGCATGAGTGAATTCAAACGCGAACTAAAGATGAAAGCATTTATCACTCCATACTTCAATTATTTCAGCTATATTGGACACTTTGTAGTAAGAAAATAACAACAAAATCAGCAGAAAACACGAGTAGAATTGAATAATCATTACCAAGCAACATTTGAATGACTACTGGGAGAGAGTAAAACAACTATCCCTAATAATAAAAACATGCAATATCTCTTTATTGAAATGGTTTAATCCACCATTCATGGAGGAAATATTCTCTCCCACCCAAAGGCGGATCCAGAAAAAATTCAAAGGAAGGGCAGTTGGTAGTGGGGCGCTGAAAAATTTACAAAGATTGGTGACTAGTGTATACTGTATACAACAATTTCAGTCCCTAACTACTGATAGAAGGCTCTCCATTCACGTTCTAAAGGAAATTCTCACAATAATTGTTGTATACTTTGAGGTAATCCTTGAAGTAAATTAATCTATAAGTCTCAGAAAACTTTTTCACCTCATTCTCTTTCTTGAAAAGGGGCGCACAATTTCCAAAAAGTGGCGCCAGACCTGCTTCAACTCGGTGAGGGAGGGGCATCTGCCCCCCTTGAATCCGCCACTGCTCCAGCCCCACTGGATGTATATACAACTAAAGACATGCAAAATTTAAGAACGTGGAGTCAAATTACAAAATTTATAGATTTGATACTGTCTTGAATAGATGTAGAGAATTTGGGAACAATATTCCAATTAAAAGATGTAAAAATCAAATGTAGATGTAAAGATGGACGATTTTCTGTAGATTCTTTACTACATTTGAACGTGCAACGTAGTTTTTCAGATTGAGCTTAGATATCTTATGTTCTTAAGGCCACTGACGACCGGGGGGACCAGTATACAAGACCTCCTTCCCATATTTTGTCAAAAAAATTTATCGCAAAGCACTCAGTTCACCCTTGCCCCCCCCTCCATGCAACCGGCGTCAGAAGCCCTACCGGCTAAATATAACTATTAATTCGCCATTTTCATGCCTTTGTAATCATGTTGCTGTTTTTGTTGTCATGTTGAGTTGTATTTGCGTGAAAATAAAAAAAAACGAGAAGTGGAAGAAGGTATAATTTATCTCAAATTAGCTAGGGTTGGCACAGGAAAGGGAACGCAAACATAAAGATGTAAATTTACGAAAGAAAAATGATTTTAAAGTATTTCTAGAAAACTTACGGAAATAACATAAAGCGAAAAATCAACACAAAACAACAAACTGATGAAAATTTTGAAATAATCATACCAATCAAAAGAAGAAAAAATAATCACCTGTGATTTCTAATCACGAACACTTTTTGGGGAGGATTGCAATTCAATTCAATGCAACTCAATAGCACAAACTCTCGTGTTGGGGACATGTCATGAGGAGAAAAAGTAGCGCTGTTATTATTTTGTTTCTTATGATAAGCTCAACCTCAGCTGCTTAACGATGGGTCAAATGTTGTGTGGCATATTCAGGCATAAAGTTCGTGTTGGTGAAAGACAATTCGTAGTTGTAAAGGATGTCGGTGAAGGAGGTAATTCAGCACAAATCATTTTTATTATGTAGACCCTGTTATGTGCAAATTCTCTTTAGCTGGGAAGCGGCACAACACAGTGAATTATGAATACCGAAGACAAAAATTAATCATGAAAATAGGTCTAAATTAAGACATACTGTTTCAAAACAGTAGGCTTCAAAAGTTAAACTGCATGCTGTAAAGAGCAACAATTCGATTTAACTGCAAAGTTAGGCCTACGTAAGGCACATAGTGCGCTTGACGAGCGGTCCAATGCAGCTGAAAATTAGCATAATAATTGGAAAAACTGTCTCCTCCTGTTTCTAAAATTCAGTAAATTGACCGAAGTCATTTTTTTACAAAATCAAGCACCGCGGAGCGTTGAGAAAAGTGGGGAGTCTAAAAAAGTGGGGGAGGGGGACTAAAGAGAGGCTTTACTGGAAGTTTATTACTTGATATTCGCCTTCTTTTGCAAAAAGTGGGGGGCTAAAGCCCCTTCAGCCCCCCTGCTCTGCGGTACCTGAAAATATCAGGCTTCCATGAAAACAATCTGTCACATTTTCTTATCAAGGACCTTCCCCCACACCAGTGATGTGCCAAGACAATTTTGTTTGGGGAGTGTTCAGAAAAAAGTGACCAACTTTTCTTGTTTGGCCTACTATTTCTCCATAGAAAATTCATTAACAATGAAATAAATGATCATATAAACACTTGATGTTAATAAGTAAGAGCAAATGATGGCATGAAAGTATAAGAAAATTAAGTTTACAGAAACTAATCTTCCTGGAGTTTTTGTTTTTGGGTGAATCCATGAGCATCTTTTTGCGACAATGCCCTTCAGATTAGCTTAAAATGCATCTCAGAAAACTTCTTGCAGTTATTCTTGCAGTCATTTCTTATAGTCGCTAGCTTGCTCCTTATAGCAAGTTATTTGCAATACACTCTTTTTTGTACAAACCAGTGAGTTTGAGTTCAGGCTGACTGTTTTTTCGCAAAATCTGAGGGTGGATTGTTCTTGATTTGTTCCTAAATTAACAGGCTGTGAGCAGTGGGATTGCTAACTTTTTCGCTCAAGAGAGGTGTTCAGGCCTTATTTGCCAACAAAGGGAGTGAGACAACCTTCATTTTCCTACAAGTTTGAATATTTGCCGAAAAAGCATCCAAACATGGCTAAAAGCATCCTCATTTTTTAGATAAAAGGTTGTTCAAAATTGCATTTTTCAATAGCTCAACCTCAGCTTGTTCTTAATTTGTCTTTAACTTTTGACCAATGACTAACCATGACCAATAAAATGAATGAATTACAGGTTGAAATTTGATCAAACTTCATAATTAATGCTAAGGTTCTCTCTGCATGACCAACGTTCTTAAAGTTTGCAGAACTTGGGGGGGGGGCATGATGCCCACCACACCCCCCCCCTTTTGACAATTCCATGCCCCACACCCCACTGTGTAGCAAAGGACCCAGGCACAATGTACACAGTGCCAGACCATTTGCTCAGTTTCAATATTTTGTATTATCCTTTTCTTAATTTGTTCTTAACTTTTGACCAATTTTGAGGCTCATTTTAATTGACCTATTTTAATTGATCTTATGAAAAAAGCGTATTCATATTTTTTGTGAGATAGAATTTTTATCTCTTCTCCAAACAGTTGGTGTGAGGTCAGATCTATGGTTAGGATCACAAACTACAGATCCAAAATTTTAGGGTTAAATTTCCTGCAATTACCAAACTTTTACAAAGACTGAGGAGAGTTACTAAATCTCTATAATTCTAGGTGATAGGAACTGCTAGATATGGTCACAGCCAGAGGAGACTGTTCAATTAGCATTTTGTCAATGTTCTAAAACTACCTTTAAAAGCTAAGCAGCAAGAAAAATGAAGAAACAAAAGTGCTACTTTTCTTTTCATGTAATGCAATTAATTTGATTGCAAATCATATTTATTCAAACTTCTTAGTGACAGGCAGGAAAGCTGTTCGCAATAAAATTAATTGGGTCTGTTCCAGTTTTATAAGCTCTCGTTTGCATCATGGTGTCTTCAAAGATCTATAACAATGTTTTGTAAACAGATTAAAAGCATTTGTCAGTATATTTTCAGCCTAATTTACATACTGGGCCAACATCAGAAGATGTTTCTGATGATGCTCTGACACCCTTGAATTTTATTACCAGAACTCTATTTACCGAACATGGAATCAACATTTACTATGATTTCAGCTTTTCACTGAGCTTGGACATGAAATCTTTTTTCCTTGGTCAAGTGATCCCTTTGGTAAATTCAAATACTTAAAACACATGGGAATAGTCCAGTTTACAAGCTGAAAAGATTGCTTCTACTTCTGCTAACTTTAGCTACATAAGCAACTGGAACATTTATTTTGTTTTTTTGTTTATTTTATGCTCCATATCCCAGAAGCTTATTTAGATCTGCCCCTTTTGGGTTTCTTTCTACAGGAGTAGTTGGAGATTTAAAAGCAGGATGTCCTTCTATTTGCTAAGGAAAAATATGGACTCTTAGGTTTTGGTTTACCAACTGCATTTTTCAGCCTTATCATTATGATAATGCAGCTTTTGTTAATGTGAAAGCTTCAAACTATGAATATGGGTTTCAAATACTGTCAAATTTTGAATTGCTTTCCTACCCGGGGGTCGTTCTTTCAACCAAAGAACTTTACTTGGTTTTTGCCAAGTTGAATGTCCTGTGACACAGCCCCTTTGTTGGGACCTTGCTGGGTTGAAGCTCACTGTGCAACAGGGGCGGACACTTGGTCAAATATTGGGGGGGCAAGCCTATTGTTTTAATAAGATGACGTCACATTTCCCATTGTTTTAGAACAAAAGACCATTGTTCTCTAAAGTATTGGGGGGGGGGGCGATCGCCCCCCAAGTCTCCACCACTGCTGTGCAAGTCATACCTGCATCACAGAGTTGTCACAATGATGCCCATACTTAAGTTTAGAAAAACTAATGATAACTATTCAACAAAGAAATTGCCAGCTTTGGTAGTAATTGTTTGATGAGCATTGACTATTTCCTAGAAAGGTTGTTCCAAAATATTTTATTTAGTCCTTGGCCCTAGCCTTGTACATTTTGGATTTGTTGTGAAATTTGATTTAGTTAGAACTTTTGCAGCAAACATTTTAGAGCATTAACAGGCGTTAAGCCCCCAAATTAAAAGTTGACATCAATCCACTTGTTTTGAAAGGCAGTCCTTCATTCCATTTTTTTCTGTGCTATCATTTGTATTATAAAACTTTACCTGATTAGGATACCTTTTATTTCTATTCTTATAAAGTTTTGGTGCCATGTTCTGTCCTCAGGTAGTTTTTTGAAAATATTCTCAGATTATCCATTTCTTGTATGATTGCTATTTTTCTTGATTTGATTGGTTATAAAGCAACACAACAAAGAGAATCCAATGTAGTGAAATAGAATTAAATATAATATGAATTTAATAAATACTAATATTTCACCCCAGCATACAGGCTGCTTTCTAACCAGTAAAATTGCTAGCTTTCTAACATTAAGCTAAAGATTTCTACCAACTAAACAGAAAAAGAACTTGACCTCCCACATCCTTGAACCCAAAATGTTATAAAGTCTATTTTGGGATTTTTGTCTTGATAAAAACTTGAACATCATATTGGTAAGTATCACGCCTATTACAAACTGAAAATATGAAATTTAGTCATCACTTCGGCTGCTGTAGATTTATTAGTCTGTAAAAAGCAGATTCTTTTTTGCTATTGATGCTAGTTGCACCACAAAAATTAAAGGATAAAGAAAACACTTGTCTGGTTTAACATACAGTTATTCATTTTGCAAGATGTTTTCTTCACATGGCAATTGTTGTGTTAGGACAGGCTGCCAGTTTGCTCCTGTTGTATAAACCATGTGAGACAATTGGTTGATACAAATATTCAGTGCAGTAGAGTGTTGCATATGCAGTGTATGTGCACATCCCAGCAATAATCCACCACCATCTTTTTCTCCAGACCCGAATAACTGGGATATTGTAATAATATGTAAGAACCTTTGTACATAGTAAATTGAATATTAACTCAATTGAAGCTGCAATACTGACTCTTTCTACAAATGGAGTTACCATGTCATTCCACTTGTTATTTCCATTGCCATAGTAAAAGGTTAATATAGCAACTAAGGCACAGCTGAAAAGAATAGTGTCAGTTTCCAAGATCATGCCTGAAATTGACTGCTCAGCAAGTAGTCTATTCATTGCCGATTGGCGTTTCTTTTCCTGTGCCTTCCCATCCTGAATTCCTGCACATGATTTGCAGAGTTTACGGTATGCTTTTAGTCGCAAGTTCAATGTTAACTTATCAAAAAGGCTTTCAAGTCCATGGACCACACAAATGATTGTGAAAATTTTAATTTCTTCAATATTTGCTTGAAGAAATCGTGCAATAATTATCACAATTGTATGAAAGCCAACTACTAGAATGGAGGAATATCTAGTACTACAATAATCTGACACATCAACAAGGCACACATTTATGACAGCCTTTGGCAGAATAAAGACAACTGGGAGAAAGACAGAGAAAACAGCCTTTGTTGTGTCTGAAGGGACCCTGGCATAGACGGGGAACAGAAGGTAGTTCATCAATATGAACAGGGGTGTACCAAAAATAAACCCCATGCCAAGTTTGGCCGCAAGAATGACACGTGGCTTTATGTCTCTTGAAAAAAGCAGCGTTATCCGGTAGAAGTTGAATGTTGTTATTGCTACAAATAACACATTCAGTGGATATGATGTCCATGAGTGATGGTATACGCCATATGTATGTAAGAATAAGCGGTAAATAGCGTCAAATGATGCAGCGAGAACGTTCCAAACAGGAATATTGAGATCTTTGAGTTGCTTTATTCCAAACATGAAAAGCAATGCGCTGAACGACCAAAACTGAATAAATACCCCTTCAACCACTTGTGCTGTTAGTCTCACTCGCTTAATAGAAACTGGGAGCCCCTTCCAAGCTTTGCTGTAACATGCCTCTGCCAGCCGCAAATCAAGCCAAGCGAGTGTGGCTGTATAAACTCCTAAGGGTATTCCGAAGATGATTGTTGTAGAAAAAGCGAAAAATAGACAGCGAAGCGTAGATTTATAGAAAGAAGGACGACCAACTTTCCAGTCCAGTTCTTCATTATGTACTGTCCTGTCGTCGAATGAACGATACAAAAACACATCGCTGGGCGAGTCGATAACTGCGCAGGTGTACTCTTTGCACAACTCATCTTCAAAGGTGTTCCTTTCGTTTGCTGAAAGTTTCTGAATATCATGTTCTGTTATGTTGCTGGAATTCTCGTTTAAGTTTTTCTCCTTGCAGGCCATTTCGCTTTCTCTTTCCGCCACAGTGTCAACGCAGAAATGGCCTGCGTAGCCGGTCTGAAACACGGAATAAGGGTCACGGATTAACCATAGAAACACAGAATAAGGGTCAAAGACGGAAATTGACGTTTTTGTCTGGAACGCGTCTGGGGCTGGCCACTAATTTCGCCGTCCTTTTATCTGTCACACTATTCAGACAAGAAATAATGCCCTTGGAGGAAAAACAAAAGACAAAAGTTATGATTGAAATTCAATTAGTCTGTACAGTCTAGTTTTAAAAAAATTAAAAAAATATTTCCCTAACTTCGTGTATTAGCGTGGCACTTGAAAACGTCCAAAGTGCCTTTTTATTGGCTCAAGGGGCCAACGCAATGGCTTGTCGGCAAATGCAAAATCATTATACATTCGTTAATTTTGTTTTTCATCTATTTCTTCAATATTTTAAACTTTGAAGATATATGTTTTTTCAAAATGCTAAAGATTCACTAGGAGCGCTAGAAGCAATTTGGCAACGTGGTATTATTTTTGGCAACAGTCGCAACTTAGAAATTCCCCTTCAACAATTTTCTTTAGCTTCGCCTCTAAAAACCAGCTCCCCGTCCACAGTTTTGAAGTATGCGATAAATCTGCTTCAACGATAAAGATCTGGTAACATTGTCTGACAAGTAAACACTGACATTGATTGAAAAATCATCTTCGTTCAGATGTTAGGCCCAAAAGTTGCCTCGGGGGGATCAATATAAAAAAACCCTTGCTGGAAACCCTTGATCTCAGACAGGGACCTCAGATATGCTTTCAAAAACTGGTTGATATCAAGTTTGAAAATTGACTCCCGAAATGGGCGGGTCTTGAAAATTAGCCAACATATGATACGGCCCTTTAAGTTTCATAGTCCCCCCTCCCCCGATTGGGTTCCTGTCGTATTTTCTAATATTATGATAAGTATTTATTGTTATCATCGCTTAAACTATTTTCCAGCATTCTCATTCGTCCAGCTGGTGCAATACAAGGATGACCTGTTTGCAATGGTATGTAGCAAATCCAGATCAGAAGCAAGGTATGTCGTTGGGAAGGGCGGAGTGGTTCAAGATGCCGTCAGTTATTGAAAGCGACTACATTTTAACTTTAAAACAGTTCCCATAGAAATCTAGATGCTTTTGAAACCTAGAAAGTCTCTCAATGCAGGATCGCTCCGTGCGCTCTCAATTGTGACTCACCCTTTCAAGCTGCTGTTCACGGCATTGCAACAGAAGTTGCTGGCCGATTGCCCCGTTTAACATGTCATTTCTGTGTGACACAGTTTTTTGCCCTTGCAACGGTTGCCTGAAGGAAAGTGAGTACCATTTTGGCAAAATTTTCAGATGTTTGCATTGCCATTCCACCTTGTTTTATCGATTATTGCAACCTTGATCTACCGCCTTTGTTTACAGGCTATCCTATTTTCCAGTATTTTCAAAGACAGTTGTCCGGTCTTATTAAAGCGCGTCCTAACCTAAAGCAGGAGGAAAAAGACATACCTCAAAAAATTTGAGATTCTCCCATGAATGAAAATTACCGAAGGTGAAAAAAGCTTTCCTGCAGATGTAAAGAAGACTTATCAACACCAATTAATGCATACCTTGCAACTGCAGTCTATGTAAAGTTTTTTATCCAAGTTTAGGTTTTTATTGTGAATTCAATAAATTCTATTTTTCTAATAGTATTTTCCTAATCTAGTTGTATCTTTCTTATAGTATATTGTATGTATTTTCATAAATAGTTAGCCATAATTAGCAATTTTAGCTATTGATTATTCGCCAACTCTAACTCAAAAAATTAATAATAATATTCCGTTGTTTCAAGTTGCATAGATCGTTGCCCCAACAAAAAGAGGTTGAAACACCTTCTCTTACCTTTGCCCGAGGGACAAATCACTCCAAGAAAATCCCGTCCACCTTTTGTGAAAATTTTTTTGTTTTGTCTGAAAATCCCCGAAAATCCTTATATTTTAGGGGAAATCTCGTACGCTACTTGCAAGGGTGAATTATCACTCGCCTTTGCCAGTTTCTTGCAACTATCCGCTGTTGACTTCTTCGTCTAGTAGATGATAGTCCGAATCCAATTTTTTGGTTCGTAAGCCTTTTCGTTGTCTCCTGTTCCTCCCCTCTCTTGGCAGAATGTTTTTTGTCAACCAAAGCTTATCTGAATCCTTTTTTCAATTCGTTGCACCTCAATTTTCATTTTCTCGTTTATTGTCCTTCCTTTTTTGTTAACTTAAATCCGTTTGCTTTGCACTTTCATTTTATTTGTATCAGTTTCTTTTCATATTAGTCATCAATAAAATCTCTTACATCACTTTCCTTATTTTACTTGTTTTCCACTGAAAAGAATTCATTGTCTGCCCCCTTAGTACCCTTTCTTCTGTCTTTTGTGAATACATTCTGACCATTTCTTAAATCTCCTTTTGAAATTAGTTCTTCGTGATTTACAATTTCAATTTGTATCTTTATTTTAGAAAAGAGTTTTAATGCAAGTTCCTGAACATGAAGAGGTACGAATCTTCTATACGAAGCAATAATTTGCGATTGGCAGCTTTATTGGTGCAAAATTGCCGTTTTTTGATAATTATAGCAACCATGTCTACACTAAATGCCTTTATTTTCGTTTAAATGACCAATCCTAGGAAAGAAACTGTCAATATCTACTTGGGCAAGTAATTTATTATGTTCTTTCAGGTAGTGTGGTCCCAATTTTATAAATCCTTAAATTGTAAACTCATTGTCCGATGTCCTTCGCAAGGCCTTGAAAATGGTTAAGTCGGTATATTTTCTGAATGCTCATTTCAGTTCGAAACTTTTCAGCGTTGTACGCTTTTAGGTATTTTTACAAGTTCAACCGAAGCATACGCATGTTGTTTTTCAGATGGTCGATCGTGAAGTTACGGCTCACAGGCTTTTTGATCATCCTAACATAATGCCTCTTATTGACTACGAGATTGTCGTGAAAGGGGAAAATAGAGAAGCCAGAATGTTATTTCCATTTTACCAGGTGCTAAATTTTTTTTAACCTCTGCGTGCTGTGTTATGAATGGTTTTACATATGATATTGAGTCATATAATCCTTGTTATTTTTTCGCTATGTTAGAACTGTATTTATTATTGATTTTCCTAAACGTAGCAATTTCTACATTCTTACAACACGTTTTACTGTTAGTTTAGCACTTACTGTACAAGTCAGTAGCGGCGCCACGGGGAGGACTGGGGGAGGACACGTCCCCCCCCCCCAGTTCTCAGCAGAATCGATTTCGTATTTCGTCTAAATTCAATGAGAAAATGTTGGGTGAGGGGTAATAATTTGGCACCGTACTTTTTGTGATGTAATCCTATGATTTTCAAACTGCCAATTGTCAAACAAAAGTTAGTCATGGGCGTTCCCTTCGAATAAAATTAACGTTCCCTGTTGGTAAAAGGGTGTTTTCTGGTGGTTAAAAGGGCGTGGCTTAAATTTTGTTGGTTTGTCCCCCCCCCCACCCCCCAGAGCTTAGTGGCTGGCGCCGCCATTGGTACAAATAACATTTTTCCCGCCGTAAATTGTTGCAACTGATGGTGTGCATTCGGATTTGCCTGTTTTAGAAATTATATACGGGTTTTATTGCAAGTTGCTGTATATTCTCAATAAAGTTTCTTATTAATTTAGTAGATTCTTTCTCGACTCATACTTTTCTGTCTTTTGCCATCCCCAGAGCTGTCTCTGATTATTCTTAACTTTGGTGCTCATACTGCGCATGGTTTACACACACTCAGTGACGTAGCATCTCCCTCAAAAGATACCCCCAATTATACTCCTTTGCTTTAGTTTCCCAGTGGGTATTCAGTTACAGAATACAGAGTTTTATGGTCATTTTAATTTTAGAATCGACCTTTTTGTAGAATGGCTCTGTGCAAGAGCTAATTGAGAATTCCGCAGCACGTGGTCAAAGAATACCAGAGAGAAAAATCCTGCACATGTTTGAATCGTTGTGTGAAGCAGTTTCTGCTTTCCATTCGCTTTGTCCACCCTACGCGCATCGAGATATCAAGGTACAACTTGGCAATGTTCTTCTTATTGATATCAGACATTTTGTGGAAAATTTGTTTATGATTTTAGTTACTGATGAGATGTCAGCGTTTTTGAGCTCTCTGTTTTTATCTCTATTTTAACTCTTTACGTCAATTCTCTTGTAAAACAACTACGATTTAAGTTTGTTCTAGCCAGCCAATTAAATTGTGCCATTTTTGTTGGCTGTCTTCTACATTATTCGTGTACTAGAAGTTCTTTGGTTCGCTTTGGTTGTTGTGATCCTCTCTTCCTTTCTCCTTTTCATTTCTGTATCCTTTTTGTATTGATAGCGTTACTTCCATATGTGTTCATACTTTTTCCCGTATCATAACTCATGTCAATCTGTTTAATATATTTGCAAATCTTGCTAAATATTCCTTTTAAAAAAACAGTTGCCAGGAATTGAGTAGTAGTGCTTTCTTATTCCAAGCCACACAATCTGCTGCTAAGAGAAGATGGAACAGTGTGTTTAATGGACATGGGAAGTGTTTCGGAAGCTAGGGTCGAAGTCCGGTCAAGGTACCATTCTCTAGCTTTTATTCTTATTTCTCACTTCCTTGAGATGAAACACACGTACTTGCCTGGTAACAGACAACAAAACGACGGTTGGCGCAATAAAATTTTTGATTCGAAGCCTTGATCGAGGTAGATTGAGGAGAATTTGAAAACCAATGCTGGGAGCGATTAGCTCCTATCGACACAAAATGTCAAGACGGTTGTTTAAATAGATTTGCCACCGTTGTGTATGAGCTACAGTGATGAATTCTTTGGGCACTTGACACCTGTGAGAGTTTGTCAGTTTAGATCTCTGGCGCTGGTTCCATTCCCACTCTTAAGCGCTTCATCATTCCTTTTTGGCCTTACGATTATTACAACAACATCTTTTTTTGTAGATCGGAGTCCTTAGCTCTAGAAGAAAAGTGTGCACAGGAATGTACTGCAGCCTACCGGTAAGCTAACCAACATGGAAAATAGAACGCCATTTTGCTCCCATTCAATTCTCTTTTAAAAGTGATAGAAAAACATTGTTTTGAAATTATGAAAGGCTGACCCCAGCCCCCTCGCTTCCGAGGGCGCTGCTTGATTTCATTTGATTTGATTTTTTCATTTATTCAGATTTGATTTGATATTTATTCAGGGTAATACATTCAATAATGAAAATATAATAACTGATTTACAATGTGTCCTGTCTAAAAACCTGAGCTAATCGACATACAATTCAATAACAAAGTTAAACGAAAATTAATATACAAGATAGGCTGGTTAGGAAAGAAAAAATAAAAAAAAGTTTGATGCTGTGCAAGATGTCTCACTCCCTTTGATTTTACTAGGATTGTTTCAGCAATTTTTGAAAGTAGCCAGTGGAGGGGCTTTTTAACTTCAGTGCTTAGTTACACCTCGATATGAGAAACTACGTTGCCTGTTTGAGGTTGCAAAGCGAGGTATTTAAAATCCGTGTCGGTATCATATCAAGCATTATTTTTGTATCTCCACAGAGCCCCAGAACTGTTTTCCGTGGCTTCTGAATGTCGAATCGATGAAAAAACGGACGTATGGTCGCTAGGTTGCACATTATACGCCATGGCTTACGTCAATAGTCCGTGCGATGGATCGGCGCTCTCCGCAATGAGCGGGCGGATTTCGATTCCTGAAGACAGGTAATACGCATTTCAGCAACTAAATTTTTTAAAAGTTATTTTTATCTACAATCAAGATTTCTTTTCCTTGGGATTGATTTTTCCTTGGTTTCGTTTCCCTCGATCTTTTGAGCTGACAACTTTTACAAATGCCTCACTGAACGCATGGTTCTGCCAGCAGCATCTCGTTAAATGAAACTGTACGCTTGTTAGAATAGGTTAGGAAAGCTTCATTTGGAGATCAGTACTGAATTTTTTTTACCTTAAGTTGCCTAGTATCCCAAGGGCCTGCCTTTCTTGTGTAATGTATTGTCACCTAAAGAGTAAATTCTATACGGCTTTATACGGCTTTTAGTATGCGAACATAGACTCTAGGAGGGGGGAGGGGGGGGGGGGAGTAACTAAGCCTGGCTTACGACGAGGAGGTGCGATTTTGGTTAAAAATTTTGACACAATTCGGCGCGTGTTAGAAAAAATGTGACCCATAGTTCCGCAAACATGATGAAAACTATACCCATAATTCCGCAAGGCAATAAACATTTTCCAAGGCACAACAACAACATCAAGCAAATGTTGCATGTCCTTTGCCTCCAAAATCTCAATACTACAAATAAATTTCATACTTTCATTTCTAACTGGAAATTCAGTTTTGTTGATAATAAATTTCCCGCCTGATAATTTTGCAATATTTTCCCAAAATAATACTCATTATTTTCCATGTTTCTTCAAATGGTACCGATAATTCTGCACTTTTCAGAAAAAAGAACCCATAAAAGTTGGCCCGTCAGTACCTCAAAACTATTGTGTAAACCCCCCCCCCCCCCCCCCGAGCATAGACAAATTTTGTCCCTAATTTCTCTTAATGCCCCTTCTTTGACGTTACCTCTAGCTGCCCCCCTACCGTATCTTATCGATACCTTCTATTCGATACCTTCTGCAGTGAAAACTTTTTTATTTTCACGGAGAACTACGTAAAGGTATAATTATGTGTTAATGCTGTGTTTGTCTTTGAGATGTTTTAATTTTGATTTTCTGAAGCGTTTGTTCTTTTTTCTAGCCCGTTCTCATCGACCTTCAACAATCTGATAAAGTACATCCTTCAAGTCGAACCTCAGAATCGCCCAACTGTCAAAGAAATTACCCAGTATATAGAAGCTAATTTTTCCGAAGCATGATGCAATAGTTCTTTGATAGATTTAGATACTTTGAAGTATCCCTATGGGAATATAACCTCAAGGTTGGGGTAAGTGATAAAATGGGTAATAAAATAATAACGAAACATTTGTTCGATAACATACGTAGTTTCATATTTTAAAATTAATGTAGCTAGTCTGGTCGCCTTTAAACTATTCCTTTTTTATAAAATAGATGTGTGGTTTGATTTTAAATAAACATTATTTTTTTATTAAAATCCAAATTATCTTATCTTTTTCTTGTTTGGAAACCGTTTAGTCTTGCAATAAATAAAGATAATCTAGATTTTACGGAAGCTCGAAAATCTGCAGAGGCTTAGATAAGGAAGGAGCTGCCCCGAACCATGAATAATGTTGCGACCATCTTTCTTTGAAATTCATTGTTATATCAAATTTAAATACACTATGTTGGATTCGGAGAAAGGATGAAATCTGAATGATGTTGAACCATCCGAGTCATTGTTTTGACATATATTGGTTCAGAATGTTGAACACTGACTTCAACAAACACGAAGTTTATTGCCTGGTAGTATTAATAACATCCTTTAATATCTTGTCGAGATGTTTTCTTTGTATGCACAAAGATGGTTTATATCCGTAAGGTATCTGATGAAATACACAAGCCTTTTTAATGCTGGAGATTTTGCAATTTTATTGCCTTTAGTAGTGATATCAATTTGTGTAATAAAGTCTTTGAAATCCGAAAGTGTTTTTCTTGACAATATTTTTATTCTGAGTTCTCATTTCCTTGAGATGAAAAGCATGTGCTTGCCTCTGGAGAGATATGACAATTGCAACTTGACAACAGAGCCGGCAAATCAGGGGGGGGGCAGGGGCTGGGGTGGTGTCATAACCCAACCTTTCTGCAGTGTTAAATAAATTTTCTAATTAAAAGTAGAAAGAAATTAAGTCCACCCTTAAGTTTTTTTGCTGAATATTCGGTTTACTATTCCCTTAGCTATGTCTTTACCATTTAAATATTAGAATTTGGCCGAGCCATTTTCCAAGTTGAACGTTACATGTTGTACTGTGTGAGTAACAACTTTTCACAAAGTAATCGCTTTTCATAAACCGCTGTACGATTTTTGGATTGCGTGCTTATTTCAGCAAAATAGTTGGAGAAAAGCGATCCAGAATAACTTTGTGCCAAAGCCAAATGACGAATTTGTTTTCTCTATGGCCTAAACATGCTTCACAAGTTCTATCTTTTATCAAGTGCTTTGAAAGTATCGTCATAAAAGCTTTAAAGACTGATTTAGCCCTGTACGATAGCCCTGTACTGCCAAAAAGGAGAAGAAAAGCAACTGATGGAACTGTAAGCGAATATTTCGTGGTAGAGAAGGACTTAAACAAGGTAAGCATACTGTCCTTCCTAACCAAAAGGACACAAAAGAACATTATTACCACTTTGAAATTCTAGACGTGTTAAAACATTCTATTAGATATCGTTCGCCTAGCCCACGTCTTATTAGAAGCACTTACTTCCGAAATTTTTTACCATAAGATTTTACGTTATAATACCCCAAACTTTTCAAAATTCTTTTTTTTTATTTCTAGTTTATGTATTTCTTCTGTTGATATTTTTATGTTAATATTTTGTTTATAATCTGTGTTTAATTTATTCCTCGTGAAAACTTTTTATTATAGTCGCTGCACTAGAAAGTTTTTACTAAAGCTATTGAAGACTTCTCGAAATTCCTGTCAACTTAGATGAAACTATAGTGATGGAAATTCCTGACAATATTGCCTCGGATTTTCCTTCCATCGCAATTTATTTTCGATCAATCAAACCTTCAACAAATTTAATATTTTGGCCCCTGCCACTTTCAATATTTCTCTGCCCCTTGGGACAGGCTTATATGATTTACAAAATATGATTTACAAACTCGGGCCAGACGGGTAGGCAACACAGGCCAAATGTTCAAAAAAGGCCAAATCAAAAAATACCTCCCAAAATTGCAATGCGCATGCGCTGGTTTTATATTCCTACGCATGCGTTTTAAGTATTCTCTTAACTCAAGTAAGAAACTTACATCTTCTTTAAAACAATCCTTATAATATTTTACATATGGGCGTAGTAAACTACTAATTGCTCCATTTCTTTCAATTTAGAATTTCTGCTGAAAAAGGCCAAAAAGACCAAATTTAAGTAGTAGACCAAAAGCAAATTTCCCAGGCAATTTAACTATGAAAAAGGCCAAAATTGGAAAATTTGGCCTGAAAAAGGCCAATCTAGCAACCCTACCTGAGAATATAATTGTTTAAAAACTGACATGTCAGTTTTCTAATTTGTATGCTAAGTAAGTGATAACATTTCAACTGAATATTAGCTCGTGGATGACTTGGCAAATACATTTTAAAACTTTCACTGTTTCTACGGAAAGCGACATAGATACTTGGATTTCAGTTTCCCAATCAAGTTGCCTCCCATTCTGTCTCTCTCCGGCGATTGTTTTCAAGTCGCCAAACCAACACTTTTGCTTTCTACCTTGCTTGTTATTATCGTGATTGGCTCAAAAGATTGAATATATTCTTAGCAAACAGACAAATTACATTAGAAGTTGGGCATTATTGTTTTTTAAGCCCCTTACAAGTCTTGTGTTTCCTTGCAATCATAAGTACATTAAAAGGTTCGTTTCAGTTTCCAAATGCGCCATGGCCCAGTGAAGCCTTCGATGGAACGTATTCAAAATAGCAGGCGAAAACATTGATAAGCAGACCCAGACCGTCAGTACGCCATCTGAAAAAAGGGCTGTCAAAAAATTGTGTACTTGCACTTCGAGCATGAGTTTGGGCAATGTCTTATTAGTATTGCAATTTCTTGTGGCAAGAGGCTGGGAAAAATGTTTTTGGAATAAAAGCCTGCTACGATCCCATATAACAGATCTTGATAGACAATGTTTGTATGCAATGAAAAATATGCTCTTTACTAGGTTTAGCACATCAACAATTCTTATGTGTTGATAACTACGGGGTCATCTGTGGAAACAGATTTCAAGGCCTCCTAAAGTTGATCTCGAAACATTTTTTTACTTCCAGCTTATGTAGGCTCGGAAAATCTCGTAGAAACAAACAATATTGGCAAAATAATGAACTGGAAGTTAAAACTGATTTGCAGTTAACTGACACTGTGGATTATCAAAGCATTTCCTAGGGACTGATTTGACCAATTGCAGGGTATTTTTAATACCATCAATGAAAGAACACAAAAATTGTGCTTTTAGAACCTTATTGGTGCATCATACAGCTGTAATAAATTGATTGCCACACCCCTGAATGCTTAATGAGAAAGACATCTGCTCCTTGCTTGTATTTGAAATGGCGGCTGTGATTGCCTTGCCAACGCCCTTTCAAATGGTCCATTTAGACTTTTATTTATTGCGCTTCTCTATAAACTGTCGATTGGCTAAAGAATCTTCAGACAGTCATTTTCACATCTCAGAAGGACAGAAAACATCGTTCAGTATGTTACTTGCAATGAAAATGTTGTCTGTATTATTGCTTCTTGGAGCAACAGAGGTACAAAAGACTTTGGCTGATTTTACCTTTGACCACAGCAACTGCATGGAAATGAAGCCACAAATTTCGCAAAGCGCATCTTCTCGCGGCACTTCATTTGTGCTTGCGTATGCCAAGATTTACTCTGTTTACATCTCAAGTTCAAGCTTCAAGGCAGGCAGTCCAGTACGAGTTGTTGTAAAATCGTGTAAAGCAGTAGACGGAATCATTCGTGGGATGAAAGCATTTCTCTTGCAAGCCCGGAGTTTGGATAGCAAGTTTTTGCCTTTGGGGCACTTCAACACAACATCATTGCAGCCAGATGCTCAAGCCATTTCGTGTTTTTATCCATACGTAAGTATTTACAAGGAGGGTGAAATCATTCGTCAAATTTTTTATCATAAGATCAATACATCTTAATGTAATAATAAAGTAGATTATGACATATGAAATAGCCCTGCTTGATTTCTGTCTCTTGATATCTTTGCACTAATGTCACTCTGCTAAATAATTGACAAAACGTCTTTAAAAATTGTTCCGCTGAAAGTTTTTACCCAGAGCGCTCACAAGAAATTGATCTTCACGTTCTTGCCGTTCCTTATTTTCCCAATGCTTTGCCCTCTAGGACAGCGTCGTGAATAAATTCAGCAAGAACGTCAAGGAGCTTTCAGCGTCTTGGATTCCACCGAGGAACTTCCGTGGCTCTGTTGCCTTTTATTTAACAGTTATCCCACATGGAACGCATTCGTATTATCTGCGAGTCAGGTCTCCTCCTCTGCGACCGGTGAGTCTCATTTCAGCTTCATTTCTAAACGTAATTAAATGTACATACCTTCAGTGTTAATGTTGTTCATTTTTGGTGATTTCGTAACCCAACCACCCTCCAGAGACTCTTCGATTCACACTTTTGATAGTAGTATAGCTATTCCAATGTACCAATAAAAAATCTATACTGACATGAATTCTATCCTGATTCGTCAACCAGAACCCTTTCTTTGTCCCTTTTGTTACGATGTTACGAAAACCGTTCAAAATGTTCCCTGATAGATATACATTTTTTTAAAAGTAGATATAAACCCCCCTTCGCACGGACAAATGACGTAAACTTCATGCAGAAGTAAGATTCGTGTGTCTATTGTCAATATCGTGTGATGCTACAACATAATAACAAAGTGAAGATCTTTCAAATCGCTATAAAACAGCCAGGAAGTCTGGGAAATTCTTCCATGAATTCTCAGTGAGTCTTTTATCAATCGAATGTTATTATAATCGTTGGTAAAGCATGAAAACTAGCTTTTTGAATTTCTACATTTTCCAGTGATATACCAGCTGGTTTCACCTGGTCTGGTTCTGATCCATCTTGCAATTCGATTGATAATCATCAATTAAAAACAATGAATAATTGAAAACGATTAATAACCAATTAATATTGACTAATTAATAATTAATTTCTTACACTTATTTTTACGAAAATTTCCATGGCAGGGAAATGGCACTTCAATTGCTCTGTACGAAAAATGTGCTAGCAAGGCAACTTATATCGGAGCAACAAATGCTTTAGTAATACTTGCTGCCAGCATCTTGCAGACAGTGGTGATGACAAAGCTATAGTAAAGAACCTCAAGTGGACATTTTTGTTCGAGGGAGAGCCGGGCTTCAGCTTTAATAGATTTCAAATTTCAGGCCAAGTCGTATTCCGATATCAGTTTATCTTTTGAATTTTATTTAGCTGGCGAGTTTATTGAAGACGTTTTTAAGACAACTGCTTACTTCAGAGATTCAAATTTTAAGCTAGACTTAGGATAAAAGAAGGATAAAAGCTTTAACATAAGTATTGCTGTTTTCAATGCTTGTCCTGCTTAAAAGGACCTTGAAATGCAACATACCTTCCCGATTTCTTTGGCCTAATTGGTTTCTGAATGGTTTTATCGATTGTAAAAGTGATCTATCAGTATTTTTATGATTATACTTTATATTATTCTGTATGTTAAGCAGAAACATCTATTCTTTTATTCAATGGTATTAGCCTCAGAAGTAGCTTAGCTCGCAGGCTCGCTAGTTAGGTCTTCCGATGATACAACATTCTAGAACGTTTTCTAGACTGTGGAACGTTACCTTATATATTGTTTAAACAACGTATTCACAATATCAGACCTGGAGATCATAGCCTCTATATGCCCATGTGAAGAATGTGGCTTCATGATATTCATTTTCTAGTCAGCAAATAGCTCATGGTGTATCACCTTTTGTAAGATTGCACATTTTTGTGCTTTGGTTTATTTAATTAACTGAAGGCTTTATCTGTGCGAATGGACACCGATAATGTATTCTATACAGTTATGCAGCATACAAATAAAGATCTTTATACATATCGATTGTGTGAGATATTCGTATTGTAACTTTGGGTCAACTTTTTAAAAAATAGTGATGCATATTTTGGGATTATAGTAAATTAAGCAAAAGGAAACATTCTTCTTGGCTTCTTCTGACTAATTGTGGAGCAATACATCAATGCTAGGTACTTTTGGCATGCGCGTTTTATTTTCCATAAACTCTTGGGCTTGTTATTCTCAGAAAAATAGATTTTAACATTATGGTTACGCGTCATAATGATGATAAGAATACTTGGCCGATCTTCTGATTTTAGCTCCCCCATTAGAGAGGAAATCAATTGATCAATAATAAATATGAAAATTAAAATGACCACGATAATTAATAATGGTGTAGACACTTTAATGCCAATCAACTTTTTACATTACTTGATCACTAAAACATATTTTTTTAGCCATAAGAATGGTTATGTAGATGAAACTCTGCCTCAAAGAAAACTGTCTAATAACATTCCATTTCCTCGTTAAAATTTGCTTTAAATGTATGGTTATTTTGTCAGAATTGACTACATTTTATCTCACAAGTATAGAATGTGCACGAAATATACAAGGTATACATCTAAAGTTTCCATGCAAGAATGTTCCAAGTTAGACTTGCGATTGCCAGGATTTTGGGCCAAATCTTTGTCAATATTAGGTTTTACTATACTTTAGTTAGAGCATTTAATGGAAGTTACGCAACACACGTTCTCGATAATTTGATTACAAGATAATAAGAAAGAATCACAAGTTACAATCTTTATTAAAAGGATTTTTTAGTTGCAGATCCATTATGAAATCTACTGTCTGTTCTGCTACCAGTGCATATTGTGCAGACTGCGAATTCCTTTTGGATTGGAGGGGGGGGGGGGGGGGGGGGAGCGAGAGGAAGAAAAAAGAAATAGGCTAGGAAGCCTGTCTTAGTCAAACAATTAAGACGGTTAGAAAAACTATTATCGCGTTCATGGCCTTCCATGTGAATTTATGCAACGTTGAAGATTGGAGATGGTTTGAGTCTTCTCTCGGGCAAATCACCAGTACTAATAGAAATTTCCTGTAATTTTAACAAGTGTACAAAAACTTGGAAAACCCACTTATAATAAAAGGCAATTTTCCTTTTGGTAGCGGCTTCCATATAGAGGAGTCATCTTCCACAAATGGATGTCAATTCAAAAACGTTTTAGTTCAGCTATCAAACTTTTTCGAGGAAGGAGGGGGGGGGTGAGGGGGTAATTGGCAATATCAAACATTATAAGGACCCTAGAAAAGACTATTTTGTTGATGCAAGCATCATAGCCACATTGGCCATGGTACATTTTTGTTGCAAAATGTGTGTTTATTCACACTGATAATACAGAAAATTTGGTACCTTGCTATTTTGAAAATTAGACAGTAAACATCCCATCTTCGCTGTATTTTTTATTGCGCTTAGAGAAACTACCTGGACCAGTGGCGTACCCAGGGCTGCAGCAGTGGGGGTTCTGGGGCTCAGCCCCCAGAAAATGTTTTGGACCACGCCCTTCAGACACTCGCAAATGAGGGGAAACGCCAAATTTCCCCCCATTATTTGATTCATGTTAGCTACGGTAAATAGCAAAGTATTTTACAATTGTTATTGACACAAGAATACCGTATACTACACCCCCCCCCCCCCCAATGAGTTTTACATCGTTTTTGGACAAATCTCGAGGATCATATTTTAGAAAAGTGGAGGGGGGTCCGGACCCCCTTTTCCTCCCCCTTGGGTACGCCACTAACGTGGACCCTTCTGATTGGCTAATTGGGGTATCACTATACTACGTGATTTTAAGTAGAATGCATTACTTGCCACCTGTCGATGAATCATTTCCCCTTAAATCGTTTGGATAGCATTTCAGAACGCGCGAGGCATATCGTCTTAGCTCTCTGTTCATGGAAAGGAATAAAGTTGCGTTTAGAGACGAATTTATGCAAACAAAAAGCCTAGAAAAGAAGTGGAATAGTAAAACCTTGTCATTGATTTTTTCATTGTCCCGATACAAGTAAATCACAGTCCATGAAACGACAAACGGGGTGTAGGTTAGAATCAACGACGTCAAGACAATAACCATCACCTTTAGAAACTCTTGCGACGCATTCCGTTTGCGACGCGGAACGAGTGCGCCAGCGTTCCCGGCTGGGTTATTGTTTGCTTCCGAGTTCGCGGTTACAGGCAGACTTCGCTCAAGGTTCAGTTGCCTTGTTCTTCTGTTCAATGATCTGTATGCATTGCAATAGACAAAGCTAGCTGAAATCATTAGCCCGATTGCAATGCAATTCAAAATAACATGTGAGAACACGTAGCTGTTTTCGAAGTGCCCCAGGATTTGTACACCAACTATAACGACGGAGACGAAGACGTTGAACAGCACCATAGTTATGGCTCTCTGGCTGTTCATCCAATCAGAGTAGCGGTTCAGAAATCGCATGTGTATGAATCGATCCACTGCAATCAGTGTGATCATGACGGCAGAAAAGCCACAAAGCGAGTCGCATGCGATGTATGTATATGTGATCAGTGCACAGGAATGCTTGTTGGTTACGTGAATTATGATCCTTGTCAGCAGCATCGTTATTCCAACTAGCACGTCACATGAACTTTGAATGAAAATAAAGCGAAATGAGATTGTTTGCAGCTTTCCCAATTTCCAAAGGACAAATGTCAGCAGCGAGTTCAAAATTACATTTATCAATGCAATGAGCCCGTTTGGAATAGAAAAAAGTTCGTACAATCGAAGTGCCTTGTCACTACAAAAAGCTGATGCGTCCTTCCCTGCCATTTTTTTACAGGAGCTTTGAATGCAGAATGCCTGACAAATTTTCCGTTTTTTGTATACAGCTAGGGTTAAACTTGCATGCAACTGTTTGCACCTTTTGGCGATTGCAACGCTTCAATCAAATACTTGACACTCTGTTTGATTCTAAATTGGTACCTAGAAGAAAATGCGGATAATTTAAAAGCAAAAAAGATAAAACTAAAATTTTCAGAGTTTAATAATGCTATTTGATGTGTTGCTCTCCTCGATCTTAGGCCTTAGGTATAAATATATTGCCTGAAGAACTGATGGCTGTAGATGAAGAGAAGCAGAAAATTACGTCAGTTTAACATTGCTGCTCTGAGTAGTCATGTACTTTGAAAATATAGTTCAAAACAAATGAGGCGAACGTAAAATCCGAAGAAAGAAAATACAGTGTTTTGCTTGTTCAGTTGTTAGGATCACGGGCTTCAGACCTAAGGGCCTGAAGTTAGAGTCCCTACCATGACTAAATATTCGTTTGGAGCGCTTGGAGCTAGTAAGATCACCGCCTCCTTGTAACTTTTGGCCTAGGAATCACAAGTTGTTGTTACGTTAAAAGGAGTGCTTCTCGATGTCTTGAAAATTGCCTTCAGATGGTAGGTAAAACGAATACAAATTAAACACCGATAGCATGCCTTTTATTGTTGTTAAACATGACAACACCTTTTAGTTTAAACCTTAGTTGGTATATGGAGCAGCGAAATAAAGATCTCTATTTGGTGCATTCTCACGTGCTTCATGCGAGGACCTAATGACTCTACATGTTGGTGACAGGGCTGGTATGAATTAAATAGGAATCTCAAGAACATAATCTTTAGCGGAGAGTTTCTTACGAAATCTAATCAAAGTTATAGTTTTCAGGGTCAACATGTCCTACTTCCTACCGAGAATTGTTTGCAAATCTGTGATCTGATTTTTAAAAAGAACTATTACTCTCCTCTTACACGACCTCACATGAGACAATCTTTCTTGTGCTTATGGTCAGTGCCGGATTTTCGAAAAACCGTGTGCTTGTGCTAGTCATGATCGAGGCACTTTAATTGGGTTTTAAAGCAGTGGCGAATCTAGCCCTAAAAATCTAGCCGGGCGGGGGGCCAGCTTTCAGTTAAAGGGGCCAACACTAGGCTAGCTATTACTTTGCGGACTAATATAATGTAAAGCAGTGGCGTGGTGGCTCAAAGTTGACAACAGGACACCAATTTTGGCGCCCTCTAGAGAAGTTTGGCCTTGGTACAACTCTAAAAGGGCTGAAGAAACTTTTATGTTAAGGTCGATCAAGTGATTTGTAGAGGCCGCTAACTATATCAACAAGTTTTTTGGCGAATGCAGTCCTCTCCATTTGATGTTGCTTTGTTGTTTTCTTTCTTAGAGAAATTTTACTTAAGTAAACTTATTGAAACATTACCCTAGTAAGCTAATTAGAATTGCCTTGAGTAATGTCTCAACATGTAATGTCAATAATTCTGTTAATTCCCGTTTTAGGCTGTGTTCGTGTCAAGTTACCTAAGACCCTTTTTATGCATTTAACATCAAATTGAAAAATTAAATATACTTTCTTTACTAGGCACATTGCCCAGCATGCCCTGCGGTTAATGCAGCACTGTAAAAATATTCAGTTACAAACATCGATTTCTTCAAGAAAGCTCGAAAAAAGTAAAAAGTAGAAAATTTACCAGTTTTTTCCACCGTTTAGAGATATTTTCATAAGAAGCCCCTAGTTCAACACACTTTGAATTAGCCCCCAACCGAGAATCTCTTTAATTACCAAGGTGGCAGGGCATTTTTTTAACATATTCAGTGGTGGGGGAACTGCCCCACCAGGCTCTCCGACTTCCACCACCATTGACGACGAAAATGCTCCTTTTACCCGAAATGCCTGGGCCATTGTAGGGTCCTTTCAGAACATGGGTGCAGTATAAAACGACTGACGTTTTACCAGTAGAAACCAGATAAAAGAGGACAAATTGATTTTCTTGTAGTATTAATTATCTTTATCGACACATCCGTAAGAAGGGAATGGTCGCAAAAAGTTTTTTTTGCCACAGAACCTCCAAATCCTCGCGGCGAAACTGTTCAGGATCAAACCGATAATCAACTGAGATATCATTGTAGCCAGGCTTTCAGAAAGAGCCATTTTATCCATCTGGAATCTTTATTAGAAATTTCTCATAGACATGATCCAGATACTCCACTGAAAATTTTTAATAGAATCTTCTTTTTAGTTTGGTCCTTGATCTTAAACATTTCATAAACAAAGGTTCCAATTTGGTTTATTAACAATCTGTTCTGTAAAAACTTTTAAAGAGACTTCGTTTTAGAGTCTTATAGTAATTCTTGAAACATCTTGAAACAGGGGCATTGTGGTTCCTAAATCATCATAAGGAGGCCCGCTCTTTTGTTTGACATCTCCTATCACAAACCAAGTGGCACCTACCTTGAAACCATGCACCAAAATTACAAAGATGCCAGTTTTTATCATTTTTATGGATTCATCTGCTATATTTGTTAGGGTTTATCCCCCTTTCTCTAACTATAATCTCTTTAAGATTGCAAAAATGTGAAACAAACCCAACGCTGTAGCGCACACTTGATACAAACACAAATGCAACGAAGGACTACATGCACTACAAGTGAAGCGAGCAGAAAATTTTTGCGGTCACGCCCTTTAAATTTTACAATTTTGTAGGCATACTTTCTTGCCCTTTGTAGACATACTTTGTTGCCTTTTGTAGGCATTCTTTGTTGCTTTCAGTTCTCGAGGCCCTTGGGCAGTTTGCCCGTCCTTGACCCCCCCCCCTCGGCGCCCCTGTTCATATTCAACTCATCTCTTTCACAGGGACCTGTTTGTACATGTTGACCTCCTCTAATTCTGAACGGTGAACTTGAGTCTATATGTAAGTGAGACATTTTCTTACCAAGGATTTTGTTCATATAAAATATCTTCCTGGGTCTCACATACTCATTTGAAAGGGGCCCACAGAGAAACTTCTCTGTGTCCCGCCTAGCCACCACGCCTCTGTCTTGAAACCTTCAATCCAAAATTTAGGATTTTATAAAATAAATCGGCATCAAAACAGCGTGATAATTATGTCATGATTGAATGTTTTCCTAAATGTGATAAAATGCAACACCAAGATTACAATTCCTCATTCCAAGCTAAATTGTTAACTTCCCTCAGCTAATGGTCTTGGTAAGAGCAAATCTTAACCAAATTAGGGGGTCTTTGGGGCTGACGGTATTGCGGTATTTGCCTTTTTATCTGTCGGTAATTCGGTAATCTTCCTCAAATTCGGTAATCTATTTCAGTCATTGAAAAATCAGTCGTGAGCAGTTTTTAGTGAATTCAATGCCCAGTGTGCGGTAATGGCCAGTTCTGAATTAATCAAACACTTTGGCAGTTTAATCAGAAGGGTGAAATGCTAGTGGTGGAATCTTGTTGTATCCATGTTAAAAATTTCATAATTTTTTGCCGATAATTCCTAGATTTGTTTATTTTTCCCGCTATAAATGGTGCTACCCCTGGCTGAAAAATTTTCAAATTGCAACTGCAAATGTGCATGATTTACTTTCGAATTATTTATAATTACTTTTTTCTCTTCTTTTTGCACACAATCTAGAATGGCTAACATATAACCAGATTCTCTTGAGCCAGCTATAACGACCAATGTCATATGTTTCGATCGTTTTGCCCATATGTCTTATGTAACATGTTATTATAAAAAGTAAACCCGACTTGAGGTGGGGACACTAAGAAAAGGTCTGTAACTTAATTTGAAATATCTACTGTGTAAGAATAAGTCACATTTTTGCATTTTTGATTTCGAAAAGAGAAGAATACAATATCAAAATACATTCGTGTTGAGCTTTTGTAACAAAGAAAGGTTGTGGTATCTTTCTTGTTTATGTATATGTAGGCCATCAACATAGCAGAACAGCACCTTTTGATTTTCAGCTATTGGGCATTAAAAGCGCTCCAACTGTCTAAAGAAGGAACTAAAAAATCTATTTCTAGTTTAAAAGTGGAAGTACATTTAGGCTGTTTCAGTTCCTTTTATAGTTCTTGGAGTCCAATGTTTGCTTCTAAAAATGGTGTTCTGTCACGAATGGAAGAATTACATTTTGGTGTTTCACAAGGATCTTTTCTTGGAACTCTTATACTAATAATTTGTATCGACGAGTTTCCGTTTGGTCTACAAGCTGCCAGGTAAACAGGATCTCTTCTTCTACAAGGAGTAACAACGACTTCACCAGGAAGCTAAGAAAGCGCATTTTTCTTTGAGAAAAATCTTCAACATTTCTTCAGTCCAGTCTCAATAAAAACCACCCACTTATTTCTGGGCATATCTATGTGGTCCCTTTTCTTTAGCTAGATCACATTGCCTTTATTAACTTGCAAAATTATGTAGGGATAAAGTTTTTATAAAATATTATTTCCATTAATCTTCACAATAATTTTGGATTCGATTTAGGGCTTTCAGAATTGTAAAGCATTTTAAGGTAACTGCTTTAAGCATGGAATTTGGTTACCACTTTCAGAAACACATTTAAATTTCCCCTACATTTGTTTTCAAAACTTATATTCACCCCAAAGCTGATTTATCAGTAATATTGAATTTTCACTAAACATTTTGGCCGCTTAAGTAACAATGGTTTTTGAAGCTTTAACGGCAGGAATTGATATAAAATACATCAGAAAGGTGGACTCGCGTTATTAAAGATTATACTCAATTTAATAGCCTCCCATTCTTGATTAATTCAACCGAGAAAGAGGCTGTTGTAAAATATATCAAAGAATTCTACTGAGAATCCTTGCCAGCTTTGTGAAAACGGAAATTAGGCAGAGGATGGCTGAAACTGACGCAAAGAATGGCACAAGAACCAGTGACCAGGTAACATTTTAAGAAGTCTATTATAGGTGCAATACACCGGAGATATCTGATATCACCGATCAGGCCCATCAAGCACCTAGCCTATCTTAGGCTATACAACACCTCTCTCAGATATTAAATGTCCCCTTCATATTATTCTACAAATTTTTCAATTTTTGTTCAATTTTTGTAATTTTTTAATTTTTTATTATTATTTTTAATTATTTTTATTCTTTTTTTTAATTTTTTAATTCAATTTTTTTCTGATGCTCTTCAGAATACCTGTTTGTTAATATACATCAACATTAATTAGATAAGATAGATAGAAACTGATTCTTTCCCCAGTAAGCATGAATCCCTCAGAGCTGCTAAGATTCCTACTTAAATATTATTGAGAAAGAATGGCAAAATCTGATCCTCTGACCTCTTTCAATGATATTAGCTTTAACTAGAGCAAGCAAAGTCCTGTGATATGCATTTAAAAGTGGATTAATATATGTATGTTTCCATATGTAGACAAATGTTAACAAAAACAGCTGACCAGTTGTAAATTTGCTTCAAAATTTGATTAGGGATCTTTTCGTGGTTTTGAACTTGAATGATGTAGGGTGATGCAGGGTACAAGTACTCTTATAGATGTTGTCTTGACCAATGATGCCTTGAAAGTGATTGCCTGTGGTTGGGTTGTAACCTTGAGAAAGCAATGAGAGAAAGGGATTTCCTTTTATTAAAAGCTAAGAAATCTGGCATTGAAAAGGATTGGTCAGCATATAAAAGGAAATGCAGTTTAGTGACAAAGATGCAGAGGCAAAACATCATCAAATACCAGTGGCAGCTGGCACGAAAATAAGATGGTACTAGAAAAGCAAAAAAATTTAGCAGAGCAAACCAGCTAGAGGAAGAGTGGCGCAGGGGCGTTGTCCCTGGAAAATATTTGTTTTTATAGCTAATATTATGGCCAAATTACCTTTCTAAAGCGGGCGAGAAATTTTCATGCAATACCTTGGTTTGTTTGATGTCATGTGATATTGGCATCTGCAGGGGTTACATGGCCTCGCAGCATTTTATCACTAGAAAGAGGAATCTAGTACTGCGAACAATGTCTTCATTGTTTGATTGTTGAAAGACAAACGGTTCTACCTCAGGTTGAGTCAGAAATAACAATGGGACAGACGTCTGCAGTACTGGATGAATGAAGTCTAGAACCGTGGTGTACAAAAAGGGCTTATTCAATGCCAATATTTCAATGAGAATTAAGAGACCAGTAACAAGCGGAACAACCCAGTAACAACCCAGTAACAAGCGGAACAACCAAGGAACAAGCAGAACAACCCAGAAACAAGCGGAAATGTGAATTAATTGTTTAGTAAATAGGACTAGAACTATCAAGAGGCCGTCAATCATGTCTTCGTCTGTTTCGGAGGCTTTGTGATTTTGCCAACCGACAGAGAGAATCTATTGACCCCAGATCGGGACGAAAAATAAATAGCTGATCTGGTGCCACTAGAACCGCTGCAAGCTGCCACTGTCAAATACAATCAAAAGCTACCCAATGAACAGGCAAATAATCCAAAAAAGTTGTGGAAACAAGTTAAAAAAATGTTTTCCAGCTAGGAAAAGTGATTGTAGTCAGCCTTCCAGTGTTTTCACCAAAAATGGGCTCTAAATCACTGAAAAGAAACAAATCGCTGAATGTTTCTGTTCATTCTTCATAAACACAGTTCAAGCAGAAAATAAACCCCCAGAATTTGTCTTTCTATTTCATTCAAGTTTCCCCACGGTATGTCATTTTCATTTCAGGTACTGCAGTCTGTTGTAAAGCTATTTGTTCAATATGCAAGTCCAAATTATTGTATGCCTTGGCAAATGAAAAGACAACAACAGAGTTTTGGATCAGGGTTTGTCATCAAGGGAAGGAGGATCCTAACAAATGCACATGTTGTTAAATACCACAAATCTGTGAGTAAAATCTTCTTTATTCTCCCCTTTACATTTGTTGTTATTTTTGTTTATTGCAATTTGGCATTACCAAAACTGCACCTCAAGAGCAATAAGCTGTACCTGAAGAGCAACAAGAAACAAATCATAATGCTTCCTGAAGATTGGTATTTTGTACAGCAAGAACAATTTGGTATATAGAAGGGAGCGGAGATTTTGCTGTTCTGCCAGCTATCTTTCCTTTTGTTGGGCCTTTAAAGGCATTTGACATGCATAAGTAAAAAAATAACCTAGGCCAAATTGATCAGAGCAAGAAAGGAATTGGAAACTGCTCACATGAAACCACAGCATGCTGCTCTAGGATTTCACCAATTTGCAGAAAGGCGGAAACTGTTCACACGTTTTTCTCTGTGTGGAATTAGATTGGTCAAAGGCTAGTAGTCCAGTGTCTGTAAGCCACTTTTACCTGTGTCAAATGCCTTAAAGTATTGCATTATCCTTTGCAGAGGTGAATAAGGTAATACGCCTGTAATAATGTAAGTGCCTCTTGCCGGAAAAGTTTTAAATGCTAAAGGAGCTTGGCTGGCAGGAATAAAACATTAGATTTAGTTATAAAGGAGGTATAATAGAAATTGTTAACAATTTATTGTGTTTGTCACATATGGAAAAGCATTGAATGATTCAGGCTAACCCTGATAGGGGACTTCCTGAAGTTATCTTTTGTTTATTGTTTGTCAAGTTGGCTTTTTGTCCCAAAAATTGTAATCAATGTGGACAAAAAGGCAGATTACCACTTCTGCAATAAGCGGCTTGTCTCACAAAACGTAAGTAATTATAAAAAAATAGGTTTGCTACACATATATGTTACTGAATAAGTGGATAAAAACCCAAGAAGTTTGCAAAACTAGGAAAGTATATGCTGCTCGACACTGCAACAATTGCTGCTGGAGCATTCAATGGTCCTAAGCCAGACCAAACATACTCACTGTTTTGGCAGTGTCATAGGAAAGCACTAAGTATGGCACACCATTGTTGTGAAAAGTGAAAGTCTGTATGGTTTAGAGGAAACCCTTCAAACTTTTGTTACAAAGTACCTTTTTCAGGATTTTTTTTTAACCAATTAATCAAATGATAGATAGATTCTATGCCTGTCTACTCAACTGCAAACTTTTAGATTTAGATTAAAAACAGGTGTTACAGTTTTTTGAACATGTTCCAGAATAATAAAAAGCAATGTGGAGCTGACATCAAAGTTTCAATCAGAGCAAAAGCAAATTTGAATTTTTTTGAGAAGAGACAATCATGAAACTAACATTGCCTTCCCAAGGATACAGCATTTTAAAAACTTTGGAATTGCGAAAAATTGTTGCTACTTGTATTATCATCACTCAGGAAAATGTTGGTCCTTGGTTTCTGTGGTTTTAAGAAACTACCATAACTTAGCTTCAGCTTTTTATCATAATATGAACTTTTAGCTGATTGGAAACTCCAAGCAACCGTGAGTCATTTAAACAGTTTTTCGATCTCTCAAAATTCATGAATATTTTCCTACAAATTTCTCAGATGTCAGACGTCAGATGGTTATTTAGAAGACAACAGATTTTCTCATCAGCAATATCAAAGATCTTATCATAATTATAATGGTGTCATGTTTAATACAATATAGTCATGGTAATCTTATGATGAAGTCATCCCACAATCCATTATGAGCAAGATCCCAGAACCCCTCCCGTATTCTTTGTCAAGAAAGAAATTGTACGTTTAGCTCAAAATTCACAAAAAATTTTATGATCTGTTGGGATAAGAGTAGATTCAGAGTTTTTCTCTTTCAGAAATAACTTTTTAAAATGATACAAGTATTTAAAAATTGCAACATGAAGCTAATCCTGGCAGAAAATTTCTGTTAAGCTACACAGAAAGTCAGTAAAAATGGAAGTCAGAGGTTTTTCCTAATATTTCCTGGTGCTATTTTCCTGGTTTAAATGAAGTTTTAAGCAAATTCCAAAATGACCAAATATTATGCAACTTTTAGTAAATCTTTATTCCATATAAAATTATGCTTGAGCGTTGTGTTGTAGATAAGAGTGAGGAAACACGGAGATGCGAAGAAATACCAAGCCTACATTGTTCATATTGCCCATGACTGTGACGTTGCAATGGTAAGAGCATCTCCTGCTTTCTTGGTAATTCATCAATTTGCTTAAAAACGAGCCTTTTAAAGATTTAACATTTACAACTCTAAATATTGCTTAAAATCAGGGGCGGATCCAGACATTCGCAACATTCGCACTGGCGAATGTCAGATTTCCACATGTCTTTTTGTAATTGTCTGTTAATACATTTTAGCATTGTGAATATTGTACTAGAAATGGCCAGATAATAAAAAAAAGGTCCACAGAATACAAGAAATAAAAGTTTTGTTTCCTGCCCTAGTTGCTATGATGTCACCTTGTTGTTTACTTTTTAGGTTTTATTCCCTCGTTTTCGTGATTTAGAGATGATATATTCGAAAGAGGGCTCCCCCTTTTACGCATAAATTCACAGAGCAGCAATAAGGTTTGATGCGAATGTCGAATGGAATTATAATATATTAGGCATGCGTGCGCAAATGAAGTAGTACTGAAAAATGTATGCCAAAAATTTGTGCGAATGTCAGTCAAGCTATGTTATTTAGCCATCTGAAAACCAATAGGAAATGTATATGGGAAATTTTTTTGCGAATGTGGCGAAGGTAGATGCGAACTATGTTCGGTAGCCAGTTGAGGGAGAGAACCTTGGAAAGTGAGTAGATAGAAACCTCGCTTCCAGATCAACGGCCATGATTGTTGTTGGAAAGCTGTGGAGACATTTGCTTGCAGATAAGCAGCAATTGTACTTCAGAGTGAGTGAAAGGAGTCAAATATAAGATGATTTTTAATTTGAATCAGCGGATTTCTTATGAAGATGTTCAAAGTTTGTCGAAGATTTTGGTTGATGGATGGTATTTGATAGATGGCAATATCAATATGCGAGGACAGTTCAGTTGGACCTAAAATTGTTGATCCAAAATTTTGCCTATGTTTTCATTTTTATGATGGAGGACGTTATTTAGACAGAGATTCAGATTCAAATAATATTTTGAAGAATACGTGATGCTTTTTAAGGTAAAAAGCCATTTTTATGCAGGCTGTCAATCAGAACTTTTAGGGTTCAAGTCAGGTATATCTTGATAATGATGATGTAGCATTCTGACGAATGATGCTGTTCTATAAATATCTTGATGAATTTGAATATGCTGAATTTTAGAGTTCTAGATATTTTTTTGATAGATGTTGTTATTATCACAAACCTGTAAATAGTTTGACTGTGCTGGGGATTTGTTTTTGATCTGACGAATGATGCTGTTCTATAAATATCTTGATGAATTTGAATATGCTGAATTTTAGAGTTCTAGATATTTTTTTGATAGATGTTGTTATTATCACAAACCTGTAAATAGTTTGACTGTGCTGGGGATTTGTTTTTTAATAAGATATTGCATTTTCTACGGCGTATTCTTTTCTTGTTAATTTTATGCTGTCAGTTTTGGAAAAATCTAGACTGCCATATTTGTAAATGAGAAATTGTAATAGTATTTTGATTTTATTTGTCTGGTCATGACATAAATATGGTAACCCTTTTCACGAGTTTAACCTCTAAAACTAGTAAAATTATTTGTGGTTTCCACACTATAAGAGTATACTATTTGAAACTTTTGGTTCTGAAATACCCTTAAGATTCATTAATTTTTGTTTATGAAATTTGCAAGTGACTGACAGTTTTCTTTTCTATGTTATTGTGTGTGTAAATAAATGTAAATATGGGTAGTAAATAAGTGCAATCAATGGAATGATCCTAATGGGGGAATTACTACATTATTAATAAGAAATTCACAGCAAGTTGGTTCTGCCAAGTAAATATCTTATATAAATCCAAATAGTAAAAGTTACCATGTTTGCCTTATTTCTTTGCCATTACTGACTTTGTTTGATGTACATTTAAAATTTGTATATAATATATATTTATGATGTTCTTGTTATGGAAAGACAATGAATTGTTTTAAATTCTGTTACATTTGCTGTTTTACCAACACCTGAAAATACTAAAATTGTATGATGTGTATTGACCTAACTGGTATTTTTGGCCATGTTTAAGGCACATCACACAGCAGTTTAGATAGAAAGGTGAATGCACAAAATAAATAACAGAAAAGCTCTGAGCCCCTAAGGTATTTGGTGTTGAAGTCAAACATTTGGGTGGATATTGCATTGAAAATTTCTACACTAAACACAGTATTTGATTGTTAAATAATATCATTGTATAAATAGAACTAAGATTCCTTTCTTTAAATGGCTGTTTTTTATGTGAGTGACATAAAATGTTTTTCATGAGTTTTTCTCCCTGAGAAGGGGTGATACACACATCTAATATACCCTTATTTTAGCATCCTCTTTGTTCTTGACAATTTGTGGTTCTGTGCCTAGACTTGCCATTAAATCATTATTAAGAGGACATTTCAAATCTTTGCTGCTGTTTTTCCATCACAAAAGCCATGTAGGAAACAAAACATGCCAACACAACAAAAACTTGATGAGTGTTTCTCAAAATTTTTCCAGAGATCTCTTTTCTTGTTCACTCAATAAGTAAAATGCCAAATTGTCAATGAAATCCAGACCTGGCTGTTATTCTTAATATTTATCCTTAAATTTCTCAACCTTTGAGCCTCAACATTTTCTGTTTCCTTATCCTAAAACTTAATATAAGGAAAAATACATCCTTAAGTGGAAAACTTTGATTCTGAGACTTTAGTAAAATTCGACTAATTTTTCTTTGGGCGTGGTCATATAGGCGTGGTCGAAACTTTGCGAATGTCAGATTTTTTTCTGCATCCGCCCCTGCTTAAAATGAGCTGCAAATTATTCAAACATTCAGAACTTTTAAGCTTGTGGTACCATTGCAAGTCTAATTCTGAATTTAGCTTAAAAAATTGATCATAAACCTTTTATAAAATTTCATAAATATACTTTTATAAAATTGATGATATATGTATTTATAGTTATTTTCTTTCCTCGAACGATACAAAATCATTCTGGATTACGAGCTCAGTAAGTGCAAGTCAATTGATGTCTCGATTTGCACTTTATTTTGGCAACGAAGAAGCAAAAATTCATTTAGAAACAAAGGGATATTCAAAGAAGTTCTTTGCTTTGAGTTTAGAATTATAAATTTTTTGATGGATGCAACGGTGTTGAATGCTACAGACTTATTCGTAAAGAGCGATAATATTTTTTTCAAGCATTTGATCAGAAGAGCTTGTTAGAATCACATTATGCAGAGTTATAACTGTCTTCGTCAGGTTGGTGTTGACGACGAAAAGTTTTGGGAAGATGTAAAACATTTGGAGTTCGGAAATGTACCAAAATTGGAAGAAGATGTTGCTGTTGTTGGGTTTCCCACTGGCGGGGACAATATCAGTATCACGAGAGGAGTTGTTTCCAGGGTCGACATACGCAGATATTCGCATTCTGGGCAAGATTTACTGGCAATACAGGTGTGGGATTGGCATAAAGTTGTCTTAGTTATTTAATCATTTAACTCTGGGTTTCAATTTATTTAACGACTTAGGGTAATATATTGATAGTAAAAAATACAGTTGTACAAACAAAGCTGCAGTTTTTAGGGGCATATGAAATAAAGAATTTGTGATTTGTGAAATAAAGAAATATTTTAGAAATAAAGAATTTTTGGCCATGTGAAGAATTTCATTTAACTTTTTCAAAAGTAAAGAACTTTTGCCAACTAGGGGCGCTTTGTAGTTGAATTTAGAAGCTTGTCGGCTGATGAAAGATGGCTCAGCCACTTCATCGGCAAATAAGACCTAAACACTCTCTGGAGCGCAATATCTAGCGACTGCCAAGTATTATGTCAATTTTTTCCATGGTTCAGTCGGAGGCGTTGTATTTGATATTCATTTCCATCAATATTGAACTGTTTAAAATTGAATGCTCCTGCACTTTCTTTGATGATATTCAGCGGAGATAAGTTGTTGATCAGTATGACAATGATTTCGTATGATTATGTATGCAACGAACAACAAAGAAAACGTGGTTTACAGTTTAAATTCGTTCGGAAAAGCCCATAGGAAATTGCGTATTTTTCAGGTCACGTTGAATTAGCGAAATTAAAGCTTTCAAAGCTGATGATCAGTAATTATTTTTGACTGAAAATTAAGATTTTTCAAATCAAAGCTGCATAACTCGGACAGCATAACAAGGGCAAGAACAAATATTATGATTTCAGCTTAGTGTTGTCTTTTTATGATAAAGCCTTACCCATAGATATGATTTTATAGTTTCTTTAATGACTGCTTCTCTGCAAAAAGAATCTTCATTTTATTGAAATTATTTTTTCATTGTTTAATGAAAGAATTATAGCTTTCATGTGACTCTCCTGTTGCTAACGTCTGGGCAACAGTCACATTGTAAAAGGTTTTTGTCTTAGAAACAATTTTTTGTCAAACGTTTATTTTAGTTTAAAGTTATTTTATTTGACCCTAGCAGCGAGATGCGCGATTTAAAAGCCGTACCGGGTCATATTTTTTAAAAGGTTCTTGTTTATTTAGCCGGATTTACTGAGCTCTCAGCCACGTATTAGGCCTACCGATGTATGTCTTCTACCTCGTTTCTTTGACATGAGCAATTTTTTAATCCTGTCCCGAAACTTCAATGCATATTATCATAGTTTGCTCTAACAAGAACTTTCTTTTGAATGCTAAGGGAATTTCAAAGTAATTTTCATATTTCATGGAAAGTTCTTTAACTATTCAATTGATGTTTATCATGAAGTTACCGCTCTTTTTCTCATGTCATTTTCGATCCCAAAGTAATTATAAATTCCTGTTCAACGCTTCATGCTCTGGAAGGTCGGATGAAAAACACACCAACATAATTCACATTTTTCCTGTATTTGTGCCATTTCACTTGATGACACCAATTGTCTTATTTTATGTTTAATGTTTCCAGATTTGATTGGGTTCGCTTGTCTTATGAATATCTTTTAAGAAGAAATAATATAGAATTGCTTCTCTGAAATGAATCACGCTTCATAATAGTTTAAATAATAGTTTAAAAATTTCATGCTCCTAGATTGATGCTGCTATAAATTCAGGCAACAGTGGTGGTCCTGCATTGCAGCATGGGAGTGTTGTTGGCATCGCATTTCAAGCAATGTGTACGGCTGAAAACATCGGCTACATCATCCCAGTAGGTTGGATTCAAATTTTGTCTTTTTTGTAACCTTCCAATTTTTTGTAAAGCACGGCTCATAATTGGCTTTCATTTAGCACTTTGCTACTTCCAATAGGCTGATTAATAGTCAAAAACTTTGTTTAACCGAAGACTTCAAATGGCGTCCTACGTTATTAAGGAAAGCTGGAGTCGAATTTTTTTTCCCATGCTTTTGTTATTAGTCTTTTAGCTGCTTTTGATGAACCACAGCGAAACAACTTAACGTGTAAATATGGATATTACGTAATGTAAAGTAAAGTATTATGCAAAGTATGAACATAATTTTCTCTTAAGATTTTTAATGGAATTTACTCGCTAATTATCAGCTTTCACCATTGTACAACACGTATTTTATAGCATAAGTGTTTCAGCATCAAAATTTGGTGGAAATAGCACGCAAACATCTTCGCATGTTGACCAAAAAAGCTAAGAACTGAGACACCCCGCATATTTTATCCAACTTTATTTAAGATAAGTAAAATTATCAGACATTTTCCTCGCTGACAAGGACCACTTTTATGTAAATCGTGTCTCTTTGATCTTCTTTCCTTAACACTTCTAGTGTCTCATGTCTGCTCTCGTGTCCGACGTGATTCTTCTCAGAGACGCCCAGTCGGCTGCAGGACATGGAGGCAAAACTCCGCGAAAAGGGGGAAAACAATGGCAAAATAAAGAAAATTGCTTAATTTTTCAAAACAACTTTCCTTGCGCCCGCGTGCTCCGACCCATCTGAATCTTCTTTGTCCCGCACGATTAACTTTGTGTCGCACGTGACTGAAATTCTTTTCACACTTTTGGACATCTAAATAAAAGAGATTGAAAATGTTTTTGGGTCTTTTCGCAGTTGTTCGCGCCTATAAAACCTGCGGTGGGTTTGTTTAGGCTATCACAAACTTTTATGCACATTTTACTCCAAAAAACCAAGCTGAATTCAAATATCACTAATGGTTAGTCATCGCAAATGAAGATCTTTATGTTTCTCTTACAATTTGGTAAAGCTGATATCGCTTCACTTCTTGTTGGCGGCTGAATGACGTCTTCGATTACTTCATATTCTTATTCGATTGTCTATCCTATGTTCTGAGCCTATCAGCTAGGGCTTGAAATGTATCATCAGCATGTTTTGCCGATGACAATAATGATTTTCCCAAAGAAAAAATTATAAATGAACACCGAAAATAGATAAACAAAAAAAACAGATGAAAAATTTATGAAAAGTTCGTTATATCGAGGGTAATTATGATGAAGGGACCAAAAAATTGGCTCGTCATAACGAAAGTTAATTTTATCCGGGGTTCATTATACCAAGAGGATTTGTAAGGAGTTTGCTAGGCAGAGTCCAAAGGAACAAGACATTTAGTTCGTTATACCGGGAAGTTCGCTATATCCGGGGGTTCGTTATATCGGGATTCCACCTTATAAGTCGAAAGCTAAACCTAAGTTTCACGTTTTGCGTGTTTTTGAATATATTGATTTTAGACAATTTAAAGCTTGTTTTCGGGTTTCAGAAAGAAAAAGTGCCCGTGTCGGCGTTCATATAAACGGAATTTGTAATTCACTTCCTGAAGGTGCAGTTTTCTTCCATTTTAGCAAAGTATACCATTCTTCCAATCTATCAACTAATTTTTCATTACACTGATAAAGATTAATTCATTTGAACTGCCTCAGTAAGTTTTGGCTGATGTCAAATTCGCTCAACCAACACTGCACAATTTCTACAAAAAACGAGCCATCTTGTTGCCTTTATTTACACAGTCAACAATGTTAATTAAGTTTTCCTGTTATAAAAAGTTTTCCATTTAAATGCTCGTTCGTAATAAAAAGTTTTGATTCCTATCAATCAATAACCTATTTTTCATCGTCACTGTGTAATTTCTAAAACGTTTCAAAAAACCAGCCGTTATTTGCAATTTGAAGAAAAAATTTTGGAAATCAAGCTTTCCTGTGCAATATTATTTACCATCTCCACAACAATTTGTCTGCAATTGACTGCAAAGAACAAGTATTTCTTAGTACACTTACATATTTTTGTGACGAAGCATTATCTTTTTATCTCGTTTGCGTAAGCGCGCTAGTACCCTTATCTGTAATACCACTTGTTCTTTGAGACGGGATATCTAGAAAGCTACGCGGAATGGCATCTAGATTAGTGTAGCTGTATGTACATATTCTTCGTACATTAAAAGCCGTGACGAGTCATGTTAGTATAATAACATGAAAGTAAGAACATTATGAACAGTTTCTCGAATTAGGAACAGTTTCTCGTGCTTAAAAATGCAATAAAATCGAAAAATTAAAATAGTTTAATCTCAATGCATCGGGCTGATGCTTGCCTGTTATTGATCAAATATGTGTACCTTTGAGTTGATTTGATCAAGTCTTAACTGAATCAGTCTTCCTGATGCAACCTTGAATGACTTTTCCAAAACAAATGCAGCCGTGACTGATTCCCCAACGGCTATTCACTGCCTTCTTACGTCTTCATCAAAAGATGGGAGGGACTTAATTTTTGCTTCTGATTTTTTCAGCCATTAGCCCCAAACATATGTTTAGTATAACAGTATGTCTTTGTTGACAACCGAGATTCTTTTGCTGCTGTTTGTTCATCGTCAAATGGATCTTCCAGTGTACAATGAATAATTTAACATTAACTGAGGTATTTCGCAAAACCTTTTTGTTGCTGTGCAGTAGCTTGAGTCATATCCTAGCTTTGCATGAAAATAAGATGGCCACTGAAGTGAAACTTCTTAATTAATGAAAGATGGTAAGTAAAGATTTTTTGTAATTTAAGTATTTGAAAAAGAGAAAGGTTTTGGCCAAATTTATTCTACACGTGAGTGCAGAACACATGAATTTTAGCCATCTTCTAGAATGCCACAAAAGTTATGGTACCTACCTTAGATTAGGCGTGTTGATTCTTGAATACCTCACTCCAGATAGCAAAAGATGAACAGATAAAAGAATTTTGCAGGCCACTTAAATCCAACTGCAAAAACAATTCTTGTTCTTTTGTAAGGGCTTTACACTTACTCACAAGTATCCGGATATAGCTGGATCGTCCGCCTGACCCCATCCAATAAGTAAGACTTACCTGGTTTGTTGAAAGATGCTTGATATATATAGACATCTGCGATCCGAAGTCAAACAATGACAACTGATGGATGCTGATGATGTAATATGCAACTGTAACACCTGCTGCAGCTTGTTTGAAATGAAGAAGACATCGCATATTCATATGAAGAGTCTCATATATTCAACGTATTCTTGGGTGACAACGTATTTTTAAAGTATTCTTGGATGATACTGTAAGAATCTGGATGAGTACTACGATGCTTATGATTTAGAAAACATTTTAGGTTTGCTGTTAATCAAGGGCTGGGCTTTTTCAAAAAAGAGGATTATTGTTTAATTTTCATTTCAAATCAATAAATTCTGTTCTGTGTAACTTCAGTTTTTTGTTCAGATTTTATCAAGGCCAAAGCTTATGTTGTGATATACTCTCGCGTATACTTTAATTTGATTTTATTCATAAATTTGCTTGTGTGAACTAGAATCCAATAACAACATGCTTTCAATGAATTCGAAAATAGCAAACATTCTGTAGCGAACATATAATAAATATTGACATTATAGAATTGACGTGGTTTTTATTCGTCTTTATTGCTAAATATGTTTAGGCTCAGAGCGAAAAATGTAATTTTCCCGAAAAGTTTCTGCCTTGCATACAAAAACTGAGCCGTTTTTTAGCCCTTGATGTCACAAAATGATTAAATGTATACAGCTTCTATGCAAAGCCATGTCGAAGGCTGTCCCTGAAGGTTGTCACTGGAGGCTGTCCCTGAAGGTTGTCACTGGAGGCTGTCTCTGAAGGTTGTCGCCAAAAATTGTTGTCACCGAAGGGTGTCATTGAAGGTTTTTGCTGAAAGCTGTCACCCATCATCATCATCATAATAATTGATGATGATGATGATGATGATGCAACTGAAAGCTGTCACTGAAGGGATCCACTTGGCTGATTTCCACGAGGCGAATTTCGCATCGAATTCGCTGCGAATTATCTTCGAAATTGTGTTAATTTTCACGAAGTTGCGAATTCGCTGCGAAATCACATATTGATTTCCCCCAAAACTCAACTTTAAAGCGCCTATTTTAAAAACTGCACGCATGGCGAATGTTTCAAGACTGTTTTTTTTCACAAATCAAGCAAATTTACTTTGATTGCTTTGATTGCTTTGATTGACTGCTTTGATTGGTAATTAGGTGCTGCGAAATATTTTGCCGCGAAAAAGTAGATTTCTTTCTGCCTTCTTGCGAATTCGCTGCGAAATCAAAAATCAAAACTGTGCATGCCTTGATACCTTCATCAGCGATTTCACTGCGAAATTCGCCTCGTGGAAATCAGCCTTTTAGGTTGTCCTTAACAATTGTCACATAAGGTTTCACCAAAAGTTGTAACCAAAAATTTTCACGTCTTTCGCCCGTCACATGCAGTCGCTATCTTTCCCCGTATGTCTTTACGTTGATTATATGATTCAAGATAATCCCGTGACTTAATTCCGTGACGTCATGAGCTTACCGCTCGCTTGCAAAAAATTTCAGATGTCGAAGGTAGAATTGCATTAAGCCGTTCCCCTGAATTCGTTCAAGCAATCACGGGGGTAATTAGAAACAATCGCAGAAAGTGTGAATTTAAAGTTACTCGCTTTTTAATGAAGACATTGCTGTAATTTAAACTGTGAAAGATGGTGATTAATTTATATTTTAATGTACAACAAGCTTTGGTAATATAAAACCTGTAGGATTTTGACCCACCTTTACTCTTTGTATTTACTTAATTGTTATTATTAATTTTTTTATTTATTTGCTGATGTCACTTTCAATGTGTTTTGCCACAAGCAAATTGTATCTTAAAAAAGTGTCAAAACTAGGCCAGATTTGAATTCCAGATGTAAATCAATTCAATGCATCCACATAGAAGGCTCATTTTATATTGAATCGCGCAAATTTTATTTTGCTACTGTTCTGACTTGACCATTACAACCTTGACGTCCGTGTTTTCCGACAATCCATTACAACCAAAGAGCTTGTTATCTATTGAATTTTCAAAATAACAGTCATCCTTTAGACATAATTATTGGGAGATCCTATCTTTACGGTTTTTTTTCTGGTTGATTGAGGAATTTATCTGTAAGCCAATTTTGTATTAGCTCACGAAAGTAATCAGAAATTTTACCGTAGAAGCTCTATTAAGCCCTGCGGGGGATTTATTTTTTCAGTCCTAGAGGGGGGCTTATAAGAGCTCTTGGATTTCTTCGAAAGAATCAGCATCATTATCCTCTTGACGTCTAAGGCGCACAAGGAAATCTTTACATGGGCCGTATTTAATGCACATCATCTGATCATCATTGCACCCGTCAATACAGCATTTCTTCCCTGTTTATAAGAATCTCAGGCTTCAAAACTGACAATTATTCATTTTCAATTTGTTTCGAATTCTCCACTATTATAAAGCCTACCTATATAGGGGTTTTTCCGGTTTAAGAATTCTTCAGTATCACCACATTTGTGCTTGATAATTTTATTTACATTAATTTCTTGTTGTGTCTTTGCTTTTATTTGATCGTCAATTTCTCTTATTCAAAATTGTACATAACGATTTTTTATATTTTTTTCAGATTCCGGTGATAACCCACTTTCTTGATGATGTTGAAACCCGTAATTATTTCTCGGGGTTTTGTGATCTCGGAGTGAGGTGGCAGGCGATCGAGGCTGAGCAGATGCGGAGCTATTTCAAACTGTCTGCTGACGATACTGGGGTTCTCATTGCTAAAGTATTTAAACTTTCTTGTAGTCACAGCCGTTTGAAAAAGGGAGACGTCTTGATGTTTTTAGACGGGTATCCAATCGCTGATAATGGAAGTGTGAGTATCGCTCTAGTATTCTGAAACTTGTTGGTACTGTAACTGGAAAAGTAACTGGAGGTCAGTAACTAGCGTTGCAGTGTGACATACGGTAGTAGCAACGTGAACACTTCATCACGTGAATGAGCAGATCCATAGAGTCAGGGTGGCAGTTAAAATAAGACAAAAATATCAGAAAAAAAAATTACGGCCAAAATGTTGGCACTACCTAGATGAATCTCCCCCTCTTTTTGAGTGATACATGCAGCAATTGGACAGGAATCCCAAAATACCTCAATTAGAAATTGGTATGTTGGTAATTTCTCACAAAATTCATCCAAAGGAGATTCTGTATATTCAGGTGCAAATCTGAACACGTTTTGTTGCGTTCAAATGTTGACATTTTCAAGTCGATTTGGGAAGTGAAATTTGGAAAGAAGATCCTTTTTATGAGAAATAATGAGATACGAAAGATTTCTGTTGTCAGTGAGAAACTAAAAATAAGTGAGCATGAAAACTGACCATTATTTCACCCAGACATGCATCCCTTCTTCAAAATAGAAACTGTTCTGTCATTTGATAGAAATATCAGGGTGTCATTTAGAAAAGCCTTTTTGCTTGGAAATATAAATTTCTCGTTCACAGTCGTTCACAGTCACATTGATACGAATCCTATTTCATTATTGACCCGATGTCTCATTTTTCGGCTATGTTCAGTGTCTTTTAGACAAACGGTTCCAACTTTTTACTGATCATATGACTGAACACTGACATGTGATCTAGCTGAATATTGTCTTAACTCGCTTTATTTTTTGGCGCCAAATTACAAAGAAATAAGCCACAAGCTGACCAGTACAGTAAATTGTAAAGATGGATGGAAGCTCAATAGCTGCGTTTGGAATTAATTGAACTGATTGAGAGGAAAATGTGAAAGTACAGCGGAGATGGTATGATATGGGATAGAAAGACGAAGTGAGCTAGGTTTTTATAGCGATATTTTTCGAGATCTAAGTATTGAAGATCTGATGAGAGTGAAAAAGACATAACACCAAAGCAGGTTTGCGGCGGCAATATAGCTATTAATGAATAAAAACAGACTCAAGGCCACGGTTTAAATGGGATGTTGCCCAAATGGGATGGCGCCTGAATGGGATGGTGCCTAAATAGGATGGTGCCTAAATAGGATGGTGCCTTAATGGGATGTTGACCAAACGGGATGGTGTCCAAATAGAATGGTGCCTAAATGGGATGGTGCCTGAATGGGATGGTGCCTGAATGGGATGGTGCCTGAATGGGATGGTGCCTGAATGGGATGGTGCCTGAATGGGATGGTGCCTAAATGGGATGGTGACCAAATAGAATGGTACCTTAATGGGATAATTGGATGGTACCTTAATGGGATAGTGTCCAAATGAGATGGTGCATGAATAGGATGGTGTCCAAATGGGATGGTGTCCAAATAGAATGGTGCCTAAATGAGATGGTGTATGAATAGGATGGTGTCCAAATGGGGTGTTACCCGAATGGGATGATTTCCAGATGGAATGGTGCCCAAATGGGATGGTGTCCAAACGGAATAACTCTCGAACGTAATCCAAGTGCGCATAGTACATAGAATCAGGCTCAGTGTTTGGTTTTAACCCATCTTGACTCAGAGTAAAGTATATTATCAAATATAGATGTTAAACAAATAGCATACTGATTGACCTCCCTTCTTAACATTATTCATCTTTTAAAAAGTATGGATACTTTTGCTTTGAAGTCGCAACTTGAGTAAAAGAAATCAAATATCATTGAGACATTGGTGAATACCTGCACCATACAATAATCTCTGATGCCTTAAAGACTATTTGAGAACAAATAATAGGTTCCATTCCATCGTTTATAAAAGTGAAGAAAGATCAACCGAATGAACACAAAACTGACAAATTGGGGAGTTTAGAAACATCCCAAAAATCGTCCAAACTCCAGTTTACGTGAGAGAGCAAAGCAGCCCTGTGATGTACAGGGTTCTTTATTGTTTCTTTTAACTTGTTTTGAGAGTTTTTGAGTCCTTAATCTGGTTGGCTGACGTATATTGACGGTTTGAAAGACTCATTTAAGTGGCATTATGCTTGCGAAAGAAACGAGTTGTGATTCACTGATTTCATAATCATGCCTTTCCTTTATGCTGGTTGTGACCTTGCCTTTTTAATCAACCTATTAGGAAGTTGAAGTGAAATCTTTTACAGTAGAATATTAGCGCGTGGAGCGGTGCCAGCTAATCTCTTTCAGTGGAAAAATAATATTTATTGACGTAATGATATTAGCCTTCAAATCTAATGTGCCAGTTGTAAATGATTTTGCATATTTTGCAGGTGCTTTTCCGTGGGGATGAGCGCATTTATTGGACCTATTTGCTGCATTCAAAATTTCCTGGTCAAACAATACATGCATCGATATTACGAGCTGGTGAAAAATTGGATGTCGAAATAAGATTAGCCGTATATAAACCTCTTGTGCCTAGGCAATTATACGATCGAACGCCAAGGTAACTGCCTGTGTGTATGTTATTCGACGATTAAACGTATCAAAAGAAGCCACGTTCCTATCTAGCTAAGAAACAAAAGGTTTCTTTCCTGGCATGAAGATTAAAAAAGCCTTGTTGACACGGAACCCAGTCAAAATTTTTAGATATAAGCATTTGCAATCTTCAGATCGTTTGCAATTCAAACCCAGCGCACTTTCCTGTAATGCTGATTTAGAATCGATTTCTCCTTAGAACGTATCGAAATGTCATATTCCTTGTATCCCGTTCGGCTTTTTCATCTGAAGCCTCTTGTTCAAAAGTTACTTTTTCACTTTGATTAAATTGTTTTTTGGTATATTTTCTGAAATATTTTCTGGCAGCAACGAACATTTTCAAACGCGATTGGCGTTATGAACTTTGTGTTCTGAAGCCTTCCCAGATGTATAAACTAATGTGTCTCGCTCTGCCAAAGAGTAATGTTTAAGGCTTCGGTTTTTAAGCTCTTTCCTTTGGTCACAGTAGACTCAAGTTAACAAGCTCTTCCTTAAGGCCTCCTTTTTGTTTTAGCGATAGATACCCTTTCCAGTTGTAAATATTTACTGCTTCTCACCGTCGGCCAGATTCGTCCTTCTTTGCAATTTTTCCTTTTAAAATTCTGATTATTTTTGTAATGTCAGTTTTGCTTTGCTTAAGATCATATCGAAAGTGGAAGGCCGAATAATTAGATATTCAAGTCATGCTGCATTTTGCTTTGAAAATCAAGCCTTTTCTTAGTACGAGCTTTGCGAATTTTATCACATTGCATCATTCATGTCGTTTACCACGCTGTCCATTGTCGATACTGCTCTAATAAAGTAATGGCTGACTTTGCCCATTTTCTCTTAATTTTAGTTACGTAGTATATTGTGGCCTAGTCTTTGTGACTCTATCGCAACCATATTTACACCACCAATTTGGGAAAGACTGGATGACCAAATCTCCCGTGAGGCTTTGCGAGCTTGTGCGTAGCCATGCTGAAAGGGCGGAGCAAGAAGTGGTTTTATTAAGTCAGGTAAGTTTTTATGTTTATTGATAAAAATATATGCCCAATATGTCATTGGAAAAACACAGATCACAATGTTTGGAAGATGCATTAAAGAAAGGAACATACACTGAAATAGGCCACTCCGAAAAACGCAAGCACATGACCGGCATAGTTGTACAAACAGTGCTACCGGGCAAATATTTTCCATCGTGTTGTTTCGGACGCTTTTAGCAGTATGTTTTAAAAAGTTTGCTATTTTCATTGCCATTTTCAAGCTCTTTACCGCCAAAAAATGGTTCAAATTTAGAATGAGTACTCATGCTAAAGCTATTGTCACATGTAAAATTCATTCTACGATTTTTCGTTTAGCGTATACTGCCTCTAGCATCGGAACTCTTATTTGTTATTTTCTGGGGTCAAAAAAAGATGCAGTTACTGTTCGTAGTTGCAAGTTTTAGTTTTCCTCCTAAATAACTCCAGTTACCTGATGCTGGGGTGTGCCTTTTAGATCACAGGGAGCATCGAATATATTATTTTATCGTGGAATCATTGTTACTATTTTTCTTTCAATTGGTTTACAATCTCCTTTATCGTTTTACAAATGAAGTTTCTTTACTTCTGAGGGTTCCATTTGGTTTTTGCGAATGTTAGTGTATCGAAGTTTAGTGTACATAAAATGACACTGTACACTATTTAAAGTTAACTTGATTTGTCTGAAAGGAGGGCAGGTCACGATTAAGGGCTTACTCGTTAACTACTGTTGAATGGTTTCAAAATTTAATATGAAAAACCCAGCAGCATCGAAATATCAGGAGAGAAACCCAGCACATAAACGTCTTACCAAATTGAAAATTCTGCTTGTTATTCTAGGTTCTGGCATCTGAATTAACAGCAGGGTATGAAGGATTTTCAAATTTGCAGTTATTCAGAGTAAATGGAGTTCCCGTGTTGAATCTTCGCCATCTTTGCTACCTGTTAGACAGATACACACATCCCCATTTAGGCAACGAGGTTCAAATGGAGACAGAGACAAGTGATATTCAAGAAGACAAAGCCAGCCTCCACATCGGAACGGAATGCAACCCTGATTTTAATATAGGTCCCAAAACAAAGAAACCACGCTCTGGCGGTATCATGGCATGTCTGCCCTCTGAAACAGACGATGTTGATAAAATAACAAGTTTTGGGGACATTGAGAACGATAACAAAAGTGAAACGTCACCTATACTAAATAACAACGAAAGAAAAAGTGAATATAGTGATGTTTTAGATGGTTATGATCATGCAGATCGTGCACTTTTTGAGGAATTCACCAGAGAAAGTGCAAATTTGTACACGCAGGTAAAGGAAGAATCTTTGCTTCTGGACTGCGAAAATTTTATCAATTTTGAACTTGACCAGGATAAGATCATTGTTTTGAAAATAACAGAAGCAAAGATAAAGTCAAACGACATTTTACGACAGCATGCAATCACCAACCCTAGATCAGTGGATCTTCCAGGCTGTCGTTTCTGAGGATTGAATCAACATAATTAGAAACATCAGAAATTATCACCAATTAGCATCAATTATCATCAATTATCATCATTACCATTATCAACCAATCATTGTGATCATCACACCACCACCATTGTCATATTCAAAGTCATTGTTGTTATCATTGCTGTAGAATACTTCTTGTCTTTTTTGTTAGAATTTTAATTATAGTGGAAAAAAATACTAGCATATATAGACTTCTGTTAAAATAAAAATTTTCATAGTTTTTTTAAGATTATTATGAATTTCAATGTTTGTGATATGATAGTAGTTAATACCAGTGGCATTTGCTATCTAAGACATCTTTCTGGCTGTCAAAGCTCCAATAACTTTTTTGTCTTACTGACAACGTGAATATGTTTACGCCTGCGTGTAGGCAGGACACCAGTGAAAACGCAACTCAACTCATAAGCGAAAAGATTCTCAAACAGTAAACCCGGCAAGTCCGGTAAGATTTTAATTGCTTCGGTGCAGTACTCCGATTAAAATCAAATCACCTGATTGTGTTTCTTACTTTCGGCATTTTTAAGAGGACACGTTTCAAAGATGGTTCACGTGTGATATTTCGTTCTGGACCGTTTCAAAGAGTGACTGTACCCTTGTAATGCAAAAATGGCGCAGATTAGCATATTTGATTAATTCATATAGATGTGGCTTGTAACTGCTTTAAAATTTGCCCCACTGTAATAAACATTTTAGCGAAAAAATTCGTAAGAGAATTTAATTCCATTTTAAAGAGTTTTATCTTGAAAATGCAAAAGAATCCACATATTGGGAAATGTTTCATGACCCATTCCATCTACAAATTGGCTTGTGCAGAGGCCTACGACACTGTGAATTTTGTAATGTTTATTGGACACTGATCACTCAAAGGTTCTACCTTACTTATTTGCTAAAGCGATCACATGTTATAAAGGCCGAAGACATCTGTAAAGCCCATACCGAGAAAGAAATAATAAGTCCAAATCGATGCGTTGTATAGCATCTCCTGTGACTTTTTAAAATGCTTGGTGAAATCTACTGTAAATTGATGTTACCACTAGGTGTCTTACGTCACTTTTATGTGCAAATGTCGATAGTTTATGAAAATATATTGTCAATGAATTGGCTTTCGTTAGGTAAATGCTATTCCATGAAATAACAATAAAACTGATTAATACTCACTGTTTTGGAAACTAATTGTAACAATCAACATGTTTATACCTTAGATCTGAAAACTTTGGAGGGAGTTCTGACTTTAAAGAGAAATCCGCCTTTTTCAATATCTGTTTTGATTTTCTGGTTACCTTATCTGTTGAAAAGGATCTTTCAATAATTTTTTAAAAACATCTCATAATTGATTTTTAATGGTCAAAAGGCTCCACTTCACCCTGAGATTTATTACCAGATTTTTCACCTCTTTAAATATCTATATAAACCATCTGACGAGGAAGTCGAATGCAGTTACAAGGTGATGAAGATTTCCTACAATTTCCTAGACTAGGAAAATCAACTTCTCCTTTTGAAAATTATCTTCTAAATAAACTTAAATAAACTAAGATAAAAGCTGTTGTCTTTAGAATGGCTTTGAAAAAAACAAACATTTGAGTACAATAAAGCTCTTTATCTGACCCTCTTCAGAATTTAAAACGTCAGAACATAGATCAAAACTCTACGCTAGGAAGTATATATACCCAGTTGTAAATCGAAATAGGCCAATCAGAAACGCGAGCACATGACTGTTGAAGTTACCCAATCAGTGCCGCTTTTCTATTGAGAATGTTACCATACACAATAGCGGCTTTATCCTGCGTGTGAGATAGATTCCCCTCTTTATCTATCTACATAAGCACGAAATCCATTGGGTAACCTCAACAGTGATGTGCTCGCGTTTCTGATTGGCCTATTCCAATCCACAACTGGGTATATAATTTACTGGCGTAGAGTTCTAGATCTATGTTCTGACGTTTATACTCAAAAGTTTGCTTCTTTTAAAGCCAGTTTTAGTTTTGTATCACCAAAATATTATTTGCTGCTGCCTTTGTTAGTTTTGTCATCAACTTCCACTTAAAGACTCGTTGCTAACAATGGGCCTTTGCGAGCGTGGCGACGATCCAAACAATGGCAGTAAACTTCTACGGATTAACCAAAGTTGATTTCAGACTGTCTAAAAATGCATTATGGGATGCTTGCGTAGCGCAATGGCTCATTGTTAGCAATGAGTCTTTAAGCTTTAAACATCGAGGTGTAAACAATGTGCCCGACGAAACGAGCAGTTGCTGTGCAAACTACTCAATCCTTCGGCCCCGTTGTTTAATCGAGTCTTCAAAAGACTTCTTTTAAAGATAAATCAGAAGAGGTCCCGAAAAAAACACAGTTATTTGTGACTCTTAAACTCTTACCATAACTTCTTCTTACAATAAATTTATCAAACAATAGAAAACTCGCAATACTCCTAATATTAAAAATCAGATAGAAACGTTAAAAATTATACAACAACGTGGCAACAAAACACACGACTTAGGGTCTTCAGAAGTACATAACAACTTTATAAAATATCGAAGTTCCAGGAGTGCTTTTAGCGTCAGAAATTAAAAAAATCAGCACCAATGGCTTTAAGTTAAGTCAGAAACCAGCCATGTCGCTTTTTTACAACGGCTGAAAAGGGCCTAAACCCCTGTTAAAAAACATGCAATTATGTAAAAAGAATTTGGATAACAGATTCTACTTTTGAAGAAAGGAAAGTTTCACACATACCCCAAGTTTTACTCGTTGTGTGATATTGTATCGGGAAAGCTCTAAAGCTATTCACAATATACTACTGCTAGAATATAGTTAAAACAATATGACCAAAGTTCATGAAATTGTTCTTGCGGGCTAAAATATGCCCTATCTTTAAACATACGAAACTCTTTGATTATCATAACAAATCAATTAAGTCTGAACGTGTAATTTTGTTGGATTAACATAGTCAAAGAACACTCCATGACACTCTATAAGGATCGTTCTCTGCTAACTAGATTTTCATACATGCGAAAGTGAGTGGACCTCTGCCTCGCAGGGAACAAAAACCAAAGCTAAGAAAGTCACATTGCTCTTGGCAAATTGGAAATCTAAGTTAGAGAGGGTGGCCGAGTTTTTAATATTGCTTCTTTTCGACAAGCAAGTAGAAAATTTGCTTGAAATCAATTAATAAAACTGCTATAGCAATGTTAAGGTACATTTTCAAGGAAAACATTTGACATGATTTCGTTTTGCTTACCAACTTTGCAATAAGGTAGAGAAAATTGGGAATTTTTAGATACAGAAAAAGTTCAAATGAGGATAATGTGGGAATGAGGGTAAGGTGGGAATGAGGATAAGGTGGGAATAAGAATAAGGTGGGAATACGGATAAGGTGGGAATGAGTGGTAACATGACACTTAAATAAAACCTACCAATATGATTTTGCAAAAAATAAAACCAGCTCAATGGTAAAAACATCAATAGATCTGTGTGTAAAATAATTTCAACAAAACATGTATGCAATCGAGGTAGAACAAATTTAAATACAAACAATTAAATACTACCACTAAGAGAATTACTTGTATCTGATCTTCAGTTTGCACATTAACTTAAAAAATGGTCTAGAATCGTGGTCAACTTTAAACATTAACGCATAAATTTTAAACACAGCAAATTTAAAAAGTTAGATACGGATGAAAGTCGGACTTTTCTTTGTAATTAGCTTTCCGGTGATTTTCAATATTTGAGATTCGTCGCCAAGACAAGATCTAGCAAGGACTGGCGAAGGCTGTTCTGGTGCCTTGCCTGTTACGGATTCCTTTCAACAACTTTAATGCCATAGAGAGAAAATCATATTTCAAATTAAACATTCAATGTTTATCAAATACGTCTTGTCAGTCATAACACACTCCTTCTGTCTTTGGCATATTCATACATGTGTCATCTAACTTGAATACGCTGCTTTGAACCCAACTCTAAATGCTACGATTTCTGCATGTCAACAATTAACAACCTTGTCTGCGTAATTTGTATGAGAAATCAAATGTAAGGTCATCCAGCTAAGTGTTTTTTTGTTCCAAGGACATGTGTCAAGATGCTATTTAATCATCTTCATCAGCTTCTGTTTTCGATTTTATCTCTTTAAAAAGGATTTTGATCTCGCGCTCCAGCTTTCTCGTTTGATCTGGGTCGAGTGGGTCCTGTTCATTATAATCATCATTTTCGTCATCAGAGTTGTATGACGTCTCCGTTAAGTTATCTGCATCGAGACAGCTAATCTCGCTGGGCAGCATACGTCTTTGCCTTCGATACGGCACTTCGTCTGTGTCCGAGAAGGCAACACTAAGGGATGGTCTGGTGCAAGATTCAATATCTGAAGGGCAAGTTTCTGACGGGGGTGCGGGGTATTCACCACCAAGGAGATCTTGTAAATATAATGATGTGTTGTCTTCGAGAGCGAGGGAGTACCTATTATTAAAGTCTTTGGCTGACAGTTGTGTCGTAATACATTCATAAGGCTCCAAAAGTGAAGAATCTGACCCCCTTGAGGCAGCTGCTCTTTGGATGGTGGGCGACCTCTCTGGCTTCGTATCATTCCTCTTCTTAACACGAGCTGCAACAGGTGATCCAGTTTCGGTTATTGCTAAAGACTGCCAGGACAGGCGAACATCAGCCGGACGCTCTGGGACCGCCGGCCTTTCATTTTCGTTAAATGTCATGGAGCTGCGGCGACAGGACCGACCTAAAGATAGTTCTATTAGTTTTGCATAGACATTACCATAAAAACAAAATAGTACATATGATAAATAAAAATGGTAAATAAGAAACACATAACAGGAGGAATTGAGAAAACAAATATCAATAAACACATGAATAATTGAAATAAAACCAGATACATTGCTGATTAACTGTGGTTGCGTACACTAAATCAAAATCTATAAATTAATAACTCAAAGTTTTAACATGCTTCCTAACATTTGACCTTCATCAACATCTGAACTTTACACCAAGTAAGAGCTATCGCATAAGTGGGTTTGAGATCCTTTAAACAAAAAGATGATTTTTTATCTTCATTTTGCTCTAGATGGCCTGTCAAAATCTCACTCTCGTGGAAAAAAAATTTTGCTTGCTTACCTGCGGGTTTTTCCGATTGCTTTTCCGGTAGTTTAGGTGTATCTTCGTAGCCATAGTTATAAGACAATCCCATCCTGCTACCCTCTTTTGACCTCGTTCTGGTGGGTTTGGATCTATTGGCAACATCTTCTGGAACCTCGCAATAATCCCAATGGTAGGGCCCATTCAACTGATCATCCGCCTCACTGATGTCTGATGCGCTGCCCTTGACATCCAAAGCATTGTCACTGCCCCTTGGCGTGCTTGGCAGCGATCCATCTCTAAATGTAGGCAAAAGCTTTTTCGACAAGGCACTCGAGTCAGGGGCTTTTATGCATCTGTCGTCATCAGACATAGTGGACTGGGGGGACGTTACAGCTTGAGATGGGTCGTAGAGAGCAGTTGTGGCAAAATCAGCAGAACCATCAGTGTAATAGTCAGGAGGCCCATCAAAGCGTGGGGGCACATGCGGTGGAAACTGGTCCAGTTCAATACAGTTCAATGGGTATTTAATATCAGGACCATCCGTGCCTCTTGGCTGACTGTATTCCTGCTTGGACTTTCGTCGCCAAACACATACGACAACAGCAATAATTATTATAATGATCACAATAGGAATGCCAACATATAAAAGCAAGTTGAAGTTGAACGGTTCACTTCTGTCGGCAAGCGCACCCTTTGCAATACAATTGGGAGAATTTTGACCGTTTGTGCAGTTACAAAAGAAACTTCCTATAGTGTTGATACAGGTGCCCCAGTCACCACACGGATTCTCACTCGACAAACACTCGTTTACATCAAACTGACAATAAGCACCTTTATAACCCTTTTTGCATTTGCACACAGGACCATCCATGGCTTCTTTACATAAGCCATGTTTTCCACAGCTATGGTGCTGGCAGTAGGACCCAAAGCCACACCGCTTTCCCTTTTTGCCGGGCGGGCAGTCACACTTGTAATCATACTGAAATGTGGTGCATCTGGCACCATAGAAGCAGGGCGATGATGCACAGGGATTCGTGTCCAACTCACATTTTGGCCCGCGGTATCTTTGTGGACACATGCAGCGGTAGTCTGTTCCTTCATTCAGGTTTTCACATTTTCCACCGTTCTTGCAGGGATTGCTTGCGCATAGACCGTTGTTTGTTTGGCACTGCGCTCCAGTATAAGGATGCTTGCATGTGCATCGATACTCAATTTCGCTGTTGGCCTTGAAATATGTACACGTGCCTCCATTCCTACAAGGGTTGTCTGCACAAGTCACAGTGGGCTTACACAGTGTTCCTCTGTGACCAGGCATACATTGACATCGGTATGCCGAGAGAGTGTCGATGCAGTCGCTGAAATGAGGGCACTTCGTCTTCTTGCAAGCACCAGAACCTTTACAAGACTTCTTCACACCATAAGATCTTCCACTTAGTATCAAGCTATTGTTGCCGTTCCAGGGCAAAAGCTGGCCATTTAGCTTCGGGTATCGAAGACAGCCCCGGAATCCGTTTTCTGTTAAAAATAAAGTTGGGTCAAGTTGGCTTTATGAATGGTTCTGAAACATTCAAAGAATATTGAAGACCAAGCTAAATCTAAGGTGTGAGAAGAAGCTTCGCAAAAAATTCCTTAGCAAAGGGGGGAAATAAAAAAGGCGCAAAAATTCGAGGCTAATAGTTATTGTGGAGAGAAAGAATAAATTAATTTTTTCAATTATTATCAATCTTCCAAAGGTTCTGTTCAAAGGAGTTGCTTTGAGAAAGGTGTAAATATGGAAGGTTCGCTAAAGTACTCACCAACACTGCCTTGTGACAAAACTCCTGCTCCAAAGAAAACGTTGTTGCTATCTAAGTTGATTTTGACATTTTCACCTTTAGCCCGACCTTCGGACTTATATTTGCCATCATCAAGAATTAAGGTAGCACGGTTGGCGCTGCGGATGACTTTCACATCGTGCCATCTACCATCATTGACTTGTATGTCGTCGATCTGAACAATCCCCTGACCAGTCCCAAAATCGAATTTGAACCGAACTTTTCCCTCGAAAACCTAAAAAACGCATAAAAATACAACTAAGCTTTTCTAAAAAGTATGAAAGTTTTGTCCTGTATAGTGGAGAAAAAGAGAAATAGAAGATCAAAAAAGCATAACAAAAAATGTGAAAGTTTTACGCCAGCGACTGAATGATACATAGCCAGATGTAAAGGGGTTCATGGCAGGTCTTTCCGCTCAAGACACATAACTGATAGTGATGAAACAACTGGCATAAGAATATTAAATTAGTACCTGGAAGGTAAACCAACAAAACGAAGGCGATCTTCCATCTACGCGATGTGTCAGGGCAAAAGGCCACCCCCAACCACCAAAGGTTTGTACTTTGCTGTTAAGGCCTAGACCAATGCTCTATCAATTTCATTAGCGGCATTTATGCAGCATTAGGAAAGTCAGCGGCATAGCAGTATCAAATATTGGAATATTTTCTAGTTCGGGAAACGTTTGGCATTTTTACTACATTCAGCTCACATTGGTTTTGAACACTTACTACATTCTTTGCTTTTAAAAAATGAAAGAAGATTGTTTCCTTAATTTTTTCCACAACCGATCAAATAGGACATTTCCAGCTTTCAACGTAAAGTAACTAATTCTGTGATTCCTGTGAGAATAAAGGGTATTGCCAACTGACAACTATTCAATGCAATAATTGCAACACCGGGGTATTGCCAACTGACAACTATTCAATGCAAAAATTGCAACACCGGGGTATTGCCAACTGACAACTATTCAATGCAATAATTGCAACACCGGGGTATTGCCAACTGACAACTATTCAATGCAATAATTGCAACACCGGGGTATTGCCAACTGACACTATTCAATGCAATAATTGCAACACCGGGGTATTGCCAACTGACAACTATTCAATGCAATAATTGCAACACCGGGGTATTGGCAATGCAATAAGTAACGACACGTACCTCCAGGAAGCAGTAATCGTTTCCTTTGGCATAAAACAAGTAACCCTCAGAAGCCTCGGTTCTGAATGACACAGAAATTGACTTGAACGTTGAATCAAATGGCTCTCTCAAAACATAACTAACATAATCTTTGCCATCAAGCTGAATTGCACCGTCATCTAAAACAAAATTAAACATCAATTTAAAATAAAGTACTGAGGAAGGGTACTAGCTACTTTCAATTTAAATAACTCTGAGAGAAAATCTGTAATTTCAATTTGAGCAATTTCTGTTTTACTTGTCTCTCTTCTCAATTGAAAAAATTAATCTACATATAATTTCATTCACTGCAAAATACATAATCTACATTCATAACGAAGTCTTCAAAAAGATATTGCAAAAACAACCCCCACAAAAGAAATCAATGAATTTTGTAAAAAGATCTGCTAAATTTTTTATCTTTTTATTTATATAACTGTTTTTAAATCGACAAAAAACGCCCAAAGTATATTCTGAATTGACAAAGGAAAAAGTTAAAATCGACAAAGGGCGTCCAAAGTATGCGCAAAGCATATCTGAAAGAGGGCAATAAAAATCAAGAGCAACAATGTATCTTACTCATGTCCTTTTTGCATTCAAAAGTAGAGCCAATGGGGATACATTTTTCATTTTCCTTGCAAGGATTACTTGAGCAGGCTGTAATGCCAGTACAGTCCGGCCCTGCAGCAGAAAAAAGAACGAGGTGAATGATTATGATTATACACACTGCTCTCGTGTGGAATTCTACACTTGCTAGCAACTTGTTTATCCAATTGAATGGACAACAAAAAAGGGTAATAGGAAGGGGCGTGAGACAGCTCCACTACTAGTTTCAGCTAACCTAGCTGTAAAAGGGGACAGCAAAACATATCGATTTACAAGACAGCTCGGTTTTAGTTTCACAAACCTTTGTGAAACAAAGTACAAATCATGCTTAATATCAGCAGTAACCGGTGTGCAGGTCTTTAAAAAGGTCCGAATTAAAAAAACGTTCAAAGGAAGACAATTTCAACAATAAAACACAATGGTTCTTGGCCATACCTTCACTTCCATCCAAGCAAAGGCAAGCATAGTTGCGTGAAAATTTTGTCGAGAGACCAGTACTCGACGCGCTGCTCCCGGAAACAGGTTTAACGACAGCAATGCACCTTTTGTCCACAGGGCAGGGCGCCGCAGCGCAAGGGTCTGTCACCGTAATAAGAACAGAAACGCCAAGTTTTGTTTCGAGGGTTTCTTTGGAAAGTTTGAGTGACGACTGCAGCACCGATGGCTCGATAAATCCGTCCTAAAGTGAAAAAAAGAGAGAATTTACCACTCCAGAAATACAAAATAAGCAGGGAATTCCTTACTAAATACTTCAATTCACTTGGCTATTACAAGATCTAACGTAAGGTTGTAAAATCTTTCTTGAAGAATTAAAAATACTTTAATTTTCAATTACAAATTGCAGAATTACCCCGTTAGTTCTTCTGACAGCAAAAGCAATATCTGTATCAGTCCTCGAACCAACATCTCTTGTTTTTCTCTTCATATCTTTCGTTTGTACAGCCCATATGATGATGTTTTCAATTTTGGCGGATGTTATCAATCGGATGTGATTGGCGAACTTTTTTATTTTGTAATTAACAAAGTCATCGGCTGATAAATCTAGTGCAGTCAGCACCACACTGTTCTGGTACAATTCTTTAGTGACCGGGTTAACAATAATGGTTATTGTGGCTGAGGCACTGAACTTGCCATCGAACACTTCAACACTTATTGTGTAAATGCCCTGCCTTAAATTGCCCTTGATGAGACCGGACACTGGCTCAATAGAGAAGGTTCCGTCGTCATTTCCAGCGGTTATTTCAAACTGATGAAGATATTTGCCTTCGTTTGGAACCCGGACACGTCCAACAGTAACTGTCTGCGGTGATGTTGAAATCACTTTGAAGAACATAGTCGGTTCAAGGATAACCGGTTTTTCGTCACTTGGTGGTACGATATGAAGAGTCAGGTAACACAAAGAGCTCTGTGGAGGCGAACCATTGTCAGTAACCCGCACCACCAAGTCGTACTTGAATCCCTCAGATCGACTCAAGTTTTTATTTGCAATCAAGCTTCCTTTCACATCACTTTCATCGACCACGCTGAACTTGTTTTTATCACCTTCTATAAGTGTATAAGTAAAAGGAGGTCCGTTTTTCATCGTATCTCGATCACTAGCAGTCCAAGAAAATATAACATGTCCTCTGCCTCTTCCTTCAGTAACTACTACCGTGGCATTTGACGGGCTAATATCTGGCGGGTTATCATTCAGATCTGCAATTGTAACATTAACCAAGACATCGCTAAACTGCGAAGGGGTCCCTGCATCAAAGGCACGAACTTTGAACACATAAAAGTCCTTTTCTTCTCTATCAATTGGCCCTGTCCCAGCCACACTCACCGTGCCTGTCTCTTTGTCCACTTTAAAAGGCACATTTTTATCAGATTTAACCAGTCTGTAGGACACATGCGCATTGTCACCTTCATCGGCATCTTCAGCAAAAACCTGCAATACCGTACCAGCCCTAACGTTTTCGTCGATCTTCGCCGCATACAATGGCTTGGAGAAAACCGGACGGTTATCGTTTTCATCCGTGACGTATACGACCACTTGCACGACGGATGTCAATGACGGTACTTTGGCATATCTGGCTCTGACGCTTAAAGAGATCCTTTTAGCTTTTTCATGATCAAGCTCCTTTGCCAGTGAAAGCTCGCCTGTTCTCCCGTCTAGCGTAAACATATTTAAATCTCCAGTTACGAGCTCGTATTCTACAGTGCCTTGTGAAGGTCCAGCTCTTTTTAAAGCTTCGATCTTTCCAATCACACTGCTAACAGCTAGACCTTCTGAAACAGAAAACGTGTACATGGCTTTGCTGAACTCTGGGGGTCGATCTGACTCAGCTAAAACGATTATGTTTACAGTTGCCGATGACGCCAACGCAGGGCTACCTCCATCAAAAGCTTCCACGGTTAGCAAGTGACTATCCTTCTTTTCCTTGCTCAGCGACTTTTCCAGCAAAATGATACCAGTTTTTGGTTGAATTGAAAACAGGTCGGAGCCTGTCATTCTGTAAAACACTTTACGGTTCGGACCTTTGTCGGCATCAACAGCTTGCACCCTTGCCAACATTGAAGACAATGACGCATTTTCTCTGACAGGAACAACATAATTTTCTTGAGCAAACACAGGCTTATTGTCATTTTTGTCCAGTATCTCGACATAGACATCAGAATAACAAGACCGTCCAACTTTGTCAGTAACTAGCACCTTGAACTCGCTGGTAGCATGGCTCTCTCGGTCAATACCAATGCCAGGCATCAATTCGCCTACAACAAAGAAATGTCAATTGATTATTGACTCAAGTAACAAAGGGATACTACTCATTTCAAAATATCAGCGCTTTGAAAACAGATATTTTGAAGAATATAACATTGGTTATCACATGATACAGGAGGAAAGATATACCAAAAAAGCTTTTGAGCATCGATCTTGAGCACCGTTATAATGGAACACTTAGTCACTCTCTGTAATTCATAATATTCATTTAAAAAATTCAGTCAAATAAACTCAGTAAAGAAAAGGTCAAATTGGAACCAACTGTGAACTAAAACGCCAAGAGTACAGATCAAGAGCTAGTTAATAATACTCTACATACCATTCCCCTTATTGATCAGAAATTTACTGACTCCATCCCCCTGAAGGGTGAAAACAAGTTGGTCATCAATATCTGGATCTTTTGCTTCAATGCGAGAAATGATTTGGCCAGCCTGTGTTCCTTCGGGTAGCTTTATTTCATAAAATGCTCTGCTACAGACGGGGGCATTGTCATTGGTATCTGCGACTGACACATGCATGTTGGTTGACGAGGTGAATGCTCCATCATAGGCTACTACTTCTAAGTCATAAGCAGCAGTTACCTCCCGATCCAGTGGCCGCACAAGCCTAATATCTCCACTATCTGCTCCAATACTAAATCGACCAAACTCGTTTCCTTTAACAATGAAATATCGAATTGAAGGATTCTTGTCTGCATCCTTCGCCAAAACAGTGGCAACCCTTTCATTGATAAGAAGATCCTCTCTCACTCGGACATCTGGAGAACGGTCCTGAATTACAGGTGGTGAGTTATTGGTATCTAAAACAGTGATTCGAATCTTAGCCGTGTCATGCAACTTCCCTTCATCAGAGTTTCGTCCATCTGTCACTTTTATCTCAATCTCATAGCTGGAGGTCTTCTCAAAATCCAGAACTGAGCTTGTTTTCAAAATTCCAGTCCGTTTATTTAGAGTAAAGGCTCTCTGGATATCACTTTTTGAAGGAGACTTGGTAATGTGGTATCGAAGATCACCGCTGCCAAAGTCATCCTTATCAGTGGCAGATACTTGAAGGATATTTGTGTTTACAGGAATGTTTTCTGGAATCCTCACCTCATACACTTTTGAATCAAACACTGGTGGATTGTCATTGACATTCAAAACAATGATGTGTAAATTTATGTACGCCGCTGGGCCAGAACTGGCTGTATCTGATGCCTTAACCATCAAATTGTACCTTGGGACAGTCTCATAATCCAGTGTTCCTTCAAGATGTATGGCTCCGGATTTCGAGTCAAGGAGGAACATCCCGGAAGCGTTTGATAATGGTAAATTCCCCTCAACAAACTCGTACACGATATTCTTACTGTCTGACTTCACGGTGACGTCAGCAACTCTGTACCCCGACAGTTTAGACTCTGCGATTTTAACAGTAAATGACGACCTGCTAAACTGCAGTATTTTAGGGTCTGGTGGCACAACGTTTATTCTGATTGCCGAAGAGCTCTCTCGTCCGGGGTACCCGTTGTCCAAAGCTTGAATCACAAACTGATATGCTTTTCCTTGTGGTGTACCAGTCAACGTCAGCTCTCCAGTCTCTTTATTTATTTTCCAAGGCGCACCATCGCTACGAGAATAAGGAGCCACATTACGAATATAACGCGACAATATAGTGCATGATTGCTTAAAGCTCTGATTAGTTAGTTTCAAGCGTTCAGCATTATGAACAAAAATAAACAAAATACTTTAACCTTACATATAATTTTTTAATTCACTTTTGGTGTATAGGGCAGGACGATTCTAAGTTGCTACTCTGAGTTTTACGTTTGATGCAATCATCAGTCAACTGTTAAAATCCTTCTCTCCATGTGTGTCTTTTTTTCGTAATTAATACACCAAATTTTAAATGCAATATCTTGTTAACAAGGAGTACTTTGATGCGAGGAAATTGTAAAAAATATTCAGGTACGAGATAGATGCAACGAGATGCAAGTCTTAATGCTCTTTGTCTGCTCATTGTTTCTAGCACTTTGCAATTTCAACCCTATATAACTATAAGCAATTGGGTTGAGCAAAGAGTTGAGCGTATATCTCACTGTAAAATGTAGTTAAAAAGAACATTAACATCACCGGACCATACTGCTATTTTATTTAAGGAAATGCTTTGATTTCTTCCCGATTTACGTCACTTTTGAAGGGGAGAATACACAAACACTAGAACATTAACTGACTTACTCAAGCCCAGATATGGAGTAAGTAATGTCTCCGTTCTTTCCACTGTCTTCGTCAAAAGCTTTCACGTGCAAAACTGTGGTACCGATTGGCGTAGCTGTGCTAACTGTTGCTTCATAGCCCGGAAATTCGAAAACCGGACCATTATCATTGGCATCAATGACGTCAATTATAAGATTGCAGATATCAAACCGACCACCAATATCTGAGGCCCGGACAGGTACCACGACTTGACCTTTTACTTGCTCTCGATCCAAGGTGACCTTACTGAAAACATCTCCAGTCGTTGGATTTATATGGAACATTTGAGCTAGTCTGCTATTGTCAATGGAGTATGTTATGGTTCCATAGCTACCATAGTCGAGGTCAGTGGCAGTTACAACAGTCATGAAGGATGGTGCCGAGTCTTCTTGAACGCTGATCGAAAATTGTTCCATATGAAAAGTAGGCTTGTGTTCGTTGACTTCTTCTGGAATAATAGTGACGTCAGCGGATGACTGGAATTTCCCATCAGAACAGTGGACCTTAAACTGAGCAGTACTGCCTCGTTTGGGGCTTCTATTCAATGTGAGGATCCCTGTAAACATACCAACTGTCGCCAGGGTTGAATCCGAAATCAAGTAGCGAATTTTTCCGGCACTGTTCTGGTCCGTGTCAATACACAGTACTTTCCCAATAAACTGACCAGACTTGATAAAATCACCAACAGTAAAAATGTATTCCTTCTGGTCGAAAATTGGAGAGTGGTCGTTCACGTCGATGATATTGATCTTCAGAAACGTGCTGCTTGAGAGAGACGGCAATCCATGGTCTTCCGCTTTAACTCTAAACATGTATTCGCTTCTGACCTCGTAGTCAAGTTCGGCTGCAACCAATACTGAGCCTAAAGGGATAATTAAGATTATCTCTATTAACGATGATGCAAAGTCTACGAACCATCATGGTAACAAGAACACTTCAATTCCGTAAAATTAAAAAGAGAAGTAATATACCCATAATGCTCTCGACACATACTCATCATTATAAAGCTACAGATCTGGCAGGGAAAAAAAGCAATGAAAGTGCTGATACCTGTTGTTTCATCGATTTTGAAGAGAGGTTTCTTTTCATTCTCCGATACGAGACTGTAGGAGACTCTGGCATTTTCACCGAAGTCTTTGTCTTTTGCATTGAGGGTGATCACAAGGGTACCTTTTGTAGTATTTTCAAGCACGTTTGCTGAATAGAAGGCCTGGCTAAACATTGGGCGATGATTATTGGTGTCTATGACGCTAATCGAGCAGCCAGTGACTGACCAAGAGCCACTCTTGCTGTCCGTTGCTTGAATTGTCAAATTATACGCTGGAAATGTGAATGTATCTAGCCCGTCGAGGGTGGATAGTTCACCTTAAAAAGAAAAACAGATCTGAACTTTCTACTTTCATTTAAATATACACAAGGCGTGAAAACAGCATTACTGCAAGTCCAAGAAATCTGCGTGAAACCGGGGTGCTGTGAATAACATCTACTGCTTAATTTTAAATAACACAAGCATATAATTTAAAGAAAGAATTCTTGATGTTTTTACAGTATAAAATCCAGCATTTTGACTGATTGATTTAATTTTGAGGACTGAAACTCTTAATACTATAGAAAAAGATTGATATGGAAATGTTCTGTGTGTCAATCTTAGTCTTTCCTAGAAAAAACAATTGCCGAGCCAATTCTGCCTTCAAATTTTTTGAATATCTGAAACCACAGCAAACCATGCGAAACAAAGTGTATTTACTGTGAAAAGGAAATCGTTGACAAATTTCCAAAAATAAAAATTTAAAAAAGATGGAATACTAGACCTCCCTTGACCTTTTAAGTTTACTGTTTATAGAACTGTTGATATTATTTTCACTTGAAACTAATGACATATGATTAGCGAGATCGCCGTCTCCAAAGCAGATCACGATAAGCAGGAGTGGATATCATTGTTACGATTTTTAGGCCGATCTTCACCAAAAACAAGACAACAGAATTAATACTTTCCTACGGTCAAAGTATAACTATACGCATTCTTAATAGGAAGCAGCTTATAAGAATATGCTTTGCTTATGAGAAATCAATGTTGTATTTTGTTTGTCGTTTGCTACTTTATGAGACATTTTTAGTTGAAAGTAATTAGCGCTTTTTTCGCCCTAACAGAACCTGTTAAAAAGAAAAGACCGCCCAGATGAAGCCTTGGTGGACTATCTTAGGTTCAGCATCCTCCTCAACAACGATGTATACTAAGCGAAAACACGTGAAAAAGGTACACAGGCCTTACTTCAGGTCCTTACGCCATGCCTAAAACGAATTTGGCACGCTAATGACCTACCTGTGTTGAAATCCAACGAGAACTGGTTGAATTCGTCCCCACTTGCAATGCTGTAGTAGACACTTCTCCCCTGTGGGCCCTGTGCCACTATCTTTCCGATTATTGTTCCAGGAAGGGCATTCTCTGATACCACGAACTTGTAATTCTGATCAAACACTGGCATGTCCTCGTTAACGACCGGTATCTCTACAACTGTAACAGTTTTCAGCACTGGTGAGCCCATATCATGTGCTGTAACTTCAAGACTAAACTTGCCAGGAGTCTTCCCTTTGATAAACTGTTCTTTAACCTTTATCACGCCTGTACGCTCTTCGATGCTGAATTTGCCAAAGGAACCTCCTGTGATCTCATACCTGAAAGATAAATTGCAAAACATTTGTTTCTCTGCTACGGCGGGCAGACGTATAAAAATCGGTACCCTAACACCTGAGGTTGTCCCAAGAACCTATTACGTTTAAAAATCACCAACGACGTATTGTCCTTTCTATCATCCACAGCAAAACATTTCTCTCTTGGTGAGTAATGATAAAATCTGAGTATTATTCTGTATATAACAATGCAAGAAAAGAATTACACAATTCATTACCACCACACCAGAGCTGTGATGAAGATTGATGGGCAGAGGAGCAAAACTAGGCTAAGTAATTATTGAAGATAAAGGGAAGTAACGAATGATCTTATAAAAGTACTGCAAGGGATTTCGATCAATCACGGCCATAAAAACAGAAACTGAATACATATAAAAACTGAATTCTGCAAAGGTAGAAAAGTTGTTCTACTTGTTTTATCAGTCAAGATAATCAGATAAGGGCAAAAAAAAGAAAAAGGGATCACTTTGCCTGATGATGGAATTTAGCGTGAAACCTGGAGTTGAAACTAGAACCAGTTTTTTACACCAAAGCGTTTAATGACAGACAATAATTTTCATTAGATAAATGGCAATATGATTAATGGCAGTAAAGGTCACTGGAAAGGATAGAGTTACTAAATGCTAGAGTTGATCTTTTAAAAGGTCACAGAATGAATGGTTTGAGAAAGTAGACCGATTCACCGTGCCGTTGATAAAATTTAAGTCTGATTGCATTAGATAATCCTTTCGAAGAAAACAAAGCACCCGGAGAACGATGCACGAACGCAGATATCTAAAAACAGTATGCTTCAATGATAAAACCATCGGTTTGAGGATGACGTGAATGTTTGGTTAATATTGTAAGGATATTTGCGATTAGAAAGACCGCTTTTTCATCAGGCAAGCATGCTCACAGTATTTCTTCAAGCTCAAGCTTAATATTAAGTGGTCTGGATATATCAGTTTGACAAAGGATCAACATCGGATTACCGTGCCTTTGAGGTACGACTGAAATACCAGTGGCTAACACTGGAATCATAGCTTGAATAAACGTGTTAAGTCGTTTTAAAGGTGACTGAGGCACCGCATTTCATGTCAGACCACCACGGCTACCGCTAGGCCGAAACCATTAAGTTTTGCTATGAGCGCGGAAAGTTAAGCAAGTGGCATTTTTTCATCCGCGTTACAAGGAAATAAGGCCAAACAAGCAACTGCTATTCAAAATATCTAGTAGAAATACTTTTTAGGTTTAGGACCTGGAAGTACCAGTCATAGAACGTACAAGGAATGGAAGAGGTTTAGAGACTTTCATTTAAGAGCCGACCTGCAGCCTCGTTAGCAACATGCACCTGCTTGAAACGAGGCACCCCAAAGAGGTAGCACAGAAGATCAAAGTTATGGCTTAAAAATGGAGTATAAGAATGGCTTAAAAAGATCAGAATGAGAGTTATTATAATGTTGAAGTTTTCTCAGTGTGTACAGCCAAAGAACAAAGAACAAAAACAGATCAGGAAAGACTTCAAACTAAGTTATTCTACCATTTAGAACTCTTTAGCTACAAGGTAAAAGCAGAATGATGCGATGATTCGACGAGTCCTTCGTGATTGGAGAAGATGGAATAGAGTATAAGAAACAAACCTGACTTCTGCATTTGAACCTTCATCGGCATCCACAGCGTGCACTTGCAGCAGTGATGTATCTGCTTGAGTATCTATGTGCACACTTTGATAATATGGCGCGCCTATGAACTCTGGTTTGTTGTCATTCACATCAGCAACTGTGACATTAAGGATACCCTGTGCAACTTGCGATGGGTCCCTCATCAACCTTGCTTGGACAATCAATTCGAAGTGCGAGCTCTTCTCTCGATCAAACGCAGCACCATACCGTGTGCTGACTTCACCCGTTACAGAATTGATCACGAACTCTTCCTTGGGATTGGCAATTGAAAATTCAATTCTTTCACCAATATCATAGCCAACAACATTCAAGACCAAAAAATATCGGCTCTCGTTTTGATTTTCAATGATCGATGCTTGGAAAACTGGCTCTCTAAATTTGAACTTATTGGTCTTGATAGGAGAAAGGCTAATTACGACTTGACATGTGCTGGTAAATATTCCATCGGAAGCAGCAACTTTCAGTGAATAAGTTTTTTTAGTGATCGCCCCTGCATTTTTTGTCCATATGGTGCCAGTTTTTGGTGACACTTTGAAAAGGCGCGTGTGGTTTAGCAAATTGTACCTTACACTGCTGAATACATTCGAATCACCGTCGTTTGCATGCACAGTGACAACTTCTGTGCCATTGAAAATTGGCGTGTATAACTGAACACGATAAATCTGGCTGGTAAACTCTGGGATTCTGTCATTAATATCATTGACAATTATGCGCAACTCCGTGAAGGTGAAGAGACTAGGTGTGCCACTGTCAGTAGCTCGTACGTGGAACACAAAACTGTCCCTCTTTTCGCGATCCAAAACCTTGAGAAAAAAACAAGAATATTAGACCGACTGACTGGTATTCCTGTAATTTGTAAGAAAAATATTTCTCAAAGAGCAAACTAACAGCCCAAGTTAAATGAGGAATTTGTTCAATATACCTATGTATTAACTGTATACCATTCTTGAGTAATACTTGAGTAATATGAATTTGAACAGCAATTTTGGTCTAGCTAGCTCGAAAAATATTTGCTGATTCCCTAGCTAAAACTGAAACCACGCGTCTCAAAAGTATCTGCTTGAAAATTGTCCATAGTTAACAAAAAACTTCGCAATAGTTGAAATTTAATTAACATTGTTTACATTTATTTCCAATTGATATCGGTTCAAAACTTAGTTACCTCAAAGAAGAGAAGAAATTCGCCTAAAACATACCCTTTTTGTTGATAATTTTCCAGTCCTACTATCGATTTCAAAACTGCGCGAGGCACTGGCTTCAACAATAGAATACACGATGTGTGAATTCTCTCCTGAGTCTGCATCACTAGCTTCAACCACCAAGGGTTTGTTGAGCAGATCCAAAACTTCTGATCCTCTCCCAGAGCCCTCATCCACACTCCCTGTGTAGGAGCTGTTCACAAACTTTGGACGGTTGTCATTCAGATCTTTCACGTGGACAATGACATTAGAGGTGTTTGAGAAACCACCATCGTCCCATCCGTGCACCGCGAAGCAACATGCGCGCAGTACTTCAGCATCCAGAGGCACCTGTGAAAAGGGAAAATACACTTTCGGTGGGGCTTTCAGGGGGGGGGGGGGATGCAGCAATCAGAGTTGAAATCGTGTTATTTTGACAGTCTCAAAATCTTGTAGAATTTTCTAGTATCACACTAGAACCCAGGCTCTTTACATATACGCTTGATTGTGGTAGATTTAGATTGTTGTTTTACCCAGTTCGATTTCTGCTACAAAGATATTCAGTAAATATCGGCTACAAAAAACGTCAGCAGTTGAGAGTCTCAAATAATTATGCGGTTAGTCAAAATTTACATAGCGGGAAGTCTTGGATAATGATAAGTTAGTGAAGCCAAACGTACAAAGAATTGAAATTATCAAAGAATAAAGCAATGTAGAGTAAAGAGAAATTTAGCGCATCACAGAGGAATTCAAGAGAGAAAACTGTGAGCGGCCTATTCATGATTCCACCTTGCTCAGTCACACAGGGGAACAAAGATAGCACAAGTGCTTGCCTTGAAGTCTCCAGTTTTCGTAATCTCATCATACTGTGATCTCATTTACAATCACAGACCAAGTCATTCACAAAACATTTTGGCGGTATTCGCGGTGAAGGAAAATGTGGGTTACGGGCAGTCATTTAATGAAAAAACGTTATGTTGATGGCGAGGAAGTCCGCAACAGGCAACCATAGATAACCCGTGAGTTATGTAATCAAACAACTTTATAAATTTAGAGATTATGTCTCATCCAGTAAGCCAAAGATTACACATTTCCTGAAATCGGACCGCGGTCGAGGAAATCAAAAGGCTCTTTGAACAAGGCCCCTCAGGGAATGGGGAAATTCTTCATAGCAAGTAATCAAAGAATATTGCAATCAACCACTCATTCATTTAATTGAATCTTTTCAGAACGGTCTCGAATACAGGATGCTAAGAGAGAAAGAAAAACCACAGAAATTTTCATGCCTTCGGAAATAGATAAGACTTTGCAGCCAAAATTTCAATTTTTCCTTATTACAACAATTTTTCATTCATCAACGGGCTTCACATCTAGTTTTCCTTTCCAATCTGAAACATTACTAACCATGGCTCTACTTAATTTATTTTCTTTACTTGGAAATGATAAGATGCCAATTTGCTGTCGGCAATACAAAAACCAGTCAATACAGCATAGAAAGGGTTGATATTTGGTAGTTAACGTGTCGTCCTAACTGTCTTTGAGATATTGGTTTGAACATTTCGCCGCTTCAGATGTCGCTATCCTAGGGGCAAACCACTCCATGGAAATCTCGTACACCTTGGGTGGAAATCGTATTGTTTCATCCGAAAACTTTGGAAATCATTTCGGTGCAGGTCTCGTACGCTATTTGCAAAAGTGAATTGCCTTTCGTCGTTATCGTTCTGTTTCAGTTAACTTTCTAGAAAATTTCCTCCTAGTCAAAAATATCACACTACTCAAATTTTCTAAACGGGGAGAGCGAGGCTCCGAATTATTATTCTCTCTCTCCACTTCCGCTAGGGAAAAGTGTTTTCATTGCATGTTTTTCTTTGGCCTCATTCCAATATGAAATGATCTCATTCTCTCCTACGCCAATGGTCGCCCAAAGTATACTTCAAATACGAAAGAATGGAGCATTCAATACTTACACAAAATAAAGCAGATATCAGCATGAATCATGATAGTTAAAATGCAACAACTCGGCTTTAAGAATATAGCTTTTATTGAAAACCAAACTTTATTCAAATTGTAATATCCGTGGGAGTGAATCGCCTTCCTGTCTCAAAAAGCAACAATCAAAGACAATATTTGAAAGCTCTTAGCTTAAATCCTCTATTCAGCCGCGGAGCATAGATGGAGGGGGCTTAAACGTATAATGGGGGCTAAACATGCTAAAAACCAAAAGCATTTTTGTTATGATTTTAAGAGCATTTTGGAAATTATGGGGGGGGCTAAAGCCTCCGTACCCCTCTGCGGTCCCTGCACCACAAAAATGGTTTGGTTGGTATCTCACTTCCTCCCAACCAACATTTATTTGCCCCCTATTTCTAGAGTCACGAGTGACTAGATGAACGTAATATGACTTGAATCACGTTAAAGGCTCGCACAAACCTTTCTCAAAAATTTACAGTTGCGCTTTTATTACCCCGGGCCTATTAATACATCGTACACGTGGCCTATTGCGAAGGCAAGTTAACGAGAAACAAATGTGTCGTTTTTTTGGCTCCAAGAATAATTGTAAATGGAGCAGACAATTGATACAAATTACAATAATTTGCCCAGATTAGTCTAATTGCATCTTGAAAATGTAGATTGCTATAGCAAATTAGCTTTGGCAGACACGATACTTGACGACACATTCTGAACGGAAATCATCCTCCATAAGTTAAGAATGATTATAATATCCGCCAAGAGGCGATGCACTTAATTACAATTTACTTGCTTTATCGTTTTTTGAGGTTTCCTAAAATGCAGCACCAGCATTCTTTATTACAGAGAATAACAAAGGTGCAATCCCTTGTGTTCTATGGACCCGGATACAAGGGGTTTCGTACGAGATCACATCACAAGTTACACTATTTACATATGCTAAGGCGGAGTGCATCCCCGCTTTGAGGCTATATCTAGCAATTTGCAGAGTTATGTATCAAACTCTTTGGGTGAATGTAGGACCAACGCATTTAGTAAGTTAATCCAAGGGGTGTTTACTCGGGGTTTAAAGTTGAAAGGAAATAAAATCAGCTTTTAATGCCCATTCATTAAAGAAATGGCAAGTCGTCTCTTTGCGATTGTAAACCAGAGTCCTTTCCCTTAACAGGTGGGCTGAGCCCTAAAGTAAGACATGAACTGTTTAAAAACAGACAATCATGTTAACAACATGTTCAATGATACCGGTTACGCGAATTGCAAAGAAGATGCAAACAAATTTCGCTTAATAACTTGTTTTGCACAAAGCATTCACGGTTTTGACTAAATAAAAGGAATTGCAGCTTCCTTCTCAAATGAAAGACTGTTGCAAAACATCAATTACTGAAGTAGAAGTTTGACCACTAACTATACAAAGAGAGAAAAGCATCATGCATAATAGAAACGGTGACGTCGAAGAAATTCAAATCGAGGCTCAAACAGTAAAGAAATACTGAGGATTCTCTGTCCAAAATGAGTTGGATTCTCTGTTCAAAACTGATAACTTTAACAGAAATTACCAAAGTTGCAAAGAGTGGTGACACCCGGAGCATACCTTAAAACTTCAGCACAGCTAGGATCAGGGGGTGAACCTCGGTTAAAAAAGGTACTAGATAAACCTCAACAGTGTTTCTAGGAAATTGAAATAGAAAATTACAAATTGAAACAGAAAAGCAGTGTGCGTTTTGCATAGTTTTTATGGTTAGGACCATGGGGCATAGGCCTTTGGGATTCTACAGACTGTTTTTAAAATTTACCAGCGGCATGCTATCAAAAAAAAGGTGCAGGTTACAATTCACATCTAAAAACCAAATAAGAATTAAAGTGGGAAGAACGCGAGCCAATCACGTGATTTTGGGCTACAAAAATTCAATGCTTTTTAACAGCAAAAATGACGTCCTGAAATATGAAAAACGTGAGCTATGGGCAAATGGGTACAGAGCGAATTACTCAGGTGGCATCCACGAGCATCGGTTTTCAGAAGAAAAAGGAAAACCGCACTTAACGTGTGCAAGCAAGGCCCAAAAATCAGTCAAGCACCGCTGTGCTCATGAGGAAATTTATTTTCAAATTGCTGAGAAAAATCATTCATTGCCTTTAACCTTGTACAAGCACGGTTTCCTCGTAATAAGGATGAAGATATCGATTTCGTCTCGAAAACTGATTATTTTGCAACAGCAAATGAAACCGCATAAGGGCAAACAAAGACGACGTCATGGAAAGAGAGCCCTAAATGGCTGCTAGGGTAACTCTTACAGATGAATTTCAATCAATTCACTCTCAATTTCAGCAATTCGTGATTATTTAACCAGAGTCAAAATGCCTCCTTCTCAAAACTTCTTCAGATTTTTGGATTTGCTTCATATTTCTTACACTCTCTTTTTAAAAAATAAGAACACAAGCTGAGGCTGATGAATTGTAAAATATAAATTTGAACAAAGAAATAAAACGTCCTTAATAAAATTTCAGCTTAAAGACGAGGAATTTTTGCCATTAAGGTGTCTTTTTAAAGAATTTTCGACTTTTCGGCAAGTCAAGGCTGGCTCACTCACTTTCTTGCCAAATAGGGCCTGAACATCACCCTAGAGTGCAATAGCTAGTAACTGCACTGTTTATACACTAATAATTTAAGAACAAATAAACATAACCCAGCTTTAAAGTTTTGGAAAAATTAAGCCCTCCTAAACTTCAATCTACTGGTTTGTATAAAAGAGTTTAATCAAATAATAACGAGACAGAGAATTTTTGAAAAACTTTACTCTGTTGTTGCCTAAACATTTTCTTTATTCCTGTGGTAAATATCTGAAATATCTGTATATCACATTCCTTTGAAAAATGTACAGACTGGGTTTTGCTATAAGCAAACGGAGAAAGCCGTTTAAGAAAGAAAGCGACTATTATTTCGACAGCAAAAGGAAGAAAATTTTCTGTTTCATGCAGGTTTGACAAAAAGGATTAGAAGCAGACAACAGCCTCTTGTACGACTTTTTCATACATTCTAAATAGCGAGGAAATTCCAAGGATACTTCTGTCGACGCCATAGGGCCAGTCAGCCTTTTCCCAGCAGAAGTCAAGACACACAAAATTGGATAGCCCTTTATCATTGAAAAAGGATCAGGTTAGCATTCAATTTCTCCCCAAATGACTGCGATTATTCGTCTACAAGCAACACGACCTCATCCAAACAGATTTATTATGATCGTGATCGATGCTCCATAAGTCGTATTATTGTACTTTGTTGTACACATTATCATTGGTCGTGCCTAAGAAGTTCCTTAAAAGGGCAGCAAAGTTGATGAGACTCCTCCGCAGAAGGTTAAAATCCATTTTTCGCCAGTTCTTGAAAAAATTTCGCCAGCTCTTGATGGTCAAATGCCTTGCATGATGAGATGAACGTGAATGCGTTTATTATCCCAGAAAATTGGTCACAAGATAGCAAAAAACAGTGAAAGACATATCATCAACGTCAGTAATTTGTCGAAATTCAGTTCTATAGAAATCGCTTTACCCAAGATCTGGCCTTAACGTTCTAAAAATGTTTGATGCGATTGCCAAATTGTAATGATTTTGTAACGTCAAATTCACTTCCGCAGAAATTTGATCGAAAATTATTTTTAAAGTTTGCTCACCTTGCTAGAAATGACACCAGAGAGATAGTCAACATGAAATTTGTCGACACAAGCGGGAAGAGATGAGCCATTGCATGGCAAAAGCTTGTAAAAGACCTGGATGTTGGAGATGGAAACATCAAGTACTGGTTGGGGCTCTTGATTTTCAGGAACAACGATGTGGTAAGTGTCATTGGAGAATCCGGGCTTTCTTTTGGCTGGGTAGACGGTAATCTAAAAAAGGAATATGTAGCTAAATTATTAGTTGTACAATAAATATGTGCCTATATTAGTGCCATTCTAACAAATATAATATGTCTTAATGAATACTTAACACGGTCTCATAACAACATCACCATACATTTCTATGTACATAAACATTTATAAACACGTTCAATTTAAATAAAATTGATCTTCTTTGCAATAGGCCAAATATTTAATCACATCAAATTACGCGGTAGGATCAACTGTGTACCCGGACAAAAAAATCAGCAAAGGGAAACCATTAAATCATTCTTTTGAAAACATAATGAAATATTAATGAGTCATAAACTCTGTGCAACTACGAAGACTTAAGACAGGTTTATTGTCAAGAATATTCAGTGCTGAAATAAAAATGATGCACTTAATAGATTTGAAGGCAAACGATGCATGCAAATTCAGAAATACGTAGGCTGCTACAATCTGTTGACAAATTGGCCCTAGCGATGCTGTTCGTTTTCAATCGACTCACGACCTCAAACGTTTAGGCAACAAAAATGCAGTCATGCAAATAGTTCGAGTATTGATAGCAGAACAAAAAAGCTACATGTTATAGTTTTCACAATCTGTTTTTCGCTTCAATCTCTTTCTAGCTTTGCCAACTGCTACTTTCTATGAGCGGCAATTTTAGAAGGCACAAAGGACAAAAAACGAGTTATGAGCAGACTTTGCGTGGCTAATTACAGGGTATATTTCAGTGCGAGGTGTGGTTTCCTGTGAACAGTATCACTTACAATAATTCGGTCTTACTACCTCAAACAAACGTACATAATTCACAGTAAGCTCACATTTAGGCCGACTGCCCTGGTGACCTAAGCGAAACGAAGATCTCATCCCGTGCCTAATCGCGTTTCTGTTCTCAAAATAATCACTCTTAAGAGTAGTTCTAAACACAAATGGTCATTTTAAATCCATGCGCGCAAAATAACCTTTTCTCCCGAGATTTGATTATGGAATTCATACGTAAGATGATTACTGTAGATATTTGTACACAAACTTCTCTGCTTAGAAACTAAACCGGCATACGCCTCAAAAGATAAGCCTGGGCACTGGCTTGTGTATAGTGGTTTTACTTTGCATTGTTATTATCACAAAGTTATAGCCATTTTCTTAATTTGAAGATGAAAAGTCTTCTTTGCAATCCGCAGACACGAGCATGAAGCAAGGAAGAGATTTAAAGCGGTGATGCAAAATTCGGCTGTAGAAGCACCTCAGAAGGAAGCAAAAAGCAGCTGATCCTGTTCATGACTTTTCAATGGGAAGCATACTTGTCTTCCCAACTGATACCCTAAAATCACTTTTTAGCATGCTAATCTCTCTTCCTGACCTGCACTGCATCAAAAGCGATGATCTTTTGGATTAAAAATTAGATTACAGCCCCATTCTTTGCGAGCATGCTAATATACGACCCAGTGACGGATCTCTTTCACAATTGAATATACATTTGTCTTCATTACTTTGTGGTATTCTTCCCATCTATATTCAATTGCCGTTCGTGTCAGCGTGTGAACCACGGGTGTTTCTACACCTCGGCGCATTAGGCAGCGCGGTTTGTCCATGTAAAATAAGGCTGTACACTCTTTTTTTATAAGAAAATTTTTATAAGAACAAGAGCCTCAAAACTGGTCAAAAGTTACGGAGAAATTAAGAACAAGCTGAGGCTGAGCTACTGTAAAATGAAATTTTGAACAACGTTTTATCTCAAAAACGAGGGTTTTTAGCCATATGTGGTTGTTTTTTCGATGAATATTCAAACATGGCGGCAAATGAAAGTTGTCTCACGCACTTTGTTGGAAAAAGAGGTCTGAACACCTCCCCAGAACGAAAAGCTAGCAATTGCACTGCTTACACCCTGTTAATTTAAGAGCAAATTAAGAACAATCCAGCCTCAGGTTTTCGAAAAAATTAAGAACAATCAGCCTGAACACAAATTTACTGGATCTTATCAAAAAAAGAGTGTATCTGTATACAAGATCCCTGCTGATGGAAAGCTGACATGAATTCAGAAGTTCTTTGTTTTGATTGGTTAACACCTAGCTATTTGAACGTTGATTGGTTTAGATCAGGCTACATTCCCCCTCAAAGCATGCTTCTTGAAAAGAGACACTCTACCTTTAACATAGTTGTGGCCGAGATGCTCAAAAAGAAGAACGACATTAAATCATTCCTATGTCTCGAAGCCTGCACCAACATGTGTACCATTCTATATTATTATTATTATTATTATTATTATTATTATTGCTATTATTATTTTATGTTTATTTAGAGTAGGCGTATAAAAATAGCTACAAAATAAAAGCTAATTCAAGCCTACGATGCTAATTCAAGCCTACGATGCTAATTCAAGATGCGATGCTCATTCGAGATGCGAGAGGAGCTACAATTTACGCACGCTTTCTTGAGAGAATGGGGCTATTCAGCTGCAAGGAGCTTAAATGCTGCCCCCGTGCATCCCAGGAGTGCGCTTTTGCAAGCATTTAATCGGGCTTTGGTTATCACCAATGTTTTACTTCCGTGTGGAAACATTGTTTCAAAAGACTTGGCGGAGGGTGAAAGGCTGTGGTGTGCAACTGACGCTGAAGAGGCACGATACCGGAATTTCATTATTATCACTAGAAAGCAATTTAATTTAGTAATGAAGTAAGCCGACTGCAGGATACAATTGTACGCGTTAATTTAGTAAACTGACCGAGGTCGTCTTAATTTTTATCCAGTGACAAGTGTCTTAAGCGTCAACTGTGATACAATCCTTCTCATTCTAGGGTTGCTTCCACTAATTAACGTTCTAATAAAGAGACCTGGCAAGTGTTAAAAACGTCATTTTCGTGTTCAACAGCTACACGCGAAAATGGCTGCGTGCATACCCTACGGAGGAGAGAGGAAACGCAGGCAAAAAGCGGTTCCATCGATGAAACCTCTTTCTTGTGGCAAACTGGTTAAAGAAAGTCCAGCAAGCTCAGTTCAATACTTTTCGTATATGAAACACTGTAAGAGAATGCTTGCAAAATATTGAAAAGAAAAAAGAACCCATTAGTAATTGAGTATTTCGGAAAGTCTTTCAAGACTTTGCTTTTGAATATCAAATGTGTTGCTGGTCGGAATTTCATAAGAAATACTATCTCAAGGCTTTCCAGCAAATTAACGGTTATTGGATAAATAAACCTAAGAACTGAAGTAAGCAGGAATAAAGGAATACCGATTCCAAAGAGAAAACATGAAATGCGACAAAGAAAATTGGAAATTGAAGTTGAAATCCAGTGAATTCGTCACCAGGAAAATCCTTAATCCTTTTTAAGGTAATGGAGACGAATGAATGCTTTGAGGTCTAACTCGTGACCTTAAGGCGACAATACGGTTACGGAAACCAAGACGCACACCTCTTTATGGACAACAGTCAGTTTCGTTCGCAGAAAGACAATATTTCATGATGAGGTTTTACAGGTTTAAGGAATTTTTAATAGGCCTTTATCCCATACCTTAAAACTGACCACATTTTGGACCTTGCATTCTTTGGTGTTTAACGCATTTTTGTGAGAATTATAAGCAGAGACAAGAAATCATCGCGGCCATTCAGTTGAAGGCCGTGGGTACAGCCAATTAAATCGAAAGAAACTTAAGTGACACGCCTCATCTTACTTTCACTGTTTTCCGAGGAAAGTTTGCAGAGCTTCAAGAAAATGTCTGGAGGGAGAACTAACACTTTTCTCGAATCTAATGATGAAATTCTTTCATATCAAGGGTGTTATAACTATCGGGCCTCCAGTACGGGCTTTGAACGACATCATGGTTGTTGCGATTTGTGACCAGTATATTGAATTAGAAAAACACAACGCATAGTTGTAAATTTTCATTTGCTCTACAACAGCCCGAAGACTAATTCAAGGAACATTTCATCTTCTATCTTTCATTTAAGAAAGACCTTAGTATTGAAAAAATGAAGTAGTAAGCTATCCAGTTTCCGTAATTCTCATAGTCTGCCTTTGTTTCTTGGTTTGATCGCCCAAAATGAGAAAATTCAAGGCTCTTGCAGCTGAATCGGTCATTTGAGGAAGAAAATACTCACTCATTTCACAATGCAATGTCGATTTTTTACGAAATGTATTGACAGAACGAAACAGGAAGATGACAGGTGAAGTTACAAAAGGCGAATTGAGGTCAATACCGAAACATAAATTATTCAAACTTAGGATTGAAAATGGTCCGGATAAGTTCGTTAAATTTGACTTTGTTTATGGAGGCCATTTTGTGTGTTGGTATGCTAATCCTGGTTTCATTATTCTATTGAGGTCAACATCTCTGCATATTCTAAATTGCATTCAAACTTTACTGTTGTGGTGAATCGATTTGATCATATCGGCAAGGTTTTTATGGTCTATAATGCTTCTTTGGCGTTCAATTCAAGCAAATGATAATGAATGTGAAAATCAAACAATCGTTGTTTCACAATTATAAATAATGCATAACCTGCTATTGCTAGTGCTCAGATAAAATGATAAGAGCTCTCAATCTCGCTATTACAAAATGTAAGTCGTTACATTGACATCGATTTCGATTCATTGACGCCCATTGTGTTTTGAAGTTCCATTGCATATTAAGATTTTTGGCATTTTTCGAACAAACAAACGGCACCACTCACAGGAAAATAAGATCTAGCCTTAGGACCCCTTAATTTGCTTCTCTGATCTCCTAGTTTAAGGCATTCCCTGTGGTCAACCGTAGGAAATTGCTGAGGAATTTTTAAAACCAAAGTCTGAAAGGAAATATTTAAGTGATTGCTATTTGATTGGGATTAAGGTCGACTATTGGGGGGAGGTGTTAATATAAAAAATCTGTGATGCAATCATTCGGCATCAAAAGGGGCATCGAAATATGTCGGACTAACAGGAATATAAGAGGTCAAACCTTTCAAAGGAAATCACTGATCATTTTGATTGAAATAGTGCACCTTCCAAATTAAGTATGATCAAAGATATTTGGGCATTATAAGTTGGCCTTTCGGTTTCGGAACAGGTTTCGGAACAATACGCCTACAAAAAGATTGAAAATCGAGAAACGAACTAACCTTGACTTTTGACTGATCCTTAAACGTACGCACTAGGCCAGAATCAGAAACTTCTACATCAATTGAAAATGTGCTTTTTTGATCTGACGCGAAACTCTGGCCAGAAGATATGACACCAGTGACAGAGTCGATGGAAAAGTGCCCACCACTGTTACCGCCAGTAATAGAGAACTTAAGAAGGGCGTTGGTTCCAATATCGTCATCTACGGCTAGAAGTCTTAGAATTGGAACACCAACGGGTATTGGACTAAAAACGTTTGTTGTGTACACGTGTTGTGTGAACCTACGAGGAATCGCAAACATTTAACAAGCAAATACAAATAGGTAAAGAATTTTCCATGCAAAGCAAAATGGCTGAAGATTACAGCATGGATAAAATAACTATTATGCTCTTATACAAGGCAGTTGAAAAATAGAATTGACAATTACAAGCAAGTAGAATGACTTGTGGGCATTCAAAGGTTCCAAGCAAGGCTGCATGGAACTTAACTTTAAAACATACATACCATGCAATCTAGTAACATTTAAATCACAAAGCAATCATGACCACAACTAATTCATCATTCAACAAACCATTCTTTACTTTGTACACAAGCATACCACAACAGAATCTTACTTGTGACAACCACCAGTTTTCTTTACTAATTGACATAAATTTGCTGATTTGATAAGAAACATAACTAACCTTGGCTTGTGGTCATTTGCATCCTTAATGTCCACTTTAACACAATATGTTGTTCGCAGCACTGTAACTGATGTGTGATCTTCTGCAAGCAGTGTCAAGATATAGTTACTTTGAACTTCTCTATCAAATGAATGGAATGCTTTTATTTTCCCTGATAGCACATCAACTTCGAAAGGAACAGTATCATTGAAGCGAGGGTTTACACCAATCAATTTGTATACAAGCTTCCCTTTGGAGATGCTATCTGGATCCAGAGCTGCAACAAATACATATTGTGACCTTTAGATTTTAATGGTTGGCTTGGCTCAGGGATATTTTAATGAGTTAGATAACAATGGCAGCTGATAACATGATTCTTTAGGTTAGAAGCAATGATGGCCTATATACCTTTTTGATAAAAAAGATAGAGTAAACATTAGGTGTGTGGATGTGCAAACTTCCTCAACAGTCTTGTAAATATCATTGTATCATTATTATTATTATGAGAAAGTATGTATGATTATTATTAGAAAGTATAAAAGATGATAAAAATATCATTGATTAATGCACATGTATTTGCCAATGGTTTAATACAAAGAGAAATCTTGTCTGTGACTTCTGTCTCTTTGATTATTGGTGATCAAGCACTGATTGAATGACAAAAAACTACAGTCTTCATATATAGAAAGGATACAACCAAAGACTTTTCTTTCAGTTTCATTTTAAATGAGACATTCATTACTTTGCCATTGGAATGTTATCCCCCAAATATTTTCATTCCAGAAGGCTTACTTGTACTAAAGAGACAATTCAATTAATACAAGGCAGATACACAATCCTGTAAAACAGAAATTGTTCTTTGCTTCTAATCTCACAATGCAACATTTTGTAAATATTTTGAAAATGAACAATTAGTTTTAGAGCTTTGGCAAAAAAGAACCATTGTACATATATGAAAGGAATCTTTTCAGTGCTGCTCTAGAGCCCTTAACTGCTACATGCAATGACTGAAATCACCTTAGTTTTAATTCATATCAGTACAAAGATAATTATTATGCTACGTTGTAATGGCAGGTATAGAATACAAATGCCATATTCGGTTTGCTCCATTTGTTTGACAACTTGAAGATGCCAAAGTAAACAGTTGCAGGTAAGGGCAGGGTCAGGTACCTACAAACAGCAATCAATTGAAAACAATGAAGGCATAAAACAAGGAACACCACAGATCATTGAGAATTAACCGTAAATGTGCTGATATTCTACTCTAGGATTCTTAAGAGCCAAAAAAACATAAATATTGCATGTACAGCAAATTAAAAAATTGAAAAAACATTGGCTTACCTTCAATTTGGGCAATGACTTTATTTCTTCCCTCATTTTCAAGAGCTTCAGCTTGGTAGCAGCTTTGAGATGTTTTGGGGGCATTGTCATTAAGATCCTCAACCAAGATGATAAAAACTGCTGAGTCTGATGAGTGGCCATTGTTAACGCTGATGACGATATCATATCTTACTTTTGTTTCATAGTCCAACTCAGAAATCTGGCTCAAATCTCCAAAATCGCTTATGTGAAATTTGTTATCTTCATTACCAGAAACAATAGTGAATTTCAAAAACCCCTCTTGGCCTAACACCAGCTTTGAGAGATGTTCAATGTGCTGTTGTTTGAGAATCCTTTCTGTCGACTCTTTGATTTTGTAAGTAAATGATTTTTCCTTAAATCTCACAGAACCAATTCCTTCACTTGGTCTTGCTTTAACACCAACTTCCAGATATGCTACAGTAGATTTTGGTGGAGTACCTCTATCTGAGATGCTTATACTTAAAAATTGATCTTCAAATGCAGTCAATTTTTCCTTTGTAGTAACAACACCTTTTGAGTCAATATCAAACAGGGAACCCTTCTCTAAAATTTCAAAGCTTAACTCTCCATTCTTACCAATGTCTCTGTCAAATCCAACAATTTGTGTAACAAATGTTCCAAATTTTTGAGCATCCTGTTCCCATATGGTTGATACTTTATAAGAGGCTTCGGGGGTATTATCATTTGTATCATCCACAGCTATTAACACACTGGCAAATGACAGCTGGTCTGCCAAGTCACGTTTGGAAACAGAAATGTTAAGCCTGTATGTGTCATGTGTTTCCCTGTCCAGTGATCTTGTTGTCTGTACTGTACCATTTGAATTCACAGCAAAATGCTTGAGAGCATTTCCATCCACAATATTGAAAACAAGATCTGAAACTTGCATTCTTGAGTTTGGGTCAACAACTGACAGCTGCAAAACATTGGTCTTTGCAGGCAAGTTTTCCTCCACAGAAACTCTGTACACGGTTGGATCAAAGTAAGGTGCCTTCATTACATTGTTTCTTTTGAGGAGAAGAATAGCAGCATTACTGTATACTTCAGGGTTGTCTTTCAAATGTGCATTTACAGTCAACCAGTAATTGGATCTTGGCTTCATAGTTTTGTCCCCTGTTGTTGTGCGAGATATGGTGCCAGTTTTTGAATCAATTTTGAAATCTCCTATTCCAGAACCATCAACTATTTTGTATTGAAGCTCTCTAGACCCTTCAAAAGCAGCATCAATTGTAATGATATCATTTTGATTCTTGATGTCTACAACAATAGGATTCTCTGATCTTAAGAATCTTGGTCTCTCAGAGGAAACTGATGGCTTAAGCCTGCAAACAAAGTGGCAACTACTAGATAGTGAGGGAGCACCAAGATCTTTAACAATAATTGATATATTATACACATGGTCCTTTGCAAGTTGACCAATAGTGAAAACATTGGTTCTTAGAATGCCATACTCATTATCAATGTGAAATATCCTTTGAAGTTTTCCTCTAGCAATATCATATCTCACTTTTCCTCCATTGCCTGTATCTGGATCAAAAGCAAAAACTTTTCCAAGCACTGCACCAGCAGGAAAATCCCGTGTGATCTCAACAGTTTGAATTGCAGGCAAACATTTTGGTGGAGTATCATTGACATCTTCAATGGATATTTCAACTGTTGTTTGACTCACTTTCTGATCCTGACTTGACCTATCTGATGCTTGTATGGTGATAATATACTTATTCTGCTTTTCATAATCCAAGCTAGAATTCAATGTTATCAAACCAGTATACTTGTTGAGAAAAAATAGATCTTTGTAGTCACTAAGCATCGAATAAATTACTTCTCCATTTCTCTTTTTATCAGGGTCACTAGCACTCACTTGTACCAGTCTTGTGCCAGGTTGTGTTTGCTCCGAAACAGAAAAATGATACTTTTTCTGGGAAAAAATTGGTCCATTGTCATTCACATCTGCAACCTGAATCTGAACATCAACCTCAGCATATTGGGGTGGACTGTCAGTATCATAGGCTCGTATTCTCAGTGTATAGAATGATGTTTGCTCCCTGTCAAGTTTTGATGATAAATATATTGTCCCATTCAACATATCAATTCCAAAATTGCTATCAACATTGTAACTCCCAGATATAATTGAGTAAAGGACCAAGCCATAGCATTTCAGCTGTCTATCAACAGCTAAAATTGTTGTAATATAACTTCCAACAGGCAGGTTTTCTGACAGCAAAATTGGATTTTCTGGTTTCTCTAAAAAAATTGGTTTGTGGACTTTTCTCTGGGGTGTGACAATTGGGCTAAACTGTTCTACTTTCAAACCTTTCTCCCACTTAGATCTTTCACTGATTGTTTTCTTTACCAAATCAAATAATGGATTGTCTGTACAACTTACATTGACAGTTCTTTGATGATTATTTGTAACAACAAATACCACCAAATCCAATTTATGTGACAAAAATTTTCCATCAGAAACACTGATGCTTATATGGTGCCTTTTTCGATCAGCTGGAATAGACTTTAGGGTCAGATCACCAGTATGTTTTCCAATACTGAACATATTGCCACTTGCGTTATAGATATAACCTGTAGTTGATTGGTCAAGATCTAAGGCATTGATTCTCATCACTTTTGTACCAAGTCTTGCATTTTCTGCCACACGAATTCTGCAGCTTAGAAATGGCATTACAGGTGGGTTGTCATTGGTCCCTTTAATCGTAACTTTCAAAATCATCCTTCCTTCGCGTTTTATTGGGGCTCCGAAATCTGAAGCTCTTAACAACAGGTACAATGTTTGTGGAACTGATTTCTCACCATCCCTGTCAAGTCTTTTTACCACCTGCACAGCACCATTGAAGGGGTCAATATCAAAGTAAGTTTCATTGGCATTAGCAATTGAATATATGATCTTGCCATTTAATCCTGTATCTAAGTCACTTGCCTTGGCGTTGTATATCACTGTGCCTGGTGGGGTCTCCTCTACAATTTCAGTCGAATCCTGAAACTGTTTAAATACTGGAGAATGGTCATTGCTGTCCAAAACATTTATAGTTACTGTTGCTTTCCCTTTAATCCGGTTTCTGTGGAGAGCAATTACTGTCAGGTTGTAAACCTTGGCCTTTTCATAGTCCAGCCATTCAACGGTGTAAACCTGTCCAGTACGGCTATTAATGTGGAAAAATCCCCGCTCGTTTCCATCAACCAAACCAAAAAGAACATTAGGAAATATTTTCTTCGACTCTTGTTTTATTTCAACTCGGACGATAGGAGTAAATGGGGGTGATATTTCCGCCACTGAAGCGATGTAGGCACTGTTCGAGAATAGCAGCGATCGATGTTTGTTGCCATCAAAATTTTCCTGTCGCTTGTCACGCCGGCGGCCACTTTCCGGGTAGCCTTCAACATCTAAAATGTTTATTCTGACTGGCAATGGGTCTGATTGTTGCTGCAGTTTCCCATATGGACACATATCTTTTGCAATAATGTGGAAATCGTAAGAACGTTTACGTTTGAAATCCAAAGGCTTGATAAGCGACAACGCGCCAGTCCGGTAATTCAAAGAAAAATCTCCTATCTTTAAGACTTGGCTAGGTTCGATGAAATAAAGAACTTCGCCGTTCAACCCACTATCAGGATCGTTTGCTTTAACTCTCAAAACTGTACTCCCAACCTTCACGTTTTCTTTAATATTTATTTCGATACTTCGGTTAACAAACTGTGGTTTGAATTCGTTGATATCCAAGACGTGCAGATATATTTTTGTGCGATCTATCAACTCTCTAGTTCGACTGTCGCGGGCGATAACATTTATAGTGTAAACAGACTGAATATTCGAATTCAAAACGCCGTTTGGCATGACTCTCAGGAAAACAAAATCAGCAATTTTCTGCGATCGAACTGAGAACCTTTTAAAATCATCAACAACTTCATAATCGATTTGCGTGTGAGCATCATAAATATAAATACCCATTTTCATATCACATTTTATTGTTGTCCATGTGCTTGTATGAGATTCCTTTATACTTGCATTGTAAAATCCATACGAACCGCTAGTAAAACGGAGACGCGACTGTGTTCCCTTCTCCTCACGTTTTACATAGCGACCACGAATCTGGACTTGTGAAGTAGCGACCTGCAGCAAAAGGACAACAACTAGCAGCACTTTCGCCCCATCCATAGTTCGGCATGAATTTCGAAGAGTCAATGCTGTGGCGGTTTCGGTCCGTTTTGTTCTCGTACTTCTTGTCAAGGAACAAACCTTCGTATTTCTGCCAACTAAACTGTCCTCACGTGTAACCGAAAGTAACGGGAGTATCGCTTAGCCAAACATCAACTTCGCATCTTGACGAAAAACGTTAAACTCACGAGCAAATGATATGGGTTCAAAATAAGAAACATTCGCTCACAAATACATTTCAAGTTCTATGCCACATTCAGAAATCGAAATTGGTTCAAAATCCCCGCAATGACGATTTCCCTTCCCTTCGTATTACTTGTGGCATTTCCTTTCATAGGGAATTCGCCTAACTTTTCTACATAACATCCGTCTCTTTACAAAAATACTCATTCATTCCTTCAGACAGCGAAACAGTAGTTATCGGTCACACAGATGAGTTTTAAGATCATCCTTGACAACCGTGCACAGAACAAAAGATTGTCAATCGTCAATTATCGGCATGTTGAGGTCAGCCAATCAGACTAATGTAATAGAACAAGAGCGTCAATCAATGTAAACCCATAGCGACAGCTCTCGTGAAATGACTAGTGGCGCAATGGGTTGGTTAGCCTCTGACGTATGGCTTCTTCGGAAATAACGTCTAAAATTCTTGTAGAATAAATTAATCATGAATGATAATTAATTTCACGAATCTGAAATTATCGAAAAATCGAAACTGTGCCACTTTTTTAGCAACTGTATTACATGATTTTGGTAAAGCTGGTTCAAAATATTGGACAGAGTGCAAACAGGATAGTTGAGTCATTTGCCTTTAGTTACATCGTTATTCACTACTGATTTAAACAAACAGCCAAATCCCACAGCAGCGATCGTCCACGCGTTCAAAGAGACCTCCAGACGCCACCAAAGAAAAGGCAAAACTTTTCACTACACAGTCAGCTCAAATTTTTCTATAGCCCTGTGTTTCAGAGGTCTCTTAAAAAGCCGAAATATCAATAAATAATCTCCCACTTTTGTTCTTGTTTATTGTTTGGCTCTTTTAATAAACACAGCCAAAAGATAACTTATTGTTTACAAATGTATACAGACTGGGAAGCACGATATTCAAGCAATGGGGAAGCCCCAGTTGGCCCCAGTCAGCCCCAATTTGTGGTATCTTTTACAGATGGAAACAAAACAAAGGAAGCGTTGAAATAAGGAAGGCCTGTCCGGACAAGCTTGAGTTAACAAAGGATGTCCTTTGCAGTTATTAATTACAGTTTGGCTTTGTACTGGAGAATGAAGATCCTGGCCAACTTCTTCAAAACAATGCACAAACAAAGAAAGAAGTGGAGTCAACAAATTTGTTGAGGCAATGTTACCCTAACCGGCTCATTTATTGAAACATACAGTAATGAAACCAGCTCCTGGAGGAGGAGCCAATGGTAACAACTCAGTGCAGTCGGAACGAAATTCAATTTGGGGGGGGGGGCTGCCCATTGTATTCCTTCTCACTCATTACATTGGTTTAAGGGGAAATATACTACAATTATCAGGAAATATTGGGGCCGAGACACCCAATAATTTACACGATTTTAAGTGTTTTCTTTCAAAATGTCGTCAAAATTGGACCTTAAAATGAGCTGGGCTTTGCGTGCTCATAAGAATAGGAACTGAGCTGAGCTGAACAGTAGAGCCGAGCTTTTTGCAAATCCTTCTGCTATGGGTCTTTTATTTGCCCTTGCTCCCCCCCCCCAACTTTTCAACATTTGTCCGAGCTCCTGTGTATGCTTTTCCCATTTACCAAACTGGAAAGCAAGAAATGTGAATTTGTTTTCCACAAAAGGGGGGCTATGCCCCCAGCCCCCTCCTTCGTTGGGGGCCCTGTGCTGTCCTGCTTGCTGTCAAACGGAAATTATGAATATTTACACTTTTCAAAAGATGCAAATCTGTTTTTATAACAAAATCTTTGCTAATATGCTAGAAATCGGAAAGGGATGATTTGGCAAGAGCAAAACCCACCTAGATCAAAATCTCTGCTCTGCAATCACTTTGCTACAACAAGTATAAATGGATCTAAGGAACGAATTATCTCTAATGGGGCATCCGCTCTTTGAAAATAAAAGAAAAGAGACACTTACCATTAAAAATAGATTTATTTTGAAAGTCAAGAAGATACCAAGTACCTTTTCTCATTCATTTTCCAATGGCTCGAAATAAGAGCTGACCCAAAATATTATCTTTAACTGGGAAGAGCAGTACTCTATATATCTTTTCATTAGCCGTGTTTTGCATAATTTTTCTTTCTGCTACATTTAGCAAAGAATCTTTGTAAAATCAAATAGCTGATTGGCATTTGTTGGTGATTATCATATAACGAAAACATGGAAGGTATAGCACCCTTAGGATCGTGGAAAGAATTCGATACAAGGTTGGCAAAACGTCATTGAAAGTGAGGGAATGTTCGGATTATTCAGGCTGTTAAATGAATGCCATAAAATTTTTTGGCAATAAAGCACTCATTGTATGGTCGGTGTCATATGCGTTTCGGTAACCTTATACATTTTGGTCCAGGTACACAATCGCATGACAATGTTGGTTATATAAAAACGTACCCAAGCATCTAAACAATTGGGTACCAAAACGAATGGTTGAATTTAGCATGCAAAACAGTTAGGGTACACAAACGCATGACAATTTTGGTAATGAAAAACGTACCCAAGCACTTAAACATTAGGGTACCAAGACATAGAATCTAGCATGCAAAATGGTCCGGGTACACAAAGGCATGACAATTTTGGTAATGAAAAACGTACCCAAGCACTTAAACAATAGGAAGAATCTAGCATGCAAAACGGTCCGGGTACACAAACGCATGACAATTTTGGTAATGAAAAACGTACCCAAGCACTTAAACAATAGGGTACCAAGACAAATGGTAGAATCTAGCATGCAAAACGGTCCGGGTACACAAGTGCATGTGCAGGATAAGTCAATCAGGAAAATAATTTCTCGAAATTCATATAAATCCAAGCTTCAAAGCTTAGGCCGAGCCATCGCCAGCTGCAATCACGGATTGGAACTTTAGAAAGGCTGGTTGGATAGAATAGCAAGCTGAACATGGAAATTCGTCGAAGCAAATTTTAGACTCCCTAGGTGCATGAAAAAAAGTAATCGTACTTTTTTCATCAAAACAGATTTGTGGCCTGGGTGCCAGAGTGCAGAAAATGAAGAGAAGAGCAGAGAAGAGTCTCGGGTACTTTAAGATTGTTCTTATTTCAAAATTGAGTTTTCTGCAACTGCATACTAACAGTTTCAAAGATCACTAAAAAACGGTTTTCAAGACATTTGTAGTACTGATAAGCTGATATATCTGTTCTGTTTTTTGACATTAAAGTCGATTAGAAATATTTGCTTTTAATGTTCAAAGGTTGTTCCTATTTTTTGTCGAATCGAGCCTCCGTGTTCTTATAAAGTGTGATCTGTCAAAGAAACAGGAGTGTAACCTCAAAGTTCTATTATTACACACTCTTTATAAGAATAAAGTCTATAAGAATATTGAGACCCAAAATTGCTGAAATTTAAGAATAATAACCCAAGGCTCAAGCTTTGTCAAGAATTTTATCATATGCTGATTTGAGTATTTTGGAAAGCAAAAAATGCGAGTCTCGCGCTATTAAATGTCTTGAGATAAGACGTATTCAGCCTTGGAGTCATTCAGGGACGCCTGCACAAGATTAGGGCGGGAGGGGCAGTGTTGGTGCTGAGGGCAAATCGTAGAATTTTTCTACTAACATGATCGAGTATTCCTATTTAAGGAAGGAGGGTGGAGTAACATAACAAAATGTTAACATGCATATGTGACGACCTACAGCTGAGTTTTTCTACCATCAATGATAGCAAATACTGTTTTATCCATCTTTGGTTTCTGGAGTACTTTTCAGGGAACAGGTCTCTTATTTATCTACTATTATCTTTGCCGCTCTCCCTCTTTTTACCCACCTTGCTACAGGCAGCCTTTTCTAATATTTTCTAATAGAAATTAACATAACGAGTGCGGTCAAAGTGATCATCAATAATCAATAAGATTCTGTAATATTTTCTTACATTTCAGGGCACTTCTTGCCCCCTCTGCCCCTCTTCGAAGAGGGCAGGAGGGGCAGTTGCCCCTCCAGCCCCCCTGGTGTTGGCGCCCCTGGAGTCATTAAGCCTATTGGGCTCAGTTAATACGACTCAGTTACGTCTTGTGTCGCTTAAGAATAATTTAAGAATATTAAGGCTTGGCAAAAAATGAGGTATTCTTATAAAAAAGTGAGCATACCCATATAAGCAATCAGCAATCAATGGGAAATGAGTATAAAACAGGGACGTTGTGGCCCCTAGAAAAGGGCCGGGAGAAAATGATCATAAGAGGGCCTGCTCATTTGTATGACATCTCCAATCACAAACCACAGGTCGCCAAGAATGGTACGTACCTGGAAACCATGCACCTACGAAAAATTAAAAAGATGCCAGTTTTTATCAGCTTTAAAGGTTCATTTGCCATGTTTGTTGTGGTGTGTCCTCTTTTCTCTAACCACAGTCTCTTTAAGACTGCAAAAAATGTGAAATAAGTCAAATGCTTTTGTCCACATTTGCTACAAACACAAACATGACAGAGCACTTTTCCGGCCATGCCCTTTAAATTAGCTTGAAATACATTTCAAAATGTCTTTTACAGTTGTTTACCAAGTTTTACAACTTTTTAGGCATACTTTGTTGCGTTTCGTTAAAATTCAGTCCTTAAATTGGAATTCCTGGCTTTAAGAGACCTCTATACCTCGAGATCTTGGGGCAGTTTGCCCTTCCTTGTCCCCCTCTCAGCGGCCCTGTTTTAATTCACGCATCTCTTTCACAGAGGTCTGTTTGTCCTGGGTTTTACAAACTCACTTGAAAGGGGCCCACCGGGTCAAAGAATAGAATGTCCTGCCCAAGCCCCAGCTTGGAAGTACTTAAAAGTCGGTAACAAAATGATATTTCATTTTGTAGTTGTTTCAGCGACCCCGGCGTGAGAATAAGGCCTTCATTTTCGCTCATGTGTTCGAGTTACCCTGGGTACCAGACTCACTATATAAAATAAAATCTATTATTTTATATAGTGAGGCTGGTACCCAGGGTAGTTCTCGAGTGTGTTGGCAGATTTTTGAACATGTTCATAAAAATGTAAAAACCTTGAAAGGGACATTTAATTTCAATAACATAGGTGAATAAACGTGACCAAAGATTCAAATATATGCGCTTAATGTGACTGGTTATTTTTTGTGATTAATATGATATCTATGCGATTAATGTGTTTTTTTGTGATTAATGTGATTAATGTGATTGATTTGTGATTTAAGTGTGATTATTTTTGAGAGCGTACGTGATTTTAAGCAGTGATATGCCTCTCGGTCAAGAGGTATCACCCTTCTCTTAATGATATAAAAGGACTGCATTCTGTGTCATCCTTTATGAGTCTTTATGCATGCATCGTTATCGTTGTTCCGTGGTCTTCTTGTCTTGAAAGAAAAGCATACAATTTCTAGAGATACCAGCTTTTCATATCCGTGAATATCAGCTTGCCACTGTCCCGGTTGACGCTGGATCACAGCAGCATCAGTTCCAGTTTCCCGGCAAATTCCTGTTTTGATTGTCGAGAAATCATGTTAACCGCTTCTTGGGCGCCGGGCCAATGATTTAACAGAAATTCGACCAGGTGATTCCGACCAAGCCGTGTGTGCTGTCTGTCTTTCTTGCCGTATCTTACGCCATGTTTCATTTGTTTCCATATAGTTGGGGCTGTTTATCACATTTTACACTGTTCATGTAATAACATCCTACACAGACAGTGGCGTATATAGGAAATTTCATTGGAGGGACGAAAAACTGAGATTTTCGACAAAAATCTAACAAACATTTTTAATTTTTTCATACATTTAAACATAGTTCCGTTAAGTTCAGTTCAATTCAATTCTTTTAATTTAAACTTCCTTTATATACAATTTCTCACTACAACTACATTACAAATAATTAGATACAATGTTCACACATTACATAAAATACTTATGATAACGAGCATTAAATAAGAATTACGTAAAATATTGTTTACAGGGGAATCTTTTTAGGAGGAGCTCTCTCAGTCGATGAACTAATCGAGCAGAGAGCGCCCCCTTTTCTAAGGTGGTTTTGAATGTAATTGATCATTTACATGAGCGACAAGACAACAAATTTCGCTTCAGAATTAAATTTGACAATTCTTGTTGAATAAAAAGGTCTTAAGCTTTTGACCATACTGGCAACTGACAATGCTCTTTTTATATCTACTGGAAGATTGTTCCAAAAAATTAGCACCAAAGACACGCACAGATCTGATACCAGATTGCAAAATATCTTTTCGTTCTAGAAAATTTCATTTTTGTGGCTTGCGGTGTGCCAAATAAGTGAGCATTTGACACATATTCAAAAAAGTCATGACACAGACTCAAAACATGACATAACGACATTAGAACTGAAGTAAAACAGTAGATAAAATATAATTAATTACTCAAAGTCATGTGTCATAAATCATACTAATTGAAAATTTTATGGTCTTCTCTTCGCAAAAGGCATTTTTTAAGTTGCCCATCTGATTCAGAACAACTGGAGAAATCGTTATAATAACCTTTAAAAACTGTCTTCTCAAAATGTAACACTTAGACAAAAATAGAAAACCGTGTTATATTTCCAACGAGATCAGAAATTTTCCGACAAAATAGCTGTTTAGCTTTACAGGGGGTTTTTTGTCCCCCTGCCCCCTACATCTACGCAACTTCACACAAATAATTGAAAATTAAAAGGAACACCAAGACAGTATTTAGATTTTTCAATGTACAGTGTATGTCAGTCTAAAAAGCTATAAAAATGTTACAAGGGGCTGTTCTGGAAGAAACCATCGTGAAATATAATCATTTATAGCCTCCACAAGAGTTAGTCCCCCCCCCCCTTGATCAGGGCCTACCCCATGATTTGAAAGTGGGGGACCAAAGCTAGCAAATTTAGGGGGCAAGGCTTCTTTCCTCTTTTACTGCAGCTTTGAAACTACTTCCTGCGCCTTAGTCATTGACACACCCGAAAACGCACCCTCGAAAACGCCTCAGTCATTGACAAAGCACCCCTAAATGGCAAAAATCCTCGTTTTTTAGACAGAATACTTTCAAGGGGGTTTCATAAATTTGTTCGAAGTTACATTTGCTATACCTCAGCCTCACCCTTCTATTAATTTGCGTCACAGGCTTCTTCCATGTAAACAGTTTCAATTTCATATCTGGTTGAGTTCATAATGTTCATAATGAGAAAATGATCGGTTTACCCAGCAGATTTTGCATGCAAACCGCTTTGTAATGTTGCAAAATAATTTAAAAAGGAAGTTAAATCCAGCGAGCGCCAGTTTACTTGCCATAAAATGGATTACAACAAGAAACAATAGACGAACGATAAATAAACGCCAGATTTTTATACCACTGTTTATAGAGATCATGCTTAAAAGTCATGGGAAAGGTTGAGTGTTTAACTACACATTGTTAAAGTTTTGTTTAATTAAACATTTACTCTCATTTGGAAATTCTATGTCCAATAAAAAATCTCTTCCAGAAAAAGAGAACGGAATATCACATTCAGTTTTATTTTACTTTCAAGATAGGTTGTTTGAAAACATTGAATTCATGGAAAGAACTTGCTGCGTAAGTTCGGTAAATTAAATAATCTTATGATTTTTTCGGGCAACGCTTGAAAGTCACACTGAAAAGTCAGACTGTTTCAAGATATAGACTTTTTGTCTTAGCACTTTTATGTCTTAGATTTAGGCTAATGGACTAGAATTGGTTCATTGTTATAAATCATAGATCCTTTTAGTTAAATTGAATTTTGCCAAACATAACTAGTTTGGGTAAAAATCGAATTTAACGCCAAAGCATGAGCAAGACAAAGCTAAAAAACGGTAGAGTCATCCTAAGTCTGACATGAACACAGCAAATTAGATGCTTGAAGCGTCGGTTACCCAAAAGCTCATTTATACATTTCTCCAGCTATCAGTTAAGATAGAAAACATTGCCGTCGGAACGAAATTCGTATTGAGGGGGGATGCCCGTTGTTTTCCTTCTCTGTTCCTTCTTAGTTTAACAATTATTGGGGAGCTCCAGCCCCCACCCCCAGCCGCCCCCCGGTTCCGACGGGCCTGGAATGACGGTGGCTTGAAGTTATTTAAAAAATATCCTCCTTAGCTACACCAGTCTTAGAGCAAAACTTTTGTTACACAAAGGAAAAGACCATGTTCTGCTTATATTCGACAAAAGAATTTGTCAGCTAAAATGGAAATGAAAAAGAAACTGCATATCCTCAGAAAATATGTGGAATTTCATCGTAAATTACTGTATCCCCAGTTGTTTAATGTGTGAGATTTAAAGGTATCCATTTACCGAAAATTACTCCCGAGCAACCTCTGACACATGTTTAATTGTGACAAAATTCTATGTAAAAAAAGCATTAAAGATTTGTATAAAAACAATGAATGTGATGCGTCATACTTTAGCAATGATCATTTGTTGATCTTTGTTCCTTTCAGATTTTTCACTTCTAGTGACAATTCTAAAAGCCTTTTTAGAAGTCTATGTCCCAAATATGAAAAACACCATACCCTTTTGAGAGAAGGTAGGTAATGTGATATGAATAGGATGGGTGATAAATGATTTTTAGCTAATACTCCACAGTAAAACGTTGGAAAACAGGCGTTGGTTTATCCTTCACAACATTTTTACTTTATCAAGACCATGTACCTCTGTCCCCAACAAGAGAGATTTGCCAGCAAGGCTACTTTTAAATCATCAATTTGATACTTAGTGGCTTTCATGGAGAACATATCTTAAATAGTTGAAAAATTAAATACCACAAAGTAAATCCTTATATATCCACATTTCAACGTCTGGGATTATTACCAGATATGACAATTGTCAAGTTATTGCTTTACATATCAAAATTCCTGGTTGATAACATAAGACTTGCAATTTGCCAAAGAAACATTTTAAAGTAAGGCAATCTGGTCTTATCGAATTGCACGTCTCTGCATGTTGGAACAATTTGCTATATTTCAAGGTTTTGTTCAGAAACCACATGTTATCATTGCTGCTCATTGGTGAATATACAGGGATTCAATGATATTCTTTCATTAGCGGAGAGCTGATATTTTAAGTTTTCCCGAATTCCAAGCCTTGTAACCAGACAAAAGGAGGGTCAACAGAGAAAGTAGTTAACACGTATTTGGACTAAGGTGTGATTGCCCGATACTAGTCAATTATCAGTGGATATATTAGAATGGAGGCAACAGAGTGCTACAGTTATTAACTTTAAACTGTTTATTTTGGCGCATAAATTGAGAGTTTAGTTGAAGATTCGATGACAAAGAGTTGCCCAGATTTCACAAAGAAAGGATGTTTTGAAATGGATCAGGCTCGTCTGGCTGTTGTTGGTTTACTACATCCAACCTTATCCTATAAAGATGGTAGTAATTTTGTTTTCCATCACTCTAGCGAAATAATATTCCTGACTTAGATCAACCAAGCCCATGCAACAACAGTAACATCCACCAAGCTTTTGTAACATCTCCATGCTAAGTGTGTTGATGGCACTGTATATTTCGGAAACTTCAGCTGCTTTAGGCACTATCGTAAGATAGCTTAAGATCAGATATCTGATGATTGGAGGTTTGATGCCTTTAAAAAATGCATCATGATGATGATTACTTTATAGGAACACCCTTACAAGAATTCCAAGGTTTCGTAGGCTTTCACAAACCAAGGCCTGCATTTTAACCTCCCTAAGCAAACACCTTTGTTGCAACATGCTATATTTTAGGTGCTGCATATGGGATGTTCTTTTCAGTGCAAAAGACAGTTTGAAAAGTCCCTCTCGTTTCCTCTTTAAAGGGGAAAATAGAATGGAAGTAAAATTCAGGGTGATGCCGAAGCAACTTGACACCCTTTTTTTTAACAGGCAGTCGGAAATGTATAAGCTTGTCGGCAAAATTTAAATTTAAGATCTTGGCTTGTCGGCAACTGTGAAGTATTTTATCATTGATAATTGTAATACAGCTTGGTAATTAAATTTATATATATATCATTCATGGACTTAATTTGATGCTGCAATATGATTATGGAAATCTGTTACATATAGAACAAAGACTGACAAAATTAACTAAGCAGTTACATCAACAAGTAATTGAAAAACTGATAGAAATCTGGAAAAAACTCCTTGTGGCTATCGTACCATATACCCAAAGTGAGGAAATCTAGCTCGTTTGCACTTGAATTCGAATACAACAGTAATAGTCAATAGTGCCAAGATTGTAAGATAAAGTTAGAAATAAAAAGATTATGAAAATGATAGAAATAAACGAAAAGTAAAAAGGATGATTTACAAACTAACAGAAGCAGGAATTGATGATTGTCAATTCAAAACAATTATGAAATATAAAATTCAATTCTAGGTTAGCAACAAATACAGTAGACTTAGCCTTAGGTTGTAGTCACACCAAAAGCTGCTTGTGAAAATTGGTAAGAGAATGCGAAGTTTGACGGTTAACGGAGCGAAATTCTTTTTTATATTTGGGTCTGAATTTAATGTGACTTTACCCAGCAGTGTTACTTTAAGCGGAGTGACTGTAAGCAGAGCAGGGGGGAAGCCGAAAAAGTTTTCTGGAGGGGTACAGAAATGACTTTTGCCAACAAAAGACGTGTCTCACACTTTAAGGGTGTGGTCAGATGATGAATAATCTTATATGCTGCTTTCATTCGTCTCTACTTCAAAATTCATACTTTAGTACCATACCTTGCAAGTTCAACTGCTACAGAACTCAGTTCAAATTTTGCTAAAAAGACACAGAGAGGCTATATAGAAGCCCCTGGGTTAAAAGGGGGAAATGCAGATGATTTGGCAATTACGCCCCTTAGATTAGCTTAAATTCCGTTTCAGAACGATTTCTTGGAGTATTTCGAAACGTTAAGCGGTTGTCAATTATCCGACGAAAGCCTGAATTTTCCGACGAGATCGCTGATTGGGGGAGCTCGAGCCCCCCATACCCCCGTAATTTCCTCCACTGGGGTGCATGCCCCCATAGCTCCTAGAACAGTCTTACTTCAGAGCACGTCTTTGTGCACCTCAAATACGGTATTATCCAAACAAAACAATTGTACTGCTTGCATGGGCGCAAAAATAAATCAGATTTTTAAAGGAGTGTCAGAAAACTTACTATTAAGTTATTTTGTGTGGAAGGCATAAAACTCATGGGGACACAGACATACTCCGAAGACAGTCTGTGTTTAGGGTGTCCGGACTGATGCTCCACCCCTTCTAGGAAAATTTTTAATTTTAATGTGTCTCTTTGGCTCTGCTGTCCTTCAGAGACCTAAATAACAGACAATTTGGTTGTTTAATTGCTTCATCCTAGATTAGCCCGTCCGTCGTACAGTATTAGCTGCACAAGATATCAAAAAATAGCGCTAAAAAGTGCATTCAAAGCTAAAACATAATGAAACCAGCTCTTATTATCTTCAAAAAGGATAAATTAAACATATTACTTTTAACTCAAAACATTGACTTCATGTTTCTCAGGGACGCCGGGGAAGGGGGCTCAAGCGGTCAACTGCCCCTGTTGCCTTTTGATAGGATGGGCAAGGGGTGACAGAGTGCCCTTTTTATTTAAATGCCCTTGAAAACCGGCCATTTCTAATAATCAGATAGACTTATATTAAATTCTGGTTTTAGTGTCTAATTCATGACGACACTTTTAAAACTTGTGAATAAATTCTTTATGCTAAAAGATAGCTAATGTTCAAGATACGTACAGAAGATCGAAATAAAGTGGCAGATACGAAGGAATTAGTAGAAGCTGAGAATTATATTTCGAATGCCCGTTTATTCAAGCCTGCCCGGGTAAGGCCGCCACTGTCCGGTTCTTGTAGATTTTCGTCTTCTAGAAACTTTCCCATTATTTTTATTTTTCATAGGCAGATTAAAGATTCTTCTGACATTCAATATTTTACATTGAGAAATGAGATATGGTATCCATTGCGAATTTTCAATTAACCAGATTTGAAAGGTTTTAAACGTTACCACCTGCACTGCCAAATTACTACCATTGTAGTTGTTGTTGTTGACAACCAGATTGGTTTATTCAAGATGGAGACTTGACAACAAGAAGTACGTACAATAATGCGGTTAACGTCGCGGAGATAGTCTTTTGAAGCTTGTATGCTTTTCGAAATGCGAAGTACCACGATGCCAGTATTACTGAGATTTTCCATCACACTGTAATTGCCAGAAAAAGCGTTGTATTTCAAAAATCAAATCATGTATACAATGATGACGGTGAATTCGAAGCGACGACGAACGAAGGACATTGTATTGCAACATGTTTTCGTTCTTAAGTAGTTCTAAGCTTATTGCGTAAAACGAGTTAAAGAGAACATCAATATATTGTTTTAAATCATAAGATTGCTCATGACTACACAGGATGGTAGTGGGGGAGTCCGACTCCCACCTATTGGAGAGCTAGGCCTCAGGAGATTGCCACAGCTTGAGCATAAGCTGGAGTTATTGGTCGAAAAAGAAGCTAGAGAAAATCTTAGAAATGCTGATCTACAAAAAGGCTACCCCGGAGACTCGCAAAATGACGAACTTCAAAATAGTCATGATCTTGAGAGAAGAAGAGATCTGATTGACTCTGGACTAGAATCTCATAGTGAACATAAAGAAAAAAATGAGCAAACCAGGAGGGTAGCTACCAAAAGAAAAGACGCAAAGTCATCTGCACGAAGAGATATTAAAAAGAAAGTTAAGAAAAGAAACAAGTCATCTTTCAGTGATGATGAAGCGGGTCATGTGAAGGGTTTGTCATTGCCTCAAGGCAATGGAAAAAGTCTTGCAGTATGGGTCCCAGGAGAAGGGCCGGGCCAAATAGAACCTGCTAATTTGGGAGAAAAAAGTAGAAAGGAAGCATTTGCCACAAGTTGTTTAAATACTTCAAATTTGACAGAAGAAACCCTTGTATCAGAAAGTGATCATTCAAGGAATGATAATAAAGATAGTCACATTGAGATGTTTGCTGAAAACTCAGAAAACACAGCAAGGAATGATTATAGAGCACTTGCCATCAGGCTTGCAAATAGCTATTGTCGCCCAAAAACAGGGATTAAGAAGAGACAACATTTTGTTGATTACCTTTTAATTTTTGATGGAGATGATGACAATGAGTTCAACGAGAAACAGAGGGATGATTTTGAGAAATTATTGGTAAATGAAGGAATGGAGGTCACCAGAACTCATATTGGCAAAGAGGTGTTTGTTGAGCTTAGTTGCTCATTTAAAAGACTCTGTCAAGAAGCAGAATACATCTTTTTGGAAATGCCTCTAATTGGTGTAGGTGAAACTTAAATTTCATGCCATTAAAAGATCAGTATCTTTTAAGCCAAATTAAAAATCCTCTGATGCATTAGGAAATCAGTGTTGATATTTATTAGGCTTTTTTGTTTATTGTTCTTATTCTTACAAAATTATTCTTATTCCCTATTTATGCTTCATTTGCAAAGTTGGGTTTGACATATCAGTTAGTTAATACATTTTGTAACAAGGATTTTAGCACTCTAAATTATTTATCACAAAGTGTCATCTTTTCATCACATTATCTGTAGTCTTTTAAAATAATTTTTATATGCAAATGTTGTTATGATTTTATCAAGTTATTTTTAACTCTTAAAATATAATTTTGTTTAACTCCTTACATAATGTTAACATTTTTGTAAGGAAAACTTCTTTCTTCCTCTCTACTTTTGATAGAAATAAAACTTATTTCAAAAATATTTTTCTTAGCTGTCACTGCATCATGACAATTCAACAAAAAAATCAAGATGGAAACGTTTTGAAAGTGAGAAGGAAGGTCAGTTTTACATTTTTTAACACAAATACTAGATTATCAAGATCATATTTGTGACAAGCAATCATGTATGTGCTACTTGATCAAGAAGTTTTGTTTACAGGAAAATCTAGGTTCTGTGCAACAAGCAGCCTATGTCTTCTGATTTGTGACTTGTGAAGAGAAAGAGGAATATCTAGGTTGCCATACTGTTCTCCCTTATTTTTTTACACTAGAGTGTCTGCACAATCCATGCTCCAACAAAGACACAACAGGTTTTTTATTTGGATTTCACTCCATATACTGTACTCTATTATTTTTGCATAACACTGTAGCTCAGCAGCAACTATATCAAGTCATCTTTAGTTATGGTTGTACTTTAAGGGCTGTTTGTCACCAGCGGTTATGTTATTGAAGACTCATTGCTAACAATGGGCCTTTGCGAGCATGGCGACGATCCAAACAATGGCAGTAAACTTCTATGGATAAACCAAAATTAATTTCAGACTGTCTAGAAATGCATTATGGGATGCTTGCGTAGCGCAATGGCTCATAGTATCAGTAGAATCTGAATTACCTCAAAAAGACTTAAAGATTTTGTACTCAAATCCTTTAGTATTAAATCACAGGACCCTGTGGTTGCCCATCAAATTTTCCATTTGAAAATTCTTTCAAAAGAACTTTTGGGCAGGACAATTATGTGGTAGCTTTTATCTTCAACTGTTTTGCAATCCAGTCTTTGAAGTTCAAGTTCTATCTAAAACTAATTGTTTGCTTGGTCCAATTTCAATCCAGTTTTCATATATCTAAAACAGGTTTGTCTTTCTATCTTTTTTGATAACTTTATGCAATAATTAATAAGCATGGTCATAACCAAGGAGAATAGAGGGCACAACCAAAAACCTATGTGTCTGACTTTTAGGACCTTTTATCCTCCTTTGAATGCAAATCAAAACTTGTTGTATTAAATTACCTTGTTTTTTGTCTACCTCGCTAAATCTTGGGTTTCTGCGAAAGGGCCTGGCTAACCTATGTTTTATGTAAACAGTTTTGTTTGTTAGCAGCGAAGTTTACCCCCCCCCAGCCCCCCTCTCGAAAATCTGGTGAACACAGAAACCTAACAATATTTTGAGGCCTTCTCATGATGCCAGTTGATGTTTGAGAATATGCTCCTATCCTAAAATCGCTTGCACCTAAATGCTCCTATCCTAAGGTTTGACATTCTCCAAGTTCTCTTTTTATGGAGGAGAAATATTGTGGAAGATATAGAAAGAAGAGGGCAGAAGAGTCTATCAGGGGTTTGTCTGGGTTTTCAAACGCTGCAAAATGGGCATTAAACAAAAAGTGTCTCTCTTAAGCAAAACAAGAATCTCTATAATCTTTAAAATGTAATATTTTTCCTTTTTAATATTGTACTGAATGAGAATCAAAAAAGGACTGGTCCAATATTAATTTCGTTCCGACGCCACTGCAGATGATTTTATGTCTGGGGGCTTACCCCTGGAAATATTTTACGAATTACTCATTAGAGACTATGAACAATGATTTTAGAACCATTTTAAAAAGTCATTTTGGCTAACCAGTTGGGGGCAGATGAGACTGATTGTCGGAAATTTTATAAAGGGATAGCGATTGATTTGATGGAGAGCCTCTGCTAAGGGCGCTTTGCCCTGGAAAACGTTTACCATTTTCCCCACCCCCTTTATAATTTACTGCTTTGATGATCAGTGAATAAAAGATAAAGAAATCTTGATTTTTTATGAAATCTTCATCCCTCCTGGTGGTAGAACTAGCTGTTTCTGGCATGTTTTATTTTGTGAATAGATTTTCCAAGTAACAGCTTGAAAGTTAATTAAAACTATAGTCCTTTCAGTTTTTTGTAAATGTCTTGCGAACTACAACAGTTTGCCCATTGCAGGGTATCACACACACTCCTCTCACACAACCTCTGGTATTTCGACTCCTGATTCTGTTTTTCAAATCACCCTTTGGCCTGACTTGGCTCTCAACTGCCCCGTAGAGGTAGATGCAAAGCGTTGTTTCTAACTTTCTCTCGGATCAGCCTAATGTTTCAAATTACTGAGATGAAAAAGTTTTAAACAAGGAAGTTAGGGTGTTAATGGGATTGAGAGAATGCTGCAACAGAGAGGTTTTAGAATTGCCTAAAATATAAAGTCGATAGTGGCCGGTCTTCAGTCAACCCAGTACATTCCTCCAAAAAGCAACTTTTCATTTTTTTTTCAATTTCAGTTGATGACATTTGTATACCATTTTGCAATGCCACTAGAGATATATACGATGGGTTCAATGATAAAGAGAATTTCTTTCGACCAGGAATACGTTCGCTGTTGGTACGTTTTTGAAAGACTTTTATTTAAATTATAGACATTTTTGTTTCAAATGCTGAACGATTTTGAAATTCCTTTATTGGTAAAAAGAATTGAATTGAAGATCTTTAACTTTGGCGTTTTTAACGTTAGATAAAGAAAAGCGAGCTACGAAAGGGCCTTAGCGGCTAGAATGCAGGGTTGGCTGCTCTTATATATTTAAGGAAACATAGGCGCAATATTTGCACTACTCAAGGACACAGCTTCCTTCCAAAATCCTCGAAACCCTTTCAATGCTTCGTGCACTTAGATGTTTCACAGAAGAGGAACTAATTGCCCGAGAATCTGCTAGGGTTGTTTAAAGATCCCTGATTGGCCATGCATCGTCATATATGGGTGAAATGTTTAAAGTAGCAATTGCCTCTAAAATACGGTTTCTTAGAAATTCAGAGATGACCTAAGTTTCATTTTTCTAAGAACGGCCACCAGGCAAAAGCCCCTCTTACCGGGGTTAGAAACTTTTGAATGGTTTGGAATGGAATGGTTTATAAAGAGATTAGCCCGATTGGCAAAAATGAAGCCTATACGAGATTTAGAATCACCCATAAAATGGATCGGTTTTGAGATCAATTGACCAAGTTCAAAAGCAAGTGGCTTAAATAATTTTCCTTCGTTATTTTCAATATAATATAATTTTCTCACCATTGAGTTGAGCGACAGTTGAAATCGCCGGTGATCATAGCACAGAATGGGTTAACAGCATGTGTCTTGGATAGCAATTACTCGAAATTTATTATGTAGTTATCAAAATCTTTGTACCATGAGTAAAAAGATGCAATAAAAATTAACGAAAGTGTCCTACTTTTAAATCAAAGTGACAATTTATCATCTTGATTTATAAACCCCAATGGTTGTAAACAATATTCAACCCTATCAATATCCGTTAGACAGCTTGCTTTACTAACCAACCAACAGTATTCACTTAAGTAGCTTTAAAGTTTGAACTTCTCCAAACTGTACAGTATGCATTACATATTCCACAGTGCCCCTGAGTGTCTTTTCAAGAGGTATAGGCCTTTTAAAAAAGAATTCTCCATGCACTCCCATTTTTCCTTTAACATCTCATTAGATCTTTTTTCAACCTGACAAAGTTTCCTGCGAAATTTTTCATTTTGTCATCTCAATATTTCAATTACTTTAAAATTTGTAGGTACATCAAATTTTGAAAGATATAAAAATCGACGATACGGATTCAAATGAACATCATAACGTTGAAGGTAAGAAGAAGGTGCATCTTACAATCACTTAATGTTGTTGAATACTGCCAGGGTAGGGCCTTGGTAAGTTATGAATTTAGTTTTATTTTATATCTATAGAATTAAAAGATCTACAAAAGACCCAACGCTAGCACACAGCGACAAGATGTCCCTTCCTTGAAACTGTTTTGCCTTGCCATTGACCTGGGTTGAAAGGGAATTTTGCTGATACGAAAACAAGCAGCGTGCCAAAATAGCTTTGTTTTGCGTTAACGCAGCTTTCAAAACCATTTGCCTCAAAACGCCTGAAACCATTTAGAAATAGCAAATCTGAAAATCGGATTGCGGTTTGCAAAATTGTTTCTGCTGAGAAATGAATTATTTTTTGATAATTTTGTCCTAACAGGATTTGTAAATGAGCAATAACGTTTTCAAATGGATTTGAGAGTGGTAGAATTAATTGACTTAAGGTTGGCTTAAAATTTTATGTTGCATTAGTTAAATGGCCGTCCAGGTTTACAGGGAAATTTACAAAATGGGTCGTTTCCAAGGCATGAAGGCTAAAATAAAGAAATTATTGTTGTTTTCCATGCAGAATATCGGAAAGTATCTCACAAACAAACAACATTTCAACGTAACAGAAACTGTCATCGTTTTTTCAAGGAATTTGTCCGTAAAGCTATTATATTGCAAGTCCAATGGCATAAAGTCCGTTTGAAAAGTTAAGAATAACATCTTTCTCTTGATGCGTGACAGAGCGTATTTGTGTTTCATGCGAGATTTGAAATGTTTTGCTGTGTTGAATATCAAATTGACGTATTTTGCCAAAGGCAGTTCCTACTTGCATCGTTTTCGCTTAACTTTAGATGAGTCGATAGCGAATTCTTGATGTAATTATACTGTTCCTTTGCAATTTTAATGTCATATGACAGGTTTAGGGAACGGGTATTGTAATTGGAATGGTATGTTTTAAAGTCGCACAGGAAAATACCAGGGTATTTCCAGCTTATCATTTAAGGGAAGGCTTAAAACATATCTTATACTGGGTTATTTCTATAAATAGCTGCTTGAAGTGGATACCATCAAGTGGATACCGCTATTTTCATTCCTTCCCTCTCTACCTGTCTCTTTCAACCTAAGTCGATCATGCAGTCGCATCAAACATTTGCTCTTTTGTCTACTTCAGCATTGGCATCTTTGCTGCATTCTGATGTGTATACAGACGCATTCATTCTACACGAAAGGTCATCATTGGACCCCAGATTTCCGCTGTCTCCTTATAAAAACGATGGCAGTGGACTGTATCCACTAGAACCGAATGGGAAGTTGGAGACTGACAGGCGGAAGGACCTACATGAAACATGGCTGGCTAATTTCAAGTTTCAACCCCTGTGGAAGATTAGAAATTACTTTGGGGAAAAGATTGCACTGTATTTTGCTTGGCTTGGTGAGTAGATTTTTAGACGCAATGTAGCAACAGATAACTTTGTAAGAACAGAATAGCCAATGCACTTATAGAGTACAATAAACGCCAAAAGTTTTGGACAAAAAGTCTCGGTGGTTTTTCTGGAAATTTTGACGATTTTAAAAAATTTCAGACAAAAGCAAAAGCACACTTGATTTAACATGTTACCACGAGTCATCATAAGAAATTCCCATTCTCTCAATGGGGATGATTCCCGCCATTCTAGAAGCTCTTACATCTTACCACGATTGCTTCAAATCACCATAGCAAATGAAAAGTCAAAGTAATTGTCCACCATACAACATTAATTCGACGCTCCAACTGCCGAAATAATTAGCACCTGAAATTTCGGCTTTTATCTGCTTAGATTAACAGAGTTTACAAGATTGATTGCTTTTACATAACATTGCGTCTACGAAAATGTTTTTTGCTACTTTCAGCATTATGTAGAAAATAAATAGATTGTAAACTAATTGTACATTATTTCGTTGCAGGGGTCCTTATTACCTCTCTTTGGATACCAACTTTCCTAGGACTCGTCATTTTTATCTATGGCATAATTCTTTCGTAAGTGATACATTATTGTCTAATTTAATAAAAATATTTCAAGTCATTATTCATTAGTCATTTGTCATTATCACTATTATTTCAATTTCTGTTTTGATCTTTCGCTAATTTCAAAAAATAAGCAACGAATTGAAATATTTACAAAGTCGATTAAGTATAAGATTTAGCATGCAGTATCCATGTTTACTTGGCCTAGGAAGCAATGGAACAATTGTTTGCCTGTTAAAAGCATGCGAATTTTAAGTGTTTTGTTGTGTCTTCGGAAAAAGGAGGTTTCTCCCACCCTAGCTGCTATTGTTAAGGCTGCTGATCTTTAAGCCATAATTGGTCATTTTTGAAAAAAACACCCTCTAGGACTTTGTTTGAATCTCTTAGCAGCCACTTAGAGGTCCCTCAGCTAAATAGCAAAAGCTGTAGAGTAATGACGGTACACAAGTTGGTACTCTACGCCGGACCTTAACATCGATTTCCTTCAAGTAATTAAGTCAATTTTTACCTAAAGGGTATCAGGAAGCTCATATTATGTTTGTTTTTTCATGGCCCCTGAAATATATACAGTATTGTCAAAAATGAAGCCTCGACTTGGAGCAGAGTGGCATTCGACAACGACCTTACTCCTGGATTTGCTTTGATCATTTGCTTATGGGGTGAGTAATCCCATGTTTTGCTATCCTATATTGAGCACTATCCTACACTGAGTGATTTTTCATTTTGCAATTTTTTGCGCCCCCACAGAAAGAGCTAAACAAGGACTAAAGTGCGGGAGCTCAAGAAATATTACTCTGTAGCTCGTTTGTGCATATTTTCCTTTTCATTTCAAAGTTTTGATATAAAGCGTTCATTCGACATAAAGGTTTTATATAAAGGCTGTTGTTCTTGGTTGAACCAAATGAATGTAAGATTGTGCCGAATGATCAATTGCATCTTTCAAGCTGATGAATCATTTAACAAATTTGACTTTAGCAGTTTTTCTATTATTTTGGGACAACACAAACCACAAACCTCAACTAGATTTGTCTGAGTCTGATGACCATCGTTGTGTTTCAGTCATTTGAACCTTGGGAAAGGTTTTTATTTTATCTTGTTGTAGAGATAAAGAGAAATCTTTTCAATTTCATGGCCCAGAAAATCTTTTATTGTTGTGTTTAACGTGATGAAGTAGGCTCCATTTGCAACGTTTTTTGTGCCTCATGGCGTCGTTTGTTTTTGGTGCTTAGTTTTTTTATTATAAAACCGTCTGATTTTTTGCTGTATCAAACCAAGTAAATGTTCTTAAAAAGTTTATGCCTTATGTTTCGTGGTGGTAATAATGCCGGAAAATGTCCAGCACCTCTTAAGCGATCCAATTCTGAGCCTAAAACTTCTTGCATTGTCATCAAATGTAAAGATGTTATGTTTGTTTCTAAGAGATGTGCAAAATACATGGCCTCCTTCATTACTTCATCATGTCATTCAGAATGATTTCAACGAATGTTCTTATTTACAATGTATTTTCAAACTTCTAATCGATGTTTTCGTAGTGCAATTTCTATCTCAGTTATTATAAAGCGGTTGTTGCGTGCCGTTTGTTGTTTCTGTATTACTGAGTGATTCTCATCTCATCTAATCACTTTCAAGGGACTGTCTTTTTGGAAGTCTGGAAACGCAAAAATGCCGAATTAGCTTATAAATGGGACGTTGATTCCTTTGAACAACAGGTAATTCTTAATTCATCAATTTACTTGATTGACTAAAAATTCGAAAATAAATCATAAAATGATATGAAAGCAGGATCTTTAAGTTTCTGGCCTGCAACCCAAGACACAATCGACAGTGAAGCAGACTGTTGCAAGCGATCTCAAATGACGCAAGTTGAAAGACCGTTATTCATTGGCACTAACAATAATTGCTATGAAATATGATTAGGTTCGACTCAAAGTGTCTTTTGTTCCACCATCATGAAATTATAACAGTACGCCTTTAATATTAAGGGACTTGATTTTTTTGCCGGAATTAAGTATTCAAAATTGTTGATTTTTTTCTTGTCATCACAGGAGCCAAACCGGCCTCAGTTTTATGGAACAGAGTTGCAACTAGTGAGTTATAATACACTTATCTTCTTCGTTTGTTCTTGAAAATTAAAACAAACAAACAAAGAAAACATCGTCTGATCATGAATAGTTCTAGTTTCCCCAGCCTCAAGCTAAAACGAGGAATGTCTCACCTTATGATGTGCATATTAAACATTCAAGGTCCTGACACAAGATAGACACAGTGCATAATTTCTCGTATATCAATGGTAACAGCTGTATATCAAGGCATTTACCAAAGTATCAGTATTTTTGTCATCTTTGGCTATCAAATTGCATCTATGAAACCAGAAAGAATCTTTTTTACTTTTTGTAAGTTTACCTTGCTGATTAACTGTTTTGTTTTTGTATCACAGATTTGCTTTTTTCAGCCACTCAAAACGTATTATTATTCTTGTATTGCAAATACCTTCTGTTTATGGCAACTGTCTAGTTTGAGATGGCGTAAATCCTTTACAGTTTGTAAATGTACTGAGCCTGTTAAAAACCTATCGATTTTTCAAGTAGTTCAAGCAAGCTGCTTGTGTGATCAAATTGTTCATTTTTTATGTAATGTACGATATTGAGGACACCTTAATTGAGTTGCAAGAGATATATTTTATTTTGGGACTTATCTTGATTCAGCTGTGATAAGCTTTGCCTAATCCAAGTTTAGCTGCCCAGCTGGAGGGTACATTCTTTTTAAATAATGCCTTTGATACTCAGCCCTTAGAATCTGCATATAACGATTTGTTTATCAGTGTCTCAGCCTGTGTTTATTAGAGTTATCATTCCACTGGTTCGCAAAACAAAAGGCAAACTCGATGCTCTAATAATTACAGCTTTTGTCCCACATCTTCAGAAAGACCTGACAAAAAGTTTGAATTGAAATCTATAGGATGCTTCCAGTTGGGTCTCAACTTGATTTCGCTACATGAAATTTATAAGTTGATAAAGGTTTTTAAACTGACCTAGAAAATATAAACCCTAACAGATGCGAGAGTAGATAACATTTAATTATTTATTCTTAATATTTGCAATGCATCAAAAGCCAACAGATGAACCAGTGATCAAAATTCTCTTAAACACGGGGTTGTTGGACCTTCATCGAAGAAACAAATCTTTTTATGCTTTGTGGTCTCATATTTCTTTTTGTGTATCATTTCTCTTACTTGAGCTTCGCTTTGTAAGCATATTTGCTATAATTGCAGCCACTTAATAAATATTGCCTAGCTTTTCTTACTTTGGATCCAAGGCATTCATTCTTCACATATTTTTCATTCCTTTTAGCAACGCTTTAACGTAAAATGTTTCCTTCAGGGAATCCCGGACAAAAATGTAGATTTTAGAAACAAAAATGCTGGGATATTTCTGAATGCCTTAATGGTATTAATAAATGTTGCATCAAATTATTTGAATACCCATATTTCCTTACTCCTCCAAGATAGTGACTGGGCATGGGTTAGGTTGTTGTTGCAATTGGCTTCATACCCAAACCTTAGCATTTCAAAAGACAAAGTTAAAGCAGATTCTTCATTGACGTTATTGCGTTTTAAGTATCATTCTCTTTCTTTTTCTGACCATAGAATCCCATTACTGGATTATACGAACCTTTTTATCCGCCGCTGAAGAAAACTCTTAAGTCAATGGGATCAATGGCTCTTATTTTCTTTATGGTAAATTCATTTCATTAATGGCTAGCCCATATTTCATGACGATGAATATTTTACGATGGAAAGTGTCTTGCTAAGCGGCCATTGCGAGAAACCTCAAGTCATTGTTTGTAATAATTTAGTCAAGATCCTGAAGATTTTAGGGTCGTTTTCTTCGAAAAACTAATTTTAACATTGAATGCTTGAACATTTGGCCCAGACTCTTGGCCCAGACACTTGGCCCAGATTTAGCTTTAAAAAGTTGTTGTCAAATTGAATATCAAATCAGATCTTGTTTCATTAATTATATGCTAATAGTATAATTATATTCTTGAACAATAATTATGTGCTTATATTCTTTCAGGTTTTGCTAGTTATTGGCAGTTTAATTTCAGTGATCGTGTACCGAATCATTTCTCGTGTGGACTGGTTTGTCGGCCAAAACTCAATTTTCTTGTCTAATGTGACATCATCCGTTTTGAATTCAACATCCATAATGCTGTTGGGATATTTTTACAAGGCACTTGGAAAAAAGCTTACAGAGTGGGGTAGGTTTTACATGTCTTCGCGTTTTTACCATTTATCAACCAAGTTAGGCAACTAATCATGTAAACGATTTATTGCTTCACTTTGCCAGTTTGTTTTGATTTTATCAAAATTGCTGTGCTGTCAGATTTACACTGTTGCGTTTGCTCTTTAAACGTTGATGTCATTCACCCGCCTTGTCTTTGCTATATACGACCGTAATTCGCACACGTTATTCTTCATGCAATAAATAGATCGTAACTTAAGCGTCATGTAAACACAAAGCTTATCATATCTTTAACATTTCCGGATCCAATAGAGCCGGTCCAATTTCGATCGGATATGGTTGAGATTGGCCACAGTTTAGTTCGGACACAGTTTGGATCCGATCTTGTTTTTATCAGATCAAGTTCAGGGATACAGTTTGGATCTGATTCAATTTTCATCGGATCCAATGTAGGTCGGACCCAGTTTCGTTCAGATCCAGTGCAGATCAGATTCTGTTACATCTGATTCAGTAGGGATCCGACTTTGTCTAGATCCGATCCAGTTCCAGGGCCTTAGCTGCTATTGTTCTTGAGCCCCCCAAAAATCTCAAAAACTCTTTTTTCCAATGAGCAAGCCATTTTATTCCTATTATTTTCAAATAAAGGGGCCCAGGCTATTTTGTCCTTCCAACAGCACTGAGTTTAGACCCGATCAACTTTCACTCAAATAAACCGGGATATGATTCTCGTCTTTTGATCTTCATAATTCTTGGAGCTCTGTGTTTATGATATATAGATAATTATTATCCAATGCCTAGGTAGCGTTCTGGTTGAAAGCCCTAGTCGCGATGTTTTTTTTAGAAACCATCCCTTGGGATCTTTCATGTATTAAATAAGACAGGCTCAATGAATAATTAATTGTTTTTGCAACCAATATCCAACAAAAGCTACTTTTCTCATCGCCATATTTAAACTGAGAGAACTCTCTCTTCTATAACATATGGTATGGTTTTTACTGCATGCAGTGCGACCGACTTTCTGCCGAAGCAAAAACAGCTTAGTACCGTTAATAGCTGTGCCATTTCTATTTATGAAATTTCTTTGAATTAATGTCACCAAACTATTTGCTTTATAGAGAATCATCGAACTCAAACACAGTTTGAAGACTCACTCATTCTCAAGCTGTTTGGGTTCCAGTTTGTGAATTCCTACTCCTCACTGTATTACATCGCATTTTTTCGCGAGGTACCACCAATTACACCAATTTAAAGCTACCTCAATAATAATATTTTAACTTTATATTATTAATGTAAAAGATCTTTCCTTAAGGGCTATTTTATGGTGAGAAAAATGCTTACTTTGACTTGATTTAAACAAGATGACCAGTTTTCACATTAATTTTGCCTACCGTTGTATTCCTATCTTTCGTTGAAAGAAAAGTGTATTCAGTCAGTAGCTGGAACAACCTGAATACACTGTAAATTCTTATTTTTCTCTGGTCGTCTTTTGAAATATATTTCACTCTTTAATTAATTTTAATGCTAAATGTCAGAAATTGAAAAATCAGAAAATTAGAAATGATTAATTCCGGTATTTTCTTAGAGAACAAAGGACGGAATTCTCGGAAAAGGTGACAAATACACGGATTCCTGTGGAACGGCCAATGACTGCATGTCGCTTCTGTCTCTTCAAGTCGGAATTCTCATGCTTATGAAACCGATGCCAAAGTTTTGTACTGACGTGGTGGCACCGTAAGTTCATTTCGGGTTTCACAAATTCACATTTGCTGCGCACCTAAAGTAGTCTTGTGCATGGTCATTAAGTACCCTAGTATCACGTGTCTACTTTTTTCAAACTCAGGCATTATGCTGCCCAACGGCATTTGGTTATTGATATGGTTCATGCTCTGTTAGTCTGTTGCTTTTCACATTTGCTGTAAAAATGCCCAAAGAATTGTTTAGCTTTGCTTTTGCCTTCTTGAAAAAGACGGAACATTGTTTCTGAGGATTGTAAAACATTTTTATTGCTGATAGCATAGGCAACTTCAGAAAAGCTTTATTGCTCAAAATATTTCCAAAAAGATGTTGAATTCAGTTTTGGCCTGTTAGCAACTTTTCCAAATTGTGCAGAAGTGTAAAAATCAGTAGTCCGACATTTTCTTTTTCAAATTTTTTGCCCAAATGTATGTCCTCAGAAATCCTCAAACCTCAGTGTTCGAAGAAAGAAGAGGGAACATTTTTCCTGGATCCAAGTCTGCTCGGCGTGCTCTTATAGTTGGTGGCGATCCTAGATTCAGTTCTTATGTGGATAGTTGGAAACAGTAAAACTTATATATTGGGGTACCACAGGAATTCTGCCTAGGGCCACTCCTTTTTCTATGATAAAAAAAGGCGAAGAAAACTATGTGTGTTTACGAAGCAAGCAATACTCGTCTGATAAAAGTGGGGAACTGAACTTATTTATCAAATAAGGGCTCTGATGCATCGAGAAATTGGTACTGGACAGCGAACTTCTACAATACTTGCGAAACTCAGTTGATGATGATTTATTTGTAAATAGATATAAAGCCAATATAGATTTGCTCCCATCCAAAGGATTGGAACAAGATATAGAACTGTTAAGCGAAACAATATACGTAGGAATACTTATATTGCTAATATAGAATGTACAATAAAAGAATAACAATAAAATTACAAAATAGCGCTGTCAAAATAGTAGCAAGTAACCCTCTTGGTAAATATTAAGCTCACCTGCTCTAGATACTTGGTTAGCCATCTATGCAAATTTTGCAGATAAAGAAACATCTTCTATGATTCCTGAATCTCTAAAATCCTTTTTCAATTTAGTGTCTCTATATCTTGGCATGAGATTGCCTGGGCTGCATAAGAAATGTTAAGAATGGGTGAGAGTCAGAAATCTTATACATAGCTCTGGGTTGGCATCTGGAATCATCTTGATTTGGATCCAAACTGGATCCTGCATTCTTTGATTTGTAAGTTGGTTTTTTGCAGGGCCAATTGTAAAGTGTGTAGAGTAATTGTACTCGTGATAGAGAATTGTGACGTTAATACTTTATTCGTTGTTTTGCAGGTTATTTTTTAGGTCATTAAAATCGCTTGCTCGTAAAATGAAACGAAACAAGGTGCTGGACGAAGGATCATTTGTTAACGAGAATGTTCCTGCTGATGTAGAATTCGAAGATTACATGCGAAATGAGAAGGAAAAGCCTCCTATCAAAGATTTTACGCTCTCTGAATATACCGAAAAGGGTAATAACTTACTGTTCCATTATTGTTTCGTTTTAATACTTTGAAATATTTTTGAAAAAGCAAGCTCAGGACTTATTTGGTACTGCTTTTGCATTAATCCTCTTAAAGATAATTTAAGCCGTCACAGAGTCTGTATTTTTGTATGAATGACGCAAAAGGCGGTTTGCCGTATTTGCTACGCCTTATCTTATGCTACAACGATGTCTCCGCTTCAGAGCGTAATTGTATAAAAACTTCCTATAGTAACTATTTTTTTCAAAATATTTATTCCTAACAAATCATCATATTTGACAATTGCTCTTGAAATTCTGCCTTTACCCGTCGAATTTCAAATCATAGTAATTTTTATGATTTTCGGAATCGCATGATTTTAGATTATTTATTCATTTCAAACTATCATTTTTTCAGTGATACAGTATGGCTACTTAATGGTAAGTGTCTTTAGATAAACTTTTTGCATAAAACCACAAACAAACATAAATGTTGTTGGGACTTTGTCAAATATTATCACCATGGTAAGTCTTTTCATAAAAACAAAATGCCACCTATTGCTATTGCTCACGGAATATAGATGGTCACGAATTTGATATAAACTGTTTATAATTTGTCAATAATTCGAATATTCTGCCCTTGGAAAGAATTTGAACAATACCCCACCGTCAATACTTCGCTGTTTAACAATAAACTGAAACAAATTTTACTCCTTGATCAGAACTAAATAAAAAAAATGACCATAAATTCTATACAGCTCAAACCTTTTTCACTATAGACAGGTTTTTTCTTCGTGTTCTTATTTATCTTTCTTCGTGTTTTTGCTAACCCTTTTGTCATTACGTTAAATGTCCTGTTTCAATCTACAACGCGGAACATCGATTTTGACTTTTTCCATGTCTTTTTGGCACAAAAAATCTACATGTGATATGTCTTGTACTTTTCTAAATTGCTATTCCTTGTTTTGGTCCAGCTTTTTTGTCTGGTGAGAATTCGTGAAAGCTGTAGCGATTCAGAATTGCGAATGAGGAAAATGAGAGTTAGAGAGACAGTTTCAATTTTTTTAAAAAATCAAATTGATTTTGTAGCTTTTTGCAGCAGCTTGTCCACTAGCGCCATTGATAGCACTGGTAACGAATCTTGTTGACCTGAGAATTGATGCGAGGCGACTCCTATGGCTGAACAGGCGACCAGTGCCTTTCAGGGCACAGGATATTGGTGAGTTGGGAGCTGTTTGAGATCAATATGAGATGTTGAAAATAAAAGGCATAATGGTTTTGTGAGCTATTCACAATATCCATTAGTACCTTTGTACCTATCGATTTCCCTTTTTTAGAAATGTCTCTCGAGATAATTGTTTGTCAACCAAAGCCTTATTTAGCTTGAATAGATGGTATAATGACCAATATTAGGAGTATTGTGATTATTTGATCAAGCAAGATAATTCTAACCGACTTGATAGCGAACTTAAGTTGACAAAATAGCCATTTGAGGCATCTTGCTCTTTTTTGCAATGTAATTACCTTCTCCTTTTTTTTATTCTCCTACTTCTTTTGTGATCTTCTCTTTTTTCTCCTTTTCTCCATTTCCTCCTTCCTCTCCCACTTCCCTTCCTTCCCCTTACTTTCTCTCTTTCCTCTTTTCTCTCTTCTCCCCTTCCCCCACTTCTTCTTCGTTTCCTTCTTCCCCTTTTTCTTTCTCTTCACCTTCTTCTCCTACTTCTTCTTCCCCTTCTTATCTCTCTTCTTCTTTTCCCACTTCTTCTTCATTCTTTTTTCCCCTGCTTCTCTCTCTTCAACTTTTTCTCCTCGTCCTTCCTATCTCTCTTCCTCTATTTCTTCCTTTTTTTCTTCCTCTCTTTGTTATTTCTCTACTCCTTCTTCCTCTACTCCTTCTTCCTCTTTTTCCATTTTTCCTTCTCCTTCATCTTCCAACTTTCTCCATTTCAGTGGCATTCTTCCCCTCAGTCCTTCTTCCCTTGCTGTCTCCTGGATTCGGTTATCCCATTTTTTATCCCATTTTTCATCTGGTCTTCATCTTCCTTTTTTCACTTTAGTTTGTACCACGTCTTTTACTCCATGTCTTGCTTTGCAGTTACACTAGCTGTGCAATGATTAATTTTTTATTGAGTCGCACCAACTCTTCGTTGTAGGGATGTGGTATACAATTTTGCAACTTCTTAACTACATTGGCGTTGTAACCAATGGATTCATCATAGCAATTACGTCTTCATTTGGTCGTAAATACAAAACCACAACGGTCTTCAATGTTCTAGTGGCCAACAACACGTCAACCAATGGCACCAGCAGTTTGACAACAACAACACAAACTGTGGTCACTTTGGAATATTTGTGGATCATTATTCTTTTTCAGGTAATTGTAGACCGATGATAACATTTTGGTGCAATTATTCATTTTCATTGCCGTTTTCCTTTCATTCTGTAATATTTACCTTTGTTTGGGCAAAAATGACATAAAGTGGTAGTTTTTCAATTGCGTCACCGGAAAGCTATTCATTCAAACATCAGTACGAACTTCTGTTCGATTTAGAGCGTTGCATTCTGTGACCCAACAAAAGTTAGGTTTTTTACCCAGTTAGTGATACCCAACCATTTTTATTACCTGAAATTTATTGCTAGGATAAACAAAACGATTTTGCATCAGATCCCGTTATCCCTGCCCCCAGGTGTCACTGGTTAAAACGGAGTTCAGTTTTGATGCTTGATATGGAAATAGTTTGTCTATATATATGGAAAATAGGTGAACTAGCTCATTGACAGCTTTGCTTTTCCAGTTACACAAAGGTTGAAGGTCTTTGCAAATTATCGGTAAGGCGAGGACGTTGAAATTCTGCAAAGCACAACAGTATGAATAATGACCTAATAACATAAAATTGTTAATTCTTTTTTGGGCTTTCGGTCTTGCAAGATGGGTCTCTTAAAAAAACTTTTACACATTGTCATTAGAATTCTCCGCAGGATCTGTCAAGTTACATGCTACTAAAGTCTATGTTTGTTCTATTTGCAGAATATTTCATTCATTGTTAAATTCATCCTTGAATACTCCATTTCGGATGTGCCAGAGAAAGTAACCCTTGCTCGAAAAAAGGTAGGATGAAGCTTGATATAAAATTAAACCTTTTTATAGTAATCTTTAACAAAAATCTTGATCTGGACAGTTTTTTCCTGGCTAATATGTCAATTGATCAAGTAATAAAGATATCAGTGAATTATCCCGAATAAGCTGTTGAATATTTCAGATTTGAGATTACTCATTGCTCGATTTGAATGAAGGATTGATGTAGCCAGTTTAATCCATTTTAAGACAAAAATATGCGCACGATTAGATATTTTTTAACCAATCAAACATTGTAGGAGAAGTATGCCATTGAAGAGGTGCTGAAAAAAGCAGGATATCGTTGCGGAAGGGGAAAGACGATCGTCCCTGCCGTCGAAAAGTCGTCAAATCCTACACCAAGCGAGGGCGAGCAAATGCTCATAGAGAATAAAAAAGCTAAAAGAAGAGAAACGATCAAGGAAAAAATCCGGAAATTGTCAAATAAAAGTTCGAAAGGGAAAACCAGTGACCATTCAAAGAAACTCGGTAAAAGCAAATCAAGAGAGTTTTATCTAAAAGATGACGGAGGAAAAGGAGGAGATTTAACTGTCTGATTTATTTATCTGATTTATTTGTATTTTTAAATCATTTAGATGTAGTTCATTGCTGAAAACGATTTTTATATATAATCATGACAATGCACCTCAGCCGTTGATACATTGCAAGATATGTCCGCAAATTTTTAATAGTATTTTTGGCATAGTGATTGCCTATCTGGTCAGGCGGTGGTGAACTGCCAAAACAATAACTAAGCAGTGAGGAGGAGGGACTTGGGGTTGTTGGTTGTAACATTTGACGATTTGTTGATTGAGAACAGAGTTTTTTCTTATCTCACTAGCGAAGAGAAACCAGAATCCGATATCTTTTGAAGATTTTATCCTTCTTTAAATTATAACTCTGTACCAGTGATTGACAAAATTTGCTTTTATTAAGTAAACGCATTTTATGGCCCAACTATTGCAAGCTAAAAAGTTCTAGCTGTCAGAATAATTTTCCATGTATACTTGTCTTAGCTCTCTACAGCTAATGAAGAAAAGCCTCGCTTAAGAATCTTATATTGATAAACATCCAGCACAAGATGACAAATTGAACACTAACTTTCTTGTTCGGGGTTGTATGTTTGAAAAGATTTGTTTCATTGCTCCTAACAGATAGGGTGATGTGTATTAAATTAATTTACATATTGCGTCAAGTCTCTGCCTTCAAAGCAGTACCACTGTGGAGACAGGCATCTCAAACTGATTCCTCTTATAAATCCCTGTCTGATTTTATAGAACTGCCTCATGTTTTCGAGTGCAAAGACACACCTTCCAGAAACACGTGCCTTGTGTTTGCCCAACCGTCAGAGTATAACATTATCTAGCTAAAATGTTCATCTGTTGATTCCACTTGCAATTCTAATTAAGCTTCTAAGCTTATAACTGCCTCGCTTAAAATCCGTTTGATTAACGCCCGTTATGATTATCCTTGCCGTGCAATTTGTACATAGAAGGCATTTATTGACGGAAGTACGACCGTTGGATCAATGTATTATATTCCAGTATATTTATATATCTATTTGTAAATTCAGGCATAAAGTATTTTGAAATGTGCTCATCGATGTTAAATAATTCCCAACAACTTGTGTCGTTTTTGGTTTCAAACAACTAAAAAATACAAACTTTGTCTTTTTCTAATCAAATTCAAATCTAAAATTAACACTAAAATTGGAAATGAGATCTTGAAGAAGGTTTTCATGATAGAGTTTCATTTAAAGATTGCTGAATCTGTGTTTGTGTTTGACTAAGACTGAATGGTACCCGTTCAATTTTTAAAATTTAATTTATTGTTTTCGATCACGAGTATTTCAGTTTCCTTATAGACTTTGAATGTAATGTTTCGCTTAAAAGCTCATCGTGAATTGGACATTTTAGCCGTGGATCATAAAAAAATTGACAACCATAAAGAGATGGCTGTCTCCTGTTGCTGTTGCTGTTGTTGCTGCTTTCTGTTGTTGTTGTTGTAGTTGTAGTGATGATGAATGGCGGTGATCAGATTGTGAAAGACGAGGGGATTTTTAATGAAGCAAAATTGCGTTTCCTTAACAATCAAATTCATGGTTAAATCGACAAAAGATTCTAATGAAACTAGAGTTTCTAAAAACAAATGACCTGGGAAACAGAGAACTTAAAATGATTTTTATCTTAAAACATTTTGCGATACTAATGCTCCAAAAATTGATTAAGGAAGATTCTCAATATCCTCTTTACCCAAATTAATTCCAAAAGAATTTGCCATCCTTATGAAGTATGAGAAACCAGAAACATTCTAAAAACACACAGTTAAACGAAGTTTCTCTGCTAAACTTATGTTATAGAGAAACCCAGCTCCATTTGAGCCAATCTTCCCACGCACAAGACTCGCGGAAAACAATTCTAAATCTGATTCATACATATATAAAAATTAAGTGGCAATGCAGTTTCAATACTGGCTATGATTTTTTAAATTTCGAAAGTTAAATCGTTGCCTTTCTATCGTAGAGCATTTTTACTCTAAAAAGAAATCGATTCTGCATTATCTCTAATTTACAACTAAGGTGCGGTAGGAAGCACAAATTCCCCCTTTAAAGATCAAAACCTTGCCTTTGATTCTGAATAGACAGCAAGAGCCCCCACAGGAAACTGAGGCACCTTCAAACTTAAATGAAGAGGAGATAAATAGAAAATGATCATTTACACGGATATATTATCACATACCCACTTCAGTCCTAAAATCGCTACGTAAACATGACAACTCAAAAAGCTACCAACTATGAATGCTGCTTTGACATGTGGATGAGCTTTCTAACAAAGGTTTGTAACAAATATCACATTGAAATACTTTTAAAGGAAATATTATCAAAGAACTGCCGATTTTTCTGGTGTTTTTGCTGCTGTTTTTGAAGTTTTTGCTGCACTTCTTTTTCTTTAACTCGTAACAAAAAATTAGAGATAATGCTTTGCTTAAGACATTACTGACACAAAGCGACAACAGAAAGATTCTCAATGTTTGATTTCAGCACTTGATATCGTAACCTAGAACAAAGCCAATAATGATGTCCTTCAGAATGCTATATATGATCACAAAAACGACAGAAGAAAATTATATCAATGTGGAGTAATTTCTATAAGTTATTAAAGTCAGTCTACACCCAGATCTAAAATGTTTACAACTTCTACATATACTACATTTGACGTACAATAAAACAAGCGACATTCTTTAGTCAAGTTTCCTCGCAAAGTTCAGTTACTTCACAAATTTTCATGAAATGCATTTTAAGTTGTGTACCACGATGCATTATGCATACCAGTTATTGTTCTTATGGAAAGTCAACAGTAAAATGTTCACGCAAATTCATCTTCGTCATCATCGCCGTCAACTTTGGAGTTCTCGTCTTCAATGTCATGTGTTGAGGTATTGAGATCTGCGTCATCATCCTCGAAATCTTCTTCATCATCTCCATCATCAAACATGAAATCTGATTCCTCGTCATCGTCTTCATCATCTTCACTTCCTTCGCTGTGTTGCAAATCTTCCAACAACAGTTTTTTCATTGTCTCCTCATTTCGAGACTCGTAGGAATGACGCACTGAGCCAAAACTTTCCATTCCCTCAATGTCGACATCTTCATCATCTTCTTCTCCTTTAATGATCACTTAAAAAGGGAAAGATCTCGTAAATGTCTCGAGTCAGTTCAAATGGCCGAAAGCTTGTTTTTTAACTTAAACGAGACCTACTCGGGAGAAAAATACGTCGTTTAAACACGAATCGTTGCAATTAAGACGACAACGAAAACAACGACGCCAACGACAACGATAATGGTGGTGATTACGATGGAGTTAAATTGGCCTACGGTTCTCGATAAAAAAAAAGCAAGATAGCTATTCCTACGTAAACAAATCACCATGAAAGCTTAATCTTTCCAAATCGCAAAAGTTGGAAAAAATTGTCTTTGGAATGAATGTCAAACAGGATCCCTCCCTTGCAGTTTTTTTTAATTGGCTGATAAGCAATTGTTCTATCTAGGCCTAAAACATTTGACTTTTTTTCTTATATCTTTATAAAGTAAACACAAGCTTAGCTTAGCTTTGAATTAATTTTTTTTAGCTTTTATCACAAAGTTTGACATGACTCCCTGAAAGGGAGGCTCTCGACTGATTGGGCTACCGAGAAGAAATGATGAAAAATAAATGAAAACAAAAGATGACGATGATTGTTAACGACGACTATCTGCAGCTCATCAGTTGAGATCTGGATCGATAGCTGAGGGAACTGCGATAAAATACCTTGTTTGGTGTCTGTGAAGCCAACATGTAACATAAGCGACTTTCTCTTCTTAAACGACGGTACACTTTGAACTGAGCTGTCAAATGCCATTGCAGAATCGTCACCATAGTCTCGACTGTCGCCAGCTGACATCGAGGCAGCCTCAAGACCGATATCGATCTCAAACTGACTAATCTGATCCGCATGCTGTTTTGAAAAATGAATTAAATTAATGGAACTCATGTCCCAAATTCTTGAATTTTTGTTGTCATTTTATCATATATGTTGTTATTTTGCTTACGACTTATTTTCGATATGCTTTTTAGTTTTTCTCCCCTCCTGGCATGAACTTTTGTACTTTTGACCAAATTCCCGAAAAATTTCTCCACGAGATTTCCGTAAAATGCAAAATTCACAAAAGTTTTTTTCCGCGAAACAAAATTTAATGATATAAAATTCCCGAGTTGTTTTTCCTAAGATACGACTGAGTATAAAATTCGCAAATTTTTATTTTTGTCAAAAGTTAATTTTAAAAGTTAGCTTTGAAGCACTTCAGTTTGCCATGTTTTCGCTATTTCGTGACATATCTAATAGCAATGCAAAAACCCCGCTAGCTGTCTACCCCAATCCACTGAACGGGATATCACATTAAGTAACTATATTTTTAACCAGCTACTAAAAAATTTGTATTTCCAGTGCAAGAATGATATAAAATTTCAAGTAAGATCTTACAAAAACCAAGAGTCTCTCGCAGCTTTCAACCATTTTCTGCGCAGTTTGGGTGAAAGTGTGGTCAGGTCCTGTGAAGGTAAATAAGAAAAGAACCCATCACTAAGTGCTGTTTATCGATCACCACTTCAATCAAAAAGGATTTAGTCAAGCTGCTCTCAAGAGTTTCTCTACCTTCAATATTTATCATGGTTATTGCACCTCCAATACAGGGATGAATTCTATGTATTGGTGAACGACTTTACCTTTGGCTGCATAAGACCGACAAAATCTGATAAACAAATGGGTTCACAGAAATACCCTTACAGTTCATACTTCACTACAGTTCATACTTCACTACAGTTCATACTTCACTACAGTTCATACTTCACTACAGTTCATACTTCACAAAGCAAAAAATTGATATAACAACTGAGCCGTGTACAAGGGGACGAATAAAAGTCATCCAACAGCAAACGCGTGTGTAAAAAGACAAATTTTGTTACTAAGGATTATTAAATTTCACAACAAAAAATTGAAAATAAGTTAAAACATAAAGCACCTAGTCCCCCACTAAAAGACCCTCGTAGCAATAATATTGCTACCAAATATGATTTAATTACAACTTAAAAAGTGCTCATACTCGTACCGTTATACAACAAACTGTTGGCGAATATCAGTTTGACGTCTTCTAAAAAAGCTTCTTTGTGTTGGTAACGATGCTCTTGGCAGTTCTAGCAAACACAAAATGTAATATGCTATAAATTGATATTCACCGCAATACTGAATTATACGGTACAATGCAGAACAACGTTCACAAAGGCCGCAGACTCTAACAAAGCTGCTCTAAGCAACAACTTGTTTGGTGCCGTGACCTGTGGGAAAAACGTAGTCAACAACCCTTATACACTTCTGCGTTACCTGGTATGGAACTTTTTGGATAAGCAAGAAACGATGCATATTTGGAACTACTCACGTGTCTATTTGCGAGGTCATTTAGAACCAACTCTTGAGAAATTCGTAATTACCACACCTATTCAGGTTTTCCCGTCCTTAGAGCAACATATACCTATAATTCTCTTTCCCAAGGGCCTAAGTTAAGTGTGACCTAAACTCCAACATAACTCTTGAAAAAAACCTTCTAAATAGCTTTGAAAAAAGCAAACATTTTATATCATATTGGCTAAAAGCTTTTTTGTCTGATACTCCTCAGAGCATAAAACGTCAGAATAGGGGTCCGGAAGAACACGATGAAAAACTTTCTACCTAATTTTTGTTCTGAAATTTAGCCATGGTCGAAACCAAAGTTGAAGGCAACACGTAGACAGTGCAGGTAAGTTTGCACTCTGATATATACAAACATTTTGTATATGAATCCATCCAAAAAGGGTATAAACACAATTTAATTATGAAAACATCTAAAAGACAATAGAAGTTCAGTAAGAGAGGGAGCGACTAAAAACACTGGAGTATATATTTCCAGTAACGTTGGCAGTCTCTGCTCTTAAAAAAGACAAAATTGAAAAACTCTCAATTTTACCTGTTTGAGTGTTTCTAGATCCATTGGTCGCTTGACGATTTCGTAGTAGTCATGGACAATCTTGGAAGACACTGGTATATGAAATGGCCAAGACTAGAAAAAAGTAAAATCATGTACAGGTATGATGATGATCAGTAACCTATTGAAATTCAAAGCATTAAGATGAATACAGCAGCAGCGCTATCATTATTGCCAGACGCGACAACAAAACAAATCATGAAAACCAAAATGAATGACTGCATTTGACACATTAAAAAATACCTCTGGGATCGCCTTCATTTGTTGCACAATAGACTCGAGAATCCAAGAAAATCCAACCTAAAAATTATTACAGAAGTCTCCTTTAGACAACAGCATTTGTGCTACATGTTTTTGGCTAGAATGCATGCCAGAATGCAGTGGGAAGAGCACATAAACAGCATACCTGCGTTTTTTTTTTAAAAATATATCCTGTAAATTCGCTTAAAAATATCCCGAGATTCAGTTCAAAGTAAAAGAAACTAACCTGTGCATTTCCATCAAGAAGTGGATTAATTTCTTTCTCTAGCGCTGTTATTTCTTCGTCTCTCTAAAATACATCAACAAAAATGTGAACAACTCAAAAGTTACGAATATGTGATAAAAGCTAAACCTATTCTGGAGGAAAGCCTTAGCAGCGATAGGTTACAAAGGCAGGGAATATCATTACAAAGGCAGGGAATATCATTACAAAGGCAGGGAAAATCATTTCACCTAAAGTAGATCCAGTAGCAATGAGCAACAAAAGAAATCGAAAATGGGAAATAAACAAAAAGTATGCTTTTAACTATTTTGTTTAACGATTCAGATTAGCGTATGATGAATACAAACGAACCCATGCATAGGGTGAAAACTCAGCACCAAACGGCGTGGGTTGATTTTAACAGTTCATTGGGTTAAATGATGATAGCAGTTAGCTATGGAAAAATATAATGCTGGGAACAACAGCCCAAAAATGGTTTGCTAATGGAAGAAGAGTCCTGCAGTAAAATATAACACGATCATTCTTATCGACTGGCTAATATAAAAGAGCAGAAAGACATAAAGCCATACTTCTGTGAGCAGTTTGTTTGCAGTGGTTAGCATCTCTTCAGCCACTTTGGTAAGCTGGTGACTCATACCTGTGAGAAAATACAACAAAGCATAGCCAATAAATGCGATACATGGAACAAACTTGAATATTCGCTAGATTTGACATTAAAGACGTGATTGAGACCTTTGGAAAAACCATAGTTTTCCCCTTTTTCTAGAACCTTGCACGGGTCTGCAAACAATCTTTTGGTGGTACAAAACTTGAAAATGGCTTTCAAAAAAAGCAAATATTTGTGTAAACTAGAGCTTCTCGTTTGACTCTCTTCAGAGTTTAAAACGTCAGAACATAGATCGAAAACTCTACGCTAGGAAATATATAAACCCAGTTGTGGATCGAAATAGGCCAATCAGAAACACGAGCACATGACTGTTGAAGTTACCCAATCAGTGCCGCTTGCCTATTGAGAATGTTACCAATGGAGTCCTAAGGTGAAAACGAACTCCTTTTGTCTACACAGTAGCTGATTTTCTTGTGCTTATTTAGACAGATTCCAAAACTGCTAGATGGGACGACGATCGGGCTTTACCAATAATCCGAAACATGTCGCCATTATAGTTTTTTGCACAATCTGAATTTTCCAGTGAATGCTGCCCGATAGCAGAATCGCAGGTTTTAGTTGTACTTTTAGATTTGTAAGACCGAGGTGGCTGTTCTCTTTGGGGACGAGTTTTGTTTCTAATACTAGACGGAACATGCTTTTTTAATCTTTGGGCATTGCGTCCTACGTTGCCAGAATCACACTGGCACGTAAATTCATAAACAACGGAACTCTTTTGTGTGGTAGGATCGCAATCCCTTTGAAAGGATGAAAGGGCCTTTTCTTTACTGTAAACAATACGTTGATTCATATCTAAAACATCTAGAAATGGCAAGGAGTTATTTTCTTCCTTTTCAAATGTAAAATGTAGGGCTGTGTGAAGGCCATGAAGGCGTTTTAAGAAAGTATCCCACTCAGCCTCTGTTTGAAAATGGTATACGTGTCACCCACATACCGAAAATAAACACCTGGTTTTTTGGTCGTAGTCAAACAAACGCTCTTCATGAAATTGTTGGATTATTGGTAATGATTAATGGTGGAATGCAGCCTTTCCGTAATCACACAACTCAAGTATAGGCCTTTTCAAAAGCGTGCATGGATTTCACATCTCACTTTAGAGGTGGATTTTCAATCAACTACACTTAGTGAGCAAAAGTATTGCACAGGCCGAGGCAGAAATGGCGGCACTGTAGCAAACTTTTTTAAGCGAACCAAAATTTATATGGCCACAGAAAGTTTCATTAAAGTTATAAGATGACTTTTTAGTTGGAATATATTGGAAAATTTATCAAGGTTTGATGCTGAAAATAGTAAATGCAAGAATATTCTTGACTTTTGCATATTTCTAAACAATATCAACATCTGCAAATTATGAAAATTGAGCCATTGATTGAAGTACCTGTTAATCATGTGCAATCAAAAGTTTTTTTGCACCAATTTGAAATATCTTCTAAAGATTAAATCGGAGATACTTAGTTTATGCATAAAGTTTTCAAAGCTGCGAGACTGTCCAATAAGAAGTTAAATCCTTTTACTTTTAAAAAAGTAAATTTTTTCAACTTTAAAGTTAAATGTGTTGCCAATTTTTAAGTTTGATTTAATTGGTTTTTAACTATAAAAAGACGCCTAATGGCTTCACAAAAGTGGTTTTAATGTCGATCGCCTTTTTGTTTGCAACGCAATCACCATTACTGATTTGTCAAACCTGTGCAATACTTTTGCTCAGTAAGTGTATATAAAATGCAGTTTTAATAAAAATTATCAGTACAAACCATTGTATAAAACGCAGTTTGAATAAATGAGTGTCACGTGTTCAAGGAATGATTCTTTGGTGTTATATCTTCCATTCTTCACCTCCTGAAACATATGATAGGTAAGTATTTTTTAAAACCTTCCAGCATTTCATTATAAAAAGAATTTGAAACTTTGAAAGTTCAGACATACATGTTTATGATATCATAGAACAAAATTAGTAAAAGTCTTGTCAATAAGAATTGCAAGAAAAATTATCATTAGAATTTTTGAGTGAAACCAAAAATTCTAAAGTTCACACTTTTCTCCTTTACATTACTTCTCAAATTCCTTGAAACGCAAGACTTTCAGGAGTCATACCTCTCGTAAGGTCTGGAGGTCCATTCCACGTTTTACGATCTGGTAATAATCTGGAACAGCTTTTGTCGACACAGGCGTATGGAACGGCCAGCTCTGAAATGTGAAAACTTGCTTTAAAGCGGTCGATGCTAATTATCGTTGCGATATTCCTTAATTGCTTCCTTGAAATAAACCACTATTAAGAGCTTTAAAAGTTCAAGACAAGTAGTATGCAGGATTAATTGCAACTGATTCACTTCACCATGCATTAGTACGTGAATAGACGTGTGTATGTAATACAAAGGGTTACGTGAGTGCTGTGAGCAGAATTCTGTTACACTTTGCAAGAATTTTCACGAATTAAAAGCAATCAACATTTAAATGCATACCTCTGGGACTTCTTTTATTTTCGATATGATGCTTTCAAAGATAAGACTGAGGGCAACCTAAAAACAAATAAATCTTGATAGTAAAGTAAATAAACAAATACTTTATGTATCAGTTCTGTACTGGGGACAATACTGCGGTCATGAGACACAGAGTTTCATTATGGGTACCCTTATGGTGCTTACATCAGTCAAAAAACAATACCGAAGACAACAAACAAAGAAGAGTGTAAACAGATATGGTAAGCATGGTTCCATTGACATTGAATGGCACACGGACATGGAACAATGAAACGGAATAGACTGCTAACATAGGGAATGGTATGCCAAACTCTGAAAATATCTTTTTTGGTGGATGCCCTTCAACAGTTCGCGCTTTAATTCGCATAAAGTAAATAGCTGATTTGTTCATTAAAGTAAAAAAAGAGCGAGTAAAAGAGAAAAACCATCCACTTCAAGAATATAGTTTGAATATATTTAGACCACACAAAAAACACTTTTTACTATTCACTAACGAAAGAGACCGTTTCAAGGCAGAATTCAGGTCGATATTCACGTTCTAAATCGCCTCAGAATACATCACTAAGAAACTACAAGCAATCAATGAAGAAAATGTCTGGCTCTAGATTTCTTTTCTCGATAGCAGACGAGAATGATACGAGACGTACCGATTGCACGCGGTAGATAGCTGAAATGAGTGATTTTCTGATTAACAGCATACTGATTGAGATGTGAATATCTATATCTACGTAATTTAATGAGCAGAAAACATAAGTATTGAATGGGAATGACTCCACGCAGCAAACATGTGTGGGAGCAGCGCGTGTAAAAGCAAGTGCTAGAAGGAAAATAAATCCAAATAAAGGCCATTTTAAGATTTATGTGATTAGTTTGTTAGCATTGGAAGATTTGTTAAGAGATTAACAACGAAACCAGTGCTCGTGCAATTAAACAAAAATAGGCTTTTCGAAGCCTTCAAAAGAAGCATTTTCTAACAAAAAATCAGGTTGAACTGACGATACAGAGCATCCTTTAAATCGGTATTTTATTTACAGGGGCCGTGACAGCAACGGTAGTAATTATAGAACTCTTTTGTAGATGGCAATTCGTTATAGGCTGCGGTACCTTGATGCGGTGGTAGGAAGAAAGCATTATTGAATTATTGCTACCTCTCTTAATGCATGGAGATTATCTTGATTGATTTCTAATCTTCCAAGTAAGACTTTGATTCACAGTCAAGTGGCCTTATCATAACTACGTTGTACATGGTTCAAAAATGCCAACAAGCAACATGTCGAGATTCTCCAGAGCAGATTCTGATTCAGAAAGAAATTCTATCTGGCAAATTGGCAACAACCAGACATGCTTATTGCCAGAGTTCTTAAATATGAAAGCATAGTAAAAGTGCTAGCTGATTTGCTGCAAATGGCCATCGGCCTAAATCCGTTTCAGAAATATGCCATACGAAGTGCAGCTTAAGGATGTGATGATTTCGCATTGCGTCTTCAGACCAAAATTTTGTTCGTTGCTTTGTGTTGACTACACACTGAAACTATCGCCAGAATATCTAGGGGTCCTATTAAAATCACAATTTAAAATCATAAACAAAAGGACGAAAATACTGTATGATCTATCCAGTAGAATGTTTTGAAAAGCCAAAGATTAAATTCGACAAAAATGCAAGAATAAACCGGCTTTTTCTGAGAAAATGCCATACTTTATCGACATGGCAGCTTGAATTGCAGGGAAAGAACACCATATGTTCACGGTAGTTCGAAGTAGAGTTTTATTTTTGGATAATCTAAAAAATGAGTAAATAATTCAGATATCCGATAATTCTGCCTGACTTCAAAACACTGCAAAACTGTGTATGTGATCTGTGCAGAAAGATTGCGAAATTCTTTTGAAACTGGAAAATTATCCACACAGAGATCAAAAACACATATGAGGAAAAAAGAATGCACGTAATATGATCCGAAACTCACCAACGGATTGGTCCTTCTTCTATTTTTGCTCATATGATGGCGCTGCAAATTAGAGAGCACTGTAGTTAGTGAGGTAAAAGCGAATATCGACAGGATCGCACAGAAATTTCTCTCAAACCTCAATTATGCTGGAATAAAAAAAGATCCATCGTCGTATTTCAACAGCAGATCCAAACAGCAAATTTTGAGATTTATAAACTTTTTTATTGAGAATTGCACGGGCCTAGGACAAAATGTCTTAACCCAAAATCTAGAACACTCAAAAATATTTAAAATGTCTATCATACGAAACAGTAAAGATTACCATAAGATAGTCAGGATGTATAGCAGCCGAAGAGGATCTTCGCTTCTTTTTAACTGCAATGCAATGTTAGTGTTTCAGACGAAAATAACTAATAAACAACTAATTTCAAGTGAGACAAGGAAGGTTAACATTATCAGAAATCAAGCAATTTTAATGTAGACTTGGCGCTCAGTGCTTGCGATGGTTACCTTAAAAAAACATTCATGAAAAAATTCTCAAGGTGAAGAAACAATCAGATTCTCTTTGAAAGAAAAATCTGTTGGTGGTTGTGAAAAAAACCGGGTTACAAACCTGAGTCTTTTGGAATTTTCACTGTCAATGCTTTTCGTTTCAGATCTTCGACACTAATAAAACAAAAACAATTTAGGGGAATAAGGTGTCGAGATGATGGCCTAAAAATAACGACAATCGTAGCAGATTCTCCTTTGAAACAAAATATCCATGCCGAAACTAGATCTTATTCACCAGGACAGTCCCCTTTCGACAACTGTTTTCATATATCTATTTGTCTCACTTTGTGTCAGTACAAGTAATTGCTATCAATCCTAGTAGATTTAATAACCCTTAACAAACGTGTCAGTGCTGTACCGTAATGTCTACAATAACACTGCTACTTGCGAACTGCCTTCCTTATATATATCTCCAGAAACAAAAAGCAGACACTTTCTAATAAACAAAACGTCACTTACGCTTCAAGCAGAGCTTTTCCCACTGTTATTTTGGTCCCTTCAACTTTGATCAAGTCCTCTGTTGCTAAGTTGGACAACTCCTCATTTACCCCCTCATCATCTGTTCTTGATGCCGGGGTAGTACCAGTGACCCCCTCTTGGTATTTTGGGCACATTTTGTTTGTCTTCATATGTCCTATTCCCCCACAAGCTCCACATTTCAGCTGTGAATCAAAGCAATAACGAGGTCAACATGAATTCTCAGCTTTTGTCTCTAAAAATTTATCATTTTGATAGATAATGCAAGGGAACAACAGGTAGATAGTTGTATATTCAATCTATTTCTGAGAAACAAGTTTTTTTTACTAAAAACTCAAGTCACAAATGATTGTCATGGCTCACATTTTTTAAAGGCTTTTCCGACTGAACTTTTGACACTTTTTTTGATTCTTTAACTTTTTCTTTTTCTTCGTTTCTTTTAATTCTTCTCAGCTGCTCTTGAATCCTGGAAAATTACAGTTTTAATGGCAAAAATCAGAATGAAGGCAAAAAGTATCCCTGACTTTAAAAATAATATATAATCAAAGAATAGCATGTTTATCTCTTATTAAACTTCTAGTTACTGATCTACCAGATCTTTTTGCTCATTCCGATGCTCATTGGATTTGTTTTGTCAATTTTAAAGCCGTTGGCGCTCTATTTTCATTTCAAATGAAAAATACCGCTAGCCTATTTGCTTTGTTTCCAGATGGGGTTTCACATGGCTAATCAAACATAAGAAAAGCTTTCAGAAACTAATAAGGAGAGCAAGTGAAAGCATAGGCTGCGAGTTAAAAGACAACTGCGCTAAAGATGGTAATAACAGCAACGGTGATCGCTTGTGTTGGCGTAGAAGAAGCAAGGACTTGTGTACACCAGAAAATCGAAGTGAGGTAGAGAAACTTATAAATTCCACCTGCCAATAGAGATGATACCGAACTTGAAACGACCATTGAAGTCCTGTCTTAGACAACAAACACTAGAAAAATATTTAATGTTCTATCTGAGATAAGAAGCACTAGGAAAATTGAGTTCCTAATACTGTGACCGTCCCACGACAACCAAAATCAACATGAATTCGATAAAATGTAGAAAAGTGGTAATAAAAGATAAACCTTCTTCGCTCTCTCCTCATATTCTCCTTATGGATTTCATCCTGACTTGCAAACACTTGTCTGAAATTGATAAATCCAATTAAAAATCTAATTACATCCAAGGGCAGATGGAAACTGTTTCAAAGCCCATAAAACCTGAGTACCTCATCCAAAAGATAACTTATTTATCAGAAAAAGTCTGGCCAACTCGCCAAATCAACGCAATTCGCTTGCTTATTGCTATTTTATCATGACTTTGGACTCTCAAAATCTTACAGGGGAATTTGCAGTCTACTTTCAAGTCGTATTCATTCACTTTGTGACCCGAAACATTAAAAAAACCTGGCTAGGCGGGACACCGGGAAATTTCACGGTGGGCCCCTTTCAAGTGAGTTTGTAAAACCCAGTACAAATAGGCTTCTGTGGAAGAGATGCTTGGAATATAAACAGGGCGGCCTCGAGGGGGACAAGAAGGGGCAAACTGCCCTAGGGCCTTGAGGTCTAGGGGCCTCTTAAAGCAAGGAATTCCAATTTAAGAACAGATTTTTAACAAAACGTAACAAAGTATGCCTAAAAGTTGTCAAACTTGGTAAACGACTGCAAAAAACATTCTGAAATGTATTTCATGCTAATTTAAAGGGCGTGAACGTAAAAATTTTCCCGTCCACGGAACTGCCATATGCAAAGGTTTAGAGAACCTTTTTACGACCTGCGGTTTGTCATTGGAGATGTTATACAAATGAGAGGGTCCCCTTATAATCATTTTCTCCCGGCCCTTTTCTAAAAGCCACAACGTCCCTGGGTCACTTTGTCTTTGCAATGGTTGAAAAACCCAAAAAGCAGCAATTTCCAGACAATTGAAATTGGAATTGGATTTGGAATTTGAAAAGAGAACTGAAAATCTTTTCGACTCCATATTTGATTAAAATAAGATTGAATCTGGAAAAATTATGCGTGAAAGAAAAATGTGAATGTTACATATAAAAATTGTAGCCTAGTCGTAAATTGCGAAATGATATTCAATTTCATGCGCGACCGGCATCCTTTAGGATGAGGATAAAAGCTTTATTCTAAAAAACTTGTTCTTCCAGTGATAAAATGAGTGGATTAACACATTTTCGGCAAGTGCAATTGATCAATACTTCCAAAATTTGTTCATATTCAAAAGGGCTTTATAAAAAGTGCACACCTGTAGTTTTTGTCTCTTGTCACGATACGAAGATAAGAGTCAATCACAGCCTGATTCTTTACAACCTCAGTTCTTGAATATTGTTGTCCGCCTTCATTAAAAGTTCGATGAATCAGCAAACGGCGACCAGGCTACGATAAACATAACGAACATCGAACAGGATCTTGGAAGGGAGACTTGCAAAGCCTAATGAAGCCTTTCAGAAAAGACTACGGGCTTTGATTCAAAGATATTGGGTCTTTAAATAGTGAATGTGCTCCAGAAAATTTTGGAGAAAGCTTGAAACACACGATTATCACGTGCTGTTTATGTTTTGCATTCTCACTCTGCATAAAAAGGTCCATTAGTCTTCTGCGTTATCGCAACAACGCAAAAAAGATTTCCTCCATGTTTTGGCAACGGTACCAAATGTAAATGTGCAATTCTTCATCACAGCCGTCGTCATCGATGCTACTCAATTTTTGGTGGAAATTTTGCATTTTAGGATGATTTTGAGGCATACTTTGTAAGGAACCGTTCATGACAAAATCACCCAATATTTATAGATTTACTTATTCATAACTGAGAAAAAAGTAAATCAAAATTTACTGAAATGACGTCACTAACCACGGCTGAGTCAAGACTCAGAATTGAATTTGCATCGTCGTCTTCCGGCAGTTGCCTTTTGTTTGATAACGAGGAAGCAGCTGTACAGTGAAAAACTTGTTATTGCAATAAGTAAAGCTTTCTTATAAGATATCATTGCACTTCATAATTGGAAATCGTAGCAAATTTTCGAAACCAAACTGCTATTATCTATAGACAAGAATATGCCACTATCATCATAATTAGCAAGAAAACAAAAGAACAGTGTTGGTTTGCAGACAACGACCAGCCTGTTCAGCTTTACAGTATTTTCCTAGCGATGATATACAGTACTATCTCAACAACTCGAAAAACCAAGAAAACGAATCGAACTTTGCCAGTTAGCAGATGTTTGTGTTGGGAACGAAGGTAGCAATAGTCTTTTTCGTGGGACAAAACTTATAACGGCTTTTAAAAAAGAAGTATTTAAAAACATACTTTATCTTAAACCTCACAGTAAAAAACGTCAGAACATAGATCGAAAATTCCAAGCTAGGATATATATTCACGGAGTTGTGGATCGAAATAGGCCAATCAGAAACGCGAGCACATGACTGTAAAGATTGTCCAATCAGTGTCGCAACAACAGTCCGAGTTAGCGATTGTTTGTGTTTTCGCCCTTTGGCCGTTTTGGAGACGGTTCCATGGCAAGGCAAAAACAGTTCGAGGTTTCGTAAGTTCGAGGTATTGGGGGTAACACTGTAGCGTGTTTTGATAATTTCATTTGCATTTAACCCTCAGGTAGAAAATCGATAATGTCATATTTTAGTGAGGAAGGAAAGAGTTACACCTTTTCGTCTAGACCTTTCTCAAGAAAGCAGTTACTGAGTAGAAAGTGGTCAGCAACTAACTGACGCAAATCCTTTATCTAAAATAAGCATAAAGTACAAATTCTGGAGAGAAGCACGTGTGTTGTTCTAGTTTGACGTACCACTTAAAGATCTTTGAACTGCCGACTTCTCTTTGTCAGGCCGATCTTGGCTCAGCATCTTCTGGAGTTCCTTCCGCTCAGCCTCTTCGTTTTCATGTGACAGCTGCAAAAATCACAACCTTCACAATCAAAGACGACATACATAAAGAATCACTTTATAAGGAACTTACATGTAGAAGGCAGAAAAATTTAAAGAACCGTTAAATCCATAAGGAACTTTCCATTTTTGAATGTTATTTATAATTACAAACAATCAAGATATACAAACAAACCAAAAAGCAATCAAGAATTAGGGAACAGGCTCCAGTTATTTTGAGCTAAAAATAACATAAATTGTGTGTTACGAAGGAACCTGTCGAGTGTTTCATTGTCTAATTTCGAGTGTTTTATTTTCCTGCTTGATTGAATTTCTACTTTTTCGTACATCAAATATCTTTCTAGTCTTATACTGAACTTCAATCTACTGTGTGAAATTTTCATGGCACCCAATGTGCAGTCAATTTAAGGAACTTTTAGTATTACAAATCGTTCAAAAGAGGTCCAAAAAAGGAACTTCAAGAACTGGGCCGTTTTGAAGCCTTTCGGCCGCCAAATTCAAACACATGTTCATTTGAAGGAAGCGAAGTCAATCCATTAACCCACGAGCTATTCATAAAAAGCGACGTCTGAAAATGCAAATAACGAGTAAAGTTCCAACTTCAGTTAAACTGAAGGTTGTTGATCCCAATATATAATTACTATAATATAAACTAATCGAGTTTAAGAGTCGTATAATCATGGTTAAAGAGCATGGCGGCAAAGGGTGAAATCGTTGTTTTCGTACTTTTTATGACGAGGTTTTTACCGAAATCATTAACATGGAATAAATAAGCTGCAAAGGTCAAAGCATTTGCTGTTGGACATCAGCATAGAAAGGAACCAAAATACGAATTGACTGAGATATGGCCACATAAGCACAAGCTCTTTGGCACCAAAGCACTGTTATTTGCTCCATGTTCATAACTTTCATGAACCAAGCCAAAATAATAAAAAATTCGTAAACAAATTCAAGGTCGTGCCGCATCCAAGTATTAACAAATTAAACTGATTTTCTATATTGAAAGATATCTGATAGTGTTCTTATAGGTTATACGGACGACAGAAAAAAGTTCTAAAAATAAATTTATTAAAGGACGCCATTCTTTACAACTCAATTGCACACTGCAAGGATTAACTGAAAATTGATAATTATCAATAATTAGCTTCTGCAACAAAGAGATATGTAAGAAGAACATCCTTCTTCAATACCTCGTGTTTGCTTTTCTTGTTTGATAACATGCTCTCCAAATCCTTTCCCAGCTCATCAAGGTCACTAGTTTCTTCGCTACTGCTTTCTTCGTCAGTTGAGAGAATAGCATCGGAACTCAAAACTCTATGAACGAAATAAATTGCAAACAGAAATGAAAAGGAGGAAAAAACTGAAAAATATGATAGATTAGCCGAGAGAGGTTCGTTTTAATTTAGGTTTAATTTAAAAAACAAGAGTTTAAATTCTCCCTAATCGCACATCGGACGGCTTGCATTGACATCCAATTGGCTTTTAGTCATGCATTTTCCCAGTCTATACGACCTCTAGCGCTTAACCTAGTTTCAACGGGATTGAAGGCAATGACTGTGTAGAAAGCTGAAGCAGGAAACTGAGGAGAACCTAGCAAAATTGCGTAATTCAGTTGTTTACTTCTGAAGAAAAGCTCCATAAACAGGGATCTGCGGCACGATAGATAAAATCGTACCAACCCAAACTTTTCTCTTTATTGCGTGATAACGCTGGAGGAAACTTGTTTGTTGCACAGATCCCATGCAAAACCAATAGAACGCATTTCCGTTTTATACCAAATGTAAAATGTCGGCCTTTTACAGTGGCATGTTCAAAACACAAAGCTTCAAGTGCTTACCAATACCCCGATTCAACTTACAACCTCGTACGACCATTTTATCGCAGATTGGTTTTATCACCATAATTTTAGACTGGATACAATTTTTCACATTGTTTGCGCTGATTTCTTAGATCTTACAGAGAAACGTAGTTTTAAAACTTGTAGGAGATATCATGGTCAAATCCCTTGTAAATTTTTTAGCTTTATGTTGTCATAAAATCAATATCGCGAGCAATAACATGATGAAAACTTCAAAGTAGACTAAAACTTCAAAGTAGACTAAAACTGTTGCTCTCAATCTGAATCTAAAGTCAAAATTTTGTACAAAATATTTGAAGAATTTTTCACAATGAGGCTGTAAGTTGAGTTGGTGTATTGTCCCTTATAGCACATGGATAACAAATTTAACTGGGTCACGAAATTCCAAGGATCCGAGCCTGGTAATGGATGTACCATGGGATTAAAATGGGTGCTCTTCAAGAGAGCAGTACCTAAATAAATCAATGGCGAATACTGATTGCTAAGTATTTATTACTTCAACATGAAATTCAAAATTCGGAGAAATATCCATTCCATTTTATTGCCTTAAAATGTTCATAATATCGAAGGGCTGAAAATGTTTCTCTGTAGGAAATAAATAATCGAAGGTGAATCGATTTTGTGACACTGTGACGTCACAATATTCGGTTCTCGTTCCCCGTAAATACAAAAAGCTCGCTTAAAGGCGCTATGCCCCGACGCATTTCGATGCCCATTTAAATTGGCCATTGGTTGGACTACACAATAGACCTTTTGTTACCTATCCAATTGGCTTTTTCTCAATGTTTTCTTGATGAAAAACACTCTGCAAAGCCTATTGTTAACTTTGTACTGTTGGCTGACGAGACATAGTGCCTTAAAGTTTATTGCCTCCTAAGACCCCGTTTACACTCTGCCGGATAAATTTCATCCGCATCAAAATTAGTTCAAATAGGCGTCGCGTTTACACTAGACCCACGGTATCCGCACGAATTTGAGAGCGGCTATCCAAACAAAATTAGTTCACCCAGGAAAGTGGATTAAATTAGTTCGGATAGCTATTTGGTACAGTGTAAACGCTTTTATCCGGATAAATTTTATCCACATCGTATCTTGCTCGAAAGCGATTGGCTATTTCATTCAATTTAGTTTTCACTGTCTCCCAATCAAGACCTTTCGCCATCTTGACTGCCTTGTTGTCAATGAATACTCGTGTTAAAAGTGCAGTATCTTGCCAGTCCACGTAAAATTGGCATCCTTGTCAGCTTTCCCTGCTTTCGTTGCTAGTTCAGTGTCATTTTGTATCAAGAACAAACTATTAAAACAAACTAGGCCTAATTTGTATTGACAATATCTTTGGATTTGGTTTAAAAGAAAGGATAAAGTCTTTTTACGTTGGCGGGAATTTTGTTATTTTGAATTTTGTTGCCCAGAGAAGACTTCATTTTGGGCGTTCTGTGCACGATTTAGGTCATGTGACTGCAGTTGTCCGGCACAGTGTAAACGGGAGGGCAAAGTGGACAAAATTTGTGCGGCACAGTGTAAACGCATATCAATCCGAACAAGTTTTATGGGGATAAATTTTATCCGGCACAGTGTAAACGTGGTTTAAGTGAATTCAAATGTCTAATTGTAAGTAGGGGTCTTGATAATCGTACCTATTTTGCAAGTCAAATATTCTTTGGCATTCTTCTTTATATTTCTCTTGGTGCTCTGCAATGGTGAATCTCGAGCCGCGTGCAAATTTACTCATCCCTAAAGACAAATTAAATTTTTTTAATAAAAACCAACAACTTGGCGACCCTACAAACAATTACCACAATGAAACACATCTTTGGAATCTGTTGACCTTGTTACCTAATAGATAAAGTACCTTTCTGATCAGTGAAAAAATTTAAGTGAAATGTGAACTCTGATCTGCTTAGTACAAATCTAATTATTCTTAAATCGTTCTGTTGCTATAACTATTCCATATTCGGCAAGTTTTTTCCTAAAACCGTAAGAACATCTTGCTAAGTGCTATTTAAAAAATTCAACGAAATTTTTGTTAAATGCTGAAAATTTTTGTTCATACCACCCTCTTCTCCAGCGCGAGCAGCCTCGGTGGACATGGTGCGCACTTTATTGATAACCTCCCATCTTGACAAAGAGTTAATCTAAAAACAAAAGTACTTTCACTAATACGACGGATATTTCAAAGGGATTAGATTAGTTAAATGTGGTATGTCAAAAACCACAGCCAGTATTACGTATTTCAAGTTGTAGGAGCAGATGTGAACAGCTCTGGGCCCGTCAGAAATATCATCATAATCATAGTCATTAACTTCATCATCGACAACCTTGCATCGCTTACATCAACATCATGCATCACATATCGTTTTAAAATCAGCACAACTATCCACCCTCCTTCGCGTTGCCACTCCGCAAGGGCGGAATGAAAATTGACGTGCGCTTATATGGAGCTGAGTATATCGCCTTGCCGGGGAATCTGTAAAACTTTTACATGAAGTAAACCCAAACTGACATTTTATCTGCACAACGAAACCTTCCTCTTTGTTTCTACCCTTCTTATTTTCATTTTTGGTTCGACATTTGCCTCAAATTCATCATCGTTAATTCTCTTGAAGGAAGTCATATACTTTTAGCGTTGTGTGATTGGCGCATGAGCATTTTGCGAAATGTTATCCCGGTCAGCTGAATATAGACCGGTTCATAGTCCATGCATTATAGCTTGCTTGGTTTCAGCTTGCCAAAGAACTAGCTACCGCTAAAATTCACTCCACATCAGAGGCATATGTTTTGCGTACGGAAGTTTATAATGTTTTCCGCAAACCATTATTCCTTTTGAGGAATCTTCAACTTTTTTACTTTCCGTACGGAAAATTTCTTAGCGATGGCCGACTTTGAAGAAAAGCTTTGTGAGGCCATCGAGGCAAATTGCTACATTTCTATGATTCCTTGCTAAGGGAACGTCGGTATGGAACCCAGGGTAAGGGAACAAATTCGAGGCCATCGAGGCAAATTGCTACATTTCTATGATTCCTTGCTAAGGGAACGTCGGTATGGAACCGAGGGTAAGGGAACAAATTCGAGGCCATCGAGGCAAATTGCTACATTTCTATGATTCCTTGCTAAGGGGACGTTGGTATGGAACCCAGGGTAAGGGAACAAATTCGAGGCCATCGAGGCAAATTGCTACATTTCTATGATTCCTTGCTAAGGGAACGTCGGTATGGAACCGAGGGTAAGGGAACAAATTCGAGGCCATCGAGGCAAACATTTCTATGATTCCTTGCTAAGGGGACGTTGGTATGGAACCCAGGGTAAGGGAACAAATTCGAGGCCATCGAGGCAAATTGCTACATTTCTATGATTCCTTGCTAAGGGGACGTCGGTATGGAACCCAGGGTAAGGGAACAAATTCGAGGCCATCGAGGCAAATTGCTACATTCTTGGACAGGTGCAAGAAAAAATGGCTATATATACGAAAATCATCCACATCGAGCGCGAATCGTTGACAATTACGGCAAAACCTCCACAAAAGCCGGTTTGCAATGTATTTATAGGCCGAATTTACTAGCGTTGCTGATCCTCTTCTTTTTCCCCCGTCAAGTAAAAGGGCATGAAGAACCTTATGGCGCGTTCTTGTAATTTTTCCATCTTCTGCAATGATTTGGAAGATGAAAAGTACTAAACCAAAGGACAATAAGAGAATTTCGAAAACACAAAACTCTGGACTAGGATCTTTTTCTCCTGAAAATTGCTACATTTCTATGATTCCTTGCTAAGGGGACGTTGGTATGGAACCCAGGGTAAGGGAACAAATTCGAGGCCATCGAGGCAAATTGCTACATTTCTATGATTCCTTGCTAAGGGGACGTCGGTATGGAACCCAGGGTAAGGGAACAAATTCGAGGCCATCGAGGCAAATTGCTACATTCTTGGACAGGTGCAAGAAAAAATGGCTATATATACGAAAATCATCCACATCGAGCGCGAATCGTTGACAATTACGGCAAAACCTCCACAAAAGCCGGTTTGCAATGTATTTATAGGCCGAATTTACTAGCGTTGCTGATCCTCTTCTTTTTCCCCCGTCAAGTAAAAGGGCATGAAGAACCTTATGGCGCGTTCTTGTAATTTTTCCATCTTCTGCAATGATTTGGAAGATGAAAAGTACTAAACCAAAGGACAATAAGAGAATTTCGAAAACACAAAACTCTGGACTAGGATCTTTTTCTCCTGAAACCCAATAGACTTTATTAACCTTTTGAGAACATTTAACTATGTTGCAGCTTTTTTGCAAAGAGTTGAAATATGTAGGTCGAAATCAAGTCTATAGTCCAAAGCGACTCCTAAAAGCTTCACAGTCTCCTCAAATTTGATTATTTTACCTCCAATGTTCATCTGTTCTCCACTAGTATTTGTTTGGTTTATTCTGAGTATAGAATTTTTCAGGGTTGGCAATCATTTCATTAAGCGAGAGTATTATCATCAGCAATGTTATAGAGAGTTGCCTGTTTATGAAAAGGAATAAATCATTTAAAAAAATTAAATAAGATTGGGCCTAGCACAGATGTTTGGGGTACACCAGATATGACCTCTAGAAAAGAACTGTATGTATTATTTATCCGAACGCTTTGTTTTCGTCGCTTAACATACGAATAGGTTAGGACAAGTGCATCTTCTTCAAAACCATATGCATATAGTTTGGCAATTATCAAGTCATGTGGAATGCAATCAAACGCTTTGGAAAGATCCATCAGGACAGCTCCTACAAGGTAATCGTTGTCGAGGTTAGACCTCCAGTCTTCTATCAGCCGTATTTAGACATACTGGGTGCTATATGCTCGTCTGTAGGCCGCAATGAAAACAAAAAGTGTGTTATCTAAGTGTTGAGTCAGTTGTTGCTCAAGAACTATTTCATGTAGCTTAGAAAAGGTGTTAAGAATACTAAGTGGAAGGAAATTCCTTTCTATTATACGATTTGGCTCCCCCTTATCTACAGGGCAGACCGCTGCCTTTTTTGCATCTGGGAATCTAGTATTTCGAATGCTGCAGTTTTTTGCCATTATAAATGCGGCTGAGAGTTCATTAGAAGCTAGAGATACGAGCTTCCGCGGTATCTGATCCTCCCCAGTAGCTAATCCAAGCTAATAAGTTCTGAACTATGAACCAGGCTTTACCCGGCATGCAAGTGTTTCTATACAAATAATTTTGTCTCGCAATGATGAGATCTCGGGTGTTTTGCCGGGATCTCGGCAAGCCGAGCTACCCAACTGTCTCATATGAAAATTCAGTCGGGATATAATTGATTTTATATACATAGAGTTTAGGCCCTTAGAGTTAGATCAAAAATAGGCTAGGTGCGCAAGGAACGTGGTTAACATCTTCCTCACGATTATAAAGATAAATTATTAATGGTCATGGATGCGGTTTTTCTCGTTCTACAAATAACTTGAAATTGCTGGCTACGTCATCCTTTTGAAATATTTTCTATGAATAAGCGGCAATGACTGGGTAACCTATGAAGTCAAGTACTCGCGTTTCTGATTCGATCCACAGCAGGTATACATATTTTCTAGATCAGAATTTCCAATCTTTGTTCTGACGCTTTTTACTCTGAAAATTACCAAAAAAGCCTAAGTATGCTTCAAGATGTTTGCTTTTTTCAAAGCCATATTTAAATTCTGTTCCGGAAAAACTTGTTTATCTTATATATATTATATTGACGTTGATAACTACCTCTTCCTCTGAGACCCCAAAGTCACGCAGCAAATTTCTTGCATTCTTCAAATTCAAGCGACGTAGATCGGCGTCTGTTCCAGTGACTAGTTTTTGCTTCAAAGGCTTCTGGGATGCATCTTTATTCTCGTCCTTTAAAAAAGAGAAGCGGATACTAAGAAGCTGCTTGACAACTCAAAAATCATTTTAAATAAAAGAAAAAAAATATTTTATAAATGATTTGATGTGCGTTGATTTTATTTATTGCAGGTACACGTTTATCTAACGTACTGAAAACACGAGTTAAGTTTACCTAATCTAAACAATAATTGCGAAAAAATTTGACAAATATTGAATTGTGAGATTGTGTTTACTTCAGAGAAGCTGTAATAGACAAAACAATTAATTACGATTAGGCCATGATTAGTTAAAGAAGGTTACGAGGCAAATTTATTTTCAGCTTAAGTGCTTTTACCGTTGCAGGCTAAACCGTGGTCAAACAGAGCAAACATTCAGGAAACATTTATCGTAATTAATATTTAGATGATTTTCATGTTGTGAGTAGGTGGTCAAACAAACAAACATTTCACCCAACATTTCGTCAAGTGACTAAGACGCTGCGGATCGCACACAAAGAAGCAAAGCAAAAAATGGCGCGCACAAGCAAAATATGGCGGACCACAATGAAAATGAGTGCAGGAATTTAAACCGTAAAGCTGTTGTAGCATTGGTTCTGTCCGAGTTACTGGAAGAAAAGAAAAAGTGATGGTGAAGTACAACAAAAGGAACCGAACACAAAAATGCGGAATAACAAAAACATTGTCATCATTATCTATGATTTGCGCGTGCGTGTGATCAAGACGAGGTCAAATGTTTGTTGAAAAGTTTGTTGAAGTGGTCAAACAGAAGAAACATACCACACAACAATTAAAAACAAGACTTGCTTTTGACTTCTATCAAACTTCATCCAGCATCGCCTAACAAATGTTGTCACCAAACAAGGTGACCAAACAGGCCCAAGCTTACAACAAACATTTGTTTTACAAATGCTAGCTTTTATTGGATCTGTTTGACCGGGGTCTCAGTTAAACAGAAAAAAGACCAATAAAAGAAGCAGACTAAGAAAGTTCACAGAGATTAAAATATGTACAATGGCTTAAAAGAGTTTTTGTTTGAGTACAGAACGGATCTTCATTAGAAAGCGATCACGGATCAATACTATCGCTTTGTAATACTATCGATTTGTAATACTATCGTTTTGTAATACTATCGTTTTGTAATACTATCGCTTTGTAATACTATCGATTTGTAATACTATCGTTTTGTAATACTATCGTTTTGTAATACTATCGTTTTGTAATACTATCGCTTTGTAATACTATCGATTTGTAATACTATCGTTTTGTAATACTATCGTTTTGTAATACTATCGTTTTGTAATACTATCGCTTTGTAATACTATCGATTTGTAATACTATCGTTTTGTAATACTATCGTTTTGTAATACTATCGTTTTGTAATACTATCGCTTTGTAATACTATCGCTTTGTATTACTATCGTTTTGTAATACTATCGTTTTTTAATACTATCGTTTTAAATAGCTCAGGTTTTTTATAGTACTACGCTCTTATTCCTGTTTTTAAAGTTGACTATGTACTTGAAATTTTACGTATTCAATCTTGTATGTATTTATTTGATGTAGTAGTTTTAACAGTTGGCTTGGGTTAGCTCATTTCACTGTACATGGCTATGTAGCGCCAACTTTAAACAAATTTATTATTATTGTAAATATCAAAAGGCAACTAAATAAGGCGGAAAATAGAAAGAAAACTTTGCTCAGTATTACAATCTTTTAAACGGGAAAGTTTTGGCTATTAAAAACTAACTAAGGAGGTACGTGTTCAATTATAAGGGAAAACAAATGATTAATACCCATCCAAAACTATCTTAACAACAAGTCAATGAAATGGCTGGGGCAGACCTTTTGCTAATAGAATCGTTTGATATCACATTTGACCGCGAAAATGCAGAGCCCCACGCGGTTAGACGATGTTTATTTCTTACTCGGGGAAAAAATCAACGAACAGGCACGATAAGCCCTACCCAAAGCACTTAAATATACTCATCTGAGCGAAGGGACAAAGCCTTGACCGTGCAGAAACCCAACCGACAGAGATCCTACTTTTCTGTTATTTTCAAACGCAAAAAAACAAAACATAAAAGCTGAATACAAAATGAACTCCATCACCCAAATGTGAATAAAATCCTAACTACCCTAGTAAAATCAAATTCCTAACATCCCTCGTGAAATTAACTCTAATAAGATTTCGTTTGATCAGCATACTCGGATGAGACTAGTCGACGAAGGGTTTCAAAATTGGTATAAGAGTCACCTAATGTTCTATAGGGTACAAATTAGAGACAAAATCAATACTTCTTTGCTTAATTACTATCTTCACAATCACTAGTTAATATGTTGGTAAAAAATTGACGAAGAGGGTACTCTTGTAAATCTTTTAATTCAATCATTATGCAGTTATGTGTCCCTTGAAATATGGTTGGGCAATTAGAAACATGATTTTGGTAAAAAGCATCATGAATATTTCTTACGATAATTTATGCGCGGCGTATGAAGGCAAATCTTAAGTCTAATATGAGCTAAAGAAGAACATCAGTATATACCAGAGAAATGCAAAACATCATGTATGCCACACCCTCCTTTGTGTCAGATCGAAGCTGAAAGATGGCTTACCTTGGCTGCACTACTTGGTGGTTTGTTGGCGACTCTGATGTACGAAAAACCCTCTCCGCACCCAGTCGGATCAGCCACACCGTTGACTTGCAGCAAACACTTGCCTTTCATGGCTTGGATGAATGCACGTGTTGTGTTCCATGGGGCTGTTTGTACCTGAAACCACAACCAAATGCGAAATCAGTTTATCTAACCAGCAAATAGGGTTTGAGCATTTTTCGTGGCACAAATGCTTTAACCCCCCCCCCCCTTACTACATCGTGAGTTCGTGTAAGTGGTTTTTAGCAAGACATGACATGGCCTCGTCGATTGTCTCCAATCATAGCCACGTTGCCTTGTCAAAAAGACGATTTCTAAGTCCTAACTTCCTATTCAGTAAAATGAAAACAGGCTGATAGCATAGGCAAAGGAGATTACATTATCCCCGGTAACCACCATATCTCACTTAAGTTTATATACGCTGTAAAAAAGGTACCCTGGAAGTCACCGTTCGGGCAATAAAAGAAATGTAGCGTGAAAGGATAATTTTTAGTAAATTTCTAATGCATAAATCATTACATCAGTTTTCCTTAAGGGCAAATCATTCTATGCAAATCTCTTATGCTTTTGGTGGAAATCCTATTAATTTATCTAAAAAACGCCAGAAAATAATTTCGATTTACTGAAAATTTTGTACACTTTTTGCAATAGAGACTTTCCCCTTGAATTCCGTCAACAAATAACAAGGGGTTAAACAGCACCATTTCCGCCATCCTTTAAAAATTTCTTTGATGGTAGTGGCATTTCACGCTTTATTGTACCTCGAAATGCGACAACAATCACGTGCAACAGAACTAAATCTAAATATTCAGCATAAAATTAGAATTCACAATTTTCTCGTCCTTCACAATCGCACAGACTCTTAAAAGATTTCGATCCTTTTACATGAGTAAATAAAGTCTATTGGTCACTTTGAAGTCCAATCCGGCAATACAAAGATTCATTTCAGGAGGACTTGGTAACTGAAGAGAAGGGCCTAAACAAGACGTTTTCTTTCAGCCTAATTCACGAGCCCCAAGAAATACCTTCTACTTTCTAACTTCAAAGTCTTCTTAGTATTTTAATTAAGTCTTTCTTTAGTTTAGTTTCAAAAGATCCCTGACTTTCAGTCTTGCATAACTTTGCTAGATTAGATCTAGCTTTCTTTTCCATGGATTGCCTTTCTACATTGACTTGGCACTTATTTCAAGAAAACTAAAATTTGTCATTACATTTATCGGAATCTCTAGCCACTGACGCCTTGATTAGACTTTGACAAAAAGAACATTTCAAAACATTTGATCGTTTCATTTAAAACGTACGACTTATATTTCTTTTGAAATATTGACTAATCTAGATTTAACATTAAAATTTTACAGCTATCAGACGCGAATTCACCACAACAAGGCATTAATGATGTTAGCTAATTGATCGATCTCAAAATTAGAATAATTTTTGTAAGTAAACAGTTTTCTATGGAATTTGGGCGACAAAACAAGATAAATATTTAATCCAATAATGAATAATTTTTTATTACAAGCCTAGAAGTATGCATCACCTGTATATCACAAAACAACTCTGTCTTCTAAGTATACACAAACAATAAACTGTAATTTATGAAAGCATTTTGCACAGGTGAGGCATCAGTTTGCATGAAAGTAAAGATTAGGTGCAGACAAATCCATTTTATCAAAAATTAAATCGCAGATTCAGTAATACAAAGCTGAATTTCAGTACATTTTGCTGAATATGCGCAAGTTTATTTAGGCATTTAAATAGTTTTCCCATGCCAGTCGTCTGCATACATCATAAACACAAACCGGCATAAACATAATTCTTGGAGTACTCCATGGGTAGTCTAATGGGTAATACATACTCATTCTCTTTAAAGCAACCACTGCTGTTGGGTTTGAGAATGTTACCAATGGAGTACTGAGGTGAAAACGAACTCCTTTTGTCTACACAGTAGCGGTTTTTTCTTGCTTATGTAGATAGATTCTAAAACTGCTAGGTGGAACGACGATCGGGCTTTACCAATAATCCGAAACATGTCGTCATTATAGTTTTTTGCACAATCTGGGTTTTCCAGTAAATGCTGCCCGATAGCAGAATCGCAGGTTTTAGTTGTACTTTTAGATTTGCAAGACCGAGGTGGTTGTTCTCTTTGGGGACGAGTTTTGTTTCTAATACTTGACAGAACATGGACTCAATAGGCAAGCGGCACTGACTGGTCAACCTCAACAGTCATATGTTCGTGTTTCTGATTGGCCTATTTCGATCCACAACTGGGTATATATATTTCCTAGCTTAGAGTTTTCGATCTATGTTCTCACGTTTTAAACTCTGAAGAGTGTCAGACGAAAAGCTTTAGTTTACTAAATGTTTGCCTTTTTCAAAGCCATTTCTAAGTTCTGTACCACCAAAAGATTGTTTGCATATTTAAAGATGTGTAACGGTAACGCAAAAGCATGGCTAAAGAGTGGTGGTAGCAACCAAAGGGGGAACAGCTCACGCGGATACAAGGCTGTTATAAGTTTCTAAGTCTGCCAGTGAGAGCATGAAAATATCACATTGGGGATAACAAAATGACTGATAAAACATTGGGGATAACAGAATGTACTTCATTACTCCAGCCTATTTGAACGAAAACATTAGTTAAGAAGTTGCTACGCGTTTGAGTAATGAATACGTTTGAACAAGAAAAAGGAAGAGTGTCAGACGAAAAGCTTTAGTTTACTAAATGTTTGCTTTTTTCAAAGCCATTTACAAGTTTTGTACCACCAAAAGATTGTTAGTAATGAATACATAACACAACAGAACGCAAGACTCTAATTTCGTTCTCTATAGCCCTAATTTCGTTCTAAACGTTTTCTTCAACTCCTCGACTCAGGCGGATTGCGAGAGATGGGCGGTGAAAGCCTTCTCTCGCTAATAACAAGCGGGTTGGGAAAGCAACGGTCCACAAAGAAATGCGATTTCAAAAGAAATTCTATCTTTATTTCAGTACTAACTTCAAAAAACGGACAATGATGATGTTTTATACACTTCACTTATATCGTACAAGCGAAATCTACAGCTTAGCAAAAAAACTCCCGTTGATAACAAGAAAAGAAAAGAAATGGGAAAAGGCCAAGAATCAAACTGTGGCAAAATGAAGCTTCTATCGTTTTGTGAATTCACTGGCCGCAAAATTAACAATTCTCCTTGAGTTTCCCATATCATAAAGATTCTTTACGAAGCTTGTCATCCGAGTCCTTAAAATTTTACATCGTGGCATTTTCAATAAAAACTTCGAGAACAAAGACCATTATTGCAGTTTTGAGCATTCAGTGTGAGCCATGCATTTGGCTAAACAAGGATCATAAGCCCTTGAGAAAATCAAACTAACTGATCGATTGATGGCGTTCCCCTTCTGTCTATCTTGTCACCTTTATCTGTTTATCATTGTCTTCCCTTTTTCGCTTTCAGATGGCTGTTTTTAAGATGGGGGTTTATTCGGGGGGGGGGCTTATTTCAAATTTTGGCATTTTCCTCAAAGGTTAACATAAAAGGAGCATACTTTTTTTTGAAATCTGACAAAAATAATAATATGACAAAGCTCGACTTTTTTGCTTTTTGTCATCAGTCAAAGATGCTATACCGCATAGCTAAATATGAATAAGAATTAGCTTTGTGGGCTCACGGGGTCTTTTTCGCGGTTTACGGTAACTGCATTCCTTGTTCACTTTTTTCTTTTTTCTTCCATCTTCAAAAACTGCAATCGTTCCACTGGTACAGTTCCTGTTAACAAGTCTATTAAAAACAGTTATTGTGAAAAAAAATGAATTTTTAATTTACCTCATCGTCGATTTTTCTCGCATCAAGCTCATTTTCCTCTTCATCCGGAGCAAAAAATGACTTCTCTCCATAGCCAGCATCCTATTTGAAAAACAGAACAGTCCATTAAACCTTGTGCAACCCACAGGTCATTTCACAGGGGGCATTCCTTTTTGAAAAATTAAACAAATGAATGATATCGAAATTCTACGGACTTTTGATAACAAGTATTTACATAATTAAAGCTGCTTTCCTTTGGCAACATTTTCCTATATTTTACCCACGTTTTAACCGCATTATACCCGCATTATACCCGCATTATACCCGCACAACCTTTACAGTTAAACACAACGATACCTTGAGTCTCTGCTCTGCAGCTAACATGCTGAGATAAGCACAGGTTTGCTCTGGTGTGACAAGAGCGCGCATCTCTTCCTCAGTCGGCAAGCGAAAATCTTTCTTCAGTACCCACCAGTTACAATCCGCCCCTTTAAAAGAGAAATATATCTGGTTTACACCGTGCAAAACATTTGAAATATCAAATAGAAAAAGAATCTTTTAGAGTCCTGCAGGCTGACGTTTCACTTCCAAATAATTCAAGTTCCACTAGTGAGATATTTAAGACATATAATAACCTTAATCCAGCATTTATGGATGACATATTTATTGCTAAGCGCCCCCCAATACAGCCTAAGGAACGGAAGCCAAATGCATCTTCCAAAAGTCAGAACTACCACCTTTGGAATAGAAACCATTTCTTATCTAGGGGGGAAACTATGGCATAAGTTGTCCACAGAAAGAAAAGAATCATCAAATCTTGCCCAATTTAAAACTCGGATACAAAAATGGAAAGGAGAAGAATGTTGTTGCAATAATTAATGTAATTATTAATTATTCATTCTTAATTGCTTTTTATTCCAAAATTTTTGTAAAGTAGGCCTAAATTAGCATTACACAAATTGTACATAAACAGCTATATTATACCCGTCTACTGTAATTAAATTGATTATTATTACTATTAATAGTCTTTACATTGCAAGAGAGCAGTGAGGGGGGCCAGTGAGCTATTTTGATTGTGCGTCTCGATATCCGAGGGAGAGTTATATAAATGACAATTATAAAGAAAACAGAAATTTTATAAAACAATCCCTGTCTTGAATAGTTAGAAACAGGGTTTGTTCTGCGAAGTACTACGGGCAAAGAAACTCATCTCAATACTGAACGTGCATACCAATATTTAAGATTTAAATTTGCATATAAAAGTTAACACGAATTTCAAAAAGATCCCATAGACAATGTGCCATTTTCGGAAAACAGAATGAGTAGATCGCACAGGTGAATTATAGCTTTAGAAGATCTAATGCTTCTTACGTATCTAAAACATTATTAAAACCAAAATCTGAGATGGGATGCTACTAGTGCTCCCTTGCATTTAGGTTTTAAGAGTCATAAACAAAGAAACGAATCGGTCTGATCTACAAAAGGGAACGGTAAAAGAAAACACAAAATTGCTTTTGCATTTATGACCTTTTTCAGCAGTTTTGGATAGTTCTTATCACCGAAAAGTCTTATGAAAATTCAAAATTCTCAATGTCAGCACCAAACAATCCTTGATTACCGGATATTTACTAAGGTGCCTTTAAAAAACGGCCTCTGTTTCGGACGAATCTCGTTTTGTACCTGTATCAGTTTACTTTAGACCAGATACCTGCCTTGATAATTAAGTTATTTTATACAAAGGGACTAAAAAGTTTCACAGGACAATAACGTATCAAGGATTAAATAGCAAAATAATGAAAGAACAAACAATCTTTTCGTAGTACAGAAATTAAAAATGGCTTTGAATAATGCAAACATTTTAAGCTAAAAAGCTCTTACGCAACCGTCACGCTTTGCGACAATTATTCAAAAAACTAGCCTAATTTCGTACTGCATGAAAATACAAAATACTATTAATTTCATAACTGCCGCTAAGCATGCCGGTTGCGCAAGAGCCTTTAAGATGGGTCATAATCTCGCCCAAATTGGAACAAATCTAACTAATTTTGAATACTGAGAGGTATCTTATGCCGTCCACTCAGTTTATGTGGTCCAATTTAAGAAATTCTAAAAGTAGATTTTTGATGACGTCACACTTCGATACTCTTATCTTGAACAGGCAGTAGAGGTAGTCCTTCAAGTTTTTAAAGCAAGGAGCCAGACATTATACTACGAAACCGACCGTGAAAACTAGACAAAACTTTAAACCCTGGTTGTTATTTGACGCAAGAAACACAAAAATCGCTATGCTTCGTGACAAAGAAGCCAAATGAGAAGATATTAAAAAACTGCTCTGTTGTTTTCAATGCGAAAAAACGAGGATACATTCGCAGTTATACAGCGAATTAGTAAACGCCCTGAGCTTTAAAGGTACCAAAGAACAAGACATTCCTTTTTTAAAACCAAAACACAGTCACTTGATCTTAAAAATAATTAAGACATTGACCAACAACGCCTAAGAAGCACATCAACGTCAATTTTGCGATATACGAAAGGATTTCAAGCTCATTTTTTGCTATGAATATTTAATAAATCCTTTTTTCAAAAAGGAATCTTGATGTTTTGAGGCTTAAAAAAATACGTCTGAAATATTGCGAAACTTGCACCTTCAAGAAATCCTCACGAAGGATGGAATCTAAGATAAACAAGGCAAACCTTTGACATTGCAAAGAGAAGTCGGGTCCAATTTCTAGGCCTAGCATGAGATTTGGGCTCTTTGTTTTCTTCAAGATTTCTAATCTCAAGACGCCTGTTGAAAGGAGTGGATAAGTGCTTCTTGGTATCAACCACTCAGAATTAATGCGCTTGTCAGATGAATCACAAATTATATTCGTATTATTTTAGAACAGTTCACTAAAAGGAGGTTGGAGAACAGAATCCAATCTCTTCTTCTCCTTCACACCAACTGTTTCAAACAATCAACACTGTAAGGCCTAATGTAAATAAACATTGGTTTTCATCGAACATCGATGCATGCTTCTGAATCTGAAAAAGCAGTTGTATGAGTTACAAATTGGTTGTGATATATCCAGTGAAGAGATGTTGCTTTTACTGATATAGCCAGTGAAACGTGTTTGTGCATATATGTTGCTTTGGTTTGTATCCCAAAATACAGCAACTTGTAGGAAATAGGCCTAGGTGTATTTGGGAATATCTCAGCCACATTGTGATGTATTCTGCTCCGGTCTCCATTCGAAAGTTCAAAAATAAATTTTCAAGGAGTCATCGCTTGAAAACGCTTTTGGCTTTGCTTCTTTAGGCCTCTGTTTACCTGCTGCGACAAAGATTTAACGCCACGCACTCAGGTAAAAAAATGTGGGCGTCTCGATCTATATGCTTTATTTATGAATATAGGTAAGAAGCTCCGATTGCTTTTCTTCCTCTTGGAACAAATATATTACATAGAATCTTATTACAGGTGCTGGTCGCTATTCGCACGCAAAATATACAGATCAATCTTAGAATTGAATTGTCTTGTTATCCATTAAAATTTCTTTAGTAAGTAAAAAGCCTCTGACAATTTACCTTCATAACAATATCCTATAAACGAATGTATAATCATTAAACATTTTGAGAAACATTCTACCCTTTAAAATAATCAACCTTTTTCTTTATCATGATTATTCATTTTAACTCTCTGTGCTCAAAAATGTCTGTTCGTATTCATTCGTCCATCTCTTTTATACTGTCAACGGCCAATTTATTCATTCATTCATTGGGCTTCGTATTCATTCGTCCACTTCGGCCAATTTATTCTTAGAATAAAAAAATCTATAGGAAATAATTTTATACAACTAATGAAAATACAACAAAAACATAACACTCTTTCTCAACAAGAAGCTTTGAAACGAAACTAAGTTAAGCTCCTAGTTTTTCCAAAACATTAAGAAAAATGCCAATATCAGATGTTTTTGCTGGTGTTTTACCTGGACAAAAAATATTTTGATGTTTCAACACTCATTAGATAGCTTACAATTTATGTTTAAAGTGTCAAATTTTCTTGCATTAAAGTTAGTTTTTCTGTTATGTTATTGTTGTGAACTACCAAAATTTAATACTCGACTCGCATAAAAATCAAGAAAAAAGATACCCGTAGAAAAAAGATGAAAATCATGCCTTGAAATCAAATGGATTTGACATCTAACGTTTGACCTTTTGTTGAAAATAAAATAAATTTTTGCTTAACAGGAGATTGTGTCGGCATTTTTTATGATTGGGCTTAGACGAGTTTGTATGCAAAAAATCCCATCAAGCCCTGCAAGTGAACAATTTTAGATTGCTATTCATGCAAAAACAGGTGGTTCCTAAATTTTGAAGCGTCCATCGAATAACCTTAACCGCTTCTTGCTGTGTTCTGAAGGTTGGAAGCTAACCGTTGCTTGACTTGTCGTTACAGTTCATGTGCATATGATTTCTTATTGGGCAATCAACCCAATGGGAAACTACTACAGATAGTTCGAAACAGTGGTGTGCATACATAAGGAAAAGCATAATGGCCTAAATTTGACGTGAATTGCGCACAAAAGCTAACGACTTTTGGTAACATTGCTGAGATGATCGATTGCCTGCAAATGCTGGCAAGAAAAAAGCAAGAAAAAAACATTTCGAATGAACATCGTACCCAGATATATAATTTTTTTTGAAAAATCAGCTTGAACACAGCTATGCATACTGAAATGTTTCTTGCAGTTAACGACACCTGAGAGAGCACGGTGTTCTACCTGAAAACTCGAAGAAAGTTTTTTCGGTCGTCAAGCAGACCAAACAGAGACCTGATGATAGAAATCAAAGTTTTAAAGCCTTTTCATTGGATGGGAGGAGTACAAAAATAATAACAAACTAGAGTGTGTCTTCTACCAAATATTTTATTAACACTAAATGAACTGACTGGCGTGTAGGTTTCGGGTTATATAGAGGGTCACTATCCTTGATGCTTACGTACTATTATCTACACATTTAAGTGGATACACCGTGTGAAAAAAATGAAACCCTCTTTCTCGTAAAAATTCGAAATAAGATTTGCATCGTCGCTAATTTCAAAAGTGTAGCGCACAGCATCCAGCCGATGATTTGAGCATCCAGACGACGATTTAAGCAACCAGCCGACGATTCAAGCATCCAGCCGACGACTTAAATATCCTGCCGACGATTTAAGCAACCAGACGACGATTTAAGCATCCAGCCGATGATTTAAGCATCCAGCCGATGATTTAAGCATCCAGACGACGATTTAGGCATCCAGCCAACGATTCAAGCATTCAGCCGATGATTTGAGCATCCAGGCGACTATTTAAGCATCCAGTCTATGATTAAAGCATCCAGATGACGATTTAAACATCCAGACGACGATTTAAGCATCCAGCCGACTATTTAAGCATCCAGCCGACGAGTTAAATATCCAGCCAACGACTTAAATATACAGCCGACGATTTAAGCATCCAGACGACGATTTAAGCATCCAGCTGATGATTTAAGCATCCAGCCGACGACTTAAGTATCCAGCCGACGATTTAAGCATCCAGACAACGATTTAAGCATCCAGCCGATGATTTAAGCATCCAGACGACGATTTAGGCATCCAGACGACGATTTAAGCATCCAGCCGATGATTTAAACATCCAGCCGATGTTTTAAGCATCCAGACGACGATTTAATCATCTAGACGACGATTTAAGTATCCAGACGACTATTTAAGCATCCAGTCTATGATTTAAGCATCCAGACGACGATTTAAGCATCCAGCCGACGATTTAAGCATCCAGCCGATGATTTGAACATCCAGCCGATGTTTTAAGCATCCAGACGACGATTTAAGCATCTAGACGACGATATAAGTATCCAGACGACTATTTAAGCATCCAGCCTATGATTTAAGCATCCAGACGACGATTTAAGCATCCAGACGACGATTTAAGCATCCAGACGACGATTTAAGCAACAAGACGACGATTTAAGCATCCAGCCTATGATTAAAGCATCCAGATGACGATTTAAACATCCAGACGACGATTTTAGCATCCAGACGACGATTTAAGCAACAAGACGACGATTTAAGCATCCAGCCTATGCTTAAAGCATCCAGATGACGATTTAAACATCCAGACGACGATTTTAGCATCCAGACGACGATTTAAGCATCCAGACGACGCTTTAAGCATCCAGACGACGATTTAAGCATCCAGACGACGATTTAAGCATCCAGCTTATGATTTAAGCATTCAGACGACGATTTAAGCATCCAGACGACGATTTAAGCATTCAGCCGATGATTTAAGCATCCGAGCAGAGTAGTTAAACCAAGCTTAAAAGACAGAAACTACCGAAAATAGAAATCTATTAATCATTCACTCCAAAATTGTCCAAGAATTTCCGAAATGGAAAATCTTTGTCGAATAACAATTGTTCCCTAAACATGGAATTAGGTGGCGGCGTTTATTTTTCTTGGAGAGCTCAACTCGAAGGCATTGGCGTTGAATCCCGCCATGCCCATATACCTGGCGCGTATATCCGGCGGAAAGGAAAAATTGAATGCACAATGGAACATTATGGACAACTGAGGAACACAAAGCAAACATTATTAATCGTGTCTTGCCGTGTACACGGGTCGTTAAAAATGCAAAATTTAAGACAAAATATCATAAAAGCACCTCAAGAACGCAGTGACCCATAGCATAGCACAGCACTTATGTTGACATTTAAATGCACTGTGTCTTCATTCAACATTCATTCAAATTATTTCAAAATAGGAAGCCTAAAATCGAAAACTCTCAACTAAAACCCAGTTCATCTCTCTTCTTTCTTTACGCGGCACTCCCACTAGAAGTTACAATCATCGTCTAATCCCTGCCTCGTTACAACCGCTCGTAATCAAAATTTTGGATTGCAGAGCAAGATTTGATGACCACATGAAAGCAAGCTGTGGAAATTAGCAGCAAAGCTAAAATTAGCGAAGAAGGTGCCGTGAAGGCGTACTTAAACAGGATTTTTTCTGCTAAGGGAGAATAAGTGACGGCGAAGATAATAAAATGCGTTTCATGATCAGCGAAAAATGACCTAGAATATGATAAGAAGGAATCAAAGTGGCGACAAAATGATAAATAAGTAACTGGAAACATCATTTGTTGTTAATTGTGCAAAATTGAGAACTCGGTAGTTTCCGTGGGTCATTCGCTACGAGCTCACAAGACCAAAGGAATCTGATCGAGGTCACAGGACCAAGGGAATCTGATCGAGGTCACAGGACCAAGGAAATCTGATCGAGGTCACAGGACCAAGGGAATCGGGTCGAGGTCAAAGGATCAAGGGAATCTGATCGAGGTCAAATGACCAAGAGAATCTGATCGGGTCACAGGACCAAGGGAATCGGATCGAGGTCACAGAATCTCGCTTCGGAAATAGGGTACTTGCAGGGTCGGCCAAACCTGGGGACCATGGCTCCGTTCAAATTTCTGCAAAGCAAAATGAGGTGAAAAGTAAAAAAAATTTAGTCTAATATTCTAGAGTAGCTCAGCCTCGGGTTGTTCTTAATCTTTTCTTAACTTTTGAGATTTTTCTTATAAAAAAGAGTGGAGACTAGAGCACATTTTGAAAATTTCGGGGTTGATAAGAGCGAGGAAGGGAGGAAAGGAGAGAGGGTAGTTCGAGTCTGAGTAGGAGAGGGTAGGTAGGATTCGTAAAACAGCATTAAATAGCTTGTGTTTCATTTATAGAATTAAACCAAAAGTTATAGAGATATTCTGTTCAACTTATATATGAGAGAGAATATAGAATAGAACTCTGAGAAAGAGTCTCACTGCAAGGTTGAAGCATACTAGCCGCCAAAATAATATTATCGAGCAATCTACTTTGAAACATAAACGTTATCATAAGTTCTAGTATAAATCGTTTTGACCAGCCCAGTTTAAAAGTTGTTCATATCTAGATTATTTCTTATCAGAAGCATTTTTCCCCGGAAACAATCAGATTTACAAAATTGTTGTATTTTAAACATTTGTAAACTTTGCGAAATTGTTTAATCTTCCAATTCAGTTTTTGTACTTATCATTTTTTATTGCTAGATTGTGTCTTATCCATTTCTCTTCTCTGTGTTATTTTGGTTCCTTATTCAATGTCAAATTTGATACGTCGCTGTACTAAAAAGGTTAATCTAAAACTTTGCAAGACCTTTCTGTCTTTGTGTAAACATTTAAACAAATAAAACTATAGGATAGTAATGAAAAATAGCTGCATAATACTGTTTCAAATTTCCCTTTGGTCAAAATTTAGATGCAGCTTCTAGCAATCCCTGGAACACCATACTTCTGATAAACTTTTCTTGCCGCGTCGCTGTACAAAATAACAGTCATGGTCCTCACACCGGAGTAACAGTGGTCCGGTATCTTCTTGTTCCATATTTTAGCCTTGATTTGCATCAGTATAAAGCATTTTTAAATATTTTCATCGATGCGCAGCTGTATCGTGAATTCGTCTGCACAATTCCCACAAGATCAGGCCAAAAGCGAGCGGTCTAAGTTATGAAACAGTAATGGTACGCTCATTGATTGCTTCAAGAGTTCAAGAGTCTACATGGAATCGCGACACCCGAGCCATCTACATCATGAAACCCCTTAAGTAGCATGATCAGTTGCAGCACATGGCAAACAAATGCTTCCTGTTAATAAAACAACTGAACAGTCAATTACATGCCATCTAACGCCTCCAGCTTCAATCTTATAAACGTTTAAACCCGGATCTTGTATTTCGAAGTGATTTGGCGATTATAACCGAAAACAAAACTGTTTCTGAAAACAAATGCCATGTCGCAAAATGTAACGATTTTGAAAACATATAAGATACTGCGACTGCACAAGACTGCAGAGGTGGTCGTGGTCAACAAACTAAGCGAGGAATCGAACAGGCGATCACGGGTAATGGTGATCACAGGCGATAATGGCACAGACAGTCATCGTACACTAAGATGAGTGTGCGATAATGGCACAGACGATCATCGTACAGGCTAATGGGATACTTACGGCAAACGATAAAATTGTCTACCATTATGTGACGGTATGTTAAATATACCCTAGTAATTTCTAGCGACGAAGGTCTCGAAACAAATTCAAAGGTGTTCTAAAATGTCAAAAAACGTTGATATTATTTAATCGCGTACTGGCATGGAGTCGTTCAGGAGAATAGATTTCAAACTTCGATTAGCAACAAGCACAGAGAGCTGCTGGTGCTTTTACATGATATTTAAGGATAGTTACACTAGGTAAGGGTGAACACACTACAAGGAACATACTAATTTAGGTGATTATACTAACATGGGGGAACACACTAATACCAGACAAAACCACACACTGCAAGAATGACCACAACAATTAAGGTGACCACAACAATTAAGGTGATTTCATTAAATATGGGTGAACATGCTTATTCTGTGTAAACACACTAAAAAGGTGGAAAAACTATTAAAGGTGATCACACTTATTAAGGTTGAACATAGTAACACACTAACTGCACTGGAAATTGGAGGTTAGCTACGCCGAGTGTGCTGTTTGACCCCTTTAGAAAGAAGAGCAGAATAAATAACAGTTGAGGTCTTTGAGCAAAATGTTAGCAAAAATGAATCTTTTTTAAGTGATCAGGAGGTATTCTTTATAAACATAACAGAAACGTTTACAAGGTTTTAGGATTGATGGTTTTCCAAAATTTAGCTACCTGTCTCAATTTCCATGAACTGTCCTTGCCATTGTTTGTCTTATTTTACGTGCAGAGAACAAGGAGCAAGAAAGAGTTGAGTCGTGCAACGACAAACCTGATGGACGAAATGGACTGAACAAAGCTATCGAATTATTACACCTATAGACAAATTGAGTTTTTAAAATTAGCTGCGCTGTGGTTTGAGCATGTGGTGGAATAGATAAGAAGAAGAAAAAGTGTAAACAGGCCTAAGAAGGTCCATTATAAGGTTGCGATTGTATCAATGTTGTGGTAAAAAATGATAGTGACTTTTGGGTGACCGGCAGTGACTTTTGGGTGGCCGGCAGTGACTTTTGGGTGGCCGGCAGTGACTTTTGGGTGGCCGGCAGTGACTTTTGGGTGACCGGCAGTGACTTTTGGGTGGCCGGCAGTGACTTTTGGGTGGCCGGCAGTGACTTTTGGGTGGCCGGCAGTGACTTTTGGGTGGCCGGCAGTGACTTTTGGGTGGCCGGCAGTGACTTTCTTGGTTCTTGGCGATAGATTGTGCGTCTCATAGCAGGGAAAACTACGTTTGGCATCATAGCTTGCATGATGCAACAGAAAATGTTTCTTTCCAATGATGTGTTCAGGCAAACAAAGCCAAAAAGAACACAAGTTAAGGCTGATTTTTGTTGCAGCAGATTGCACCACAACCAACTAACAGTGCAGCCTAACGATCTCCAGTTCGAAAACTGACGACCATAACGTAAGATAATGAAATTAACGTTTTCCGCCGACCTTTGTCAGTCTAGCTTTTTTATCCAAAGGCAAATTTTGACGCAATTTGCTTACGCTAGTTCGTTGTCAGTGGAAATTGAAACGTTATGGACGATAGAATTCTAAATAAACGATTTTACAGAAGCGCTGAGTGGTGAATTGATATGATAAGGAACTTGCGACTGACACACATGCTTGGTGTCTATGCGGCTAGCAGGTCATGCGCTCGGGTGAATGACAGCCCAAGCAATGCATATTCATGCGCTCTGCCTTCACAGGTGAAGCATCGCTGAGACTGTTCAGTTGACGATTTGCTCACGACGTGACAGAAGCAACAAGTCAATCGAAGAACTCTTTTGCTGTAATCATATCAAGGTACATATCAACATTGCTTTTATCGGAATAACTGTCTTGTAGAAGCTTTAAACTTTTGTTGCACTAAGACTAAAACCTTTCAAGCTGGTATCATTTCGTAGCAATGAAAAGTCTTAAATATTCTCAGTCACGCGGTTCTAAACTTATCGATAGAACACATATAAAGAATAAGTTGATCGCTCTTGATAATATTTGAATTCAATTAACTGAACTCAATCCGAATCTTTCGTGTTTGATAATAGCATTTCAAAGCTTGAAAATTCAATGTATCAGACCTAAAACTAACGTTGAAGCTTCCAAGTGACATCAAACTGAACTTTCTAAAAGCTTTGCACACATCACACGGGCTAAGCGTAAAGATAATGTTTACTCTCTGCTTAATTTCGAGTTTTTCCTGCTACACAACACGCGCAATATTCGTTTAAATATAACAACTTGCTGGAAAGCCACAGCTTGGAATACTTTCAATGCAAAATTAACACAAGACATTTCAAATCTTTCTGAGCTACAATAAATTCAATAAGCATGACGTTTATGTCTTAGATCAATTCAAAACAGCGGTGTTTTTTAAAAAAATATTTGCGAGTGTAGTAAAAAACTTTTATTCATGCTCATAAATACGCTGTTTTACAGAAACTCGTCTTTCGGACATAGTTTTGTATACATGATTTGATGATATTAATTCGCGTTTTGGATTTTTTCTATAACCGTTAAGATTTAAATGACCAAAGCAGAATACTGTTTTATGACATTGGCGATCAATTCAGCAACGGGTTCTTCACTTCCAGGATCTCGCGACTTGCGGTTGTGAAAAACACAGTCAACCTTGCATTTGCTGTAACAGTTTAAGGGACGCTCTTAATATGAAAACGAGCACTGCGCACTTCAAACATCTTAAAAGAAAATTTCTTTCAAATATTTGAATTTTAAATCATAGCCCCACTTGAAAATATCTATGGCGATGTCTTCCTTTTCTCCATACCAACGTACATTTAACAACACCAATACAATGACTGTTATTTAACAATCATTATTAACGTATATTTAATATTCCGAATGAATTGCCACCCTCCAAACTACCTTGAGCAAGTATTATTATAGCTTGTCACCAAACCTAAAACATTGGCTTTCAACTACCTATGCCTATATCAATATTTCAGGATAACCGTTCCAAACCACACTTATTTTTTTACAACAGCCAGGCGCATCTTCGGCGCTACAGAAGTAAATTTATTTATTTCGATGCAATAGCATTTATTCATGATAGAGATGCTTCATAGAAACACTTTTAAAGTTACACCTGTCAAACTAAAATGAAGAACTTCAGACTGCGACGATCGATTTTATCAGTGCGTTAACATTTAAAGCTGATATACTATTGTTTAAACAGTTTGAACAAATAAATACATTATCGAACTCACAACCACACGAAATCAAAAACCCAATCAGACTATTCTTTTTTTGTACAGGTATACTACCATACCGTAATTTTCATCAATATGTAAACAGACAGTAATTACAAAAGACTCATGACAGATGATAACATTGCCGAAACATCGATCACTGAGGCTTGTGTTCAGTTTGGCAGGATCATATCGGCTGCACGTATTTTTTTTATAAGAAACTAAGGTCCTGTGCTGGTAGGCAGTTTCTAAAATTTCCTGGCCATTATGCTATCAAAAGTTTCTTACATATTTCTAAAATTTCTTAGGTAATTAATTTTTAACCATACTTCCAAGTTAAAGTAAATAGTTCACTCACATTCAGATATAAACTAACAAAGTGATCAAGGAAATTTTTTCCTAGAAAGACTGACTCTGTTGAGATCTGTAAACAGTTAAGCTCATTGAACTTCATCAATGTCAAGTTTAAGTCATTAAAAAAATTTTAAATTGAAACTTTTTGAGTGTGCAATTTACTGAGAATGAATGCAAACTGCATGACAAGTGTAGTGTTGCAATATACAGTGGTGTTAAATGTCAAGACGGTTTCGAGCGTCAACTCGGAAAATTAAAACTGCAAATTATAAAAGTTTATTAGCTTTTTTCAATTTGAGTAGGGTTGTTTCTTACTTGCGAAATAGTGAGCCTACTGTTTCTTATAACCTGTTTCTTATAAAAAATGCGTGTATACCTAAATTGACTATTGGCGAAAAATATCAATGGAAAAGTATCCATGTTTCAACTCAAACAATATGAATGATATTCGTTCATCAATGGAAATCTAAGTTTGTTTCGTTTAATAAATTCGAATTTTAATTATCTGCGTGGGAACACAACCAAGAGTCGGTCTTCTTTCAGCGCCCCTCCAATAGCGAGTTCCAAAGACTATACTCATTCTTTTTATAAGAAACTGGCTATAAGAAACGAGTACTGGATAGTCAAAAAAAATTAAGAAACCTCAGTACTCGAAGCAAAAGAATTAAGAAACTATTAAATCGTGATTAAACTGAGAACAACGAAATTTTGTAAAATCCAAGAACATGATTGCCCTGTTAGCCTAGAATTTGAGACACAAGGGATAAAATATACTTCCCCATCTAAATACAGCATCAGAATGGAGGCGAATCTCTTGACGTGACAAAAAAGGTCACGAACAATTCGTAACATCATTCATAACATCAAAATTAAGAAACTCTTAAGAAATAATGAGTATTGAAATTTTCAGAACATTGGAGTACTCAACATCGACCTTTGTTTCTTATAAAACAATGAGTGTATGTTCACAACGATTGAAGCAATGCAATGCTATGCTCACAACGATTGATGCAATGCTGACAGTTAGATACTTTAGATTTAGTACAAAAAATAGCAAAAACAGTTTGGCAGATGTCGTTTGATAGAATCTGGTCAGTTGTGGTCGGCTTTTTGGTATATGAATCTTTCTACACCATTTAAGGATTCTTATTAAGGAAACAATTTTCTAAAGACATAATGGTCCTTTTAATAGCGAAGTAAATGCGGGAAACATTGTGATTTTTTGGAAATTTGCATCGAATGCAAACTCTCATTCGGTTATTTATGGGGATTTGAAAAGGTTTGAACCATTTAAAAGAAAACATGACAGTACAGTATCTGAGCGTGTTACCATATGACTCCCGCGTTCATAACTAATCAACTCAAGTCACGTGCTGCATTAACGCTACAACATCTTCGTTGCTTAGGTTCTTCAACACAATCTGCAATAACTTGAGCATCATCAGTATGAATTATTAATTTGGTAACATATAACATGAAGAGATATGATTTGATTTATAAGATAACGAATTCCCTAGTAATTGTAAAACGTACTGCCGGAAGAACGTAAAATTCACCGAAAATGATAGAGTGCGATACGCGAGGAGAAGCAACCAAAACATTGAAAGCGAAGCTTAGTGCTACTGTTAGCACCTGTCGCGTGTAAAAATCCATATTTTGATATTCTTATAAGACGAATTTGCGGCACATTGGAGCACAATCTGGGATAGTGTAAAGGAGATTTACAAAGAGCATGAGTTTTCGTGAATTTTCTCATTAACAATGCATGATGATGGTGTGTAAGAGTAGGTGGAACAGAAAACAAGGCTTTCTCTGTAAAATGTTTTTTTTAAAACGACACTCTTTAATGCTTTTGCACCCATAAAATTTGGTGGCTCTCATTCCACAGTCCCCCTGTCTGCGTGTGACTTTTTGCGGCCAGCTATCAGAATCTAAGTTTACCACAAAGCTATTGAGCAACAAGGCATGACTAGACAAAAAGCATTCTTTCCATCAATTTTTGAAAACTAACGAAAGCAAAGATGGTAGATTTTTTACAAACCATAGATATTTCCAACATTTGCATCACAAAATGTTATTAATTATCTTTCTTCTTTTACTTTCTGCTTATTGTATCATTCCTTCTTAATGTCCATCAAAAGAACATTATCCACGCACACACTATTGAATTCTTGTTGCTCAGCACCAACAACAAGAATAATATAAGTATGGCAAATTGATAACATACTAATGCAAAGATCCTATAGGCTACTACAAAAGTTATATCCTTACGTCGCATGCAGTCAAGTTTATAACCAAACCGGAAACCATAAAATAACACCCTGAACGGTGAAAAACGAGTCAGCATTTCTAGTGATATAGGAATGCTCTGAGCGGGCAATAATTAATAGTTTTGTCATTTAAAAGCACAGACAACATATACACTCATTTTTATTAGAAACTGGCGATAAGAAACGAGTACTGGACAGTCAGCAAAAATTAAGAAACTTCAGTACTCGAAGCAAAAAAAGTTAAGAAACTATTAAATCGTGATAAAACTGAGAACAGCGAAATTTTGTAAAATCCAAGAACAAGATTGCCTTGTTGGCCTAGGACGTAAGACACAAGGGATACAAATATACTCCCCACATCTAAATACAGCATCGGAACGGAAGCGAATCTCTTGACGTGATAAAAAAGGTCACGAACATTTCATAACACCATTCATGACATCATAATTAAGAAACTCTTAAGAAACAATGAGTATTGAAATTTCCTGAACATTAAGAAACTGGAGTACTCAACATCGACCTTTGAATCTTATAAAAAAATGAGTGTATTTACTCTTTAACATAAAACGAGTAGGATAAACGCAAGCAGTGTTTCTCTCATTAAAATACAAGATTACCATTAATTAGATACCCACAATCGTTTTATATTTTTCATTACAGGACTTTTTTCTTGGAAGAAACAAAACATAGAATGTCTGCCAATAACAGCACCACGCCAGTTGCTAGCAGTGCGAGCATGAGGGAAAACGGAACCGTGAAGTACAATTATCCTTCGATTATCATCATTGGTATATTGATTGTGTTTGAAAACACTCTCGTCTGCCTTGCGTTTACTTTTAGCCGTAAGCTGAGAAAGCGACAAGCAAACATTTTGGTGTGCAGTCAAGCCGCAGCAGATCTTATCATGGGCCTTGTTTTTGTTCCATGGATATTAGTGGAAAAGTACACGGGCAAACACTACCACTCCGGCTACATAGTAATGTACGTCTTGTTTGTGTCTTTGTTCAATTTGCTAAGCTTGGCACTTGATCGTTACTTGGCACTGATAAAACCACTGATGCACCACTTAGTGATGGATGTGAATAGAACAAAGAAAATGTTGCTGGGAATATGGATAGCACCCTTCTTTATAACCATCCTGCCGGTATCTTGGCAGTATTACGCATCCAAGGAAACTGCAGGCCTCACACAAAAAGTATACTTGTATATATTTTGGGGACTAATGCTCTTCTTATGCGGCAGCATGATTTTCATGTATATTCGAATCTATCGTACGGCTGCAAAGACTATAAGACTCCGACAGAAGAGGATGAACGCCGTAGGAACGGTAAGAGAGAACAGGATCAAAACAACGAGGAAAGAATTGCGAATCGCTCATCTGTTTGGCCTTCTTCTTTTCTTCTTCATACTTGCCTACCTGCCAATTCTATACATAAACCTAAAAGCACTTCTTGGCCTTGGGGACACTCCAATTCTTAGGAAGCTTGCCCTTTATTGCCTTATAACCAATTCAATGGTCAACCCAATACTTTGCCTGCTATTGAAGAAAGATTATCAATTGCAAATTAAGCGCTGGATATGCTTTGAATGGGTAACAGAGCGCTGGAGTGACGAGAGCCCTGGATCTCAGGTCTCGTGTCGTACAGGAGTTGATGACATGGAGACAACAGACAGTGGATCAGAAGGGAAACGAAAGCGCTTAGCTGCAATTTCGCGTAAATCAAAAAGCGTTCCTAAACACAATAAGAATGATGCTGACATAAAAGTACGCTTCGAGCAAGATGGCGTTGCTTTTCTACCCAAGACAAATAAAAGCAATTCTAAAAATGGTATCAGTGAAAACGGAATCAAGATATATTCTCCATCGGCAGACATCAACAAGAAAGACAAAATCTTTTCAAAAGAAGATGATCTCGCGTCAATGGAAAAATTACAAGATGCATACCCGGAAAAGGATAGTGGAAGAAAGGACGAGAACTCAATTGATGGAAATTCTGATAACACGCAAATATTACTGCCAAAGAACACTCTTCTAAAGCAATCGGTCGACGCAAGCTTAATGAGATGCGGAAATAAAACTGAAGAAGACAAACTGGCTATGGATGATGGTGAGAAACATCTGAACACAGGGGAACCACTGGAAAACATGGATTCAAGCGATAATCAGGAAATCGAGACTGAAGACGATTCACAGCCAATTCTACAAAAATAATATAAAAACTCGACAGACGGATTAGAAGCAAGATTGTAAATAGTTATCCATCTCAGTTAGGATTCGATGTTATCTCAAGCTTTCTATGTTTGATGCATCTCACACAAATGAACAACAGGACAAAGCACTTCGCAAATTAATGCGATTAATTGTGGAAAACATTTCCTGTTTAAAATTCATAAAACTCAAAATGGGAGCAGTGCAACATTACAAACGATGCTAAATGTGATTGTTTATAGTAATACTCCATAAGAACTAAACAACTGGTAGGGTTATTTAAAAAATCTACTTTTGCCAGTTATTAACGGTACTGATGATATTGTAATTGGTTTCACAAACAGCAGCCAAATCGGTCGCCTCTCCGCAATGGATAACCCACGATGTACAGACAGTCAAACAATTAAATGTCTTCCCTGTTACAGCATCATCAACATGTTGCAAACAAAAAACCCATCTCCTAAGCTATAATGCTGTGTAATCGCTAAAAAGTCTGCTTCAAGAACATCAGAAAGATTCATATCTTATCACGATGCAGGTGGAGGAAAGTCAGTAGAAATGACTAACAGAAGCTAACCAGTTTCTTATTTTAGGAACCTCCAGCCCCTTTGTTGTAGTAATGTTTACGGTTTTAATTAGACCAGATAGTAAAGCAGCCTCTTGTAGGAGATCCAATTGCGTTATAATTATTATTTGGTATGGAACCGGCACAAAAAATGGCACAAAAAGATGGACCATAGAAGTTATACATCGAGTTCACACATTATTAGTTATTATTGAATTGCGCAAAGCCAATCCCTGGGCTACGAAATATTTCAGCTCAGAATGCTCAGGTTGGATTGTGAAGCTTTAGATTCAGATTTTTCAGAATAAAGATTGACCCAGGCAAATATTTTTCGTCGCTTACATACCCAATTATACAGATTTTTACACAACTCTTGCTGTTTTTGATTTTGTTTACAAACAAAACCTGAATTTTCCTAGTATGTGAGACCCAAAAATTAGTTTTCCCTCAGATTACCTTAAAAAATACCCTGAGCATCCCTATCATAAGTAAACCAAAGTACCCATCTCCCCTCCCCCTAAATTTGCAAACGATACAAACATTATTGCGCAATTACATGAGGATGACTAGCTTTTTCAAGATTTTAAAACACTCAGTTAATGATAAATGTATTAACAAAAAGATAAAAATACAAAAATGATTCCTTAAAATAAAGGTGATGGGAAGTATTATGATGTAACAAAGGCAATAATTATTGATGTCGTTCTATTCTTTTCAATCCTCCTCAGATACTTCTTCGAAGCAGAAACGGGTACAAACCTTAATTTCTCATCATAATAAAAATCCATTGCAAGAAATAACAATTTTATATATACGAAAATAACAAAAATATTTTCAAATAAAATTTTTCTTGATAACAAAGCAAAACCAAACACAAGTCCACCTAGACCAACACAAACTATATCAAACAGAAACGTTATAAGTGCAAACTTCAACTAGATAACTATGCAAAAAAAATCAGACTTAAGTTAACAAAATTCGACCCCGATAAGCCAAATTAAGCGAAACCAAGACATTTCAAACTGACTTAAAAACAAACAAACAAACAAAATAAGGAAATCAACAATTTCATGGCCAATTAATCTGATAATGACCTAAAAATATATTACTCAAGACAAAAAGAAATTAAAACAGAACAGATAATAAACAAACAAAAACAATAGCATTTAGTCAAATCCTGGAAAAAACCGGACCGAAAAACCGGAACAAAAAACAATCCAAAAAATTTCAAAGGAAATTCAAAGAAAATCCAAAGCCAATCGAAAATCAATCCGAATCTAACCGAGAGGCAATCCAAAGCAAATCCAAAAACCAATACAAAGCCAATAAAAAGCCAATCGAGAACCAATGCAGAGGCAATCCAAAATCCACCACAAGCAAATCCGAAATTAATCTGAAACCGAATAATCTCATCAATAGATTCTTTTGTGGAATACAAAGTTTAACACAAGCAGCTTCTTTGTAAAAATGAAAAACATTGTTCCAAGTTTATTGTTCGGCATGATTAACATATGTACCAAAAAGATCCGATGACTAAAAACATCCTCCCCTCCGATTTTTGACCTCATTGCCCGGTAAGGTTGCATTCAGTTCATTTATCCGGACCTGCTTCAAAGCATGAAGACCTCTTTTCCCTAAAAACTCGTTCGCGAGAATCGCAATTCAAAAAGCGATCATATTAATTAGAACATCATTAATCAATATAAATATAAATGGCAGAATTTCGAAATTCATTTATTCTTATCGCTTCGAAGATAGAAAATTTTAAGGGTTTTTTTAAAAAAGTCAAGCCATTGCCAGGCTTTTAAGTTCATTTAACAACACAATGTTACATGAACCGTGTAACTAATAGCAAAACGACAAGACAAGACAACTAATGATGATGTATGAGAATAGTGAAACCAGGAATGGATATGACTAAGTAGAAAACAATGGTATTATAGTTTTGATAGTAGCCTGATATCTTGCAAACAAAATAGTAGCGTGTATACCTTCAACAGAAATAATAGCGGACCCAAACAAGGGCACTAAGGTAAACCGCAAACAATATGCTGAACACCTGGGGTTCAACCGTTCACTTCAAAGGAGTGTCAAAGACTTTGTATAGCGTCGAGACATCATGACTGCAAAGCTTTTTCTTGAAGGCGACAAATCTAAATCAGTTTTATTTGCACTGGTCCATGGAAATTTCCTAATGATTCTACAATCCATTAGCCGAGAAAACATGACTCAGGGCAAAACTCCAAACCACATCAAAATTTAAGCCCTTGCAAGAATTGGGAAAGGATTTAGTCTTTATTTTCTTTTAAAAAATGAGCATGCTAATATCAGTTGAAGTTGAATTTTCAGTTTATTTCTATACACAGGGATAGCTTCAGTCTATACGGATGGCCAAATTAATGGATCTTTCTAGGCCTATCACACTTTTAATAGACGTATCTTGTCCCTTATTAAAGTCTTAATAAATGATTGCAGACAATCTTGCAGACAAAAGCACTCTTTTATCACAAGTTTTACGAAATGAACCAATCTTTGAAAACAGACTTTCGATCAAGGCCAATCCACTGCAAACAATATCTATACTCTCAGATCACAGCATTAAGTGGAAAAGAGATATGTGGAAAATAGGCTGGTTTTGATCAACCTTTACAACAGTTATCGGCGAAGCAAGCTAAAAAATGACATGTTTAAATTAGAGAAAATAGAAAATGGTGTCTCGCAAGGATCCTGTTTAGGTCCTTTCATCTAATTCACATTCATGGTCTGTTTTACCTTGCGCAATCGATGGTAAATAAGAGTGCTAACAAAAAGCCCCCATTTCACAACTTTTTCAGTTTTTCAGTTTAAAATTCCAGGGAAAGTTATTTTTAAGACTATGTTGGTAACAAAGGCAAAGTCAGTTGACCTCCGTTTGTATCCAACGAGAAGCACTTTGACTGTTTTCATACACACATTAAGTGCAAAAAAAAATAATGTCCGCCCATTCACTGAAGGCCCAGATTACGATAGAACTAGTAAACTAAACAGGGACCTTCCAATGATCAGATTAGTCTTTCAAAGCTGATCCGGTCTAAATATATTCTAAATTTTGCTTCGTTCTATCCTAATACTGACGGCATATAGCCAGCTTAAACCCAGGTTGAACCTTAATTTGGATTTCCATATCCAGTCCATTGAGCAATGTATGAAAGCTATCAGACATGGCATGGTTAATGAGGATACGGCAGGAGTCCACTCAAAGTGGGCACTTTTCGTAACCAAGGCACAAACCCTTTGCTTCGATTTAAGGAAATCGAGAAAGACAACTCGTAACATCGAATACAATAGATACTAAAGTGAAATATGAAAATGCGTACAAGAAAAGCCAAGATAATCGGATTGGGATAAAATCCGATTTCGGATAAAAGAAGAATTTAGATTTAACTTGGATTCAAATAAAATGGGGCTTTTGATAATACGAGGATTAGATGTTTCAGAGCTGAAACATAATTTCATCTGAAAGACCAGCTTAAGTACGAAAATTGTAAACTCGAAGAAATACAGTAAAATACCCTTACCTGTCCTTCTAAAATCAGCACAAAGTTTCAATCTTTTTCTGACGCTGCTTTCTGAATGTTTTGGAAATGCCTTCCTTATGTCCTCCATTTTGATTCTGCGAGGATTGTCTGGACTTCTCCAGAATAATCGGTAAATAAATATCTGCAAATATTTATTAAATAATCAACAGACTTGCGTAAATTTCTTTCGTTAAACTATTGTTTCATCTTATGAGTAAAGAGATCTGATTATTTTATTTGAATTTGTCAAAATGTTACAAATTACAGTATTCTCTCCAATTAGCGGACACCGTCGGGGCCAAAGCAAGGTGTCCGCTAATTGGCAGTGTTCGCCTCTTGGGAAGTTTTGCAATGTAAGTCCCAAAGTTAAAAATAGACCCTAGTTTTGTATTTAAAAGGTGTAATCAGTGGTAGCGCTAGGGAAGGCTGGGGGGCTATAGCCCCTCCGTCGGGAGCACCTGCCCCCCCTCCCCCGCATTGAAGGAAATTTTAGGTTATTGTCGGAGCAAATTTGACAAAATAACATACGAAAACTGCATATTTTAGTAATTTTAGCCCCCCTGTCGGAAGCTCCAACCCCTCTGTCGGAAGATTTCTGGCTCCACCTCTGGGTGTAGTCTGGTTAATTAGTGGCTATCGGGTTTAACTTAGACACTAAAAGAAGAAAAAATAACCAAGTTGAGCGTAACACAACACTTTTTCATGGACAAAAAATTAGTAAACTGGGCTGTAAAGAAGCTCAAAGCTGTGAAAAGCCAACTAGATTGTCAAATGTCAAAGTGTTTGAAATAAATATTTGAACAAATATTCATTCGTCTCATTTTTATAGTTCGCTGGCTCCTAAATTTTTGTACAGTCCGTTAATTGGAAAGAAAAAAAGCCAAATTGACTATTTTGTGCGAAAAATATTGTCCGTTAATTAGAGTGTCCGCTAATTAAGTGTCCGCTTTTTAGAAAGTTTTATGAGACTTTGACCAGAAAACGATCGGGGAAAAAATATTTGTCCGCTAATCAGAGATGTCCGCTTTTTATGTGTCCATTATAATAATAATAATAATAATAATAAATAATTTGTTTAAAGTTGGCGTACTAAATGAACGGTTGATAGCTATAAAGAAGCTAATTAAGGCCAACTATCTATAAAGAGTTAGTTGGAGAGAATACTGTATTATCAAATTCGAATTGTCTTTCATGAAAATCTGGATAATTATACGTAGTTTCAGAGCACTAGGATGCAGAGCAAGGTTTTAGTAAGATTCTATAACCGATGTTTTCAGTTAAGAAAGTTGTCATTAACAATCGACAACCAAAGGTGCTGCTTAAGCATTGGATGGTTCAACACCCCAAAATGAAAACAACAAGATTCGTGCAGTTAGCGACAGATTCACTCACGTTGAAACAAACACGTATAGATGACAGTGACTTTCAACACAAGCTTCTAATTTGTGCACTAGGCAAAGGCTTATTTATAAAGGACAATTACGTTTTACTCCCGACCGATCATAATCTGTAGCCGTTTTCAAAGAGAGTTAATTGACTTAGTCACCGTTGCAACTTATGACCTTCTTTTGACTTGAACGTCTTCCTTTCACGACCACGCCCTTTTCAGTGGTCATCCAAAGTCCTAGAGTAAAGAGAAAATGTTCAAGTGGCACACTAATGTGCCCATGGAATGCTTAGTCCAAAATTCGCCAGTTATTTTCCTTCTTTCCTTAGGAAGACAGCTGAATTTAGTCAAGTTTTTAATATTCAGAGCTCAATTTATATTTCAAATCATTTTCTATTAACTTTTTGGTAGGAACAATCGCATTGTGTAGAACTCTTGAATCTAACAATATGGCTTCTTCATAAAAAACAGTAGGTTTCAACTTACTAAACCTATTTTCTTTGGGGGGCATAGTCGGGTCTTTCGCCTTTAGAGAGCTGCACGTTCTACTCTTTACACGCTTATCACAAAACAGACAAGAAGATAATCAGTTTCAACAACAAAATCCCCGTGCATTTTATCCCGCAGTAACAAAGGCCAGTATTTGAAATCACACTTAAACAGAACATAATGTTCCAAAGATCAAAGCGTTAGCGGATAAAAGTATTATGTATACATTTTCTATAATTAATGAATCTCGAAAACATTTGCAGCCTAACATAGTTTGCAAAACACTTTAATAGCATGCATACTATTGAAATATAAATTGAGCTCTGAATATTAAAAACTTGACTAAATTCAGCTGTCTTCCTAAGGAAAGAAGGAAAATAACTGGCGAATTTTGGACTAAGCATTCCATGGGCACATTAGTGTGCCACTTGAACATTTTCTCTTTACTCTAGGACTTTGGATGACCACTGAAAAGGGCGTGGTCGTGAAAGGAAGACGTTCAAGTCAAAAGAAGGTCATAAGTTGCAATGGTGACTAAGTCAATTAACTCTCTTTGAAGACGGCTACAGATTATGATCGTTCTGGAGTAAAACATACTTGTCCTTTATGAATAAGCCTTTGCCTAGTGCACAAATTAGAAGCTTGTGTTGAAAGTCATTGTGATTCAATAAGTTTTATTTCGAACGGTTCAAAATGCTATTGAATTACCGAGCCACTTCCATCCGGGACGTATTTTGAGGGCCTTATACTTTTGTTCCGCATCAACCGAAAGGATATACATATCATCATTTGTGCCAGCAAGCTTTGATGACTTGTCAAGCAGTGGCAACCTAGTTGATCAAGTCTATTTTGAACTGATGTTACTCGTTTAACGTAATTTAACAGGAACTAAATTGCAACGGACGATTATATAAGCAGAACAGTTACCAGATCGAAATTTTAGTTCTAGAAGGTACACATGGCAACTGTCTTAAAGAAGTTATGCAGTACTTGTCCCCAGGCCAACCAACGAACCAGAATCTTACACCGCATTCTGAAGTCGACTTTTTGAAAGGCCATCATAAATTCTCATCTTGAGCGGAACAGTGACGTCATAAGATTACATTCTTCGCACGAAACACATCCAACTTCCCAAACTTTGAGACACCATAACTTTGTAAAAAGCCGTTAATAAGATTTTACTTATCCGACTGCAAACTTTAATGAAAGTGAATAAAATGTGGGTGTTTTTTATTGCGATTGCCCTTAAAGTATAAAATAAACATGTTTAAGGAAAAGGAAAGGCAATTAAACAAAAGTTTTACCTGGAGAAAGTCTCTCATGTGGTTATTCGCCCTTTTGGAGTTTGGGCCGGGTACTTCATATTTTGGACATTCTTGGCCAACGGTGAATATGATCTGAACAGAGCGAATGTAGAAGCTAGATTGGGATGCAGAAACAAGACGTTTTCAATTAATGACAAAGGTGGAGAAGAAAATCTCAAGAATAAAAATTTATACAAAAAAAATTTGCGCAAGAGAGATATTATCTGAAGATCTTTATTATGACCATAAAGCTTTCCATCATTCTTTGTGATCATAAAGCTTTCCATCATTCTTTGTGATCATAAAGCTTTCCATCATTCTTTGTGATCATAAAGCTTTCCATACCCTTTAAAACGTATTTCTGGCAAAAGATCATACACTTCACAGCTAAAGAAAATGTTTATGCCATAGGGCTTGCTGTCAACAACAAGTATTTCACAGACTGAGGGAAGGACTTCTATATCCTAACAGCAAGATGGCACACCTAATAAATTTTCCTAAGAAGAATCCTTAGATCCTTGTTTTTGCAACATACTTTGTTTTTGCAAAAGATTTTTGTTCTACACGTATCGACTATGAAGACAGGATACGTTTTTAAAAAAGTGTTAAAGCCAAACAAGTAACTAATAACAGCGAAAGGATTTAAAGAAAAACGTGGTTGCGACAAAAACCTGAAATAAATAAACGAGACCATACAAAATTCAAGATAACAGCAGAACATGGTTATCTGATCAGCTTTTATCGCATAATCTTGGATTAAATTGACTTATATAGATCAAAGTAAACTCGTTTGAATAGAAATTCAAGGCGCACAACATATGCAACTCGCTTGACTTAAAGTTCCCACTGAGCTTCAGTCGTTTTCTGGCCCTAGAATTGAAGAATAGTCCTTTTAGCTGACCTTGTTAGAGCGTTTAAAATGATCAAATTCACGTACTTTCCATTTGATCGAATAATGAGGAAATCTGTAGGCTTCATTTTGTGGAGGTAGGCAGGAGCTCTGTACATGTTGTTTTCAATGGCCTAAAATTTTGAAAATATGTTAGGCTTTACTTAGTGTCAGTCTTGCAAACCAACCACTGTGAAAGGAAGTAAGTTTACTTCGGGTACAGAAGAGGGCGTATTACCCTAACTTCCTGGTGCACATTTCATGTGATGCTGTCTCCGAGCTGCAGTTTAACAAAAGCGATCTAGTGACATTTTTCTAGTTTTTTAATTTGGTATATTGGGGGCCCTTGCTCAGGTCCTGTGTAAAGAAGCCAGCACAAAATAACGTGACACTGAGTTTTCAAATTTAAAACAAAACATTGATGAAAAAACTGTTTATCTTTGGAAAGTTAGGAACAGACAGGCTTGTTTAATTTTGAATTGAATTGGCTCATAATCCAAGGTATACTTATGCGAAAAACTATATAAACAAAGATGTTCTTGTAAAGCCTAGATAAAAGTTTTCACATGTCATTTATTTTGGAAGGAAATTAGTTGAAGATGGAAAATATTTACCCAGCTGAGGATCGAAGTAGGCAAATCAGAAAAACACAAGCACGTGACCGATATAGCCACCCAGTCATTACTGAGTTACTTTAGAAGAGTGAAAACGAACTCCTTCTGTCTAGACAATAGCGTGTTTTTCGTTTTTATCCCCCAATTATCTGAAACATGTCATCACTACAGTCTTTGGCATAATCTGGGTGATTTTAAAGATTTTATTCGATGGCAGAATCGCTTGTTTCAAAGGGGGCTGGGTCACCTAACCGTAAACAAATATTTTGTGCGGGACAGTGTGCGTGTCTGACGAAATGGCAGACCGTGAAATCTTGATGCTTGCAGCGTGGTTGCCATGTCTGAACAATTCTTAAACCATTGGCTTTCAGTAATGTTTCTCGTTCGTGAACCTGGATCTCCACAAACAGATACGTCTGTGCTGTCCCTACGGTCAAACAGCCCGTTATGGTGTTCACTTCTTCAGTTCTCGCTGCAGCACAAACGGCTTCGTTTTCGTGGACTGATCAAAGAAATTATGTTGAAATATACTATGAAAACAATTTTTAAAGCTTTGACAATGAGAAATTAATTTTTCAATAACAAAAGACGTTGAAATTTTCTCAATGTGCTTCGATTCTCTGTCATATCAAATCTCACTTCAATCAACGCAACAACATTATCCCGCAGTCTTACACGTGACCCAGACCCCTTAAACAGTTTTTTGGGATTCAGGATCGAAGGGGCCGTTCGCTTTGAGGGGCAGTTTTGTTTCTTATGTTGGAAGGAACTCATTGTTTCATCTATCTCCCAATTTTTAGGTTTGCGCCTTACGCAGGCAGAATCACACTGCCACGCAAATTCATAAAAAACGGGACTTTTTGGACGGTAGGAATGGATGGTAGGGCTCTCCTAGTGCTATAAACAATACAAGGATTCACAGCAAAGAAACAATTTATGATTGATTGTTTAATTTCGACACTGACCAGCAAACAATAAGCTTGAAAAAGCTCTTAACTGCCTAAAAACAGAATCCAGCCACATCCCTAATAACCAAAAATCGCTGATTGCAATTAATTACAATGGCAGATTTAAAAACCAATAATAACTGATTAAAACTATACATAAACTTAACTTCTTTCTGACTCTTTAAAAAAATTTCTCCCGACCATCCACTAGTAAAATCAAAATAACATGAATGAAAATTGGCAAAGGAGAAAATTTTGCGGAATTTATCTAAAATGAATCCTCCCTTCAAACTATAAACATGTTAATGAATATTGCCTTATACTGATGTCCTATTGATCAATATATTCTTTAAAAACAATTAAATTCAGCTATACAAAACCTGCATCATTTGTCCAGGCGCCAGCTGTCCAAGGAAAGGCGATGCATGAACATAAACTGTCTCACCAAATTCGAGTTGTGGTGACCCAGAATCCTTGCCATGCTTCTAATCAAATCAGAAATTACAGTGAAAAACGACTAGAAAGGTTTTCGAAAGTAAAAGCAAATATAAAGAAAAAAGGTAATAAAACCTGTAAATCACTTAAATAAGACGGGTCTACTCAAAACATTCAACAACAATTTTGATTTCACTTCTTTCGAAATCCAATACCTTATTGTACTTCAAAAAACATTATTTAAATTCATCAACATGACTTGAAATTTGCTTACAGGAATGCTTTAAAGCTTCACGGATTCTGCCTGGATTGTCTGGGCATAAGCTGGATTTTACAGGATTTCACATAATGTACAGCACAGTTTTACTATAACAAAACATTAGAATTGTGTTCGAAAGCAAAATAACAAAAAATTATACACTTTTCTATTGTAACTGGCTCATCGTCTATTACTCATTTTCTCACAACTGTAACATCGGAGGTAATCAATCATTGCAAAACGTGCACCGCTTTCGGTTTTTACAACTATTTGGCTTTCGTGTATGCAGATTATAAAATACCTAGCTGAAAGAACGCTTTATTTTGTCTTTGGGTCATCTAACAGCTGCATTTCTACCAATCAATTGGTGCAAAAACAATAGCCATGTTTTGCAATGCACCTTTTTTTCTTAAACCGTATTTTCTCCTATAAAGACATCTTTCTTAGAAAGACATCCTTTTATAAATGCCTCTTTCTTATAAACGCCTTTTCTTCAACTAGAAATTGAAACAAAAGCCTCTCGCTATCGCTATCACTCGCTATCGCTATCACTCGCTATCGCTATCACTCGCTATCGATATCGCTATCAATCGCTATCAATCGCTATCAATCGCTATCGCTATCGCTAATCAATTTTTAGTTGAAAGTGATGCAGTCTTTTGTTTCTAGATCTCTTCGTAAGGTGTCATTGCATTCCACTTCCTTTGTGTAAGCAGTCAAAAAAGCAGATATGATAAGCACAAATTCATCTTTGCGTTTTATATTTTCGTCTCCATTCGAGACGATTTACTACGTCTGGCCTAAAAAATGGTGCTTCAATCTCAATAATTTAATCACGACTAATATTTGAAAATAAACGATTCCCGCTATCAATGATTCCTAATTCAATAAATCCTACAGGCGTTTACTACAGAAAATACGGCAGTCTTGGTACCAATTTAGGTACCTCACTTTATATTATCATTCTTAAGTCATGTTCGCTCCAGACAGTTCGCTTAGTAAGCTTTTAGAAAATTTTATAATGCTATAGTGAGCAGGTGGTTGTCAACAAACTTTTAATTCTTGTACAGTACACGTGAAAGTAAAATTAAGGATTTAAGACATTGAAATATAGAACCATGTTAACTGCTTACTCTGCGGTAATAATTTCTCAGCCGTGCATTCATTCCCACTTGAGACAGTAAGGGCGGCCATTCTTCGCAGTATTCAGCTAAAATCAAGTCGCCGTCCATGCCCGTCAAGTCAGCTGGTGTCCGCATAAAAAACATCTCTCCGCCACCAAATGCTTGCCGTTCTTTTTCTCGCTCCTAGGAGAGAAATGATAGATACCTCAAAGCCCTGAATCAAACACACTGGATACACTCTAAAAAACAGTAGATGAACATTGAAAGCCTATTTTTATTCACTTTGTGTTTCTTAGTTTGTTGAATATTACAGGCGAACAGAAGGCTTAGGGGTTCAGTAGACTGGGAATGTAAAACAAGGATGAACGCTACCAGACCATTGGTTTTTGGACTACTAGTGAAAATGTCCTCGGGAAATCATTAGTTATTACTCGTTGCAAGAAAGAAATTCGAATCTGCACTGGTTGAATTGCAAATCAAAGAAGAAGGATTCATTTGTAGGAATTTGCTAACAAAACAAAGCATTGCTATAAGCATTATCACGGCAAATGAAGGTAAAGCCATGTAAATATTTGCTAGAGATTTGTTATGCTAGCGCTGGTTAAATTTTCCAGTGGTATAAAACTAAAAATATTTGCAGCTGATATAACATAACTATGATTAGCCAGTTTATTTGTTCTCGAATAATACCATCTTTCCTATTAGACAATTAGTAATTTAAAATTCGCATGAAATTACCGCTAAAACTCTAAAATACAGTTTCGCATTATCTACGCAGCAGGGACATCTAGAAGTTCGATGAGAATTTCTTAATCTTTTCAAACAAAACTTCCACAATTGAAAATCGCAAAAATAAACGTCTTCTGATTAACTCCTTTGCAATAAATTTCTTCAGCAACTTAATTCCTTCAAAGAGGCTGAATCTAGCAAGGAAGGTTTTCCGAGAAAGGAACAGAAAAGGTCGAAAGAGAGCGAGTAATCTTCTGGCGCCAGTGGCCTACAAAAAATTGAGAAAGTTGAGCAGATCATTTGCCCGTACAAGCTTCATAATTAAAGCTTTTAAACACTCGCGCACAGCAAAAAAATTTGTTTGCAGGATCGCTTAAAATTTTTTGTAAACTGAAAAAGAGCTTTATCGTACAAGTTTACGAATTTCATCGCGGTTATAGGGCCACCATAGCAAGCCGAAAGCACTATCAATTTCTTAATTTCACAATGATTTTAGGGAAGTCCCTTGTATGTTTTCAGTTCAACCGCTTACTTAACATTTAGTAACAGTAGAAGAGGATGTGAAAGTAACTCTTAGAAATATCAAGGCATCAAAGCCCAACAGTTCATCGCAACTGCTTCCGTCAACTTTCACAGTCCAATTTTCTTCTTAAATTTCATAAATCTTGAGAAAACGAAGAGACGGTGCAAGAGCACTTACGAAAAGGCCTCCTGTTTGACTAACCATTCGTGCCCTATAACATTGAAATGTTTCCAGCCCTTTTAACATAATGTTTAATACTTAAGTCAAATTCGAACTTTGAGCTTCTGACTCAACAGTTTTGAAGCACATTCGCCTTAATCCACGTCGAGGTGACTGTCCCATCCGTCCTGGTCCAAAAACGCTCCACCGTATGTCTCTGAGAATATTTTTCCAAGCTTACGTGAGGTAATTTTTGCAAGCTTTACAGTTTTGCGGTTATTATAAACTAATTGATATTACGTTAAATTCCGGTCATATCATGAAACTGAAGTACTTTGTGTCATACAAGTAGTACTTTGTATCAAGGCTGTTTTACGCAATAAATACATCAAGAGTAGAACTGAGGAGAATCTTAAAGCTTTTAAAAAGCAAAGAAATTTTTGTGTGAAACTCCTGCGCAGGACGAAATCTGATTAATATTGGAACCTTAAACTTAGAGACCTTACAGATGACCGTAAATTTTGGAAGACTGTCAAATCAGTTTTTTAAAATGAAATACAAAAAATTCAGCTGTAACTCTGTTTGAAGATGGAAAAATGATAATTAAGGAATTAAAGATTGCAGAAATTTTTAATCATTATTTCACAAATATGACAGAGAGTCTGGGAAATTCCGAAGACCAGACACTGCTTTCGCCAACTAATGGGATAAATGATCCAGTGAAAAAGCTATCAAAAAATATGAAAATCATCCCAGCATTCAAAAGATCAAAGAATGCTTCAAACTGAATAAGTTTGAATTCAAACCAGTGACTTTCAATGGGGTACTTTTACAGATTCAAAAACTGAATTCAAAAGAGGCCTCTCCCCTAAATAGCATTCCAGCTAAGATCCTCAAACAAAATGCAGACATTTTTGCTGTCCTCATCCAGAAGACCTTCGATTCTAATTTATCTGAGTGCTATTTTCCAAAGGAACTGAAAGCTGGTGAGGTCTCGTCCCTGTTCAAAAGTCCGCAATTCACGAACGGGCATTGCGGATAGCTTACAAAGATATGAAATCAGAATTTGACACAATGTTACCCAGAGACAATGCGGTCCCAATCCACATCAGGAATTTACAACTGTTGATGATTGAAATTTGTAAAATAAAATGGGAGCTCAATTCTACTTTCATGAAGGATATCTTTATTGAAAAACACAGTACGTATGGATTGAGAAGCTGCCACAATCTACTACTACCACAAGCGCGCACTACGTGCTATGGCTTAGAGACGATATCGTTTCTAGGGAGTGGATTGTGGCAAGCACTTCCCAATGACATGAAACAATCAGATATCCTCTCCAGTTTTAAAAGGAGAATAAAATCTTGGAAAGGAGAGGAATGCAACTGTAGACTGTGTAGACCTTTCGTGGCTCAGGTTGGGTTCTTGAATGGATAAATGTATTGTATTGTAAATGCCAAAAATGCTGTAAAAACATTGTAAAATATGTATATATGTATTTATACTTAATCATTTTTTATGTTAGATATAAATGTATTTTTAATTTTTTATTTCTAAGCAATTTTAATTTGTAGTAGGCTTGAATTAGCTTTTATTTTGAGCTTTTACGCCTACTTTAAATAAATAGATAATAATAATGGAAACTTTTCATTTTCAATTCAATTAAAACTACAATTACAAATTTCACTATTACAAAGGTAATTTCACTGGTCCTTTATTTGAAAAATGTTGCCCACAAGCCGTTAAACAGCAAAAGCAATGTAACGGATCCTTGTAGAACATTCCTTCAGGTTTAACTTACTTTTCCGACAATTTTTTTTCTGAACAACAAACACCCAAACAGAGTGCTGAGTTTGTGTCCAGACCGTTTATACAATCCGAAATTAATTAAGCAGTCTGTTTATTTCTATTTGTTTATGTTATTGTCACTTAATCAGGTGGGATATTGGAGCAAAATGAGAACAGAGCAAAATGAGAACGGAGCAAAATGAGAACAAGAGGATTTGAAAAGTTTTTTCGTTGCATTGAAAAAACCCACGTGTCCATTTTCTATGGAAGATGGATACAGATTCAAGTCAGTTGACAGGCTATTAAATGGCTGTTTCGTATGACAAGGAAGTCTTTTGATTAGGCTAAAGTACCCTCCAAGAAAGTGAAAGGTGTTTTTAAAAAATACTTTTTACCACAGAGGCCGACTTTTTATTTTCCCAGGAGTGGCTAAAGATTAAAAGCCCAAATATCTTTAAAGAAGGGCTATTTTATGAATTGCAAAGTGCAAAAGTGCCGAAAAGGTTCTTTGGTACCAGGGAACCACAATTGCTAAAAGAACCTTCTTTATTTACTGTAACTTACATCGGAGAAAATCAACTGACTCGATTGCTTTCAAACGAGCAAGCGGCAAAAACTGTCAATATTCAAGTCACCTTTCAAGCCGGTGTCCCTCCAATGTACTGTCAAACTATATTACAGTCTTGCGGTTACACAGACACCCTACATAAAAGTTACTCTTTTTAGCGTTCGCTATTGCGCTCGCTATTGAAAGCTTCCAATTTCTCTAGGAGATTCGTTTACTAATTCAAATTCTTCAGGTTGACCTACATAGGAAACACGGTGATACTACAATCTGGGCTGTAAGGTTCGATATCAAATCTCTTTGATTAATCGTTCAATTTTTCATTATAAAAGAAGACCTGATTGTTAAAGACAATTTCTAAACCACACAAAAGAAACATCCTTTTATCAGAAACACTCATTTTCTTCACAAGGGGCTCATATTATAAGAAACAATTTTATGTCTATAATCATATGGCTTGATTGAGTCAAAAAAAGTCATATCATGTGCCTATGATAATACCTGAGCATAGAGCTTTAAAAACCTTGAACCTTTTTTATACAAACTTAACCTCTTTGGTCTTAGAGCATTGTGTGATAACAGTTCAGGTCAGAGTGATCCTTCTTCGGGGCATGCTATTTTCATCTCCTATCGTATATTTCAACCATTTCAATTCCTTCAGCTACCTTTCTTTAATTTCTGTTTTCAACCTTCCAAACAAGGTTAGAATCTAGAGCTAAATTCATCTTATCGCAGCAATGGCAGCGATTGAAATACCACTGGTACGCACTGTTCTAAAGTTACCTAAAAAAATAAAGCTACATACCTTTGCTTTCTTCTTTATATTTCTCAACAAATTTCCGACTCCCTGCAATCCTGACTTTTCATGAGGCCCTGTCCTCTTTTTCTGGTAGTGTGGTCTGTGAAAGTGTCTTAAATCAGCGGGGGAGAGATATGTCGGGAAAAAAGGCCTTTGCAGCTCCAGTGCAGGTGTAGAATGCTGATGAATGAAAGACAAAGTTGATCAATGCCACTATGAATAGGCAATTCTTTCAAAACTGGAACTTAGCGTGCGCGCATAGCAGACAGCTACAAACTATGACTAAGTTTGGACGAAAAAATAATTGCAGTTGGCAAGTTATGGAAAAAAGACTTGAGAAAACAAAAGACTTGAGGTATAAAATGTGGGTGACTGGCACGACCACCGCAGAACTGGTCGCGGGTTCGAGGTTATAAAAGATTATTAATTGTCAATTAGGACGTACAAACATTTCCTGAAAAGGAGGTCACAGTGGATTCAAGTATGACGTAAGGAAAGTGAGTGATTAAATTTTTCCCGCACCTTTCTGGGATTACATTCCCAATTTATCTGCACTGTCGAGAAAAATAGCAGGCTATCTACTTGTGTTGCTCTTTCAGTCGAGCACAGGTAATTAGTTAGTTAGTTTTTTATGCGTTTGCATGTGTTACAGTAATCCAACCATTTGAACCCAATCACAAACGCATAAGAACTGGAACAAACTCGTAAAATGAAACATTGAACTTCCTCAGTCATTTTATGATAAAAACTTGCATTCTAATTCAGTTCTCATTTTTACACTATGGGATTTTTCAACTTTTAGATCATCAAAAGATCATTAACCAATAATGAACTTTTGAGCTGCAGCAATACGAAAAAAAGTACAAGAGCTTAATGTCCCATTTAATATGAAATCATCGAATTACCAGGTACTTCGACATGGAACGTCATACACTTACTTTTAACTTGACGTCAACACACGTCAGGTACCACCAAGCTTATCAACTCATCTCTGACTTAAGTAGCTTGGACAGTTAAACAACTACACCATAAATAGCGTGTAAAATCAATGCCTCTGTAAGACACAGAATAAACGTACAGAAAGTACGCACCAAACAGATTTTCGGGAAAAATTACAACTTCATAGAAGAAACACGAGCAGGGAAGCATTTCACCCACTGTACAAACCACTGTTACCCGCAATTTTGGACCATAAAAACAGAATCAACTCAAAAGCACACCTGGATAGTGAGGCTGCTCAGGTCAATCTGCAAAGGATTTTCCACTTGATCTAAAAGGAAACAAAATTATATTCAAAGCACGGTGAGAAAACAGCCTCTTAGCCTAGTAGATAGACAAAACGGGGGTTAGAAGGACAACATCAACAATATAGGAACTAGAATGCTAAATACTAAAATTGGAACGGCAACAAACCATGATACGGGATTAGGAGGATAACCGACGACAATAAAGGGGTAGGAAAACACATAATGACATAACGCCTCAGGGCCCGCTGAGAGGGGGCATGGGGGCACTGAGAGGGCCTAGAGTGGGGCGCTGGGAAAACTGCAAACTAAATGTCCAATGGCGACAAGACATTAGGCTGGACGGGGCTGTGGGAATAAAATCTGCTTGAACAATGAGAACAGCAAGCATCAAAAGCAAACCTTGCTTTGGTAAATAATATTCATCATTTGAGAGGTTGAACATATCCTTTGGAGGTTCATTGCTCGTTTGAAGCTGAAAAGACAAATATTGTTAGCAAGGAAATTGAGGTGGCGACTTCAACAACTTAGCTTACAAGGCCTTGTCTACAGCAGCATCAAGAATGGTTTACATCGTTGAAAAAACTTCGTTTGATAAATTCACTTAACAAATAATAGGGGACGGGTCGCGTGTTCACTACTTTAACTAGAAAGCGTTAGACTGGATCCGAAGTTTGCTCGTTACACAGTGGCGTTTGCATTACTTTTGCAAATCTGAAGGAGAACAATAATCAACAACGTGGACAGATTTGTAAAGAAAGTACTCAGAAGACGGCAGACGCTGCGATAAGGGAATCGTTTTGCAAGTTAAATATGCAAATCATATAACATAAGAAGACTGGTTAGTCACAGAGACGTATGGTGAAACTAAGATATCGAATTTGATGAAAATATTGCCCTACTGGGATGATCGGTACTTAGATGGGCTAACCAATGGGAAAGGAAACGGTCTTTAAACTGGATTAAAGAGAGCCGAAAGCTGTTGACTGGTAGGTCAGCAACTACTGGACTTATTCGCACGGCTTATGAATTGGACTGCGTATTGTCAGGAGAGTTCAATTGCCTTTTCAGCTGGATTCAGATCAACAACACACAATTGAATAGTGTATAGTTTCAATTGAATAGAATATTTTCAATTATCTACAATTTAACAAACGCTTTTTGCAAAAAAAATTCGTCAGCTTTAAGAGAATAATTTACGTGTTTATAGTTCACAAACAACGGGTCGTGAATTTTCAAAAGAAATGACTAAGCTATACCACCTTATCTTCGTCCGATTTATGTTTGTTGCCTGATTTTGATTTGCTTTTGCCATCCTTCAAATAAATATCTCAAGATTATTTAAGGTAAATTATTCAGAATATATGCCTTATTTTATAGTTCTCGACAGACAGTAACAAGACTTTGCATCCCCTTCTCAATATTTTCTATTAGTAAAACTTTGAATGAAGTGGGGATAGACGTTGTGTTGGACTAAACATTGATGCTTCCCGGCCTAGTTTCAGAGGTGCGTTTCAACAGCTGTGACCAGTATTACAAAGGCAAAATGAAAACTCAATATTCCTCAAAATGAAAATTCCTTGATTATGAAATATCCTTGATTTGATTTGATTATCAAACAGATTATGAAATACTCAATCCAAAACCAACGATGGATAGAATTATAACATATCTTCTCTCTACAGGACTCAGCAATGATGATGAACAGACCTTTTTTGGTGTGTTTTCCAATTCTGAATTGGAATTGTCAGGAGACGGCTCAGAAGGAATTGTCAAAATGAGGTTCTCATCGTTGGGATCGAGGCGAAACAAAGTTGGTGAAGGGATTCTTGGCATGGCCTAAAAGTACAAAATCATTATTCTGAAAAAAGGATCAAGTTTATTACAAGGCATTTTGGCTTGAAATATTCCATGCTTGAAATATTCCAACCAAAAATAAACAAAAAGAAGGAAAGTATAAAAATGATGATTGATAGAAACACCTTTAACGCCAAATATTAAGTTAAATGTAAAAAAGGAGACAGCTTGCATCGAAAGCAAAAAATATCCTTCAGAAATGGTGTCAATAATACAAATTTTGTAAACCAACCTGATCATCCCAAATAATTCTATCTTCCCATCTACCATAAACCAAATCTTTGTTTTCAACCGGGAAAATACTGAACCAATTTGAGATCTGATTCGATGGCAGTTGTCTGCCGACAATAATATCAGCGTCACTCGAAAAGTTCTTTAGCACTGCAGCACTTGCTAGAGCCTGTGTTGAAATTTTATCAGCTGAACGAGAAAAGATACACCATGATAATGACGAGTTTCATGCATGCAATCGAATGCAAAATAAGTTGAAAATGACGAAAGAGTCGAAGGCATACCAGATCAAGGAGTGAAACCGGAAATGAATGATCTATGATCTATCAATGATCTATGCTTAACTCGACTATGATTCGTCCCTTACAATTAGCCCACGTTAAGGAATCGGAGCCATTGCTTTTCCGGGAAGAAAAGGAATTTTCTTGGAGATTCAGGAAGTAAATTACTTAGTCCCCACAACTGCTCACAAAAAGATTTAAATTAGATGAAATACAGGAGCCTAGTAGCAATGATGCTCATTAGATATTAAGTATATATACTTGATAAAACTTTACTCAAACAATAGTAAGAACAAATAGTAAAAGTAAACATCTATTGGTTGACTTCAACTACCATATAAATAGCCTGAAAAAGTATTCAATGTTTTAAATTTTTCATTGTCTACAATTTAAGGTTTTAACGTGGTCTTCTATAAAACTATGTGAAAAAGCTGAAAAATATTACTGGGAGCCCAAGTTCTACCCTGTTCTCGGCAGGATCAATTATGTATTTCGTCTAAATTCGACAAAAAAATGTTGGAGGTGTAACATTTTGGCAACGTACTTTTTGTGATGTAATCCTGTGATTTTCAATCTGCCTTTATGTAATCAAAAGTTATTTATGGGCGTTCCCTTCAAGTAAAATTGGTATTACTTGTTGGTAAAAGGACGTTTAATGGTAGAAAAAAGGTTGTGGCTTAAAAATATTTGCTTTGCCCCCCCCCCTCCCCTCCAGAGTTTAGTGGCTGGCGCCGCCATTGCTCACATGCTCCTAAACATCGTATTTGATGTTGTTCACACCTATCTTAACATTGCTTTTACAGGAAGGGGTACCAGTAGAGAATTTGCTCAATAAAAAAGATTGAAAATGTCGAAAATGTACTATCTTTTGGGCAGGATATTATGAAGCGGTGGAGATTATTCACCAATAATATAGATTATCTTGGCTTGCTGTATAAGGTGTGCAGACTATAGATTAAGTCCAAATACCTACAGGCGAAACATCAGAAAAATAAAAGATCTGGCACACATTAAAAATGATATATATCCAAAAATAATAAATAATTATAATTATAAAGATTAAAAAAAATGATTAATAAGCAAAAATAATCAACTGTGGTTTCCTAATACAACACTTCTCGAAGTGAATTACATCTTGATTAGAAATGACATGAAAATGGATCAGATTGATCATGCGATAACACACTGTCGATTCTGACAATTTCAAAGGCTTACAAAGTTCTATGAAAACAGACAACTTCAATCACAAGGCGTCGAATTTCGATTCATAAATTCTGAAATGTAACGATTAATCTCACTATCGATAGTTATAGCTCTGACAGACTTTTTGTGTTGACGGGAGTTCATGGCTGAATCATAGAAACTGTCTATTTATAATATTCAATGAGCATAGTTTCGGTTATTGGATTAAAACTTTGGTGAAAATAAATTTAACCCTAATAAGCAAAGGGTAGATCACTAATGTGGGGTAAATTGTGTCAAAAAGCTGTAAATGTAACTTCAGTTTAGCAATGACAGAGAGAGCGCAATCTCCTTAAAACGTACTCTGTACCTTTGCGATATGAGTTAGCCAAATAGCCTTGTAGAGTCCTAATGTTTCCAGATGGAACCCAGCCCGCCTTGCTCTGGGCAATAAGAGACTTCTTCGATGCTTTGTAGTCATCGCTGGACCAAACGATATCCTCCTCCCAAGGGGCCTGCACTATCATGTTGAATGCTTCGTCCGGTGGCATCACAGCATCCTCAAGATCGGTTGTTGCTGTTAACGGGGTTTCCCTCACAGATTCACTCTACAATGGAACAGGATTACTGTTAATATCTCAAACAACAATCTACAATTACCTACAATAATAAACCTAAAGTACTGTAACACTACAGTGACGGGTTGAAAACAGTGATTTTGTGAAATTTTTAAATTACACACCTAGCCGCAAAATTTCAAATAAACTTGAATTTTTATCAATATTATAGGACGTATTACACATCATCCTATAGAATATTTTACAAACATTGCACCTTTGTGGAGGCGTATGTCAATCAACAATGGCAAATATAACGGTGGAATGGAACGGAACGAAAAGTCACCTCCAGTTTTTGCAGCCTGAAACCATAATCAAAGTTTGAGCCATCTTTTGAGACGCCATATCGATCATACCAGTACGAAGCTGGCCCATACCGCCACTCACAGTTGGCTTCTGTCTGCTCAGAATTATCTTTTTCGACCTCTGTGTGTTGTATACTTTGAATCATATGAGCTGGGGCATACAGCTCAATAGGGATGTCTTCGAGGAACCTGACCTAAAAAGGAAGAGAATTAAATCAATCACTATGCTACTGGAGCGATATGGAGGTCTGTGGACAGGAGGCTGACGTATTTGAAAAAAGATATTTCAGAAGAAGAGAATCCGCACCGGGGACCTCGCGCGTTAATGGAGCAAGCCAGAGGAAGAAGAAGAAGATAATGAAGAGGAAGTTTACAAGCAATGAAGAAGCAAACTTTGACGGTGTAATTCAAAAAACAATCCAAGCAGCCAGAAATTCGAGATTTTTGAAACACGCAAACAGCACCTGCAAAAGGCCTCTGACTTACAGATCTGAACTGGGCACTTATGATTGAAGAAATTTCTAAGTAACAGCAGCACACCAGGTAACAGGACTTAAGTGTTGGGTAGTTTATTCGAAAAGCCTAGCTTACTCTTGAATATTTACAAGGAATGACCTTCCACATGCTGATGTATGCTAAGCGCTCAATGAATGAAAAGTTTGTGAAACTAATACAAAAGGACATGTTTAAATTTCCTAAGGACATTAGCGTTAAAACACTGATAAGACTAGGCAAGACTCAGACTGTCCATCTGGATTATAATGTGCCTAAAAAAAGAAATGCTCTCATTTTAGGAAATTTTCGTGTATAAGGTTAATTGAAACTAACAGAAACGTCACCAAAATTGATCTAAGTAAGTTTATAATCAGTCTTCTAACAAGATAATTGACTTGTGTTAAACGGGTTTTCTGAGATGTTCCCAAGATTTTTTTTGGAAATGATTTGATTAACTTTGCAGATAATAACACTATGATATGAAAAAGCGATTACGGCCAAAAAGTCCATCTTCTCGACATAAATTAACACAAGGAAACATTCCAAGATGATAGAACACGTCATCTCATCCGTAAAAAGTTTAATTAGCCAAGCTTAATCTTCAAAACACCTTTCATTTCACGATAAATTGGCGAATTTCTAGACCAGTTTCTCACTTTTAAAAAAAATACAATAATGGTACCCAAATGGATTTAAGACCTTAAAAAAACAACAAAGAGTCAAAACATTCTAAAAAGAGGCATTCGTTCCGTCTTAAATTGTATTTTCTGATGCATTTCAATTATTCATACCCCGAGACCTTGGTTGGAAAAGTAAAATCATCGTAACTACGTCAACATTCAAAGATCAAAGACCAGAGATACTTAAACTTACTGAATCATCAACATCAAAATCTTCAGGTTTGGGGGATGGGGGCGTTTTACACCTAAAGCCCCTTTCAGAAGGTCTCCCATCTCCATCCACACTATGAATCCTCTTTTTCTTTCTCCTTTTCTTTAGACCCTTCCACTGTGCGGACACGTATTTCGTCGGGCCAAATAACCGGGAAAACCGGAGAACTTTTCCGGGTCTGAAGTCCGGAAACATTTCGACAACTGTAGCAAGATCAGTCTTTTCTATGATGCCATCAAAAACAGCTGAAAATAAAATCAGTAAATTTTTAATAAGCAATATGAAGAATGAGGTTCTGCACGAACGACTTGCCCTGCTTTGCAATTAAAAAATTTAATTTTTCTAAAGAAAAAAAAATATATATGACACCTTTGTCATCAGAGATTTTACCACCCACTGCATGACCAGGAATATCACGAGGAGAAGAGTCTGGTTGCATCATATCGGATGAAGAGCGCCTGGTCTGAGCCTTTCCAAGGAGCTGCTCGTCACGAGGCGAAGAAGGTGAGAACATTTCTTCAAGTGCCTCTCTTTCTTTGCGCTCCGCCTCGGATTTGGCAGTCTCGGCAGATGGCACTATGGATGGCAATCCCATCGTATTTTCAGGTGTAGTAGCCGCTTGGCTCTCAGCTTCAAAAAAATAAATACCAAATTAACGAAAGAAATGAGGTTAGGGAAGATAAAGGTCTTTTTTATTCATCTTGTACAATTTAGATCTTGACAAGCGGTGCATTTCAGCGTTACTTCTGCTGTTCCCAAACTTATTGGCCTTTTAAAAACAACTTTCTGAGTTTGATGACCTTTTACCGAGTAAAAAATCAGTTTCAATGACACGGAAAACAGGTTAAAAAGACACTTTTCTTTTTAAAAAAATTCCTCTTAACTTGAAAGAAAACTAGGAGACTACTGTTTCATATCCAATACTATGTTCTATTCTTAAACTGTCAAACTGGCCAGTATTTTATAAATGACTCGGACTGTTTATCTTTGGAGTATTATCTTAGGAGATTTGATTCGAGTGCAGAGAAATTGTAAAAGGACCCAGAAAAGATTTAGGAATATTCTTCAGAATATATACCGATTTGTGACCACTCATTGGGTTTTTTCTCAAATTGGCAGATAAATATTAGTTTTTTTCTTCATGGATAATCATACTTACAAAATAACGGAACTCTTGGAAACTGTTTAATGACTGGCTTCCTTGGTTTTTCTTCCTCTTCGTCATAATCATCTACAAATTCAACGACTTGTTAGCGTTTTCATTTTAATGGCCTACAGTCTTCTTTAATAATGCGAAACACGTGGATCTAAATTTCTGGATGACTTGATTTGCAATAGACTGGGTAATTTTATGTCTAGTCAGTTCCATAAATCTTGACAATGAAAAGACTTGACATAGTCTGGAAAGCTCAACACTGACAGGTGATAGATTTTGGTTAATCTAAATTCAGACCGATAAATCAAACACTTTAACAGAAGTCTTGCAAATAAAGAAATTGCTAGCTTTAAACATCGATTACTTTGTTTCAAATAAGGCACTTCAAAAAGCACATAATTAACACAAAATCTATAAGTGATACGATTTAGTAAGGCTCCAGCTTTTGTTAGTTCAGAATATAAAAAGCTCCAGCATATAATAAAGAATAATTTGAAACAGGTTTTGCCTTCTTTCAACATTAAAATGGCGTAAAACGGAGAGGTTTGAAAGCAAAACCTTTCAAAATAAAAAAGATATTCAAAAGAAGTGGAGCCGTTTCAAGAATCATCCATTGCCGCATAGGGTGGACAGCAAAAGCAGAAAAAACCGGAAACATTTTTCAGAGTGGAACCTTTTGAAGAAGTATCTTTATTTTAGTATATGATAATTACTCTTTTACTGGTTTATCATAAAGTGCTTGATGCTGCATTGGCAGAGCTGTGCACGCTCTAGAATGGAACAGGACAGTTCTAAATTGCTACTCCGAGTTTCACGTTTAACACGGTCATATTAAACGTTAAATACTATGATTGCATGTTCTATACACAAAAAGCGTCTATTTCAGCTTCGGTGCAAAAAGCTTAAGGAAAACTGAGAATTTCGAAAACACATACTGTAAATCCTCGAATAAGCCCCCCTCGAGTAAGCCCCCAATCAAAAATTCATTTTTGCAAATAAGCCCCCGGGTTCTTATTCAAGGATTTACGGTACTTTTGAAAATAAATCATCGCGGGCAGGGATTAATAGGAACTACATTCTGACTGTGACCCCATCCTTTGTATCCAAGTTTGTAATCAAGCTTTAAAAACCAGCATTTTTTTTCATCAGTACATACAATTAGCCGGGATAGAAAAATTTCATAACTTAAGAAAAAGTTTATGAAATCCTTGATGTTTATTGTTGGAATCTTTAAAACATGAAATTTGCAGCAAGTGAAAATCAGACTGACCTACACATCATATTGACCTTCTCATTATGTAAAAAAACAAGGACTACCCAAAAACTAGAAAACTAGAACTAGAAAATGGTTTTTACTCCATATTCCAATATATGTGCCTTCAAAGGATTTCATATGACTATAAACAATTCATTTGAGATTCTATTCCTAGCATAATAAAAGCATTTGCAAGGAATATATAAAAGGGTACTTTTTCCTGACCATAATTAGGTCTTGAAACAAAGTTTATTCTGTATACTTTGAAAAGAGAAAGGTTTCTTACCAAGCATAAAGTTTTTTGACCCATTTCTTTATTTGAATTTAAAAAATATTTTATCCAAGTTCTTTCATTTTAAAAAGGCAAGATAACAGGCTTGGGAGTTTTGTCTCAATGTGTTTTTAGCAAAATAGAAAAGTAGAAATGTTGTATTAATAATAAAAAAAGAGTAAAAGGAGTTTACCATCTTCATCTGTATCATTCCTGAATCTCTCTGCAGCCTGCAGGCCAGCACGAACAAATTTGTCAGCATCCTCATCAGCAAGTTCATCAATGTTGCTGTAGTCAACTGCAGTTTCAACGCTTTTAATAAAGCCTAGAAAGAATTGTTGAAACAGATATAAAAAAGAACCATAAAAAGCCCAAATACTGGTTTAATCTTTAAATACAGTAAGTTTATGTTAAAGAATTCTGGAAATTTCTAGAAATTTTGTGCTACCTTTGTTTTGCATCTTATCTATTCTTTCCATTTTTGTTTTCGTAGATAAACAATACACATAACTATTTTTAATATTTCTAAAATGTAACACTTTTTTAGCAAATGGACATTTTACTGTATATATTATCCTATTAAGCTTTATTTTATTCAAATGTTCAGACAAAAAATATTTCACTGAGGACATAGTGCTCGATATCTTTAGAGTTCTATATCAGTCAGCACTTTTTATTATTACCATAGATGTAGCTTTCAATAATCTAATTCTATCTTAGCAATTCTTTTTTAAATAGCATCTTTATTAATATGAACTTGTTATGAAATCATTAGTATTAATTGAAAGTATATATGAAATGAACAAAAGACAGTATCTGAAAAGTATTTTCATCAGTTGTGGTGCTTCAAGTTGACAATAGGTTGATTGTCAGAACAGCACCAGGAACAGCAGCAGTCTTGTAAACTGTAGTTGGTGTGCTTCAGGGATATTTTATAAGTCCTCTGCTATATATCATAATGACAGATTGGGTTCTGGAAGAAATTTTAAAACCAGAGAGAAGAATGGAAGCAAGAGCAGTGACTATGATAATGGTGATCAGAAAGCACTATGTACAGACTGTTAGATGGCCATGTGGACATTGAAGGTAACTGATGGAGGAAAAATTGAAGAAATACAGGCAGTTTTTTTGCCCACAAGGCTACTTTTTTTGCCCACACAGTTCCAAGCTTTTACTTACTATTCTCTTTCTATTTCATTTTTTGTTTATTTTCTCTAAAGTGATTTTCAATTTCTTTTGTGTGCATTATCTTGATGGCATTTCGAAGAAGCATCTTACTATTCGGTTTCCATCACTCAGTTTTTGTATGTCTCTGTTTTATCATTCAAGCCAACACCCAAGGCTGAGTCATTCAACACCCAAGTAAATGAGTCATTGATGGCTCCCCTGTGTAACTGGTAAAAGAGAGGGGCAGTGTGGGTGAATGACTCGGCCTTGGGTGTTGGCTTGAAAGCACGACCCGATAGCTCAGCGGTAGAGCACTTGACCTAAAAAGTCAGGGGTCATGAGTTCGAGCCTCGCTCCAGTCGGTTATTTTCCCGCACTCTCTATTAATTATCTTTGAAATCCTATTGCCTGTAATGGATATATTTGAGTCTGCTCTCATACGAAAATCAAGTAATGGCAACACAGCCTAAAAAGCTTCTTCTCAAATTCCATAACAATCAATTGATTTTATAAAAACCAAAACTTTATTAATCCTGTCTCCAAATCTCTTCATGTGAACAAGAGGCAGTTTGGACAAACAGTAGCATAACATTTAGAAATCAAATTTCATTTCTTAACACATTATTTAACATACACCCTAAGAGACAACACAGAATCTTCCTTAATTTTTCTACAATTCTATCAAGTAATAAAAAAAGGGACCAGTTCCCTTGCTGGTGTCAGGCAGAGACTCTAGGAAATCTATAATGTGCCTTGGACTATTGAGAGGCTTAGCATTGATCTTTCCTGTATTAGAGTTTAAAGTAAGGCCAGGTTCAAAAATAAAAGATGAGAAACATTATGTTACCCTCCTGATTTGAGCCATCTGGTTCATATTCATGTTGGTTTTCAGAGGCAATGTCTTCAACGAGTGGTCCAAGAGCACCAAGAGATGCCAATTGGCCTAAATGCTTCTTTGATTCCTTAAAATTAAAGTTTTTATGTGAATCAGTATATTGCATTTGATAGATAGTTGAATAAATTGTCTGAGAATACGGAATGTATCTGTATCTGCTGAATCACTGTCATTATTCTTGTTAACACTGATGATTTTTAACCTGTGCTAAAGGGTTTTTCATCAAATGTATGCAAAAAATCTTGAGACAATTTTCTGCCAGTAGATTTTCAGGTTAACATCAGATTATATTGTTGCTAATTGTCTTTAGACATCACCTTGATAACAGTTCTATGACATATATATTTTTTCTTTATTTTAAACAAAAATTTAAAAGATTGAGGTGTGTTTCAGCAGAATGTATATTTGCCTAATTAACCTTAAAATGCTCAATGAAATTGAAGCTAGGATATTTAGCCAAAAAAACAGCTCTACCGAGTCCATTAAAAACAGTTTAAGATATACCAAAAGATCTTACCAGCAATATATAAAACAAACATAACTTAGTACAAATTTTGCTTCCTTTCCGGACTGCAGAGTATGGCAGCTTCCAACAAGATCTCAGGTGGGGAAGAGCAAAGTTCAAGTGTGCACTTTGGTTAAGTGTGCACTTTAATTGTGCACAATAGTACACACAACTATGTTAGATCCTCAGAAAATCAATTGAGAAGGGAATATGAGCAAAGTAAGAAAAGTTATTTTGTTATCAAACCAATGCGAGATTATGTCAATCCAGAAGAAACTTAAATTCTTTATTTGCCCTAAGCAGTAGGACACACCCACGCCACGTCCAGATTTCAAAGCGCCACACTCTTTGCCAGGTGTGCAGGGACATTTTCGAGTGTGCACTTGTCATACTCTGCAGTCTGGCCTCCTTTCTTTAATGCAATGTAAATTAAGACAAGGAGACATACATTCTGCTCATTTCCGTGCATACACAGTGCCTCCTTTTCTCACCTTCCATTCAAATACTCATGAATCATAAAACTTTCCTCCTTCAGGTCCTAAATGATATAACTAGTCTAAATATAAAAATAACATAAGTGGTGTGCACAATTTTTCAAAATAGCAATAAAAGAAAACACCAACATCATCAAGAAGTTCACTGTCTTCCAGCTGTCCTCTTTCATCTATATTTCCAAATATAAATCCTGCAAGGTTCAACCCATCTTTTTCGTCATCTCTGTCATAATCATCAACGCCTCTCAAGTCATCCATTTTCCACCTTGTTGATGGCAGCAATCATTACCAAAATGGCGGCTGGCTGCACTTTCCCCCGACGAATAGCGATTACGAGGCAGGAATGAAGCGAGGCACCATTTAGAATTGCTCCTTTCTACCTTCAGTTTTTCAACGTTCAAATTGACAAAGAATATTCAGAGAATCAGTTGAGAACAATTTGAGCCACCGGCCTGCAATCTATAAGAAAACAGTAAAAATTCATTAACAAAAAAACTGCAAAACCTCGAGATGAACTGGAACACGGCAAGCTGGAAAAATTGTTGGAAATTCGGGTGCAAAAATGATTTTAACTTGTTTACCAGGCTGATAGTTCAGCTTTTGAACATAAAAGTTGCATGTATTTTATATAAAATTGTTTAAAGAAATGCAAAGCATACAATTTGAAGCAGTCAGTGACATCCTTCCCATGGATATTTAGTTATGCCTATCTTTAGTATCTTTTCGGCTGTGTCACCTGCTAAAAATTCTCTAATCGTCTAAAATAGTCTAAAAATTTTTCTTAGTTTGTAAATATTGTATACTGTAAAGACCTAGCATAATTATAATTCATATGTAGCATCTTATAATGACAAAATTTTGTGTTCTAGATTAGCTAAACTACCCACAAACTTAGCTCAAGAGATGCTGTTCGTTGGCTATGTGTGGCAGAGGTGTAAACATGGATGCAATAATTAGACACAGAGGCTTAAGAGAATGTTAAAGAAACGGTCCCTAGTGTTCTTAGATCAAGATGTTGTAACCCTAAACAAAAAGCTTTCAGCTATTTATAATGTGCAAAATAATTATTTTGTTGCTAGAAAATCAGCTTTTGAATGTCTGCTTGAAATTTTTATCTTACGGTAGAGAAGAGGGACGAGAACTTCAAAGATGAATAGTCTTCGCACGTCATTGTGACTCCACATCTAACCCTGTTGAAATGTGCTGCTATTAGGGCTGTATACCCAATGGGGCTTTGAATGATGATAGATTCTGGACCAACTACAGAGGATTTGGACCTACATTCTATATAAACCTTAGTCTACACTCTGCCACACATAGCCTTTGTATAAACCTTAGTATGCCTCGGTTTTCAAATGTAATATCATTAAGAATTTTCTAAAGGCCTTCTGATTCTGCTCATTTTGTTACTATTCTCCCTGCTTTCAATTTCCAAATATGGTGCAAATGCTGACATTAAATCTTTTGATACATATTATACATAAAATAGCAAAGGACCTAAATTTGGTTCTTGAGAAACCATTTTTTGCAAATTTCTTTAGTCACTTTATGCAGAGTTAACTTTTACAATAAATATTTAAAGGTATTTGACACAGGTAAAAGTGGCTTACAGCCACTCGATCACGAGAGGTTGACCAATAAAATTGCTCACAGAGAAAAACACGTGAACAGTCTCGTGACGGTTTTACGTGAGGAATTTTCAATTCCTTTCTTGTACGCGTGCTCTAATCAATTTGGCCTAAGTTATTTTTGGATTCGCTGTACTTATGCATGTCAAATGCCTTTAAGTGAATCTGATAATCAATCAAAACTTCACAATAATATAAGTTTCAACCAGTCTTTCATAGATTCAGAAAATTGGGGGAAAACAAAGTATGGTTGGCTCTGACTTGACGAATCTTTCTTAACACTGTGTTTGTAAAGTTGTGGTGCGAAGAAAAAAGTAATTTGTTGACTGTTGACCTGAAGTATTACAAACATCGCACGAAATGAGTAAGGCATATTCAAGAGTACCATCGCTATGATTATGTTAATTGATGGATATACTATTAAAATTTATCGACCTTTTCAAACAGAGACTTCGGAGAAATAGTAAAATTGTGCTTAGATAAAAGCGTTTCCAACTTCTGCCTGTGTAAGCTCTTATTCAATGGGATTTATTAGATTATCTGGCTCTAAAGCTTAAGATCTAAAGCAAATTAGAAAACAAAGGTTTGGCATCAAAATGTCAGAAGAACATTTGTTGGGCGCATCAGAAAGTTTATATTTAAAATTGGCATCTCACATTTATTTTAACAATATTTGTTCATTTTTCGTTGACTCCTGCGTAGAAATCACAGATTGAGTTTTTGAAGTTTGGTAAAGAAATTCTTCACCTTTCGTAATACCTTGCCAGTCATATTTTGTCCTCAACACTTTTGACATCGAATCTGAAGCTTCATCGCGCCAAAGCTCAGGATCGGCTTCAGTCTGAATTGAATTTTTTTGTTAAGCTCATCAATTTTTTGGACATCATTTTGCAGGTTTTTGTTTCGATGGAAGCATAACGTGTCTGTCTGCATAGGTACAACTTTGGTCTTTCAAAGCAATGTTCCAAGTCACAAGAACTTAGAACTTATTATCATTTGGTAGTTTCTGATTGTAAATTGTCAACGTGCACCAATCAACATAATTAATGAAGATAAGAACGTTTGAGCAATTTGTATCGCCTTTTCTACGAGAAAACATCTCTATGGTGGATAAAGCCTCCTAGTTTGTTTTTTCTTACTTTGACCCTTGTTGATGTGATCTACGATAAGACGCTTATTCGTGTCTTCAGAAGCGATATATTACTATCCCCTGACTTTCAATATCATTAGCTATTTCTCAAGTACATCTCCATATGAACATATGCATCTTTGAGACCTATGACACATAGACCAATAGAATTTGCAATGAAACAGAGTTTTTATTATAGCAAACGAGATCAAAGACCCAAAATCTTATCTTGATTTAAACATTAAACCATCCCTGTGTTCTTTTGACGGGGCTCAAGCCGTTGTTTAATCTGAGTGCTTTAAGACCGTAGGTCATTTCTATGCCTGTCGCTACACAGAGAAGACCATATAGGTTTTAACAGTCTGCTGCTAAACCCTGTTGCCAAGTTTGAACATACAAGATGGTAACTACGGAGCTTGTCTATTTCTGCTAGTGGGAAGGAAGTCCAGGTGCAGCAACTCCAATGAAGGTCTAAACGTTCCTCCAGGTAAGCCGTGAATTGCTCAGATAGAAATTTTCCTGTGTGCATAACGGTATTGATCACCATTTCAGCATGAAAGGCAACTCTAGCGACGTGACTAACCGTACTGAAGTATTAAAATTTGAGGTCTGTGATCCGATAGTAGAAATATGCAAAGATTGTAAGGAGCTCTTATGCAAAGATTGTAAGAAGCATTTGATAGCATTCTGCACGATGATATCATAGAATGGAGATACGATTAACAAAAACCTTAGTATTTAACCAGAAAATAAATTCACCAAATTCTCAGAAGAATGTCCAAAGCAAAAAATTACCATGCTAGACAAGAGGGTTTGCCGACCCCCTGAACCCCTATGTTAATGCTCTTTTATATTAGGATCTTGTTCAGAAGAATGGAGTTTGCTTGTATGTTGTGTTGTACGTCAGTTGGGTTAGTATCACGAAGAAAAAGGTAACCTTACACTGCAACCTTCTCACTCTACAACTCCGTACGAAGTATCAAAGAAGTCTCGTCTGGCCTATTTGATTACCCATCCAGGCCAATGGTGCCGTGGAAATTTGAATTTTCCTGAATGAGCAATTTTTATTAGTCTTTTAAAGTCGGTGGATAGTTTGAATATATATTACAGAGAATCTCTAGCGCAAATGCAATTACGGAGGGTGTGGTCATGGGTGTGACCATGGGTGTGGTTTTGGGTGTGGTCTTGGATGTGGCATCTATAGGTTGCATACAGCACAGCCTCCTTTCCTAACTTTTTAGGACGGTACCCCTGATCCATTACCAAAGATTATATTGTCGAAAACATATTGACTGTCTACAAAAACCAGTTCACCTCTTTTTCCATTTATCATATGCATTGAGAAGCTCTTTGTGCTATAAGCACTTTTAATGATTGGTTCAACATACAAGAAGGTGGAATGCTACGCCGGTCACAAACGTCATTCAAAATAGGTCAGGGTTTCGCCATATCTTACATAGGGGCATGGTAAGTCGCCAATTTTATTCCAACTCTCATTAAAATTTTCTTGGTCCATATAGGTTTTTCAGTGCAATTTGTTATATTTGAAAACAGAAAATCTTGTTAGCTGTTGTAAGAGAGGAAAACTCAAAGGACAGTTCAGCAGTGGAATCTTTTACTTACAACACTTACAACGAATTTGCACATAACCAATTCATAAGCTGGTATCAAGTAGGCCTTCGATGAACAAAGGTGTTGAAATAAAGTTACGTGGCAGTTTGGAAATGTGGGTGGCATTATCTTAAGAAGAAAAAGTTGTTCTGAAAAGAGAGCGGCTCTTTCTGCCATTCAACAATGTATCTACAAATGCTCCTTCTAACAGCATTAATATTCAGTGGTATTTAGTCAAACATAGCAATACCTAGATGTTTGTGATTGAAGAGGTGGGGGGGGGGGTTGCATGATGACAAATAAAAACTATCTTTGTAACCAAAAAAAGAGCTATCGTGAATTTAGTCTATCTTAAAAAATATTTTTTTTCCCCCTGTATTAACGGGCCTGAAGATGAATTTTATTTTCGTAATTATTGTTTTGACGTCACATTGTAAAAAACCTCGAAAAACTGATAAAATCATTTGGGAAAGTGATTCGATAAACTTGCAGCTAAGCTTAGCATTGTTAATGTTTGATTATGATGTTTACTTTCAATTTTCACCAAAAGTTGTTTCCTGGCGCTGGCTAGGGTGTGGTGTAGACAATAGTGGCCCTAGTATTTTCTTTGACTCCTCATTCTTTATTCTAAATCAGTTTGCAAAAATAAAACATTATCAATAGAATTTGCTTTATCTTTTTGTCATAAAATGCAAACAGATTTTTCTGGAACTTTTCTTGCCCTTCATATCACGGTTGGTTCTGAACTCTGCACCAGCATATTTAGAATGCGTTATCTTGCTAAACTTCAGAAGAAGATTCCCGAGAGTACGAAAACGTCTAACAAAGCATGTAAGCTCCGTGTCCTTAGGTAAATCTTTTCGATTGGCGATTGAAGTAATGATTAAATTTACATTTTCATCCGAGAAGGTCTATCCGGAAATTACGGGTTAAAAAATCTTTTGTGATTCGAAACGTTTGGTTAGCTGATTTGAAAATACATCTTGTTTATAATTATGGGTAAATACCTATACTTATTTTTATACTTGTGTTTATACTCTTGAATATAAAGAAATTGGTAAGTACTCAATATTAGTTTTACACAGATAGTGTCAGCTAGATCTGCATATTATTATCTAGTTCTGACGTCATTAAATTATTGCTGCTTAAAATGATTACTATATGAAAGAGTTAAATAACTATAACTAGTTAGAACAAGGTTATTTATTTTGGTATCTTTGGGACTCAAAACTTTCCATTCGATACTTTTTGGGGCTGTTGAATTTTCATTTGATATTTCTTTAAGGGAGCATTGCCCAATGCATAGCCCCACCCCCTTTTGTTAAAAGTTCAAGTTACTTCTTTTGGATGTCATACGACACTCGCTGCTTATTTTGACTCTGGGCTGGCTAGCCTTTATGATAAACCATGCTATTTGCCTGATATTTTATCATTTTTACTTTTTTTCTTCGGAATTCAATAAACTTCGCTGTTAAAAGCACCGTTCCTTGTTTTCGATGAACAGTCATAAATCAAAATATTTTGATCACTGATTCATTCGTAGCACTCATTTAAAACTGATGTAACTGGACAGGAATTTTTCATATTGCAAAGGAATTAGTTTGTTTGGACTGCTGTACTAAATCTAAGTCATAAAACAACTATACAGTCTTGTTTATTAGAAAATAAACATAAGATCAAGAAGAAATTACTCCGTCTTACCCATACTTTAGGAAAGATTACTATCGGTGAGTTCGAATTTCAACAATTTTCTCGAACTTTTCATGATGGGTGTTTGTCACATGCGCGAAAAATGCTTGAAATGCACACACAAAAATGTTGTTATCAGATTATTTTTCTTAAAAAACATGAATCTAGATTTCTTACAGTATTTATGAGTGTTCACAAACAAGTATTTGCAAGCCTATATGTCTCCATAGGAATAAACTGAGAATTTTTTAGAATTTTACCAGCTTTTTTAAAATAAATCTCGTGTGACTCTTTTCTCTCCCACATCAAACAGCAAGTACACAGTAAACAATTTTCACGATAGATGAAAGGGACAGTTTACATCATTATGTTTTGGTCATTGTGAACAGTAATTTTGATTTTTTTTTCTAGACAATGACTAATAAAATAGTTGAAACTGAAATTACTGGAAATAGAACTCTGAAGGCTGAATTATAGTAATGGCATCTCTAAATCGGACTTGATTGAAGGTATCTATGTTAAGCTGTCCCACAGGTAATTCACGTTGTCACGTGCGCAGCAATAGCTGTATGATGTTTATCCATTAACGTCACTTTGTGCAATTTAAGCGAAAGTAGTTTAATGGAAACAAATAGTTTTTGGTCGAAAATAAAATGGATATGACTTTGTCGGGAGCCGTTGAATGTCGTGTAGTCGTATAGTCGGATTAGGGTATAATGTGATCCTCTTAGTGGTAGTACGTGCCTGTTATAATATTTTTACCTTTATCTATGAATCTTGTCACAAAATTAACAGATGTCATATTGAATACAAATACGTTTAAAAGCCCATTGTTCTTAAAATTGCAGTTGTATGAACCCGAAAAGTATGCGGAATCACTACCACATCTTTCTGTCAATAACATCCACCTAGCTTGAGAGATGCCTTTCAAACTGGCTGCACTATTCAAAGTGATAGCCCGATGGTTTGGAATTTTATTAACTTCTCCATTTCTTGATAAGGGGTGTGGCGACGTCTGTAAAGTTTCCTTTGACTTTGTTCCTAGATAGCTGAAAAACTATCCAGGGCAAAGTTTTCTTGATATTGTTGTCTGTCCCTGATTGCTTGGAAAGCCATTCGCAATAAGTACATATGTTTGGTGAACAACTTTGGTTTTAAAAAAACTTTGAAAGGAAATAGTTGCTTCTTTAAAGCCATTTGACGTATTTTCGAGCATTTGATTAAGTAATCGGGAATATCTTAAAAGAAGCCTTTGAAGAAAAAGTTTTGATGGGTAGATTAGTTGCGATTTGATTTGATGACAATCATCCTTAAATTGTGTGCTTTGTTAGCAATGCGGCGATCCTTCGCCAGTGTCTTAGTTCTTTGCATTCAACCTCTGTTTGATTACCATCGAATAAGCAGTGGAAATATTATCTTTACACCCAACGAATCAATTTCAGATGTTATTCACTGAAGAATTTGTCTTATCTACAGCTGGATTAAGTCATTTAGGCTCAATACGGATTATGCTTTAAAAGACTAGCTAGAAAATCAAGCAGGACAGGCGGGCTCTGAATGGTCACAGGCAGGGCATTTCTTAACTCTTGACTGCTTTATTTGAATTGCAGGACTCATATGCTGGCATTATTCTATCGAGATTAAAAGCATTGCAAGAAAAGTATTTTATGGTAAGTTTGAATGTTTTCAAATCGTGAATTTCCCACAAAATAAGGCGCCCTGCTTGAAAATCTCACGAGTATTATGGGCATTTCTAAGCGAATTAATGAAAAATCTTGTTTCAGCGAGAATGGAAATGCTTCCATTTAGCAGATTGCTATTCGCATGATTAAATAAATGGTAACCAGAGTAAAAAAGTGATTTGGCTACTACTTAAATCGTAATCTGTAAATGCAACATCATTCGAATTTTAAAGCTGTAATTATTGCCCAGAAATGCCTTGGGAATTTTAATATCCTTAGCAAGGTTTGAAGAATTCACCGCAAATAATTCCGGTGCATTAGTCCAGGGTGGTTACCATAAATACCACAAATGCCGAGCAACGAGATTCACTGACATTGGCTGATCAACGATGAAGAGGCAAGCAATGCAAACAGCCATTGCCTCAGAATAAATCCTTTATTATGAAAGATGTTATCATCTGCTACACATGTTCAGCAGCAAATGGCACACCGATAAATAAACTAAGCATATTAAAAACAGCAATGCACTACACCAAACGCAACAGTCAATGCATAATGTTTTCATTGCATCTTTTCATTATCTGATGTTTTTAATTTTGTTGCAGATACCCAGACATGATGATGAGAAGAAGAAAATCGACCATTACGCCCCCAAGCTCCAAGGTTGTGTCAAAAAATGTATTAACAAGAAACTGCATTAAGGAATGCCCAAGTGAAAATTACCGCAAGACAATATACAAATCAAAATCATTGCCGTCAGACCTTGAACAGCAAACGAAGCGATCATCCCTGTTCGCTGGTCCGAGATTCAAACTGTTCAATAAAGGCTTGTTAAAAAAGACCATTTCACGTACAAAAAGTGTCAGTTTTCAACCAGAGGTGCTACTGGTGACGGCAGTGGCTGAAGATGACATCGAAGAATGCGAACGGATTCTGCAAAAATGCAACGTTGATGTGAACTATAAGACGGCTTCAGGACAAAGCTTGCTTCACCATGCAGCTCTGTCTGGCAGTTTTAACTGCATCAGACTGCTGATAGAGCACGGGGCAAATGTGAATGCCATCGATTGCACGGGGAAAAGTGTACTGGATGGAGCGGTGAGGAACGGCCATTTTGACTGCGCAGCAGAACTGATTCATAATGGCGCGATGGTCGAAAAACTTGCAGTGGGTGGGGATCATTGGTGAAACGATGCAAATGGAAATAGTGCTGTTCCTATCTCGAAAGTGGCAAAATGCTTAAAAGCGATGGTATCTTCAACACCGTTGTTTCTGTTTTCATTGGCTTGGTTTCAGTGCGGCTTTTATAAAAGGCGTAGAGCGCCAGATGGTACCAAATAGTGCCATAGAGAGAAGACGGGAGAAGAAAATCTGTTTCAAAGTAGATGACAATTTTAGAGAAATGGGAGCTTGTTTGAAAAACTAGTTCACAGTCTCTACTTCTAGACATATATTTTGACTTTATTAGTAAGAATGTAATTAAAAAGATAACCGTTAACGTTGTAGAGCTCTTTAGCATTAGGCAGCTTAAATATCAATTGGAAACCATTAAGCCCCGTTAAAACGCTCTCAACATTGCATTGAACATCGCTCAACCTTTTTACAGTGATGTTCAATGATGTTTAGTGATGTTGAATAGGTGTGTTAAACGCTCTCAGCATCTCCCAACAATACCTTTGACAATCAACCTTGCAACATTTCTAGACACTGCAGAAAACTATTTCATACTTCGACGTTCATGTTTGCATTCATACTAACTGCTCGATCTAAGTTAACTTCAGCAACTTGCAAGTGTAAACTCTCTTTACGTTTTCATACTTTCTTATTATTTCAACTGCTTATATTACATAGATACCTTATCAATTTTGATCAATTTTGAAGCTGAAAACTGAGGTTTCTGTGGAAATGGATAAACTGGCGTTATTCTTTTCTCAAAATTCACTTTCACCTTTTATCTAGTTGGAAAGTAGATAGCAGATAGCAACAATAAAGGAATAAACAGCTTTTTCGAATTAAATTTTCTTTATTTTCTTGAAATGAAAGAAGTTTTCTTGTGTGGTCTTAAGGTGTGTGACAGCTTAGGAGTCATAAGGGAATCGTTTCCTTGACTGCAGTATTTCATGAAGGAGTTGAACTTGAACAGTTGAAAGAACACTTAAAATTCATCTTCTATTTTGGCTTTTAATTCTCGACTCATTCCAGCTTGATTTTGAACGCAGATTTATTGGAAGAATATCGTTTTCCTTAAAATGTAATTAAACAGTATAGTATAGCAACGCCAGTTCAATCGAAAATGTTTAAGGAACAAGTCAAATGGTGTCAAATGGTCGAAAGACGTTTTTCTCGCATATGATGTAACACCAGGGCCCACGCCACAAATTTCGAAAGTGGGGGGGGGGGGGTAACATAGCCTTTTCGAAGGGGACTCAGCTGCGGGGGCAGCCCTTTGTTTACATAAAGAGAAGGACAATAGCCCCTTTTTTAATAAAGCCTCCTAGTTGGTTTGTTAAAAAAGACCCTTGGGGCCAAGGCTAACGAATTAACCTTGAATTAAGTAGCCCAAAATTTGCAATATTTGCTGGTTAGGTTGGCCAGAAGTTCCTTCTGAAATAGAAATGATGGTTCCTGAGTTCTTCGTTATCAAGGTTTGAACCCTTCAAACTTTTATCAAAACACTTATCGACACTTGCGACCACCTTCTATGACTAAAAGTAGATGTTGTGAAAAGCAAAACGGAATTTCCTGTTTTTCTGTTACATCACAAGCTTAAACTCAAGTCATATTTTCAACATTGATAATTTAATTACAATATATACTGAAATATAAGAATGAACATACTATATTTAAATGCAGTTATAAGGATTCAACTTATAAATAGGATGAAGTATGCATATAAACTTTTAAAATGAGTTACGCTCATTTTTATTTTCAGAATGTTATATTATAATACAAGGTAAAGTTTTTACACTATACCAATATCACTAGCAAAATGAAATAAACAAAGTACAAATTTACCAATTAGAGCTGACAAACTTGCCAAATTGATTTTGTGTTATTGGCAACAAAATCGTTTGCTACATGACATCGATTAAAAACATGCTGTATACAAGTTACAGCTAAAATCGGTAGAGAATTTAATCTCTTTTGTGTCATCGTTGAGCGCAAGAATGTTTTAATTCTCCGTGCTAATGGAGAAGAGCGCTCTGGCGTCGTTGACAGAATCCGCTTTCAAAGGGTGATCAGGTCCTGGTCCACCTATAGAATAGCAACATGAAAATCACTACTCGGCGTTATTGGGCATACCCTCTAATTTCAATCGTAATTTTGCTAGGTCAAACCACGCCGTTCAACATATTTCCTTCTTTCATATCTTATTGCAGCTTTGACATTTTCCTTCGCAATAAAATGGGGTCCCGGTGGCGTGGATCCTGAATTCTACATAATGATGCGGCTAATGCCCTTTGCTGAAGCTTTTATTTCGTCAAAGATAACAGTTTAGTTACTTTTTAGTTACTTTAAATTTGCTGGATGCACGCAACAAGACCTGCGCGTAGACTTCCACATCACTTCTTTTCAAAATTTTCTTCTGCTTTCGAAATGGGTTTGCAAAGGTGACCAACCTGAGCGGTCCATCATGAATCCCCAACCTCGACCTTTTCCTACTCACGCACAGGAGCGTAGGGGCAAGATGGCAAATACCTACTTCCTTTTGCAGGCAGTAAAGCATTGTTTGTAGCTCAAACTTTTTGCCCACCTGCAAATATTGGTGTCATTGAGCCCCTGTTTCGTGCAAGGAAGAGGTTTTTGACAACAGACGATATTTTGTGGCAAAGCAGTAGTCTTTATCTAGACGTGCCCAGTATTGCAATGTGCCGGTTAATAGACTTAATTTTATATTCTTGTAGCACATATCTCTATTAAAATACCTCACACCTGTAAATACAGAAAACATTGGCATCTATTAGTATTCGGACTCCAAAAACGCACAATTAGGTACCCTTTTTAATTTCAGGTACTTGGATAACGCATTTCGAAGTTGCTTACGATAACCTCGTATTGATTCATGACTGCAAGCCTCGCTAAGATGCTTGTTAAGATGCAACTAAATTTTCATAGAAATATATATAAGATAGAAATATACCTAAAAAGTATTCATGTTTTTCTTTCTTTCAAACCCGACTATACTATATGACTTTTTCCACTTTCCTTTAGCATTTGAAACCAACAAATATTCTAGCACGTCATGAACCTAAAAAGGCATTTTGACAAGTGTCTTACTCAAAAAACATTTTTCATCCAAATTCTAAGCGCAAAAAGTACTCTGTGCATTCTTATTCTGAATATATATCAGTAACCTACTCCCAGGAACCTTGATGTGACAAATTTTTTTAGAAAACCTTCAATGATGGCCGTCTCAACCATCCTTCAACTTAATTAAATCTGTTTAAATAATTGCTGCCGCTCATTTATTTCGAGTATTTCACCTAATTTTTAGAACGATTAAAGAACATGTGAGGCATTTATTGCTTTGCTTCTGGTTGCAATTTCTTCTTTGGTCTTGCCTTTTTAGCTGTTGATATTATGACAATATGACACATATTCTAAACTATACTATACGCCGATCACATCAATTTTTCCCATGATTTGAATCGGCAGCTTACATAAAAACGTTACCATAGTTTGCCAACTCTAAGCTGATAAAAGGATACAGTGCGGTTACATTGTAGAGGTGAAGATGCAATGCTACGATTAATAATAGGAATTTCTGTTGGACCAAACGTTTTAGGCATAGAAAAAGTGATTTGTAGGAGCCACCATCACAAAATGTTCTGTGTTACCCGAAAAAAGAATGCGAAAAAAGAATAAGATAATGTGAAAAGAGTTTTTGATGAATGTCTATCGCTGCTCAAAGTTTTTTATATACATATCAGCTTTGTCTTCGAAATAATTTTGTCTTTGCAGATAGTGGAAAGGCATTTATAAAGAAGGTTTCACGTGTCAATTAAATCCTGCCTTTCATTTTAAAGGAGTCTTAATAATGCGTACAAACTGTAGAGTCGGCAAGGGACAGTCTGTTTGATTATGCTGCAAAGCATGCCAAAATTACTTTGGGTATATCAGTGGTACAGACATTGCCAGTTAAAACAAATAATTTGCTTTGATGAGATAAACGAACGTAATCAAGGCCGGGGTTAAATGAAATAGCTAAAATCTTGACTCTTTTATGTCGAAGTAAAGAGAGCGACAACTAGAGATTTCCAGGAGGAATAAGCCCATAAAAAAATATCCGAGAGATAAATGGTAAAATTGAGCATCAATCTACCCCTAGTGTATCAATTTAATAACCTAGGGCAAGCTTTCTCGGTAATAATTTGACATTAATGATCTAAAGCTTAAGATAATTAACGATTCAAAACGAAATTCCTCCTAGATGGATGGGAAAAGATGAACCATTCTACGGTAGTTCTATCGCCTTTCAACTGGTTCAAAAAAATTGAATAACTACAGGAATAATTAAAGGGCTAACAGACTTTAATACTCTTGATTTAAAAATTCTAAAAATTTTTTAGCTAAAATCCAAATGAAATTCTAAGAGTCATCTGCGTTTATCTTCTCTCTACTCTAGCAACTCAACGTGAATGAAAAAACTTCAGATCCTTCTTCGAGGAGCAGGTAAAAACGAACTTTTGTTGATTTCACAGGGAATCATTTTGGCTCAAGACCCCAGATGGCACATTTGTAGTAAATGATGACAAGTTGGTGTAAGAGAGAAAAAGCAGCCATGCAAACTGAAATCTGTACGCAAATTATAACCAAAAGCAACTAACGTTGCCATATCGAGACATACTAAAACAATTTTAACACAACTCAATCAATGTCATCTTCGTTTATATCACAATCGTCAAATCCTCTTAGAGCACTGTCAGCTCCGTAATGCAGTTCAGGTTGAGTAAATTTACTGTTTAACTGGTCTTCTTCCGTAGTTTTGTCTTTACCTGAAAGATTGTGGTTTTCTGACCTTACTTGGTTGTCTTGTTCATTGTCACGTGATATATTCTCATATGCAGATTTATCAGCACCCATTTTATGCGAATCTATGCTTGAATTGAATTCAATTTTGTTCTTCACTTCTTTATCTTGAAAATTGATATTCGATTTTTTCATCGCGATTTCGCTAAACAAGGGGGTGATATGTCCATCAATAACTTGCTCCAAGTTGTAACCGCCAGACAACTGCGCTGTATCCTCCTTTTGACAAGGATTTGAATCAATCATCTCCGGTATGGACCGGTGTGCGGAATCCGAGGTGGAATCAACCCGATGCTCATTGAGTGAAGCCGGTTTATCTCCAGAACCGTGATCCTGCTTTCGTGTATATTGCCTCAAATGATCTTTACCTGCAGGGTTTTCCATCGACAAATTGCTATATTCTTTGATACCACTGTCAACAGACAAATGTCTAGTAGGCAATCTACTCTGAGCGGTAGTCTTGTCTTTATTTCCTTCAGTTGCAGTGGCTGAACCAAGAGGAAACGGATAATCGGCCTTTAAATCGTGAGGGGTTTCCCGCATTCGATAAACGAGGACGTAAGCTGAAGGGTCTATCACTCTTTCATCGTCAATTTTCACAACATGATCATCGTCAAAATACCTCCATCCTTGGTAGCAAGCAAATACAGTCAAATAAAAGATGCTTTCAAAGACAAAGTAACGCTCATAACAACAGAAACTACGGCAAAAGCCAAAAAGAAGGCAGTTAAAAAGATCCAGTGCACAAAATTAACGAACAGCTTTGTGTGAATAGCTATTTTTTCATTTGTTATATTGCCAATGAAGAAAATACATCAATGAATTTTGATTCGAAGAAAACTTGTTGAAGAGAAGGGCAATTCAGAGCATCGAGTTGCATAATAATGGATCGATTCACAGGACCCTAAAATGAAGGAAACTTACTAGATATCCAAATATCTGCAAAGAGAAGAATAAAACTGTTGTAGAATTGAAGCCACGCAAAATGAAACTTAGAATTGCCTAAAACATACCGATGTCAGTTTGACCTTGCTGACTAAGACTGCGGACCATGCATGTGTAATGACCGATTCCCATCGACCCTTTGTGACAAATGACTCCAGTCAAATCGTATACAGGAGGTGTTGTCAATAAGCCTCTCGTCTCCTCAGCGATGTATGGGCTCAGGTCCAGACCACTGCAAGACAGATACGTACGCATATTGAATTAGAACTATTGCACGGGGAAATGTAAGAGAAGCAATGTATGATACGAGTATGGTGAAACTTTGCATGCTTGGAAACCAAGGTCTTTCGGTTAGTGTCTGTGCTAACTTATAGCAATAATTCTAATGTCGTAGGTGCTCATATCATGTGCGAAAAAAATTAAAATTCTTCCAATAATTTATCGTTCAAGTAGATAAATAGTTTTTGACTAGATAGTGTTTTTGAACTTTGGAATACAACTCACCCATTACTTAAAATTTTGATGAAACTTGAACGTCGTGAAGCAGTTAAAAGTTCAACGTCTTTGACAACATTGACAAAAGCAAAAGGCAATGCAGGCCAATCAGGATAGAAACGAGATAATTATTAAGGATAAAAAGAGGCTTACCATGCATGCATTCATGAATAATGAGAAGACCGCATGAAGAGACGTTCACAAAGGAAGCAAAGATGTTTACGAAACTTACCAAATAGGATAGCTGATTCCTTTGGTGACTTTTTGCCCGTACGACGCAAACGTGAATCGCTTGAAATGTACTAGAAGAATCGGCGGTGGGTAGCTTAACGCCATTTCCTTCTTGACGGCCTGAATAGACTTGCACTTGGGGCATTTCCTAAGATACAAAAAACAAAATGCTTAAAAAAGGCAAAAGCCAGGTTTGAACCTCATTTTCTACTTCATCCTAGAATCATTTTCTATAGCTATCCTAAATACAGGGGAATATATGATCCACACATCGATGGTGTTATTATAGTAAATGGAAATCAAGAGTATACAACAGAGTCTGACAAAGCAACAACAGCAGTGGTGTCTGTATCAGAAGCGAGGAAAAAGTATTCTTACAGGAAGAACAAAAAACAATGCTCAGAAAGAAACTTGAAATTATTCACCTTCAGTTGCAAGAGAAAACTGTGGTACAAGAGCTTGGCATTAAACCTGGCATTGTTAACAAAGACATTTTACAAAACCAAGGAGGGATCAAGGTAAGTGCAAATAGGAAATATTCGGAAGTAAGACATTAGACAACACGTTTTTTCGTTTAAAAATGCCGGGAATTCTATTGGAAGCAAATCATAACAAACTAGCCTAGAAAAGGCAGCTGAATGGCACTTACCATCCATCTTTTTCATGAAGTCTTTCAGGCTCCAAAAACATTGAGAAGCAGTCCTCGACGGAACATTTATCAGAATCAACGGTTTCATCATCTTGGAGGCTACTCTGACGACGTCTGAATGAAGCATACAAGTCTTTGGTGTCTTTCTCTTTAATATGATTATTTTGCCATTCAATTGCAAAATAGGCAGCAGATAAAACGGTGTCTGCTTTGAAATCGTCACTGGACAGCACAACTGGTTCCTGATCTTGTTTCATGAAAGCTTTAATTATGAACTCGTCACTTGTACTGAAGTTGCAAGCACCCTCAAGCTTCGAGTGGCGCTTCTTCTCATCCTTTCCGCCTTCCTTTGATTTCTGAGTGTTCTCTACAGTTTTTGCTCCTGTGTTCAACGCTCCATCACATTTATGACTCTGTTTCCTTTCTTCAGGTTCGACGTCTGATGGAACTGAGGCTTGTTTTTGACATGCTTCTGAGTCGATGTTCAACGGTCGATTCTTCTCGTCAGACTCCCCAGCATCCCCTTCATCACTATCTTTATCGACAGTAGAAACGGAAAAGCGGGCATATTGTAATGCCATTGCTGACAACGTGTCATATGAAAGCTTCTGCTTTCGCAAAGTTACGAAAAAAGGAAGACCAATCGAGTCCCTCATACCTTTGCGACAATCGCGTCGGTGCAAGGCCCAGTGTTTACTTTGGCAATCCTGACTACAATATGCAATATACAAACAGCGAGCGCACCGTTTCAGTTTAACCTCTAAATCGTTCTGGGACTTGCTACAACTAGCACATTTTCCGGTTTTTGTTGTATTAATGACATTCTGTCTAAATGGTAAAGAGACAGTATCAGCCTCTTTTTCATCTTTTGTTTCACAAACAATGACCTGCCTTGAATTTCTTATTGCTGTAACTGGTGCGTTTTCGTCTACGGTGACACTACAGGATCCGCGGGAATCCTGAAAAACCCGCATGCAATTTGCAGGAATAGAGACAACCCTTTCAAGAATGGTCAAAAAATGCCAAACCTGTGCATGAGAGGATGACACTTGCAGACGAATCCTTTCAGGTTGTCGGGTTGGATCTCTAAAGAACATGATTACATGGAAATACTGTTTTGACATGGCGATTGGAAGGGAAATTTGCCCACAGGCTTCATAGGTTGTGGATACCTGCAAGATGAAGAAAATTCATGGAACTGAATAAGAAATAAAGAAGTAAAGAATCTTAAATGAGCATTTTCGTTCTAAAACACAAACCACAATAGTCAGATGCAATGAGTGTTTTTCTAGATTAATATCTTTGAGCATCAAGACCTGTCTCTTCAACTGTCAATATTTTACAAAAATGCACCAAAATGCATCTGCCGTCTGCCATTCACCTCGAATTGCGATATAATCTACGTCATAAACACACCTTGCGACAGGCTTGGCATGTAAGTTTTGAAACCATCTGTCCATGGAACATTTTCACTATGACTGAGTTATTCCTTCTGAAATGATCTTCCCAAGCAGTGTCTGCTTTCTCATTTATGGCTGGGCCATCTTCATCTTTGCTGGCACTCTCGTTGCTTCTCTCTGGCCTACTGCCCTGGTTCATGTCCTAAATTGAATTTTAAAACAATTTCAGAAGCTACAAAAAGCCCTTCTCTGAATTCCTGTATTTTTCCTGCTTCATTGAGTACTTTTCGCAACAAGCTTATCAAAAGAAAACTGATAAAAAATTTTTCGATTAAAATAAATCATTTCGCTCTTTTTCATAAAAACCAGTAAATCTAAGTTCAGGCTGATTGTTCTCAATTTTTTCGAAAATCTGAGGCTGGATTATTCTTAATTTGCTCTTAAATTAACAGGGTGTAAGCAGTGCAATTGCTAGCTTTTTCGCTCAAGGGAGGTATTCAGGCCTCATTTGTCAACAAAGTGAACGAGACAGCCTTCATTTGCCGACAAGTTTGAATATTCACCGAAAAAGCACCCACATATGGCTAAGTATTCTCGTTGTTTAGATGAAACTTGTTAAAATTGCATTTTACAGTAGCTCAGGCTCAGCTTGTTCTTAATTGGTTCTTAACTTTTGACCAATTTTGAGGCTCGTGTTCTTATAAAATTGTTCTTATAAAAAGAAAGAGTGCAGATGACAGATATCTATAGAGCACTGAAAACAATATCTGAATACCTCATGTAGATTGTCAAGAAGAGTGGCAAAAAACTCCTGGGCATCACATTGTTGGAATCCCATGAACAGACTGCACCTTTTACCCATGATGTGCTGTGTAAGAAAAACACTACACTCGTAAGCATTGCGGCATTTACTCAAGACATTTGAGTGGCTGTCAAATCAGGTTTAAAAAGATACATCTACAGAACATTTGCTTCAATTTACAGGAAGCCATGCTCTCGATTTTAGTTGTACTTGTGGATACTAACTGAATTCAAATAGACAAAGACAATCTAGCCAGCTTGCATAAAATTAGTGGCGACGACGAGTGCAAAATTATGAAAAACATCTCAGCCTCTAAGAAACCAGTTTAAAGTTAAAACACAAGAATGAACGAAAATTTTCGAAACGTACAACTTTTTAGGATGTTTAGGTCCCCATGGGTAAATTATGTTAAATGTATAAAAAGGGAGCATAAATATAAATAAATCGGTAATTTCGAGGCTGAGACGCCGCCTTGCAGTGTCCTGTCATTTTTAAGTGTACTCAACTTTTTACATATTTCAGACGTAAAAAGGGATGTCTCAGATTAGGGTAACATAACTCTGAAGCATAATAGTAAAATTTGATTTTATTTCGGCATATACTTTCATTTTAGCAAAAACAACATGATTAATTACTATCAACTGATATCCATATTTGCTTCTCAGGGTTTCTAGTTTACAAATAGCAGCCATCAAAATGTTTTCCTTTTCTTACAAAAATGGCCACCAAAACCTTTCGCTTGAATAATGTCATAGCGTTATTACATTGCACAATATTTTACGTATTCTGAAATTAACTGCTTGTAGCAAATGGATTTTAAAACATATATTTCTGTTAGAATGGTTGCCCTGCTACCTTATCATTGGTCAAGTATGTCCTTAACCTTTTTCTATCAGATCGGACATTAGTGCGCATTTACAATAAAATCAAGTAGATTCACCTTCAGTGCTTGTGGTCGCACAACAGTCTTTCTTTCACAACACCATAAGGCCTTGATCACTTCAGCAAATGCTTTAGCAACATTGCCACCAGAGCCCATTGGATTCTGCGTGTTCAAGGAATTCAAGAAATGATCATCTAAAACAGAAATGGCTAAAATCAGAGATGAATAAACAGCATGAAAGAGCAGAGCAAACAACTCATATGGGTCAAAAAGTCATCTTTTTCATTTCTGTCAGACAGTGATAACAGTAAGGCTATGAGCCTGGACTACCTCAGGCATTAAATGAATTACATCAAACACCTTAGGTTGGACTTATTCATTGATAGTTGTAAATTAATTCAAACCGAATGCATTTAAGACAAAACAGCAAGAAACAGGTCCATTATGTCAATAATAGGTCCATTATGATGCAAAAACCTTCGATATTTTACCAGAGCTACTTTGAAAGGGTTATTGCCCACAAAAATGGAAGATATTTTGATTTGCACATCAAACATGAATTAAATGCATTTTCAGCACACTGAACTTCAAGAGTGAAAGGACTGGATACTAGCCCAAGTGAAAACATAAATTAATTTGCACAGGAAAAGATAGTATAATTAAAGGGCACAAGCGTGGATAGAAAGTATAACTCAAGGGCACAGGCGTTCTTGCCCTTGTCAGAATGCAAAAGCTGTGCCATTAAACAAAATATGAGCAAGCATATTCCATGATAACTTACCAGCAAAATACTCCCGTATCTCTGGGATATTAGCAAGAACTTGGATAACTACATTCATGTAGCAGTTATTAGCATAATTTTCAAGGCCTGTTAGGCCAGCAGTTACAGTTTTGTTTAGATTTTTCTGAATGTTAATTTCTTTTGTTGTAGAACTAGCTTGTGGCTCACAAACTGCAGTTGTTTCTTTATCCACTTTGGTCTCTTGGTCCCCACTCTTCTTTGAGAATGGAGTTGATTTTCCCCCTAAAAGCATCATGTTTTCTGGGGAACCAAATTGTCTTCCTATACTGTCCTTTGATTTTCCTGCCATTGGCCTGTTCTTCAATGGTAGCTCATCTGCAAGCGCATCTTTTGTATCTTGTATTTTCCTACTTTCATAACATTCATTCTTATTATTGCTGATTTCACACAATTTGTTAACAGATTGTTGGTTGTCAGCATCACAAGCCTTTTTCCTGTCTGTCGAAATGAAATGATAAATTTAAAAGGCTTCCAATATAGGCAAACATTAAAGACCAAATTTTCAGGCCAACATGAACATTTCAGGCCAAGTATGCCCAATCCTAAGGCCCTATTGATGCAAAAGAGAGGGGGGGATTTAAACCAATTATGTAATTAAATGGTCTAACTAAATCTTCAAAAAATGGGTAAAAATGTTTTGGGAATGTTTATAATTGGTTGGCATAGACAATACCTGTTACAGCCTTCCTAGATTCAAGTGATACCCAGTGACCTGGAATTGCTTTCATTAGCTTCAATTCAATGCGTGTCTTAGAAACAGAAAACGAGCATTTTTCTGGAACGATTCTTGCACTGAAAAGAATTCAAAAGATAATATATCAGTTAAGGAACCACAGTTTTTTGAAGAAGTACAATATTACATAAACTTTAGGGGAAACTTGTCAAATTACAGAGTTCTCTACATACACAGAAAAACACTAAATTTACAGCAATTAATTTTTGTAAAAGGCTTTAGGATATTCTGTTTAAGAAAGCCAGCTTTAGAATTTGTTTCAATTTACTTTTCTGAGATGATCTAAAGTTGACCAACTATCATATCTGATAACTGACATACATAATGAAATCTTGTTATCTTCATCAATACTTTAATAAAAGCTTACAAAAAGACAAATTTTGATAAGCAACTTGGATATTAGGATGAAAGCCACTAAAAAATTGCCAAATTGGAAATAGAATATTGGTACCTCCAGCCCATAGATCAATGCCAATTTTTAGGGTCAATAGTGAACACTCTCTGCACAGTGCCATAAAATTTATAACAATGTACTTTCAATGTACTTGGCATGTACTATGTGCTAAACAGTCCTGACTAAGTGACAAGAGTAGCATACAACAACCTTGCATATCAAAATCTAAGATTGTGCTTACTGAATTCAGTAAAAACGGCAAAAGAAGAAGAAGAAGAAGAAGAAGAAAAAGAAGAAGAAGAAGAAGAAGAAGAAAAATAAGAAGAAGAAGAAGAACAAATCCGTGGGTCAATGGTACAAGTCAGTAAAATGACCAAACTTTCACTTATAGTGAGATGAGTCCTGGGCTCTCTATCATCTCTGTCATAGAACTCAGTGTGGGTCTTTGTTCCACACTCTTAATTATTTAGTCAGCAAGAACAATTCAAACTAATGGTTAATACTAAAAGTCTCATTAGTTTTAATCAGTTTTTGCTGACAAAGCAATTCAAATTAGATCCTTTTACACACACTTTGTTTGTGTTACACACACAATTACACACACAAATTTTCAAGCAACATTTGGTATAACTAAAGCCGGAGTCAACTGTCCTGCCCTGTGTTGATCATCAAATGTCTGTCATATAAAAACTCTGTAGCCCTGCAAACCTCAAACTTGTTTTGTCTGTTATCAACTTGTGCAAGATTACTTTCACAGCCAGACAAAAGATGCTTAGATGGAACAAAATAATGCATCGTGAGATTTCTGAATTTCAAAAATGGCTACATAGCCATGTCAGAACAATTTTAGAATCTATGTCAGAAAACCATTGCATTCAATACAACTAGATAGCCTTGATAAATTGTGGCAGGAAATAATTAGAAAACAATGTGCCCATTCTTTGTGAGCTTGCAAGAGGATAGAACTAAACTTCTTCCATATCAGAAGTCTTTGCAAACTAAAATGCCTTGAACTAAGAGAAAATTATTCCTTGAATTTTATTATTCATGTTAATCAGACTAGAAGTAATTTAACCATTTTGCATTCATTAAAACATAATGACAACACTTCTTTTCATGATAAACAAAAATCACATGAAAACTTTAACAGTAATCATTTATCTGAAACAGTAATCATTAAAAAGTAAATGTGAAGCATTATTCTTTTCATAAACAACTTTTGATTATGGGGATGACAGAAACACACAAGAAACTTTAAGTAGAAACACATGAGAAAAGGAAGTCCTTTCCCATGGCAAATACTTATAATGTTCATTGCATAAAAGAAATATATATTTTGGTTTTTGAATTAATGGCATTGTTGACAAAGATTTTCCATTTTGTTTCAAAAAGCTCAAATTGCAAAAGGGATTAAAATGGCCTCCTTCAAAGTAATAATCAAGCCCCTTATTATTCAACGGCACTTGATTTATCTCTTTCAATTCTAGATTGATTCCAACAAGACAATTTGGCTTCAAGACATTAATGTTGCTCCTTCTTCTAGCCCTAGAGAAAATTGGTTTTTATTTTGATGTGTTTTACCAGTCTTGTCCACCGTAATGGGTCAAGGTAATCATTTAGAAGAGCTGTTGTGACGACACTTGAAAGCAATCAAACATGCTTTCAAGTGTCGTCACAAATGACCATAGTATGGGCTAGTATAGTCTAGTAAATTTCATTCCTACATCTAAGGCTGCGGAAACCATTATTATACAACAATTTGCAATCATTTTCTAGCCCGTTGTTTGAGAAAACTAAGTCGCATTTTTTATCATGGACCTGCATTAGCATGCACATGTTTCTAAAATAACATTTTCGAATGATAAAATAAGCTGCATTTTTAAACAAAAGGCTTCCAGTTTAGATTTGAGCCTCATTTATTCTGATCTACACTCCTAAATTTGGTGTCTTATGCAAAAAAAGCAAAGGAGTCACAAAGGATCTTGTCATATTCCTGAAATTGGGCAACGCTATTTAAGCCCACAACAAAAAGCGTGCGAAATACCTTATCATCAGGCATCCATCATTCAAAGGAGCTACAGTTTTTATGTAAAAGACTTTGCCGAAGGCCCATGCTAGAAAGTTCCCTTTCTGTGTGCTATTTGTTTTACACTAGTGATATCAGGATCCAGTTCCTACTGCAAGCTGGGTTAAAAATAACGGGAGCACAATGCAATGCAAAACAACCCTCCACATAGGGGCTTACACAATATGGCATATTTTCCTGACTAGAATGTCCTGTTCTGCCACAAATTAAGCAATGTTGTATTGTTTTCATATGAAAACGGAAAAACTTGGAAAGCGGCAGGTTGTGACAAAGGCATGAAATTTTTAAGGGTAACACTTGGAAACAAACCGCTCTGGATCCAAAGAGAGGGAAATCTGCAATAGTATTGTTCTGAAACATTTTGTGCCATTATCAAATTGTGCCGTTTTCAAATTTTGCTGTTTTCAAAACTGTTTTCATATCCCTTCAGATGAGACACAACTGAAAGTTGGGGCCAAAATATTAACATTTTTCAAGGGTTTCATGAAGACTGCCACAATCATTGGTGGTAAGAGGGATTGCTGGGAACTGCATCTGAAATATTTTCAGTATCAAATTTAGTAAAGATCCCTGGCAATAGTCTTAAGCTTTTCTTTATTGTTATGCCGCCAGAGATATCTATTATTAAAGTTGTGTGACATTGAAGAAATGACTTAAGAATGGGGGTTTTTAAGGCTCCATAAACTATCTAATTAAACCTTTTGAAGAAATAAGACAAACACCAGTAGCACCCCATCACAGACCTGAAAGAGTCTAGGGGTGCGACATGCCAAAATTGTGATAACTTATTCCAGGAAGGCCTGAATTATGTCATTGATGACTTCATTGTACAGAAATCTGTATATTTGTAAAAATTTAATAATAGCAATTAAGTTTGATCAAATCATGAACAGCCTTCATTGAACTTAATTGACAAAATCTGTTTGGCCCCCAGGATGATCGATTAATTAAACAGAAGAAATTAATCAAATCTAGACACCAGTTATGACTCTGGAAACATTTCAAAAGGCAAAACTGAAATAAATAAAACAAATACCTTGTGTGAATAGAATATGAGAATGCTGTAGGCTTGCAACCATCGATTTTGGGTCCATGAATTTTGTAGAATTGCTCATTTCTAAAATTAACAAAAAATTGATAGAATCTGTTCAATTTGAGGTTGGCATAGCACATGAAATTTGAAATTATAATGACAACTGATTTCTAAACATGAAAACAAGGAGAAGTTGATCTTGTTGTTAGATAACATAACATAGATTATGCAAAAAACAGTGACAACTAATACTAATGAAGATGGAAAAAATAACTTAGATCATTATTATTCAGAGATGAATTTCAACTTAATTTGTAATGTTTGAATAAAGCTTTTGACAGTGAGATGTAAGTTCCAAGTTAAGTTTAAATAAATAGATTTAAATTAAATCTTTTTTTCTACTAAAATACCTATTCAGATTGTTTCCATGTGGTATGTTAGAAAACCTGCAGTGCAAAAATTTGTCTCAAAATTTTTCATTGATACAATTTTTGCATATTCTTTAAACTAGACTGAGATAAAACAAAGAAAACAAGAACAAACAAAATGGGTACCTTGTTTGAAAGTAAATTCCCAAAAATTCCTCTTCAAAATTAACTTTGCAATGAGTTACATCTTTCACATAGACATGAACCTCTATCACATCATTTCCCTAAAAGTGCAAATGAAAAAATAAAAATAACAAGAATCACAGGCAAATAAATTCTGTAAATTTAATATGTTTATTTTTGCCACAAAATATATCTTTGTTTAAATTTTTAGCCATAATTAGATCTGTCTAAGGTGACCATTTTTCAACTGATGATCGAATTTAGCAAACTACATGACATGAAAATGGAAAAATAGCTCTGCTATTCATATAATAACAATAAAAGAAAAAGCACAAATGGGTGAAATAACAGACGGTAAATATATAATGATATAATTGATATACGGACGGAAGCAGTGGAGTTGTCTTGTTCATCAACGAGCTAACTACAACTTAATAAAATCAAACTTGCCTTTGAAAACCAATCATTTTTCATAAAATTCAAGGGCCAATGTTCAGCTGCTGTGAAGAAAAGGATCGAAAATTATCAAAAAATCAAGACATACATTTAGGCCTGATGCGTGACGCAGGATATCAAATCTGCAACATACTCCCAATTGCAAACACCTTTTCTAGGGTTAATACACTCATTCCCCTCATTTTAAAAAGGTGATTAAAATCGAACTTGCGGGATGAAGCAAATACATGCAGAAATGCACTTTGTGCACTGCGATGTGCACTTTTTGTTTGAGAAAAATTTAATCTCTTGCTTAGCCACAAGATATAAATCCTTTTAGGAACTGTAATGCATATGGCAGTTTTTGTAACAAAAGAAAGTTAAAGCAGCGCTCTGGTGAAGTTTACACCCACCATTTCCTTACCTTCAACGTTCTCCATCACGATCACGTTCCTATTGCAAAACGCAAGAGTAATGTCCCACCATTACATTTTTGATTTCTGTTCATTTCTGTGTGACGTCACTAACATTTGCGCATGCTCATATTGATCTTATCCCGTGATTCTTGGAAAACTACGGGAACCATTTCCAATTTCATTCACTTGCTAAAGCAACACCGTTCAGCCAGGGACATTCCTATCCCCTTGGACTGATTTTATCGGGTTTGCTCATTTGACATTAGTTGCTCGTCAATTTAGAACGACCTATTACAATTTGTGTCATCTACCACAAACGTTGCTTAAAGTTGAAAAAGCCGTGAAAATAAATACGCTTGATCAGTCTGCAACTAGTAATTTCTGTGATGCAATATCAAATATTTTCATGTTAGTTATTATTAGCATCTTTACAGTTGTAATTCCAATATGTGAAAACCCTCATATTATGGCTAATTCATTCCATGGATTATAAAGAAGTCATCATTAAGTAGAAAATATTTGGGAGCTGAAGGGAACTTGCAAATCATTGAAAAAATTGAAACCCCACGCAAGAAATATTGGAAAATACGTAACCGAATATCAAATGTTCAAGAGCATTTGATCCAACAAAAAACCTAGAAAATAAAAAGGCGTATCCAATGATTCATAACAGAGGCGTTGCCGGCCCGAAGACTTGGGGGTAAAAAAACAAAAGTTTTTGGGCAGAGTTGCTGAGAAAAGATTGACTATGACCACGCCTCTCAGACAACTGGAAAAAATTGGAAAAAGTTAAACTCTTTATACATATATACCACTTATACTGGAATGAAGAGGTCTGTGGGCACATTTCTAGTGTTGGCTTTTTGCGATAACATTATTAAGATAGGTTATGGCCATTGAAAAGTTTAAATGATATTTCTTTATCACTGCAAACAACTTTCACCCTAGCTACAACTCTCGTTTGAAATCGCAATCCAAAGTTGCCTACGCCGTAGGAAGTTATGATGTATATGGAAAATTTGCTTCTATTCAATTGTTATCAAAAGTCATACCTGCTTCTTACTTTGGGGGTCGGTGAGAAATGACAATTTTTTATAATTAAATGGCGATGTTGTAACTAGTTTGTGGACCTCTGCTCTAATGAAATATCCATTCCTACTTTCATTAACATCAATCTATGCATTTTTGCAAGATGGTGAAAATAAATAAACCAGAAAAGCTTTGGCAGCATCGCTCAGGACTACTCTGATCATTCAAGCATTCAAAGAAAATAAAAGGAAAGGAAATAAACAAAATTAAAAAAAACCAAAAAGGGGCTTGTTTGGAAAAATTGTGTTGTATCGTACAAACTGTTACCTTTTATAACAGGGAATATACACCAATCGCATAAAAGCAACTTCTAGGATTGCATAAGTTAGATCATTCAATACAGAAAGAATCAAATCTGTACGCAGAAAATTTTCGGCATGGAGCGATAGGTTTTCCCTAAGCAACTTGTTCTGATAACGCCCTTTAGAGTACCACAAATGAATCATCAGACTTGATTGGTGCCTAAATATCGATGTTAGATTTATCTGATTTAAGTTTATTCGAAGCTGTTGAAAAATTAAGTGTTATTCAAAATACATAAATTATCAATAGAAGGAAACATTAGGTTTTGTAGATGGTTAACCTGCTCCCTTCTTGAAAATAATACTTTTTGGGTACATGCAAAAAGTCTGTAGGGTTGTGTAGCCTCCATCCAACCCATCAGAGAGTTTTATTCTTTTTGAAGTTATGAACTCAGTCTCACTTACTTACAGTTACTAATCTTGTATCTAGATATAGTTTAGTATATATCTGAATTTTTCTTTGTCTTACATCCTATTTCAACAAGATGTCACTCGATAGATAGACATAACTATCAATGGAGACAAATGCCCCTGATTTTTGAGGAACTTGACCCCCCAGCTGTCGTAATTTAAAAAGGCTTGCGTTGTAATATCAAGCTTTGAATTAAGATATCTAGATTGATGGCTCATATGACACTTCATTTTTACAATGCACCATTGAAGCGCAATGGGCAAAGATTATGTATCTAGATATTGTCCTGAATCTTGAAAATTAATTAATCTTGTTTTGAGAAAGTTTGCCTGCATATGCCACACTCGGTATAAAGATCATCGATTATAAAAGGGGTCCCTGTGTGATTACGAGATTCTCCTTTGTTTTGGGAATTTAGAAATGGGCTTTCTTCATCTTAGTCGGGCAAAGCTCCCTAGCCCTCCTTTGTTCTCAGGCCTTGGGTCTTGCCAGATGCTTTCACTTTGGCTCTTTGCTTTCTGTTAAACTTTTTTAAAATGTCTCGATGTCACGGGACTGATGACGTCATTTAACGGTAAAAAATGTCACCTGGCAGATTATGAAAGCCTGGACTCCCTACTACAAGAATCCGTTGAGGAAGTAATATAAACATTAGCTTGAATGTCAGATTGTCAGCCTATATGTCCTGTCTATGTTGTTTGAAGGGAGCATTATCGCAGCCGGTCACTCAACTTCCCAGCGGCGGATCAAGCAAAACAAATAAACCAAATTAATCAGCACAAAAGATTATTCAAATAAAAACACTTTCAAGTCAGATCGAAACTAGTATCCTTTCCAGATGTTCACTTCCCCTTTTTATGTCGTTTCGTATCCATATAAAGCATTTAATTCTATGTATTGTCTTTCAGTTTCCAGGGGTTAAAGAAGAGTTTTCAACATGTACAATGAGCTAGCAACAAATTTGATTGATTTTTCAAGTCCCTTCCAAGTAACCTAACAGTTCAATATCTTAACAGTTCAATGTAACTCTTCATAAATGCCACAGAGCCTTTATGCACGATCTTTTCCCTTATCGCCAAAAAACGGAATTCGATGACGTCATCTCACGTTTTGTCATACATTCCTAGTCACTAGTCATCTTAGATCTGATACTCTTGCCACGTCGCTGCCAACTGGAGGATGATTGCGCAGACGAAATGACTTCCACTTCTGCACTTGTATTGCGATTGCCATGAACACCTCGCACGCGCACTTTGGCATCAATGTTCTCTGACCGGTGTGAACCGAACAGCACACTCAGGACCATTACAAGGAACACCACTGCCACTAAAGTGGCAACAACTGGAAGCTCCCTCCTACACCATTTTTCAACTTCTTTTTCAGAGAACATCTCGACTGACCAATTTCAAAACCAAACTGACGATTCAGTTCGATTCGGTTATATCGTTTCGGGATGGCCAGTCAATGTGGAGTGAAATCGAAAGCAAGGCTGCAATTACACAATAAAATGAAAGCGAAATGGAATGGTTTTTATTTATGGTGAATGGCAGCGGGTCTCTGCTATGCAGGTCTCACATAATTACCTACACTTGACTCCAACAACAAGAAACTGCGTTTGCTTCTCGGGCAAACGAAATTTAGAAAAGAAAAAGGAAACATACGTACGTTGTTCACATGCTTTTCTGTTTCAGAATTTCTCAACTATAGTATCTTAAATCCTGACCATGAAAAAATACCGAATTATATCCCCCCATATCTGTATTGTTCTCCATACCGAACTTTTAGGGCGTGAACTAAGTCCCCCTAGTTTATAAAAGGTCTGCGAGTTGTATTGTCAACAGTGTGGCAAGAGAAAAACAACAATATTGCTCTTTCGTACATAAGTTCAAAATCTGTTCCATCCGTTAATTAATAATCTCATTGCTAGGTGTTACAAACTTACATTAAGATAAGAGATGAGAGGAACCCTTGTAAAACCTCCATCCCACCCCCTATCATAAGTAGCACTAACTGGACCCTTGAGGGCTCAATACATTCAAGAAATTAACAGCCTTTTTCTTCAATAAAAGGCTAATGAAACCCGAGGAAAAACCGTTAGATGGACTCCAGGAAAAATGCCTACCTGCAAAAACTGCTAAATTATACGTAGGGACACTTCTTTGAAATTCCAAAATGAAATGTTCGAAATGAATCGACATCTTGCAAATTAGTAACCACAAAACACGATATGACGTCGTAATCATCGATGGTAATAAGACATTTTAGATAAAGGAGACACTACGATAAAATTACAACTAAACGTTCCCACGACTAGTATTACAAGAATTATTCACATAAACATCTCTTACAAATAATAAAGTCACATCAGAGCACAGCTTCATACATACCACCCTCTACCGTTTTTTAAAGATTTCCTCTACACGTTAACTTAAGTAACTCAAATCTTCCTCTTCGTCTTGGTAGTGTTTCCACATCCCTCCTTTCACTAAATCAAATTACATTGAGCCTACATACTTAAAATGTAAATTGCTACAACGAATTGTCACGTTACGAGATACAAAGAGCCCTGTTCACAAACATTTAGACAGGGTAATGACAATGCAATACAATCTAAATCATCTCCACAAGTTTTGTGCAGTCAAAAATTTTAACTTAGTGACCTTCAAAAATATACAATCTCTGCCAAAAGTCCTTGGAACAACGAGTTGCTTAAGAACGATGTTGAAAAATTTCTGTTTCCGACAAAAAAGACAGACACAGCACCCCTTCTCCCCAAAACAATGTTGGTTGTAGAGGTGAATATCTTAGTTATCTGAAATGAGGCCATTGGGCAACACCGAGCCTCTTAACTTCACATACAACAACATTTTTCAACGGGAGAGAGGGGTGCTGTGAATGAAGCAGCATAAAATATTCAAAAATTTAATGTATTGTAGCAAGCCTTTTGGCAGGCATTGTAGATTTTAAGACAGGTAATCTTCTTTGATGGGGTACTTGGGCACTAGCGGGGTCTTTTCGTGTTTAGAAATGACATTTTAGCAAGCTTAATAACGCCGATCTGGTTAAGGTTTTGGCGTCATCCAACTGCATTTAATAACATATCAAAAATAATAAGATGTGATTCCCTGTTAATCTAAATGAACCAAATTAATGCCATTACACAAGAATAACTTATAGGATGCAATGCGAACTCAACAATCTACGAAACGTTCAACGTGCAATATCGCCTACGACCGGATCTTAATCGAATACTCTACTACTAAATTTATTTTTTTAACGCCTGACAGGACCAGCACGCTCTCGATTTTTTTGCCCCCGTGTGTTATCACTTCGACCCTCCCCAGTGTTCATGCCCCCGCGTGGCTTTTGTTGACCCGCTTGTCCTCCTCTTGGTCTATCTCTGTTCGCAGGGGGTTGTCCCTGACGTCCTCCAACTGCCCCATTCCGCGGCCCTGAATCGTTTCGTGCCTTCCCAATAAAATCTCGACGAGGGCCTCCGCGAGAGAGAACGGACCCACTTGCCCTCTTCTCTTCAACATTGATTGTCACCTTTCCAAACAAAATCGGCTGAAACACGAGAGCATAGAGTAATCAAACAGGGCACTGAGATATCGTAACAGTTGTCAGGAAATAACAGAATATTTATAACAAGGCGGAAATAAGGAAAACACTGGTTAAAAAAAGCAAATTTGAAAAAAGAATACGGGAGCGAAAAAGGTTAGCAGAAGTGTGAGTAAATGGTAAGCACAAACGGTAAAAATGGACCAAATGACCAAAGAGCAACCGGCTGTGATGTCTTTGGTACAATTCATATTTAAGAAACTCTTTACCTTCTCCTTCTTTAGAATCTTCTCAGCTGGTTCTGGCGCATCAAATGCAACGAAACCAAAGTTCTAATAAAAAATAAATTAGCAATGTTATATTTAGCATTGAAAATTTGGATTTTAAAGAAAATGAAATCATTTTGTAAAAGAGACAAGAAAGAGATTGTCTCGTGATACATACCTTTGGGTTGAGTCTGACCTCCACAATGTTGCCATACTCTAAAAAGCAAGATTGTAGTTTTTATGTTGTTGTTCCAAGGTTGAGGTATAATGAAAAGTGACAATGAGAAACATAAAGGAGTTGATAGAACGTTTAAAAGGAAAGAAGAGAAAAAATTTGAAGTAGATCTTTTATACTGAAGTAGATTACGTAAAGACTTTCACTAAAAATTAGATCCCTTTTTAGCGTCAGGTAGGCAATATACGGTGTAATTCCATCAGGCACAAACAACGATGACCACAGAAAGCTCTTTAGACTCCGCTAATAATTATCAAAACACTTTGCTCCTACCTTGGAAGATCTCTCTAACGTCCGCCTCTGTGATATTGTTTGGCAAGTTTCCAATGAAAATTTGGTGGTTGTCGGGGGGCGCGCCACTGAACTTTCGCCTGCCGTCATCGCGAACTTCTTTCCGCGGTAGTTCTTCACGACGTCTTTGCGATCTTTGCGGCAGCGGTGCAGTTTGTGGAGAGGTCTAAAGCAAGCAAAGTTTATTGAGGATTAAGGGATAAAAATGGAAGCATCTAGTTTAATTACGGATTTATATCGGTGGCAACAACTACCAATTATCTTTTTCAATCACACACAGCTTTTAGAATAACTGAAATCCAATAAAAAATATACAAATTAACAAATAAAGTCATTCCATTTGGCTTTCAGAGCCCCTTCAGCCAATGGAGAAACCATTTTCCTAATGTCAGAAAGGTCATTATGAAGGCAATTGAAACAATTAAACCAAATAAAAGATAACGTCATTGTATAACTGTATCATAAATAATTGAAAACATTATTAAAAGGAAATCTCAATTGAAAATAAACTCGAGATTTCTGTAAACCTGAGCCAAGATATCATTTAAAATAGAAGTGATATGTAACAGGTCCTACTATCAAACCCTAGTCATTGAGCAGTGCTCTGCTAGTGTCAGCGAAAACCTGTTGGTAATCTGGCATGCAATATACGCTCAATAGTCACGTGGTTCATATCGAGTTCTAGCAGCATGCACCAATTCACGGCGAACTTGCTAACTTTTTACCAAATTTACAATATCGGATTTAATGAAACACTATTTAAAAAATAAGAAATTTATGTCATGAGATACAAATGCACGCAAAATAATACACACCTCTACTTGTTGATATTTCACTAACGCGCATATTCTTTTAACAATTCAAGCAATGCGATTATGATCTTAAAACAGATTTGCAACGAAAATCGAACGAGAAATTAGGACTTGAAATAAATTTATGTAGGTATTGACAGATTAAATGAATAATCTTACCATACGCAAGCTTAGATTGGTGTGGTTTTGTGGTGCAGTAGTTTGAGATGTTTTTGTTAGACCGCTTACCTGTGGCTTGACAACTACAGGCCTGGAAACACTGGCATTAGCAGAAGGCGGTGAAGTAGCAGGGGTGTTCTTCTTGGCCAGCGCCGCCCATGTGACTAAAAATCAATAACGTTAAACAGATTAATATCATTTTACAGTAACCATTAAGCATGGTTGTAATTGTGTGGCAGTGTAATGCCAAGCGGTAATTGTAAGAAAGAAGAAACGTCAATGTAGACATGAATATACGAGTCTTTCTCAAATATAAAGACAGTAGCTTAACGAGAGCAAGAAAAGTATGTAAAAGAAATTCACCTTCTTTCAAAAACCTCACAAAGTAGAAGCTTGGAAGAAATAATTCAAGAAAATGCTAGGGTTTATAAGGAGACGTAGGACTTTACAGAGCCCCATCCTAGACCACAACGACCTCAGTTGACTGCCTTGACAAGACATTTGGGTCTAAGAACTCGGGTTTATTGGAAATTAAATTCAAGATAAATCTATTGCTTTCCTACCTGGTTTAGCAGGCCCCTCCGGCTCATTGGATTCATACAGCATTACATCTTCACTCACAGTTTCAGAAGTGACAGCATCTGGTTTTTCTTCCTCACTTGCAACTTCTTGATAAATAGAATTGTCCTGTGGGGCTATATCCTCATTTGATGCCTTTTAAAAGATTAATAAAGCTGGTAAAAGGTTAACAAATGAAAGAGCTGCTTAGTATACGTCACATCAAGAGCAACACAAAACCTGTGTCCATACTTCAAACAAATAAAGTCATTCCGTCAGGCTTTCAAAGCCCCTTCAGCCAATGGATAAACTATTTTTCTAATGTCAGAAAGGTCATCATGAAGGCAATTGAAACAATTAAACCAAATAAAAGATAACGTCGTTGTGTAATTGTATCATAAATAATTGAAAACATTATTGAAAGGAAATCTCAATTGAAAATAAAACTTGAGATTTCTGTAAACCTGAGCAAAGATATCATTTAAAAGAAAAGTGATATGTAACAGGTCCTACTATCAAACCCTAGTCATTGAGCAGTGCTCTGCTAGTGTCAGCGAAAACCTGTTGGTACTCTGGCATGCAATATACGCTCAATAGTCCTGTGGTTCATATTGAGTTCTAGCAGCATGCAGCCCCATCAAAGAAAAATTAAATGCCCATAAATGCCATATATGGTAAATTGGAAAACAAAAGAATAAATTTCTATTGACCAAGTGAATGATATTTACATCAAGATTTTGTGTATTTAGAATAAATGTTGACGTAAGTTGGCAATGTCACCCAAGATTATTGTGAGCAATCTATCACAATGAGAAAATCTTTGAAAAAGAAAAACCGCTAAGTATTGCTTTAGCAGTAGTTAAAAGGAAGAGTTGTAGCACTAGGAGCTACTACCTCAGAATCCAAATGTGGCTGGCTGGCATCTTTCACTTCAGTTGTAAAGTGGCCTGCAGTATCATCAACAACCTGCTCTTCTTCCATATGGTGATGACTCCCATTGGTAAAACTAAAAAATTTAAAATTTATATAAAATAATCAGACCCTTGAAAATTAAAATCTTGAAGTTTAAATCTAAGAAGTTGAGAACTTTTGATTTAATAACAAACCTTTGCGGTATTGAAGTTTCACTATCAAAATGATCAGCTGCCTCTGAAATTAGACCAGCTTCTTCAATAGAAGCAGTCTCACTTGGTAGAGCTGGCTGCTCGAAAACTGAAGTAACAACTTCATCTTTAGTCTCCTCATCATCTGCTGAGCCTGCCAAAATGGTAATAATTACAATTCAACACCTACATTGACACAGTGAATGTATTTCTCTAATAGATAACTAGTTTTTATAAACATATACATTTGTGATGAATCAAATTCATTTAAAGATCCAAAATGATGCAACATATGCTCCAAAATTTTTGTTCAATGCTGACACTGCGTGTTGAATAAGAAAGCAATTTTTCTCAGCTAATTATCACAAGTTACTTCTTGAATTGATTAAGAAGAATCAAACTGTTAAAATTTGATTGCCTTTGGTTTTTTGTTCAAATGTACAGACAATGGGTTTTATTGACATGCATAGCTTAAAACAGTTTAATTCAGGACCAAAAATATATCAAATTGGAACTTTGCCTCTGTATGTGTGGCATACAAAAACACAAAGTAGGCCAAAGGAAAGTCTCCAAAAATATACTAAATTGCGTGTGGTACAATATAATGCTATAATAACAATCAATGTAAGTAAATTATACCAGGAAATTTTTTTTAAAAATAAATAAATTATTTTATTTGTTATTTATTTTAAAAACATTATTCCTGGTACAATTTACTTACATTGATCGCTATTATTGCAAACGAAAAGTGGCTTCAAACCGTATTGAAACACAATAGAAATACAATAGTAATGACTCATTTGCTTTGTCTAGGCTTTCTTGCTCTTGTCAAAGGTGGTCTGGTTTCAAACAGTAGACTAATTCAACCAAGAAACGGAGAGCAAAAGGGGAAAAGGGGAAAAGGGGAGAAATATCAAGAAGTTAGACTATCTTAGTTCTTGACAGGCAACTGGTGCCTGATGACCAAATTAAGCCTATCACATGAAACTCAGAGTAGCAACTTAGAACCGCCTAGTCCTATATACTAATAGCATGTACAGCATGTAGAGCACTTTGTGACAGATCAGTAAACAGTTATTTTCATCAAATTCAGCAGGCCTGGTCTTTTCAGGCAAGCGATCACCCGCGTGCACCTCAGCACCCTCCTAGATCATTTAAGAAGGGTCATTAATTGCCCTTCTCACTTGCAAATTTTACGCTTATTGCCCACCTTAGAAATTAATTGACATTTAAAGGGGCTGTGTCACAGTTTTGAAAACAAACCAAATACATGGGACATGACTTGCACATCAGGATAATGGTGGATGGTTCTCCAGTGCACCGATAAGGTCGATAAATTGTATTTTCTGAGCGTATTTACCGAACATGGAATGGACAATTATTATGTTTCTGCATATGTACCTACTATCCAAACGAAAAGTGCATGTTGATTTGGTCTAGACTAAGGAAATGAAGCTTCATTCAATCATTGGCAAAGATATTCCGCCTCTCTTGGTGAATTTAGATGGAATTAGACACTTTACAAAAAAATTATTACTCCAAATTTGTCCTGCAAACTTTAATAATGTTTTTCACTCATAATTTACATCAGCAAGGTAGGTTTTTAGTGTCATTTCAGTCAATTTCTATAAACTGCTTCCTGCGAGTTTTTGTATCCTAGCTGTAAAAGTGGAGATCAGACTCAACCCAAAGGTATGTATCATGAGACAATCTCTTTCTTGTCTCTTTTACTAAATGATCTCATTTTCTTTAAAATCTAAATTTTTATTGCTAAATATAACATTGCTAATTTATTTTTTCTTAGAATTTTGGCTTCATTGCATTTGATGCACCATCCTTTATCCAAAGAAATATGGTGATAAGACTGAAGAAAGAACCTTTATTATTTGTTTCCTTAAATCATAAAACATCCAAAAATGCAAAAGCTTCACATGATGAGAATGACACAAAAAACTGTTTTATTCCATATTGGTTTACCTATTTGATGCAGGGTGTTTCACCCAAACAACTTTTGGAAACTGGTGTGTTGCCACGAGGGATGTCCCTTGTGACACAGCCCATATAAAGCTAAACCTATTTGTCACATCTTAAATATCTTTTTATTATGTCTAAACAACAAGATGTCTAAATAACAAAGGTTTGCCAGGCAGAACAAAACATAATGCAATTCAAATCCCGTAAAATACAATATCAGAGACTCAACGGACAAAACCTTACTTTGGCATGGGATGTTAATGTTAGAAGAGGAATGTTCAGGTTGAAACCAAACAAGAGTAGCATAGAAAGTTGTAGGGATTAGTGAATAAGAATCAAATTCAAGAATGAATGAATTTTTTGGCCATGAAATATAGCCGATAGAACTTTTAATTCAATTCGTTTGGTTGCATAAAGCACTTGAAACATTATTTCCTTTTCTGTTTTTAAGACAACTTTCTTTCTAACTTGCATGTCCGTAAAATTTTACTGATAAATTTACATTTTGTTCAAATCATCTGCCTGAATCCAACAAGGGGGTGATTGACCACCCGCCTGCTCAAAATTCTTACCGTCAGGTCTGAATTCAGCACATCTGTGATTTGAAGGGTTCAGACCAAGCTATACCCCCTTGAAGCATGCTGCTTGTTAAAAAACACTGTTTTAAAACTACACCAATAAATCATTCCCTTTGAACGTGGATGACTATTTTCAAATAGCTTGTACTATTTATAATCTAGAAACGGTTTGGATATAGAAGGACACTCACAATAATCTACAGCATTTTCATCTGTTTGCTCTTCATATTCAATCTCATCATCTTGATAACGAAATATGTCATTAAAGACATAGAAGCGTTGTGGTGCCTGAAAGAACAACAAGGTCAGAAGTGAAAAATTGGCTCAACTTTATTAATTTCACAGCAAAAAAATCTTACATATTATAAGATGACAGCTATCATGGTTGATGACACAATCAATAAAACTAATAACAACATGATTTGCTTACCTCTGCCTCTAGAACAAATGTCTGTGTGAACTTTCTCATAGGCATGCCACGGTTAGAAAGCTCTCCAGCCACCTAAAAAATACAGTATGGATATTAAAACTGGAAAAAAGATTAAATTAACATTGGTTTGATATCTCTATACCTAGGGGTTTATGATTAGAAAGCTGAAATAATAAAATGGTAATAAAGCTGAAACAACAAATAGGTAACAAACCTGAACAACCACACCATCATTACTAGTCCTTTGGCTATCAACTGACTTGATTTTCGAATAGCAATCCCTAAAATTAAGATCCATTATCTTGTTGTGGATGGCCTAAAATGCAAAGGTAGTTTATGTTTATGTACATATCAATCAAACAAACCAAAAATAAAGATTTACACAGACTTTATGAAAACATGCAAAGAGCTCATAGGAGAAAAAACAGTCTCGAAAAGGGCAAACAGAAGACAGAACAACTAGCAATCAAAACATCACATCAAGTGTGGTACAAAAATATATTAAATGTTTTATTAAATGAAAAGAATCACAGTCATCTTATTCAGCTTTCAAAGCCTCAACCAGCAGGATGACTATTTCAATAACACAGTAAAGGTTCTTATGGGATTATTATGCAAAAAATTAATATCAAGCTGCAATAAGATCAAAATGCAACATAATTGACAATTATGGAAAACCAAAAAATGAAGTAGAATCATGTAACTAAAAAACTGTATTTTACATAAATGAAAATATTCTTTAAGGAAATCTCAATTGCAAATTAGACATATAAATACTGAAAACATGAATAAAGATATAGAATCATATTGTGCATCTATAAAAGATCAATAAATATAACATATAAAAGATTAAGTTGTAACAGGTCCTACTATCAAACCCTAATCATTGAGCAGTGCTCTGCTAGTGTCAGCGAAAACCTGTTGGTACTCTGGCATGCAATATACGCTCAATAGTCATGTAGTTCATATTGAGTTCTAGCAGCATGCATCTACATCAAAGAAAACTTGTGAGCTATATATGGTGAATTAAACAATAGACATCACCATCAATTTGTCTTACTATTTGAAATTAAGTTCAACGCAGACTTTAGGCTAAATTTCCATTTACCTAATGCAACATAAATGTTCCAACACCATATACAAATATATTATATTAGGTCACCAACATATTTCTTTAGACTGAAATCTAATTCATTACAAAATTACTTGCCTCTTGACCAACAACTGGCTCAAATGGACGGTTAGGAAGGTTGGCATGAGTGAACAGAGAGTGCTTCATGTAAAACCTATTGAGACATTTTGAAAAAATTAGTGTCACACTAATCAAGAGAAATGATATATGCATTTATATAATTTACTTCTCATCATAATTATTATATGACTGTCTCTGGTGCTCAACTTAATTTAGCAATTAGTTAGACTTACATAAACAGACCATTCGTAACTCTGAGTTTCATGTAAGCAATCATCAGGTAATGAGAATGCAAACCAACAATTCTATATTCTTAGATATAAACTGATATAGAATTACCCTTTGAATTCTTTATATTCGAGAAAATTTTTGAATTGATTTCTAAAGAAATTTTTATTGCAAAAGGGGCACAAAAAGGCAATTTATTGTAATTGCAAAAACGATAGATTTGAAACAAAGTTGGTGCACGGTAGACATTTACTGCTTTCTAATGTTTACAAACAGACAATTAACCTTCCCAAATAATCTGAACCCTCCTTGAATGGAATAAAATTTGACCTGTTCTAATGACATTATCTAGGACCATGGATAATACATACTGCTAGGAAACAATATTATTCTTTTTACAACACTGATGACACAAGAAGACAAAGACTGTCTTTCTACATTGACAAATTGGTCAGAAACGCTCTTAACAAAAAAAACAATTTGCAACTGTATAAAAGTTCAAATCCACTGCTTTTTTTGCAGATTTCTGTGTAAATGACCATTATTCAGTATCACTGGATATATCTAAATTGCGCACAATCTTTTGCCAGTACAAAATTTGACAGTGGCTTTGTAAAAAGCAAACATTTTACAGCATACCGAAAAAGCTTTTTCATCTGACACTCCTCAGAGTAAACAACATGAGAATAAAGTTCCGGTTGTGGATCAAAATAGGCCAATAAGAAAAAAATGAGCACATGACTGGTAAAGTTGTCCAATCAGTACAGCGTGCCTATAGAAAAATTACCACTGGAGACAAAAAACGTACACCTCTTTTCTAAACAAGAGCAGCTTTTTCATTTACTTGTAAATCAATTCATAAACTTTTAGGCAAAAAGACAGCCTGGCTCTGCCAACTAACTGAAACATTGGCAAAATCTGGGTTATCTAAAGATGTCCAATGGTAGAATTGCTTGTTTTAACCATGTTTTTAGACCTAAAAGATCAAGGAGGCTGTTCTCTGATTCTCTGAACAGGGAAGGGAATACTGGAATCAGAAGTAGGCTAAAAATAAAGAAGAATTGCTGACATAAAAATGGAACTCACCAATTATATTAACCGTGATAATCAAAATGAGATGTCTTAACACAACAAAGACAAACACAAGAAACATAAGGAATACCTGTGCAACTGAGTTGGATCTTTATACAGCATTGTGTAGTACTGACGGACAAATTCACGCCCAATATATTGTGGGGTAAAAGTAGTAGCCATCACCATTTCTCCTGATAAAAAACAGTTTTTAATATTCTTCAATACCCCTCAATTCATCAAACAAGTTTATGTGTTTAAATGGTGTCAAGGTGATATAGAACCTGTCTATTGTCTCTTATCTAGCGTCTGAAAAGGTTAATATAATTGCCAACATCAGAAACAAAATCATTTTGAATAAACAATACAGTTTATGGTTAATAATTTTGACAGAATTAATTTAACATACAGCCCTTGGGTATTACTTCTTTGCACACAGATAAAAAGTGAGTAGTTGGCCCCCAGAATACATATATGTCATCAGTAACTAACACTTGAAATTAAGTCTTTCTTGGTTCCCTGTCTTCACAAAATTTTCAAAAAGAAAAAAATTTCCTTTACAATGTTATAACTTAGGTTTTAAGAAGACCCTCTATGCTCAAGCAATAAATAATCAATCTTAAAACTGTTCTCATTTCGAATTTAAAAAAATTTTGAAACTTGCTCTATTTCATAATAATAGATTAAAAGAAGAGAAAACCAAATACAGGGCATAATTCTCTCATTTATAAGTAGCAGGAGAGTTTGGAGCTTTGGGAGAGAAGGTGATCCTTCTTTATATATTAACATGGGCATTGACAAAAGGGTAAGTGGCTACATAAAAAATTAATTTAATTACTATCTGGTAGTGGGAACATTGAATTGAAGTGTTAACATTTTGTCCAAAGATCACACATACCAAGCAGTCCTGCCTATATTAGTGCACCCTAGCATCTCCTCAATCACTCAAGAGAGGCAGTCATTGGCCACTTCTCCAGCAACTTTTAAGTTAACTGCCTACCTTGGATTTTTGGTGGCATTTTTAATTAACAGTTTTTATTACCACCCTTATTGTCTATTCATTTGGAAAACTTTAACTTGTTAATGACTTATTCTAACATAGTGCATTAGCTTTCAAACATTACTGGTAATTCACAATTTTTCAAATTGGAAGAGTCTTCTCTGTGGTTTTCAAGGCTTGTCTACATGTATTGGACTTTTTTGAAACACAAATATTTTTATAAATACAGATACAGTCTTCCTCCTTTGATGAGTATGATTCATTCCTGGTAATATTAGGGGTGCGATCGCACGCGCATGCCTCCAGACATGCCTAAAACTCCCAAGGCGTGCTTTCTATCGCACGCGCAGTTCCGCGTTTTTAATTACTATTCTTTTTCTCTTTTGTTTCTTTCAATTTCTTGTTTATTTTCTTTTAAGTAATTTTTAATTTATTTTGTGTGGGTCATTTTAACTCTTTACTTTGTTTCCATTAGGCCCGATTTCCATTACTCTGCTTTTGTGTAGTCTCAGTTCTCTCACTCCGTTCTTTTGTATTCTCGTGAGCACATTACCCTGGACCACTTTTATTTAGTCAAAACGATAACGTGGGTGTTTCCATTACTCCATATTTGTCCGTTCATATCCTTTGCTCGAGCACTTTTTGAAACTGAGATTGAATGACTCCATTTTCGATTGCCTCTGTCTTCGCTGTTCCCAATAAAACAATGCGTATTTAAACAATTCAGTTTTGAATGACTCCACTTTGAACAGCGTTTTTAAGCATATCAATGAAACTCAAAATCTAAAAGAGATTCACTTGAATCTGTTCTCATACGGAAACAGAGTAATGACAACAGGGCCTAAAAAACTTGTCTCCTTTTTGTTGAATTATTCTGTTTTCAAGAAACTTCTTCTAAAATTCCATAAAAACTTTTTGGTATTATGGAAACCTCAAACACTTTTTCAAACACAACTTCTAATACAAAGATGACATCAGGTCTAAATCGTAAGGTCTCCATTTTATAGATCGCACATCATTGCACGCCTAAACTTTTCAAGGCATGCAATTACCAGCACGCTGCCAAATTTCATTTTACCAGGACTGATGATTGCACCTGCACGCATCAACGCAGGCATTGAGCAAAAAATGTCAGCAGTTTGACACCCCCATGAGTCAGACATTTGACCATTTTTTCTGACCTTCTTAGTATAGTAGTTTTTCAACAAAATGTTGAAAGTTTTGCTTCCAAAAGTTGAGCAACATTGCCTTATTCTTACAATATAGCTTTTTTGGGGAGATATGATGTCATACACAGGCCAAAAACTGCTTATGTGCAACTAATATAACATACAAAAATTCCCAATCTCAATACTTTGTGGCTTGGAGTTATTAAAAGCACCATTCAAGGCAGTTTTTAAGAATACTGTCTTTTTCTTTTTGGTTCTTTTCACTTTTGTTAATTGTGTCTTAATTGTAATACAAACAAGTAAAGGTAAAAAAATCAAACTGCTAATACCTTCCATAAAGTTGCCGAAACTAAGCTCAATTCAAGAGCTAGCAAAATATGAAAGTAAGGGCGATTTTAATTCACAAAAATTCATGCAATGCATGGCAATACAAGTAACGTTTTCCCACCAAACCACCCACCATAAGTAACGTTTTCAAATATAAACTCAGATAGGTAACATAGGCTCTTACACAAGCTGGAAGTGGAGGACAAGAGCATATTAAAAACTTATAACAAAAGATTTTGTAAAAAATATCTTTTTTTCACAAAAAGGAGGGAGGAGCATGGCCTCCTGGCATTTTGTTGTTGGAGGCCCTGGGTAAGAGTGTGAATTGCACGCATGGAGTATATTATGCGTGGGATACAAAAATATAACTAGCAAATGTATAATGTCTTTAAGTCTTATTTGCAACCTACAAGACTACCTTACAGACATAATTTCAAAACAGAATGAAATCATATAATTAGAATTAAAAAAATGATTTCAGAGGCTGGACCAATACAGCATTACTTTATTCTTCAGCATAAATGTTCAAAGAGGTATGTTGATGACAAAATCAAATAAGCATTTTGAAAATGCTTGATGGAAGAGTTTTCCAAATATGTCAATTATCAAGTGCAAGTTTCAAGTGAATATTCATATTGTGTTGCGTTGCAAGGCATAGCAATTACTCTATTAAAAAAGAACCAACAGTGAAGTTGACAGCATAGAAGAAATTAAAGGAATTAGAGATGAAAATGAGATTTGAGGAAGGATGAATTTCATGCTGGCAAAGAACACTAGATAGAAATTGCTGTTGACTCTTCTTAGCAGCAGAAAATACTTATATATGTAATGAATAATTGCTGCTTTTTTGCTTTTTGTCTTGAAAACCTTCTTGTCTTGGATATGTTCATCCTAACTTGGGTGGTGTTTTAAAAATCCTTTCAAAGCATTTTATCCATCAATTATACATTATGTAGAAATCACCAGTCTGACATGAATATGATCTAAACATCTAAGAAAAAATTAAGATCTAAGCAAGAGGAAAAGCAACATCTTATAAAATGTTACCCATTTTTACAGTTTTTATATACATCTAAACTTGGACCTTTGCAAACACATCACAAACTTGCAGCAAAAAACATTAGGTTGCCCTTGTTGCTGTATCATTACTATTCTTCTTTAAAGGCATAACTTGGCAATTGTGTGCATGTGGACAGTTTTGTGACCACCTAGGTTTTTGACAGGAATCAAAAGGAGCTACACAATATTCATGGAAACTTCTTTCACATGAAACGTGTTTTTAAGAGGAAAAACTATGTAAACGTGAGTTAGATCACTATATAATAAAACTTTATCCTGATCATAAACTTTACAAAACTTTGAATGTGGGGAATAAAATGGGTTTCTTTCACTCAAAGAGATCCTCAATTTTGGGGAAATTAAGGTTGTAAGATTCGCTCTCTCCGCATCACCAAGTACAAAATGTACATTAAAGGACAAGCAGATTCCAAAAACTTACTTTCATTCTAAAGTCCGCGCTTCCTTGAGCTTACAATCAAATAAAATAATGCTCCAACGTGAAAATAAATTATTAAGTAGCAGCAGGCTTTATGAAATCTTCTGCCAAAAGAGGCCTTCCTCTTTATAAAATCTCGCAACCTTAAAATCAAAAGTCCGCCAGAAAAACCTAAGTGTGTCCATAATTATGGAGCAAACTAAAATAAAAAGAATTCAAGCAGCACATTACTCTGAACGTAAATTTCCGGGCAAGTTCACTTCAAATTTCTTGAACAAACAAGAAAGCAACAGGGAAAGGGCAGGGCTACGGTGCATACACCTGGACCTATGAGACGAGACGTAGGCCCACGTACATTTTGACACTTGATTTGGGTGTGAAGACAATCCAGCAAACGGTACTCATGATAACATATTCACTCCTTTGGAAGCAAAATTAACAAATCGGTGGAATTTAGATTGTGACAAAACAATCTTGATAATTGTGAACAGTCTAAGACCTTCGAAACTAGATGGAAGCGACTCTGACAAGCGACGCGTGATTGATGCTCTATGGGTATAAACTCTTCGTAACTGATCAATGACATGGCATGAAAGAATCTCCCACTTACTTCGATTGCAGAATTACGTTCAAAATCTTCGATGGTTACTTTTATTGACTGCGTTGATGGAAAACTTTGTAATGCACAGTTTATTACCAGCAGAGTTGTGCATTTATTGTCCACAGGCACAGGCCCAATCCACACCTCGTGTTCAACTTCCCAAAGAGATGCTGTCCTCTACTTGCGTCACCTTCCCGCGGGTAGATTGCAAATAAACCGCAGAAAAATCCTTCGTAGCGACAAAAGCACTCATCAGTGTCAATGTTTGGAGTCTGGATTCGAGGGGATACCTTTTTGTTTGAAAGTACGTTTGAAAGCCTTTATTTAGGGGTATCATTTTTCTGAAAAGTGCGGAATTATCTTCGTCAGTTTTTGAAATATGTGCGGAACTATGGGTACCATTTTAAGAAATATGCAGAATTATGGGTGCCATTTTGAGAAAATATTGCAGAATTATTAGGAGGGAGATTTAGCAGTAACGAAATGAACGCAAAGTTAGAAATCAAAGAATGAAACATATGTGTAATATTGAGGTTTTTGTTGCCAAAAGACATGTACATTTTTTTGTAATTTCATTATTCGCTTTGCAGAATAACGGGTACTGTGTCATCATGTTTTCTTCAGATATGTGCGGAATTATAGGTCCGAATTTTTTAGCCAAAATCGCACGTCCCCGTCCAAAATTAAGCTTAGTTAACCCTCTGAGGGCCTGGAGCACCGGCTATAATAATCCTAAAAAAATGTCCTTTCTCTTGGTTTTCAGCATGTTGAGCAGAATCCAAAATGTCAACCTTCCTCCGGTCAAGAAAATCTTACTATAAAAATTTCCTCATTTCTATTGGGATTAAAATGGGCATCGTCAGGAAAAGGGTATTCGGTTAATATTGATCTCCTATCCTTGCAACTCTATTTTCTAAAACTTTTCCAAAAAAAATTCTAGCTTGTTTTCTTTTATAGATGTTTTTAGAGATTGATGTAAAGTTACAGGCTTATATCAATTGGTAAAAAATCCTGTCATAATTTAAATATATAAATTATAAAAGCTTCATGTCTAAATTGTACCGAGCAAAGCAGTTTTGCGAACCCGTTCACATAAAAGAAACTGGAGGTTTTTGAATGTTACTTCGTTTTTTTATTTTTTTGCATGGCTGAAAAGCAAACCAAATAAAAAATTTTCAACTTCCTCTAGTTTCAAATTTCTTAGCCATCTTCCTCAATTTCTCCTTCTTTGTTTCTATAACCGTCCTCCGGCCAGTGGCAGTGAGGTTTCCCTGACTATGATGTTGAAGCCACTGAAAACTTTTTAGCCCTCTTATCTGTACTGCAGTATGCCTCCTGCACAGCCCCTGCGTATTTCCACAGCCTTCCAATATTTTTACGGCATCTTTTTTGTGATGCTAATCTGCGACCATATGCAGTGACACAGGCTCTCTCCCGCACGAAATTGTCTTTGGAGTATATTTTCCACATAAGGCAGGCGCCAAAAGCTCGTCCTCCTCATCCCGTCAACGGCATGCATTTTTTAATTTTTCATGCACCGAACTTCTTATCATTGTTTTCCATCTTCTAACTTCAAGTAGGAGATTTTCTTCGAATCTTAGTTGCACTTATAATTTGTTGCTCTTCGTGTCTTAGATGCAAGTTGTATAATAGTGCTATCGTTTTAATAAGAAGTCTTTAGTAACACATTTTCTCTTTTAAACTTTGTCTTATTTAATTTTTTGCCATTATTTTAAAGTAGCCAAATTTGAAAAAGTCCATAATCAGCTATCGGGTCGGCTATCGGCTATCTGAAAGCATACAAACCCATAGAAAAGTTTAGGATGGACAGAATTCTCCATTGATTGATAAGAGAGTGCTTATGATAGTTGAGGTAACCAAAAAAGCTCCGGCGCAGCAACCTCAATATTAGCACTCTGTCTTTCAACTTTTTTGTCTCTGTTGTATTTATTGAGCATTTCTGAAGTTATGGCACTATTTAGCTAATGCACTTTTTTAAAGCACCTTCCGAACTCCAGTGGAACATTTGAGAGATCTGAATAGTTTTAGATTCATAAGAAGATTTAAAGGGATTTTCGGATTTCGAAAGGATTTCTTGTGGATCTTTTAATTCCTTTTGGATTCTCAGAGGATATTTTGAAGGGATTTTTTGAAGTGAAATGTCCCTCGTATAAAAGAGCATTACAATATTACAAACGAGAACATAACAGTAACATTGATCATAATCTGTAAAATATCTCTGAGATTTGTTCAGTATCTTTTAGAAACTATCGTGTTGTTTTGTTTATCATCTTCTTTTCGAGATCTTATCCTCGAAAACTTGTTTAAACCTAGAACACTTTTCTTCGTCGAAATCTTGTGTAAAGCTTGGGTGAGAGCTGATGTAATTCGATAGTTTCACATACAGTTAGTTTGATAGGTGCGGTCATTAAATTTGCAAAATATGATACCAAAATTTTCAAAAGTTTTGAATATGTACATTGATAAAAATTCCTTAAAATAAAAACTGATTTCTAGTTCTACCAATATTCATCTTCAAAACAAACTCTCAGCATCAAAATACCAAGAGGCCACATGTCCAATGAACTCAGTAGCTGTTGTGGATAGAAATCACTGGTATGAAACAAAATTAACTGTAAATGGTAGAAAACTGGTTGGTCAACGACTAAGTTCACAAACTCTGCAAACCACTTGATAAAATCTTGCAGAAAATGCTTAAGTTATCTACATGGCCGAATATGTATAAGCTACTATGAATTTTAGGCTGATCGAATTCATCTTTGCTATTTATTTAATTATTTCTCTAAAAATTGAAATGTTTATTTCGTTAGAGATCAAAAGGGTAAGGGTATTAACGCAAGTGTAATCAAACAAGGATCTATGATCTAAAGATTGCGTCATAACCAACCAATCAGCGCTCACCTCGTAATTTATAATCTGTATAATTTTTGTTGACGTCTTCCTAACACACGTAGGGCCTAAGTTAAGAGAGAAAAAGAGGGGAAAACAGTTGGAAACAAATATAGCGAGAAAATAGAATAAATCAAGATTTTCATCATGAAATGTGACTTGTGGATTATTTACTCAGCTATAACTGGTTTTGCAATTATCGAATATGGACATTTGGTTGAAGCTGGTAAAGACTACTACAAAATCCTTGGCGTTGAAAGGGATGCAACCGACAGGAAAATTAAAAAGGCATTTAGGAAATTGGCAGTAAAATACCACCCTGACAAAAACAAAAGCAAAGGTGCCGAAGCTAAATTCCGTGAAATTGCAGAAGGTATGTTTCAATTATCAATGCTAGAGGGCCTAGAGTTATTTTACCAAACAAAAAGCCCTTGTTTCCATAAGATTTTTTCCTATTTATTTAGTCCACAAATCGCATGATTTTAAAGTTCATGTTTTCTATATTGTGCAAATCAAAAAGTTTGATACCAGGTTGATCGATTGACAATGCTTAAGACACAAATTGAGTTTTGTTAATAAAATAAATGCCCTATTTTTCTTGTTGGATTTCTCTACAGTAAAATTTCCCCATGACTTTTACAGCATACGAGGTCCTATCAGACGAGAAAAAGAGAAAACAATATGATCGATTTGGAGAAGAAGGAATGAAAGAACAACCTGGATTTGAAGGATTTAATTTCAATTTTGATGACCTTTTCAAAAATTTTGGTGGATTTGGAAATAGTGGAGGTCAAAAAAGAAGGTCAAATGGTGGTGGATTCAAGTTTAGTTTTGATGATATATTTAGCCAACATGATGATGATGATGATGAGGACAGCTTATTTGGTACTGCACACCATGGTTTTGGGGGCCATGGGTTTGGGGGTCATGGGTTTGGAGATGACCTTTTCTCTTTTGGCTCAAAACAAGAGACATTTACCAAAACTGAAACTCGGTCATCAGGTGAACATTTTAGCATCATTGAATCGTTTTTTATTAATTATGCTAACATGTTGAATTTATGCATTACCCCCTAATTTTCTCACAGACTGTGATGACATGAGATTTTTAAAAGTTGATGTTAGAAAAAGGTCAAGCCTGCTTACAGGCTAGAAAGGCTTTAGGGGCAATGGAATATATTATAGATGAAAGCAATGAAATGGAACATAAGGGGTGTATATCATTAAATTTGCCTGCATGTATGCTTTGCTATGTGTTAAACTATAATTCAGGAACATTCTTGTCTCAACAAATTCAGGAGCCTGGTAATGTCATAGGCTCACATAGTCTTGAGCAGGAACTGGGAAAGTAGGGGGGGGCTGAGTGGGTTTAGCCCCCCAAAAAATCTCCAAAATGTACTTAAAACCATACAAAAAATTGCCTTGCTCTTGGTTTTTAGCATGCTTAGTCCCCTAAAACCTTTTAGGCCCCTCAATCTGTAATATGCTCCACAGTCCTTGTTGAGGCTATTCCCTTTACTCAAAACTAAAATGTTTTGATTTAGGAAAGCTGTTTCAAGCTTTGACAGTTCAGCTCTTATCATAAATACAAAACCCATGCATGCCTTGCAAATTTCACAAGTTGCTTTATAAGACAGAAGAATTTTGCAAATTAAGTGAATTTTACAGTTAAGATACCTAAACACCAAAAGGACACTCCATACTTTCATTCAGTTGACTTAGGGCAAGAGAACACAGATTGTGTTCAACAAATGATAAAATGCAGCAACTTACTCAGTAGAAATAGTTTAAAATTGATTTTGCTTTAAAAGGCATACTTGTATGTTGGCTCCAAGCCTGGTTTTTCGGGCGTTTATGATGCCAACAAATCTTCTATAAAATCCCCAGCTTTCTCTGTACTCTTAAGAACTCAAGTACTATGTAGTTTAATCCAATACATCAACATTTCTTTTGAAAAAAAACATTTATTTGCAAATTCTCAGCTGCACAGTTTCTTAAATTCTCAAGATTGCCTGATCCTTACGGGGGCTATAGCCCTTACCTGCATTGCTACAAAGTTCAGATAAGTTTCGCATTACTTTTTTTGGATTATCATGCTTTTGATTTTAGCTTCAATTTATGCTATTTAAATAAGTTGTATGAGTGTTTATTTACCTATGTTATTCACCAACTAAAGAAGGAAGGGATGATAAATAAAATTTCATTATATTTTAGGACAAACATGTCGAACTGTCACAAAGAAAATGGGGAACATGGTAACAACTTATACACAATGCTCCTAACAGTTTTTCATAACTTGGAGTTAATATGCTGTTATATAGTATAAGGGCAAAAATACCTTGTACTGTTGCCGTTAGGTACACGCTTTTTTATAAGGAACCTACCTCAAGGCCTAGTTTCAAAAGTTCCTTTTTGTAGACCTCAAATTATCAAATTGTAGTACCAAAAGTTCCTTAATAGTTCCTTAATTTGTTTTGACTAAAAAAACCTTTACACTCAATAGGGAGGGGCGAGACAGCAAATACGAAAACTACTCAATGCACTTGACACACAAATTGCAAACAATCTATGTGACTATTGGCTGCAAATGAATGGAAATGGCTTTTTAGTTCTTAATGCTTGCAGTTATAAAAATTATTCAAATCGAAAAGTTCCTTAGGGATTTCAATTTTAGTAGTATAAGTTCTTTAAATATTTTGGCCTTCTACATATAGGTTCCTTATAAAAAAAGCATGTAAATGAATATTGATTCAAAGTCTTTCAGTGTAATCTTAAAGCCAAGTCAAAACCAAATCTGAAGTTAGCATTCAGCAAGTGAAGTCTTTTTCATAGCAGCTGAAAACCCTGCTGAAATGAGGGCTTCGAATCCTGTCATGATATTGTATTTCAAGTATGACCAAAAAATCTCTTAAAATTAGGTTTTGTTTGATTGAGCTTGTTTGAACTGTTGGATAGTGCCCTAGCCAGCAAAAAATTACAGTAGTAACAGTCCTTTGCCTTTACATACATTGAAACCTTTGAATCAGAATTACTGTGAATCTATACAGCCCTAGCTGAAATGTGTCATCTGTTTTATTGTACCATTTCATTTATTTAAAAGTTGATAATGTGCAGAAATATGTTGTTTTTATAACTGTCTTCTGCTTTATTCATTGATGCCAATATAGATCCTTCTACTGGTCTGTTGGTGGGTAAATTAATGTAGAGTAAACTGACATCAAGGCTTAAAAGGAGCTTTACTGAACAGAGATTGAAAGGATTTTCAAAGTGGGATAGCCATAACCATACAAAGTCTTAGTGACTTTCGGTGCATATCTTGATGTCCTAAAAAAGATTTGCTACATCCAATATCCTTACAAAATATTGTATGACAAATATATGTAAATAAACATGTTTCATGCCTCAAACATATTTACTTGAACAATGTTCTTAAAAAACTCACTAAAAGGCTTAAAAAACTTTGTTCTTAAAAGACTAAAATTTTGCCATCTGACTAAACACCAGCCAAACATCAGAAACTCCAGACAGATTTCACACACCAGGTCCCAGGATCCTGCAAGCTGCATTCTAGTTTATTGTATAAACAAATATTGAAATAAGGGATATGGTTACACTTTGTAAAGTAAAATGCCAACCTGGCTTGCATTTACCCTTTTTGAAACCAAATACTTGTAAAGCAGGGGCAAACCAAAAAAGGAGATAACTTTGTCAAGGCTATTTCATTTCAATACAACATGATTTCCATTTCATACTTCTTCTTGTACAGGTGGCTCAAAAGAATCTCTAACAATTTTAGTGCCTGCATCTCCTGCTCCCTCGGTTGTGGTTGTGACAGTGGCTCCCTCCCCATGCATTTCCATCAATCGGCCAACTGAATGAAAGTAAAAGGAGAATTAAAGAAACTCATGTGATAGGGGATGACTGTACTATGAAATGGTTACTTATGACATAGTGCAGTTCTAAAGCTTTCTGAAAATGACATTTATAATGCTGAATTAATTATTGCACCACAACAAGCAAAATAAATGCAAAAAATAACCGGTTTCTGAACCAAGTTATCAATTTGAGTTTAAGAAAAGTGTGACAAGAATAAACCTAAAATAAGACTGTGAAATATTGTTATCAGATCCTGTATACAGTTCTATCATCATACAAAAGTAAAAAAATTCTTATGCACTCAAGTTCTTGTTGTAAGAAAATGTAAGTGTTAATGTTAGAAAACAAAGCTTTTAAGAAATATCACATGTAATGCATAAATGGAAATTTAAGCTGCTTATAAATCTAGCGAATTCCAAATACACATGCATCACTTTTGGCAACAGGGAACGAGAGCAAAGAACATGGTCAGTTCAATCTCTAGCAAGGTTGCCTACAAATGCACTAGGGACATAAACTATTCCACAAAATTGCTTGTAGTCTTTGAGATCTAAAAGATCAACCAAATTTATAATTTTTCCATTGGACATTTACAAGATTAAACTAAAATAATGACAAATTTAGGATGATAGGCAAAGCCTGGTCATCATTTTGTCAAGCAGTTTTAGAAACACCCATCTACATACAAATGAAAAACCACTATTGAGTAGAGAGGAGAAGCTTGTTTCACCCTTGGACTCCACAAGTAATATTTTCAATAGGCATTTTGTTGTGTTCGGATTGGTCTACTTTGATCCACAACCGTGAATATATATTCCCTAGCTTTAAGAGTTTTTGAAAAATATGATAACAGATGAAAAGATTTACTAGGTATTGAAATGTTTGTTTTTTAATATAAGGTTTATATTTTAGATAGCATAGGTAAGCACCCCCTATAAAAACCATCGTTTTTGAATGACACATTGAATGATAAACAACAGCCTAAACACCAGCTACCAGAAATACTTAGAAACACAATTTGTTTCCATCAACTTCAAATAGGCATAACAGAGGAAAATATACTTACAGTCAAACTTTGGCTTTTTGAGACATTTGACTTTGCGAATATAGACTTCATGGATTGGATAAATTGACTGGCATGACTTTTCAATTTCTTTGCTCATGCTGTCTGGGATCCTATGCTCAAAAAAGGAGATATTCATCAATACTTCAGTATCAAATATGAGCTGTCAAGTAATTTCAGATGACTAATATATCAGACTTTGCCTCTAATTCTGCATTTGGATACTAGGTTGGAAATGTTAGTGATTCATCAACTTCTAGTAAAGATTGGAAGTGAAGTTCTATACATGTGCAATTACTTTGCCTTAAAGTAAGGTATTGACATTGTGTATGTAAAAACAGGTATTTTTGTTCAGTTTATCACAAAAATTTACCCACTGATACATTTAATTTTCTTTTGGCAACAGGGAACGAGAGAAAGGACAAGGAATAGGTCCAGTCCCTAGCAAAGTTGCCCTCTTTGATACTTTTTATACAAAATAGCAATAGTATATATATATTGCAAACAAGTTTCTGAAACTCACAGCTTTTTGACAACTTCCTTCAGATCATTTGAGGTTACTTCCTTTGAAATAATGTCAACCATCTTCTTACGAATGGCACGAACCTGACTTGATTTAGCATAACATGTTTTTTTGATTTGGTTCATTCTCTTTTTGGTGAATCCAATACAAAATACTCTCAAGAGATATCCATCTGTTGTCTTCACATCAATATGAGCTTCAATCATTGTCTAAGAAGCCAAAATTAAAAATAGGTTAACAGACATCATCATTTAACATTGATGCATCAAGCAAGAGAGGTCTTCTCTCTTTATAATTCTTTAAGAAGTTTGATGTTTAATATTGTGGTTTAATGATATGATTGATAAATATCTGTATATATTTGTTCAAATGGGTATGAATGGGACCTGCCAACAAGGAAATGTCAGTTCAAAGCTTACTTCCACCACGAGGCTCACCAAAATGTCTTTACAGAGCATTGATAGTGATGCTTCATAAACAAAATTAGATGCTTAACTTTCATGGAAATGCTTGTGGTTACTCACTTTTCAAAATGTCAAGTGAAGGAAAACTACACACTGCCCCTTTCAGACTTGCATAAAAAAGTTACTGTTTTCCTCATGTTCAAAAGAAATTCCAAAAGAAGCCTAAAATAATCTGAACTGACATCTGCCAATTGCATATTTTTGCCCACATATGCACTTTTTTAACCCTTCTTTTAGAAAAGTGTGTTTAAATTCTTTTTCATTTTTATTGGAGCAGCAAAATAATAAGGCTTTAGTTGGAAAGATATTATCACGCTATATCAAAAAATTAATAATAATTTACAAGAAATTTTTTAGGATATTTATCTTGAGGAAACTTTGCAAAATACATGTTTTTCCCTCTGTAAATTTAAATGCATCAATGTATGTTCATTAACCTACCTGCCATTTCTTGACAAGTGATCGGAGTTTATCAGTTGTCATATTGACACCATGGAAGTTTGTCAAGCAGTGGCGTCCTTGTATATCTTCAACAATAAGCTTGAATTTTCGGAAAGCTGAAGTTTCATCTGACTGTAAATCTGCTTGGCTGATTTCAAAAACTCTACCTTTTAGTCCATCTGATGCAATCTCTGTAAAAGTGGGTTCAAACTTTGTTAAATGAACTTTGAAATGTGGGCAAAAGATTTTCCTTATTACAGTTTTTGGGGATACTTGTACTTCCTAATAGTTGATAGTTACCAAGTAAAAATATAAATATTAGGTCTTACCTAGTTAATTCATTTAACATAAGGTCATCGCTTGTTCTTAAATGTTTATTTAGTATATAAATGTGTTTTATGCTATATATAGCTTGCAGACAAGAAACGCTTTAATGAGGGAGGTTACTATCAAGATTCCATAAAAATACTAGCTTGCAACAATAAATACTATGTGACAATAAAACTTGAAATGAGGGTAAAATTGTACAAGAAAAATAAAATAAATTTTTCCTTATTTTCCTTGTACAATAAATATATATATACATTTATTTCAGATTATACTGAGGTTACAATTAGTTGGCTAAAAATTGCCACTTTCTGGTTGAAAGCAAGAATGATTATAAATATGCAATCTAATATATATACTTATACTTATACAATTTTTGCAGAGACTCATAGCCTCTAGCAAAATCCTACAGGGATCACACAGGTAAAAGGGAGAGCTGAGGGGCAAAATCTGAACCTCATCTGACCAAAATCTGCAAAGGGAAAAATCTGACCACCATAGCTCAACAGCGACAATAGAAATGGTTGAGACTTGCTTGCAGATATAAAACGGGTATACAAAGGCTATTTTACCCATGCAGCAGATATGAGGGGACATTTCTATGTATAGATTGCTTAGTTTCTTCATTCACTAAACTGCTTCTAAATTTGAGAAAACTTATCAGCAGAGCCATTTGATGTGTATTGTGTTGTACTAATGCTTTAAAAGTGTTTTCCTACATCACATAGAATTTTGAAGCCAAACGAGTATTCTTTTTCATCATTTTGCCATCTACTAACACTATCTGCATTTGATATAACTGTGGGGTAGTTGAAAAGGAACAAGCTAAGTCAGAGAAGGTTTTAAAAAGAACAAAGAAGCATCATAATAACACTAAATCAGGCAACATCTGACTCCTAAAGACAACAATATTTTTGCTGTAATTCAGCAAGTAGGCCAGCAAATAAAATCACAAATGTTTCAGCTTACTTGTCCCTTGGGTCCTTGTCACTGGGGTTTTGCCAAGGTTTCTGTTGGCAAAAAGTGCGGGAGCCTTGACATCATACCAATCCTTTTTCACGAAAGGGTCAATACTGAAGAATGATAGAATTTTGTCAGTTCAATAATTGATCAACAACAGCAATGTAAGGTAAAATTATATGAAGATGAGAACAAATTGTATTAAGAAATTTGCAATATCAAAGTTAGCAAAAATCGATGGATAATACGGGTCGCTGACTAGACAGATTTCAGCAATAAAATAGTCACTGGACTATCCAAGAAGCTAAGTATTAGTTTAGGTGTACTTTAAAATCAAACTTGACTAAATAAAATAAGTAACACAGTGCCAAGAAAAAAAGCGAGTTAACTGCTCCAAAAGAATCCACTCAAATCAGTATAATCGATCAAGGAGGTCACTATTTTGATGGCAGAATCTGAACGATATACAATAAACTTCATTATTTTCTTATATTATAAACTCACATCTTCTTTTTAGTTCCCTTTTTTCCTTTAGACAGTCGCTTGTTCTTGCCGACCGCCATGATGTGCCTAAAATTTGACACTGAGAAGAGGGCTACCAATTCCGTTCCAGGCCCTTACATCCTCGTGGAGAATATGCGGAGGTGCTACACCAGAGTGCTAAGGCAGGAGCTGCCCTCGTTGTGAAGATCTGCAGTGAACTAAGGGAAAATGGATGACAATCACCCATTTGAAGTTCCAAATTGGATTGATATTGACTCAAATCAAGAAGTTATTGCACAGAAAGTATTTTGCCAGATTCCTAAACCTCCCAGAAAAAGGAAAAAAGATAATATTGTACTAGAAGATGTAAACAATACAACTTACCTGGACGAGTTAATGCTGCCAGAAGATCCGAATGAGAGACTGAAGTGTCTACTTAGTAAATTGCAAAACAAAAACAAAAACATAACTTGTAATAAAGGCAATAAAAAAGAAAGCAAAGTATTAAAAGATGGAATCAAAAAGAAAACTACAACTTCGACTTTAGAAGTTAATGGCAGCGTTTCTGAAAAACCTCAGAGAAAGAAGAAAAAAAAGAGACTTGCTAAGAAATGTAGTTTAATTAATGCTGAAAGTATGGAACAAAATAATGATTGTGATTCCATGTTACCAATAGCTAAAAGGAAAGAATTGCCTGAAAAGTTAGCAAACAAGGAAGAAGGGAAACCTGATTTCCCAGCTGTAACCAGGGATCAACCCACTGTTAAGAGGATTAAGTCAGCAAGTAGTATTTCAAGTACTATTTCAGCTGAAAATGGTTTAGACTTTTCTGCTAAAGAGAAGTTAACAGGAAAAAGAGATTTTAAAAGTAAACTGAAATGCAAGTTAAGTGGTGCACAGTTTCGTTGGCTTAATGAACAACTGTACACAAAGGAAAGTAAAGATGCCTTTGAGATGTTTTCACAGGATCCAGCTTTGTTTGATATATATCATCATGGTTTTCAAAGTCAAGTGAAGTCATGGCCACAAAATCCAAATGATTTAATGATAAAATATCTGAATGAAAGGTAAATTCTTACTAGGTGTTGCTGGTACAATAAATAAAGACTGCCAAATAAGCTGGAGAAAACTATTTATCAAGTTATATACAGTTGAATTCCATTTAGTAGTACCCCAGATAATTTTGATTTCTACTAAATTGGACTAATTTTCAATTCCAATTGGATTTTCTACCCTTTTAAGCCAAAATTCATACCCTGGGTAAATTAGAAATTGGCTAAGACAGACAATTTTCTTACAGCCTTTGATAATATATATTTGTGGAGATTCATCTGACCTGATTTAGGAATGTAAGACAATTTTGACCGGATTCTCACAGTTCTAGAATATCATAGTTTAAGTGTCATATTCAGATGTTTAAGAATGTGCATCAAAAGCCTTTCTGTGATACCAACAGCATTAGACTTATCAGGCCCTTTCCTGCTCCAAAATTAATTTTGATTGATTGGCCAAATTTTTTGAATGATATGCCGATTTGTATATGTCTTAAAGGGTGTTCACCGGCTTAATAGCTTGTTCTTAGGGTGTTCTTGGAGTAATCAGCCTGTTCGTGGAGTGTTTAGTCTTTTAGAAATGACGTTGCTCTAACACAAACATATGAAAATTTGCTTAGAATGTGAATAGAGAGCCTTCTGTCAGTAGTTAGGGTCGGATATTGTTGTAAAAAGCCAACTTTCATTACCAATTTCAGAAAATTTAGAAAGTTTGATTTTAATAGATTTATGTGTAAAACCTACTCAGTGTCTCAAATGTGTGTTCTTGATTGATGCAATTCTTTGATTTAAAAACATGAAATCTCCCTGCTTTATCTGAAACTGGATTGTAACTTAATCACATTTATTTTGCAATATTGCAAGGTTTTGTAGAAAGGGATTTTGTCTATCTGTCCATTTTGTTTTGTTTAGACCAGCAGAATTACTTGTTGCAGACCTGGGGTGTGGTGAAGCAAAAATTGCTCAAAGTGTCAAGCAAAAAGTGTACTCCTTTGATCTGGTAGCTCAAAATGAATATGTCACTGCTTGTGACATGTCAAAGGTAATACCATATCACCAACCAATTTAACTATGACATTGAGTGTTGATTTTGATATTCAATAATCATTAATTCATTGAGTATTGATTTTTTAAATCAGAGACAAGGACTGTGTTCACTGCTTAATTTGATCATTAGGCAACAATTAAGAATTTTCAACAGAATAGTAAACAGTAAATTTGATTTATTCAGCCAAAGACAACACCAAGCACCATAATCTTTTGATTATAGTCATAATAATCAACATCGCATTATTTTGATGAAGTTATCTTGTATCTTTGTTGTACTTTTATAAAAAATGTCTTGTTTAGATACATTCTGTCAATTGTTCTTCTCTATCATGTTTCTAGCCTTTCCTTTATTCCCCAAAACATTATTTGTTAAGAGAACATGGCTATTAGCCATTTCAACCATTCTCTTCCTAAAATCTTTGTCAATTTACAAACCACATGCAATTTTTAAGAGAAATGATGTAAAGCAATTTGAACTGACTGGAGAGGGGTGATATGACTAGTAGAGTAAACATATAGCCCAAAAAAACATAAAGGATGTACTTAGAAGAATTAAATGCCCTATGTTTTTATTATTGTTAGTGCTTTGAGTAATTCTAGTACTGTTCAAGGTAGTACCAATATAATAGAGTTGAACAATCTCACAGGAAAAATCTCACTAATTTTATTTTAGGTACCACTTGGAAATGAGACAGTTGATGTTGTGGTATTCTGCCTGTCTTTAATGGGTAAAAACATAGTTGACTTTTTGAAAGAAGGAAACAGAATTCTGAAACAAGGGTATGTCCTTTTTTTACCTTTTAAGGATGAAAATGGAAACATAATTGATATTATTTAAGAGTACAGTTGCAAAGGTCACTTGATAAGGTGCCCCCTTGCCCTGGTGCTATAAAATTTTTGGCATGCCAGCAATCATAAACATTTACAAGTTACAGCATGCAAAGGTATATGATCCATAAAATGTAGATCTTAAAAGTTTTATGAAGACCTGATAGCATTTTAGATTTAATTTATACTCTTGTGAAAATATTTGAAGGCTTTACCACTTTATGGAAAAGTGTATTGAGGTGTTGATAAACAAAGAAGGTTTACATAATTTTAAAAGAACAACACAATTTAACACATACTAATGTGTCAAGCATGGAGCTGTAAAATTAGTAAAGAAATGTTTCTAAGGATCTGTGACCAAATTGCCAGGACTTTGTTTCAACATCAGAGCATATAGAGATCCAAATGAAATCAGGGTCCTTTTTGAAAATGGTAGAAATACTGCCGCAGTATTATGCGTTCAAAGCTTATTACCTTTTTCGCTAGTTTGCAGTTAAAATGGTGTTAGAGCGACTATTTTGATTAAAGCTCCTCTGTCTGGCACCGCTGAGCAGGGGTGGGGCTAGGGGGCTTTAGCTTTTGCAAAATATGCCAAATATTAAGTAATAAACTACCAATAAAGCCTCTTTTTATACGGTTTTAGCCCCCCCCCCCATCCACTTCTCTCAATGCTCTGCGATGCCTGTCTTTTCTCAATGTTAGCAATCTTTTTTTAATTACAAGAATTAAGAAAAAAGTGAGCATTTTTACTGTTAATTTTTACATGAATTAATACTTTTTCTCATAGTTGATATGTCATCAATTAAACTGGAGAAATTTTGTTTGTTTTGTACCTTCTGAAAGCCTTGATTTTGTGGACAACTTTGACTAACCCAAGGATGGTTTATAAAAAATTCAGTTATCTAGGAATGGTTAAGAAAAATTTAAATAAGTTTCTAAAACTAATTTATGTTTCAAATCTAAAGATACATGTTGCAAATCATAATGAATCTATTAAATTACCAATAAATCGTAATCTTGCTTAATTTGATGCTTTCTCGTTATCATGCTTTTTCACTGATTGAACTGTTTCTTTTCTTTCAAGGGGTGTTTTAAAAATAGCTGAGGTCACTAGTCGCTTTTTGGATATTCAAGAATTTGTCAAAGATATTTGCGATCTAGGGTTCAAATGTGTTTCAAAAGTATGTTGGAGTTCTTATGATAATATTTCTACTTATTTTGAGAATTGAAGATTAATTTTTCAAACACATGTTGAAAAAATCCATTATTGTGCTGCAAAAGCTGTTTATTATTAGCAATTTAATTGAATTTTGTTGCAATTTTTGCATCATTCTTGACTTTCAGTCTAATTTCAATTTCTAATGTATTTAGGCATGTTTCTTTAATTTGTAGAGGACTAATTTCTGTTATCTAGAAAATAGATAACCCTTGAAATAGTCTTTGGTTTTTCCTTGTATGTGATAGCATGGTGGCCAACTTTTAGGATGGCAACCATGAAGGATGGCAAACTTTTATGATGGCAAACTTTCATGATAGTCAGCTTTCTGTTAGAGCTAATGCTACAAATTATATGTCTAGTTTCCTGACTGGATTTTTTTATTTTCATTTCTATATAATGTAGGGTTTCTCTTTGTCAAGAAATTATTTTTCTTTTAAAATTCTGATCAACAACCTGGTGTTTCTCTGCAGGACTGTTCAAATAAGATGTTTGTATTGATGGAATTCATGAAAGTGAGAAAATCCAAATCAAAAACACATTTGAACATCAGGTTAAAGCCATGCATTTACAAACGTAGATGATAATGATTTCCTTCTTGAAGTTATTTATCAATTTGTGGTCTGCATTCATTCACATATTGGTGTATTAATACCTTTTTTGTTGAATTTTTGTGTCTTGTGACTCTGTTTTTGTGTTCCCAATTTGGATATTTTTGCCATCATTTACAGTTGGCTGTTGATTGCATTCAGTGACCAAATTTCAATTGCATGATATTGTTTTGTACGCTCTTCTCTTGTTTTTTGGGCTTGTCTTTAGACCTGTCAGCCTAAAATTTTAAAAATCTGAAGATTTTAGATTTTTTCTAAGAAAAGCTTCAAGATTTGGCCAAAAACAGGGAGATCACCAGAATTTATTGAATTGTATAAACAACATGCTGTATATATGAAACATTGTGCTGGACAAGCAAGGCAAAAAGTTCATGACAAAAATTATAATTGCTTTTTCATGATGATTTTGGTTTTTGTGGTTGATTTGTATTGAGAATGGCTCAGTAGTTTGGCTTGCTGACTACAGATCCAAGGGTCCATGGTTTAAGTCCCTGACATGCAAAACTTTCTCTTAGTGTAAGGAGAGTTGTCACCTCTCTGTAATTCCAAGCGTAGGACTCACAAGGTGTGTTCACATCGAGTGGAAGGACCAGGATACTGCTCGATAAGCATAGCTTTTCAATGTCCTAAAACTACCTTCGGAAGCTAGGTAGCAAACATATTTTAATTCAATACAATCTTGAGGATCTCCCGGGGGGGGGGGGGGGGGTACAGGTTCCCATGTTCCTTTCGAAAAAGCAATCAATGACTGTTCCCTTGTTCCCTAAATCAAGGGATATTATTTTTTTGGGGGGGGACTCGCTTTGTTGACAAAATGTCCCTAAAAGAAAAAAGACATCTTAAGAAAGTATTTTGTATATCTTTTCCCTTGATTTTTCAATATTCTCAACGCTCTAAACTTTTCTGGGTAAGAAAAAAGACGTCATTCAATAATTAAACAGAATAGGGCCTTACAAGTCTTTGATGATGCTTGCAGATGCTCGTGTCGCAATAAACAAGTACAGGAAAGTTACTACCTGAGGCCAGGGCCGTCGCTAAGCACTTTCGCTTGAGAGGGGGTGGGGTGCCAGTTACCAATTTGCCGACAAAATAGGGCATAATCTAAGATATATCCATTTCTGGGTGTGGCATTTTGACGCAATTGATTTTGTTTATCAAAGAGTATGTTCTCGTTAGTCAATCATCGCTTCGATTTTCGAGTAACTGAGGGTATTTTCTTCGATTTTACACAGGGCCTTGCCCCCCCCCCACTTTTTGCAAAACAATAGAGTTTTTTTCAAAATCTTTTGTGATGGGTGTTAATTTTTCCCTTG